>JAGPOW010003395.1:47923089-48005285 GCA_030014935.1 Caiman crocodilus | reverse complement strand
AAAGGTGAGGAATATAAAATATAAGCTACAAATGCCATGGCACACAAATAGATAAAAATACCAAACTACAAGGGGAGATACAAAATGCACACATACAAAGTTTAAAACACAATTCCTTATCTTAAAGTGAGAGAGAGAGGAAGGAAGAAAAGGTAGAAAAAGAGAAACATATCCAAAGAGGGGAGAGCATTTCTGCTACACTACCCTGGGGGTCTTAAAAAAAGGCTGGATGAACATCCGGCTGGGGTCGTTTGATTCCAATACTTTTTCCTGCTACGGCAGGAGGTCGGACTAGATGATCTACTCAGGTCCCTTCCGACCTTACCAACTATGAAACTATGAAAACACAAGAAGGAATCTGTCTGCAGATCAGCAGTGATGAGGTGGAAGGGGATTTTACCCAGAGAATGCAGGCAAGATTCAGTTTTGATTCAAAATTAATTTGAAGGGGATAATATCACAACGAGGTTGCCACTTTTGGGGAGATGCCTCTTCTTTGAAGGCAAATCTTTCAGTTTTTGCTCCATATACATGCACCACTATTGTGATGGAGGCTGCTCCCATCTTCAACAAAACATCAGTTTTTTCAAACCATCCTTTAGATGTTAACTAGGTAACTGAAATGCTATGCGCTCTCTATGTCTCTCCATACCCATGCCTAGCAAAATTATTTGTTCTGCCTCAGATGCTGCAAAGTTTCATATGATCCCATCTCTTACAGTGACATATCACTTGGAATTCAAGAATTTAAAGTTCCAATCAGACTTAAAATCGGAGACTGGAATTGGATCATTTATAAATGCAGCATTTTAAACCTTCCTATCTGCATTCACCATTAAAACACACAATCAACCACTGGGAAGGCATAGGACCATGCATATTTTCCTTGCATTACAGGTAACTGGCACACCATTTTTAAAACCTCTCTCACTCTTATTTATATACCACACAACTTAGCTATTGCTTTTACTCGTATATATATATTAAGCAAAGCTTTTTATCACTAAGTACAAATTACAGGAAAACTCATTCAAACAGCTAAATTATTTATAAATCAAATAAAAAAGAACACCATATTCTAGGTTACTGACCCTCCCCCTTCATGCCCCAAGTTTAGTTTCACTTAAAAACAAAAATATATTTTTATATACAAGCTATTGAAAAAAGACACCAGATGAGTCTGCATATTTTAGGTAATGTGATTTTATGGACATTATATTATTCTTTTCAAAGCAGCCTTATGGGAGCTGTGGACTACCACAGCAAAGCAGCCTTATGAAGCTTTGTAGGTGGACTACCAGTAGGGCAGCTATACACTTAGGGTAGGATATTTTATTTCCAGTGAAGAATCAAGATACAAGATCAACCATCTAATTCTACTTTTTGAAAAAAATGTATCTTTGTGTGGGAATTGTGAAGTCCAAACCACAACCCAGTAAGAACCACAAAATTAGCAACTAAGCAGAGTTGCGACTTAGTCCCCGTCCTACAGTGGCTAAAACTAAGACTGTTTTATGATAATGTTCTGGAGCACCTTAAGGTGGCTCCAAGTAGTGCATGGCTGCCTAGAGTTACAGGAAGCCATTCTGATAGGTAACTTTAGCTGAAGCATGACATGATTAGCCAGGCATAACAGGGGCACCCTCTATGAAAGGGACTAAAAGAGAGAGGGAGAGGGAGAATCGTCAAGGGACAACATTAAGTTCTACTTCAAAAAGGTGGAAAAGCTATAGAGAGGGCATAATAGGAAAGAGAAGTTGACTTGAAATGCTGTATACAGTTGTATGGATACAGCAAGTCAGGGGTAGGCAAAATACGGTTTGTGGGCTGCATACGGCCCGCCAACTGATTGGATCTGGCCGGTGGGTGGCTGTGGCCCACAGCTGCCCCGTGATACTCCGCATGGTGCTGAGAGCTGCCCACTCCTGCCCGGGACAGCACGCACCGTGCTCTCGCTTGCATCCAGCCCCAAACAGTTTCCCAGCAGGACTGCTCCCAGTGCTGCGGCAGCTTACTGGTTACTGCTTAGTTCCCCACCACTTTCAGCAGCTCCTCCCCCCCCCCCGTGTCACTCCAGGTGGGAGGGAGGGCAATCTGCAGCTGGGTGGCTCCTGCCCCAAGTGCAGGGGGCTCCACTTCCAGGTCCCGGGCACTTTCCACCCACTGCGCCCACCTGCGGGCAGCCCAGTAGGTGGAAGGCAGCCAGGAGCCAGATGCTGAGGCAGGAGCTGCCAGGCTGCAGCTGTCCCCACACCCAGAGCAGTGCAGCAGGGGCAGGAGAAGGAGCACTGGAGGTGGGGGTGTCTAAGCAATACCTGGGCAACTGCAGGCGCACTAGGAGCAGCGCCGCCAGGAAGTGTGCTGAGGCCTGGACCAGGTGCAGGTAGAAACATGTTTCAGGCTGCCCCAGGCAGGAGCAGGTGGGGCTTCTCTCCCTTCCCCCCACCCCCAGTTGGCTCCTGGGACCTAGTGCACAGGCAGCCCTCACATGCATGCACACATGGCCACCTCCCACACACTTACATAAACCCTCGCTCCTCCCCCACTCCACAATATACAAGTGTAAGACTTTATTTTGAGAGCTATTATTCAATCTCCTCTGTGACCTACTAAAAAACCCCATAAATTAGGACAGAAATTATTCTTTGAAAGAAAATTACAATATATTACAGTAGATGTTTGATTTTTAGTATATTGTTTTTTTAAATCTATAATTAGTTAAAATGATGTCTTCCGAAATATTCACAAGGGCAAAATCCACATGGATCCACTGTCAACCACAAGCGTCCAGCCTTGGTCAGCCACGTGTATTGCACCCTTGGGGTATGGCATGTAGAATCGAAAATTTCAGCTTCTCTCTCCTTTGCCATGACACAAAACTTGCCAGCTACAGAGCACAAGTCCTCAAGAAACAACCAATTTGGCTGGGAGCAGGATGTTTTTATTGCAATTTCCTACTGTACTGGAACGTTCTTCAATACACTCCGATTAATGGTCTCAACAAAAAGTGTTTAACATCATTAGATATGCAGAGGATGAAGTGTGGATTAGAGCTGACAATCAGACTTATATTTTTAGTTGGAATTAGCATTTTATAAATAGCATAGAAATCCACAAGAAGTGAGCAAGGATTACAGAGCTAGAAATAACACAAGACCATCCTGACAATGTAGTGACTGTCACTTGCTCTCTTTCAGCCACATCTGAGTTGGGTGCATTTGAGTTTTACTCATTTCACCCCACTGTACACTGATACTTTACAGGGGTTCTCAAAGGACGCTCTCAAAACACTTTACAGGTGTGAATTAATGAAGCTCTATGATGAACCACAAGGCAGTAAATTATAGCGCCCATTTTATGGATGCCTATCCTGAGGCAGAGAAAGTTGTACATTGAACAATATTTTTGATGGGCTGGGTGACAAGAATAACATTTTAAGAGCCTAGGCTCTCGAGGAATGTCTTTACCTCAGCAGCAACAAACACGGTCACACTGCAAAGGGTGCACAAATCAACCCTGGATATGAGGCAGTACCTTCTCAAGGCTGGGTTTCTGGTATACACTAGAGCATTGCTTCTCAAACTATCTGATGTGGTGGACCAGCAATTTTTTTTCCAGTGGGACAGGGACCTGCACCCGGTTCAGCCGGTGGCAGCAACCGCATGTAACAGCGCTACACAAATGCACGACCGACTGTTTCTTTCTCTTTCCTCACCTCGCACGACATGACATCGCCTGGACAGTTGGAACGTACAAACTGTGGTGCTATGACATATCAATGTTATGCTTCTGAAAATATACTTCCTTCTTTCCTGGCAACTCGCTGAGGACTGGCGAATATATTTCTTTCTTTCCTAGCAACTAGCTGCGGACCAGCAACCAGCGGCTCGCGGACCGGCGCTGGTCTGCAAACCACCACTTTGAGAAGCACGGCTCTAGAGCAATGGTTTGGGGCCCACCCAGGTCATTCTCACTGCCTCATTTCTGTGCAAAGAGGGAAGGGGTGGGAGGGGCTTATTCCCTCAATAGTGTGACTGAGCTCTCTGTTACCATGGTATCGACCAGTGATTCTCAGTGAGGGTGCTGCAGCACCCTGAGGTGGCTTGAGATCCTTTCAAGGGTGCCATGCAGTGCCACACAATTTTACCACTGTTGGATGTGCAAAGATAAACACAGAGGTTTCAAACAGGAATACATAGTGTTAAAAACATTCTAACCTGCCATGGTCTTTCTATGTTATTTGCAAGAGATTTGCTCTATTAGTTTCCTGTAGTTAAAAAACAAGCAAAAACTAGGCACTCATATTATTTTCTAAGGGACACCTTGAGTGTCTCAATGGGTGCCTCAAGTTTACTGAGGGAGTGCCTTTAGTATAAAAAAGGTTGAGAACCATGTTATATAGGCATATCTTTGATCTCGTCCTCTAAGCACTGGACAGGCTACTGCACTGGACATGGATTTGCCAGCTCAGAAAAAGAAATGCCCTAACTTGTAGGCAGCCATGTAGGCTGCAGAATCACCAATGGAAAGTTCTCTCCAGGCTGCACGTCTTCTTTCATTGACGCTTCCCTGGCGAAGTTGGACAGTCCACAAAACTCCAAAACCCTAAAAATTGAAAATAGTAAGCAGCAGTACTTATTCTAATATATGCAGGGGGGCAGGTTCATTTTAGGAATTTAAGTGTGAATTAAGCAGCTAAATGTGATTCATTTCTACACTGCTCAGGGCCAATAAATGCATCTGTTTTGGTAACATGCCATCATCTCACCCTCATAACCGAGTCAAACTATAGCAGCAGAGAGAGAAAGAACCCATTTCATTTTGCATTAAGCATTTGTCAGAGAGTCAAGCAGGGTGGAATAGAATGGAACTGAGGCCTGCAAGTCCACTTACGTTCCTAACAGGGGGAAAAGATCTCATACAGGATGCTATCTGGGGTGGTTACTTAAGATGGCTGACACACTAGGGGTCAGAATGGGGAGCAGCGAGAATAAAGGTACAAGCAAATACTAGGCCTGTGCAGATAGGGAAGTATTTGATTCAGATTCAGCCAATTCAGAGGAAAGTGATTCAATTCAGAGATTTGGATCACTACCTCGAATTGATTAGGCTGAATTGGCTTTGGAAAATTCAGTGCTGATTCAGAGAGATTCATAGATTATAATAGGGAATCACTGAAAAAAGCAGGGATGGTATTCCCTTCTGAGGACATGAAGCCTGACAAGTTTTAAGAAGATAGGTGCAGGAGTTTCTGGGAAACTGCACCTCAAACTGCTGAAAGCAAAACTTTGACATGTGTGACTTTGTGTATGTGTTAAGGCATAGCAAAATGAAACCACCGGGGATGGTAACCTGTAACAGGGGGCCTTGCCGGTGCTCAGGCACGAACAGCTCACAGAAGGGACAGGAAGGCTGAAGCCAGAGGCTTATGTGCTGTTTCTAGGTCCTTCCCTCAGCACACTGTGGTTGGAAGGGGACTCAGGGAAAGATCACAGTCACCAGCCAGCTACAAATGTCAGTCTTTCCTTCCTGCTCTCCCCCCCTCTTCTCAGTTTGTTCCCCTGAAAGACTGCCTTCCAAATCTCAGAACTTTTCCAAATCAATTCAGAGGTTATGAATTGATTCAGAGGGTTTTTTTGGTCTCCTGATCTGATTCGGATTCTGTGATTCAGCCTCCAAATTGGGCCAAATCTTCTCTGAATTGAATCAGCAATTGAAGCTTTGCACACCCCTAGCAAATACAACTTCAGCTCAGCGGGCAAGGCACAGCAAATGGAAGCGGCAGCAATTCACAGTCTCTGCACATGAGCATGAAGAGGGCCCTACAACACAAACTATAGCACACACTTACCAGTTAGTTATGCTTGCACTATAATAAACAACTAGAGGAAAACAGTGGTGCCACCCCTCTTTCTTACTGCTGAAAAGATAAAATTAACTGCTTGTTAAAAAAGAACTTTTCACTCAAATTGTATTTAATTAAATTAAAGGGTTTCCTTTATTCACAGCAGCTTTACTAAAGCTTAAACTAAAAAAAAATAAAATTAACAATTTGTAGGTCTTTATAAACCTTTCTCCATAACTAAAGAAGATAGAAAATACATGTTTTTAATGTGCTGGCAGTGCTGTTCATCTCTTCTGTCCCTGTTGTTTTCATGTGCTCTGTGTGTCCAAGTGAAATCCTGATTCACTACTGAAGTCTGGCCACTTTACACCTAACATTGCCACAGAGATGTTTTGAAGCCAGTGTGAAACCCATGGTCAGAGAAGCTGTATTCGGATATCCTTTATGAAAAGGAAGAGAGACCTGGGAAGCAGACCAGGCAGTGAGAAAATGCAGGAACGCAATCCAAACAGGTTATTGAAGAGAAAGGTTAAGGCTTTCATGACAATCGTCTGTAAGTATCAACACCAGAAAACACTGGCTAATAAGGGGCTCTTTCATCTATCAGGCAAAAAGCAAAATAAGAGTCAGTGGGCAGAAGCCGAAGAAAGAAGCATTCCAATTAGAAACAGGACACAGCTTTTAACAGTGACGGCAATTAACCACAGACAGTGATTATCAGGGATGCAGTAAATTCATCATCACTAGGAGATTTTAAATCAAGACTGGTTTTTCGTCTAACAGATGTGCTTCATTTCCACCACCAGTCATTAGGTTTAATTAAGGCAGAAGTATAATTCCTCCCTTGGCTGAAAGTCTGTTGTCCCTGTTAAATTAGAGGTCGTGCAGGACCACTGCAAAGATCCCTCCTGGCCTTGAAATCCATGAAACCAAGATCTGCCATTCTCTGGGGAATACAGGTATGTGGCCCACAAATCCCAAGACCATACCAACTACAGGTATGGTATATTTAGTCAAATTACTGTTTAACAGGTAGAAAAGAGAAGTAAAGCTTTTACTCTTCAGTACATTCCAAGAAAATGCTTTGTTCCTGACAAAAAATGGGTGTAGGCTTGGAATATGCTCCACATCACTTCCTGTGCTTGGCAAAAGAGTTTGTATCTTCCCCCCTCATTTGATAGAGGTTTGAAATCCCAGCCCTTTTGCTGCTTCAAGCTCAATCACAGTCCCCCAGCATTTTGCAGCCCTGGGTTGGGCTGTCTGCTTAAGACGGCAGGGCTGGCCCTGGCCCTTTGCTCCCTAACTGGAGCAGTGAGGGCTGGGTGACAAGGGGTTGGGGAGGGCAAGCCCAGTTGAGGATGCAGCCTAGCCTGCAAGGGTGGACAACTGCCCCCCTCCAAACAAACCCCAGCTGGTGTCAGGGGTACGGGGCAGGGGTTAAACACCCCTTCCCCTGCTCAAGCTCACTGCTGGCTGCAACTGTGGACTACAAATCCCAGATGTACCTGGAAGCAGGCAAAGGAAGTAATGAGCAACCCTACAGAGTCCTGCTGCTGTAAGTCTGGACTGCATATCCCAGAGACCTCGGGGGCAGCAGGAAGAGGAAGTAAACACACAATCAGAGAGCTGTGCTCTAGCTCCCGCAGGCTTCTGGCCTAAGCCACTGCAGGCATGTGGCTGCATTTCCTGAGTCAGTGGTAGATGTCTGTTCACTTCTGTTTCAATGTAATCTGTGCAGTTTAAACCAACCCGGAATGATTGAACTGATTCAGCCTTGGGCTTTTTGACTGTCTGTACTTAGTCTTTGTCAATTCCATTTGATTTAAACTCCTTCCCTCCTTTTTTGGTACCTCAGCATCTTATTCCTTAAGATACACCTGACAAGTGCCCTTTAAGCTTATCTATGCCTTTGGGGAACCCTCCTGTTCAAAAACGCTATTCTTTCTCCCTGAAGTGTCATTGAAACAAATCTCATTAGGATAAAAATAATCAGATAATAGTAACATATGTCCTGGCACAACCACCTGCTTCTATTGTATTTGGAAAATGTGCCTGTCGGATAAGTCCTCTTGAGCTTTTCAACATCAGGAGATAGTTTTTAGCATAGTGCTGAAGCCTCGTGATCCTTTCAGAATGACTTCATTAGGCTGGAATAATTCTCTCTCCCTCTGGCAAGAGGCAGCTGCTACCTCAGTTTCCCTGCTGGTCCTCATCTTAATTTCCTCCTTAGCTGGTAAGGAGATAAATTTCACCTTCTGAGTAAATCAAGAAAACCCCAATGTAAGAGAATGGCCAAATAAAACACAGAAGCCTTCACCTGTGCAAGCTATATCACACTCCCCAGCAGCCATGCAACTGTTCTGCTGTGACACAAGGAAGCAAAGAAGAAATTCTTCCCACGTTCTCTGAGATCCTCGCACACTAAACCATGACCCACTTCAGACCCAGACTCATATTTCTGCTGCCATAGAACCTGCCTTCCAAGATTCTTTTGGGTCGTGAACCTCTACAAGTCATAATGACTCAATTTTGATCCCAGAGATCCAGATTTCATTATAAACAGGTATTTTTAAAATGTCCTGTGTTGGGGACACTAATCTTTCCAAGGAGCCTTGGACTCAGAAGCTTAGAAAGTCTTGAAACTACTGCACCTACTGTACTGCCTCTTCACTCTCTTTTGCCCAAAGCAAAGTGCTTTCAGGATTTATGCTCGTCCCCAAATCTAAGAGCCCCTGAAATGTGGTAAATACATGGCAGTTTATTAACAACTCCATTACCTATCAAATCAAACAAAGTCACTGATGCTTCTAGTTTGGGTTTTGATATAACCTCTCTTTCCTTCTCCCTCTACATTCAAAGTCTCAGACCCCTTCAGACACGGAACAGTCAGGAAAGGTAGATTCCCCCCTCCCTTTCTCTTCACAGAGGCATTCAGTGCCCAGTTATACTTTCAGAAATGGACCTGGGGCTGAGTTATGCTGCCAGTTGCATGTGTTCCTCTGATGGCATATTTAAGCCCCCATTATACAATTAGGGAGATATAGCTCGCACCCACAATGGTAATGTGACATGTAAAATAGGTGGTAAAAAACAGAGGTGTTTTGCTGCCCCGCTGCACAGACAGCTGGCTCCACTGGCTGTTCTCGAGTGCACTTTCTGATCCCTTCTAGGACTGGCAGGCTAATAGAACAAGGAACACATCTCTCTTTGACAGGGAAGACAAAACTAGGCTGTCTTATTAGGTATTTGGACATTGGCTGTGATATTTGACAGCTTTTATGAGAATTATATTGCTTGGGGCTGCTTAGCAGGTTATGCTTTCATTGTTTCTATGTTGCAGCAATGAGCCATTATGATATAGCAACATCTGTCAATAGGTTTGTGGGTCTCTGTAACTCACCCCATTCTGCAGGCTATGCATTAGCTGACTGGAAGTGCATTTTTACCAGACTTGGGGAATAAGATACACTCCCTACTTTTGACAAATATTGGTATTCATCTGTGTCTATGGAGCATGTTTGTGTCTGAGGTCATAATCATCCCCTTCAGGACAGTATTTTGTGTCCAGTCTGATTATTGAGAGACAGTATGAAGCAAAACAAGTTAAACATGATCTTGATACATTAAAAAAAATCATTTTGACAGCCAATACAATGCTGTTACAAGCATTAGGGTTTTAAAGAAAAAAAAATCAATCCCACAATACAAAATTGGTCGAAACTCAGATTTCAAAGAGTTATCAGGCAAACAAGACTGGAGAATGGGGGCTAATCAACTGACAACATTAGAGCAAAAGAAAGGGGCTGATGAATGCATACTGACAAGCTCCATGTAATTCATCTTAGGGATGGTGGTAGAGTTTGCAATATGTAGTTGGTTAAAACAAAAGTATGAGCACAAAGAAAGGAGAACAATTTGCACCCATCTATGCAGACACCTAGAATAAAGCGGCTTGCAGGGTACGTTCCCTCCTGCAGCCCGTGGGCTACGTGCTGTTATACAAATCCTCTCCTCAAGCACTACATCTAATCCGCTGACAGACAGGTACAAAACATGCCCAAAGAGTTATAGGATTCTCATGAAAGGGAGGAAATGGAGCCTTTGGGCCGCAGCCAGTTAAATGATTTACATGACACCCTCTGGCACAAACACATCCAAGCAGTCAATGTATGCCATCTCCATGCAACACCAGAAAAAAGCCACTGAGGGTGGCAGCTGATGGAGACACTATTGAAGTGGGTCTTTACCTAGGACACCATGCAGCAGACCATTTCCTTATTCTTAGAAAAAAAAGCATTTAAGCATGTGCTTAGAGTTAAGCACGCACTGTAAAATCTTCACATTGCCTTGTTCCTGCTTCCCAGATACCCACTCCCTTAAATGAGGCAATGCAGCAGATTTTAGGCTCTTGCCCTGCATTGCTACCCAACCCTCTCTTTGCATTGTGCTAATTTCATCTCTGAGATCTGGCATGCGTAAATGGCAGTGAGAGTGTTGGGAAAACTTCTTTTGGGTATTTCTGGGTGTGGCACAGAGATGGTATAGACCAGGTGTAAACCCTTGACTCCCCCCAGTGATGGCACAACTGCTCTTTTAATTTTGTCATCCTTTTCCATCAGGTGTTTGGCTTAGATAACGACAACAAGCTTCTCTCTTCTCCTTTTCTAGTCTATATTTTAAGACTAGACTAAGACACTATATTTTAAGACATTCTTATTTTATGTTTCAAGGCATTAGATGCAACAAAATAAACATTTCTACCACCAAAATGCACAACTCTTTTTAAGCCCAGTGAAGTTACTGTACAAAGGATAATAGACACAAGACTCAGGCCCTCCTTCAACAAAGTACCTATGCACACAGTTAAGTGTAGTCAATTGAAGAATCAACAGAAGTACCCATATGCTTAAAATTAAGCACATGCTCAAGCACTCTGTTGAACTGGTGCATGAAGGTTGATAAATATGCACACTGTAAGGCCAACATACCCAGCTTTCACAGAAGTGGATGGGAGCTGTATTGGCAGAATAAAGAACACAATCTTGTTCTGTGGTTATGCTACATTGCATAGTGATTTGATGACGAGGGCATCAAGGAGCATTCATTTCGTACTGCAAAGGTTGTAGTTCCTGGAGAAAAGTATATGCCAATTATGCATAAATGTAAGCAATGGCTGTTCATCTACAGCACTCAAACTCCAGTAGCAGAATTATTCTCAAAATGTGTGCAAGTATAATGCTATATAGCTAAGCTGTGACACAAATTGATCACCCACTTTTTCAAGAACTGGCTTAAGTGCCAAACTGATTGCGCTGAATTGTAGTAATAAATATTGGAGGTTTAATGGACTTGTAATGCTGACTCCAAAAGCTGGGTTCAAACGGCAATTTAGGAAGTTATTGGAAGCACGGCCAGTTCATAGCAGCTTTCCAGACAGACCAAGCCATACAGGAAATGCTGTATTAGTCAGCTGCCTTTCCAACATATAGAAAATACCAATGTTATGTAGCAGTAAGCAGACATGCTTTCTGTTTGAGAGTTATCAGGTGTCAAACACCTGTTCATTGAGCAAACTCCAGCCTGCAGACTCCAACAGCCACCTATTAGGGCGATTCTAGTCCATGTATCAGGCACCTGTACCTGGCAGTACATGTCACAACCAGCATAGGGCAGAGGCGTGCACATAGACGGTGCCCTAGCATTTCAGGTAGCATAATCACCTTTTAGACCCTGAAGTAATGTCTTCCCAACACCAGGGGTGGGACTGAGTCCCCCACTCAGCATGGCTTCCAGCAAACAGTATTGACACCCAGGCTTTGTGGCTTCCAGCAAATGGGTGACCCATGGGTGGGGGGCTTTTTTTTACTTTTCTGCTTCTCCCTCTCTCCTAAACATGAGTTCAGTAAAGTTCAGTAGCCTGCACTCGACCAAATGTTGCATTGTGCTTGACTGACTTGGAGTGCCTGGGGCAGGGTACCTGGATCCATGTTTGCCTTCTCGGGCAGGAATGGAGGTGTCATGATCAGGGATCCTAGATTTCCCTGTTTAAAAATCACAGATTCTCTGATAAAACTGCAAATTCTCTGATAAAAAATCAAAATCACGATTAAAATTAAATGCCACTATATAGAGAGAGAGAGGTATCAATTTAACATAATGTTTTATTAATGTATTTACAATTTTAAAGCAATTTGGAAGTCTACTAGTGCCTCACTCACTATAATAACATTAATTCTAAATACCTATACATTTTGGTATTTGATTAGGGGGGGTTTATCATGGAAAATCCACCCTCACCCTGCTCCCTTCACTCAACAGGACACAGGTCCAGGCCCCTCACTCCCAAGCCACAGCTGCCCAGCATTGCTGGTGCCCCTCACTCCCAAGCCACAGCCCCCAAGCTGCACTGATGCTTTTTGCCCCCGTACCCACAGCCCCCTGCCCGATCCAGCCCTGCCAGAGGTGGCCCCCCAGCTGTCAGGGCTACAGGACTTTGGGTCCCGGGTCCACAGCCCACTGCCCCTCACAGCAGCATTTAAGCCCCGGCTGCCACCCACGGGAAGCAGCAGCTGCGGCAGCAAAGCGGAGCACAGAGCCCAGCTCCATCTCCCCTGCGGGCGGCATGGCTGGAGCAGAGCCTGTGGGGGAAGTGGTGGGTGAGGGCTGACTGCTGACAGCTTGGGCTTTCCTCCTTGCTGCCCTGCAGGCATTTAAGAGCATAAAATGACAGGGTGGGATAACTGTGTTACAAAAGTAGATACGTGAATGAATTTTTGGGACATGAACAGGTTGAAAACAAACTGCATTTAGGCTTCCAAATCTGCTTAGAAGTCCAGTAGGTGCTCATCCATTCATAAGTCTGCAGGTGAGCACCAGCATCTTGCTTTTGCACATGCTTATATGTATAGGTAACAATGTAACTCACACAATTAGTCCCCTTTAGTGCTATGCAATTCCTCATGTATGTAGAGTTACCACTTTGTATAAATGTTTGTAGGACAGAGACCTTTGAGGCAGATCCTGTTTTTAATGGCAACAATATCAGAACAGCCTTGGGAAGCAAGATTGGGGTACTAAAGGACAGTATCTGGCTGGCATATATGGCATAGATCAGTGGCTCCCCACCTTTCTTGCTGCGACCCTAAATCCGGGTCACGATCGCAGCCCCTGCCACTGACTCACTCGTGCCTGGCAGTGCTGGGCCAGGATTGCGGGGCGCAGCGGCGGTGAGAGCCACACAGACCATGCACTGGGAGAACCCCGTAGCAAGGAGGGGCAGACCCCTTCACAACCCTGGTCTGGGTCACACCCTGAGGTTGGGAGCCACTGGCATAGATGCTGCAGTGCCAAGCATGGCATGAGGCTCCATATGAGAAAGTATACAAATGTTGATCCTGTAACTACTCTGTCAGTTTTCACTGAACGGTTTTCACCTTTGGCCATAGTGCTGTCTGAATGGAAACCCCTTTCCTAATGGGGACAAAAACCCATGACTTTTACCCCACAAAAATCCATTTGGGAAGAAGCAAAATTAAAGGTTTCAGGTCATGACTGTCTTGCAGGCAGAAAGTGAAGTTACCAAGCTCGTGCTAATAATCAGCTGTCATTGTCATTTTCCCCACTATTTTGGGAGGGTGGGGAGGCAAAATTTAAATGTTCCCTGGATGGTTTTTTTTCCTCCAAGGTAAATATTACCCATTGGAAAAGTATCTTGATCTAAAGTTACCAACCTGCTGCTTCTCAGCCAAGAACTCATTCCACCCTCCCATAAAAATTATGTACATTGAAGCCCAGAAGATTTCTTCATTAGTCATCATCTCTTGTAAATATTTAAAATATGCTAAATTCTGAATCAGCTTAAACTCTGAATTGGAACTTCCTAGACCCTAAATGCTGGAGGTTGCAAGTGGAAGAGGACCCTGTTCACTCTCCCTTTCAGCATCCACTCTCTGCCACTATGGGATGCAGGATACTTGGCAAGATGGACCTTTGGTCTGATCCAGTATATGGCAGTTTTTATATTCTTATGTTGATATCTTGGGAATGTTAAGATGATGGGGAGTTCTGTTCTGAATTTAAAAGCTATAGATTTTAGAATGACCATTTTGTCATTAAGTTAAAAAAAATGGACCTTTTAATAAATGTTTGGGAAACTTAATGTAAGTCAAGATTCTAGTTTAAAGTTTCTAGTTTAAGGTCTGTATAATGTCTCCTTTCTAAAGTATTTTTTGTCCTACATCCCTACATCACATTTTCAGCATCACTTGTACCATGATGTTTAAGCTTATTAACCTGACAACCAATTATTTATATTGTTCCCATAAGTATTCCGTTGCGAATCACCAACACAAGCAAAGTAGGTAATTTTTTAAGTGTCATGCCCAGAGGTATAAAATCATTCATTGATTTCAGACTAATGCAATTGGGAGGAAAAACTCTGTCTATTCAATTAATCTGATCAGTAGAGTGGCAGTGGATATTTTTGGTTACTCGGTGACAAAGCACAAGATTGAACTTTTGTTTAGTCAAGGTCAGAGAAGTTATCAGATGATGCACTTGGGCATGTCTAGCCACAAATTCAACATGCCAGACAGCCCTGCTGTCAGGCACTCTGCAGTGGTCCAAGCACTCTGCCCCTCTAGCGGGCAGGAATGTAGCCATGATTGCATGTAGTCATGTAAATTTGTGAGCTAATTACCATTTCTGAGAGTGAAAAGTCTTACCAAACCAAATGCATCAAGTGTGGTGGCTTGGATCTGGATTATTATATTGGCTTAGTCACTGCTCAGTCCCACTATCCTCACATTTGTGTTCCCTTTTACATTCAGTGGCTTTCGTATGCCTGCTGACAAATTCAGTCCTCTTAAGCCAGTTTCAGCTCTTTAGGTGACTTGTCCAATCAATTGTAAGGAGACAGTGCCTAAAACCTCCTACTTATCCGAGTGCTCTAGAGCCAATTGAAATAGCGACTGTCCAGCCAAGTTCTACCTCATGACACCATCATGGTGCCCTGCCTACTTGTTCCCACTTTGCCTGCGAGCTATAGCCCAGAAGTGGGACAGCCAACTTAGAGCAGTACTAAGCACTACCCTTGCCCTTGGTTTCACTAGTCTTGGGTATGTTGAGTACCTGCTCAGGGTTTCTCCAAGGTGGCTATTTTGGACTTGTTTCTAGGATTTGTATATATAGAGTGTTTCCTGAGTCAGTCCCCAGTACAGTGTATTTTAGCATGTGGAGCCTTAAGATGGCAATCCAATACTTAGTGCCACCACATGATTATTATTCATTATTTGTTGTTCTGATGTGACTAGAACTTAAATGAGACCATGGCCCTACTGTGCCTGGATACTGTACAGATGTGCCTGGGTACAGTGTCAGACTCTCTACCCCAAGAAGTTTGCAATCTAGATAGACAAGACAGGAGGGGAAGAGCAGGAAGAGGAAAGGGACTTGCTGAAGGTCATGCTTTAGGTAAGTCTCAGAGTCAGGAGTAACTGGCAGGTGATTTAGGTCCTGGTCCATTGGCTTATGTGACTTCAGACCCAATTTTGAAAGCTGCATGCATTCTCAAGAGTTGAGTGTGCTCAAATCCTGTTGAAGTGAGCAGGAATTAGGGATACCTCATTACCTCACAGAAACAGACTCTTAAACTGATGCAATTATACCACAGTCACTGGATCTTAACTGTAATCTTGCCGGCTATGAAGAGCTTTGTAGCCATATTTGCCAAGCAAGGGTAAGAGAGAAACAGAATTGATCTCACCCTGGGTCCTGTGATCCCAAACATATAGTGAACCATGAAAACTCATAGAAAAGGTCATGAAGGACCCTGAGTGCCTTGCCAATAGTCACACTGTAAGTAACTGGCAGTGTTAGTACTAGAGCCCACATCTCCAGTCCCCTGCATGAGCCAATAGACAAGGTTTTCCAATAAATTCCTTATTTAAAGAAAACAAGCTAAGTAGTTGAAGACTGTGCAGAATAATTGCATGGATTAGAATTTGGTTGTTTAATTCATAGTTTGTAGATACACTGCAGTGTATGGGTGATGATTTGCAAAAGGAGGGAAACATCCTTCAGCTACACTTGCCAACCAGCTCTATAGTTTGGTAGTAAAGTCATATCTCAACTTGTCCAGGCTGCCAAAGCCTTCTTCATCTCCCCAGGAGGAAGAAATGGACATGTTTGTCCTGTTTTTTCTTCCTCTAGAGAGCACCATATCTTCCAAGAGTTCTCAGCGTTTCAGATAGCGAATTCTCATGCTTTTTTTTTATTCCATGTTGAAGTGGATCCCAGAGATTCAAGATACACTTTTCCTTTAATGGACTTCAGAACTTAAAAAAATAGATTAATTGTAAAGTTTTTTCATTCCCATGCTGCAGGACAAGCCTCCCTCCAGGGGTGGATTTGGTGGGGAGGGGAGGGTGCAGCAGTGCAGTCACTCCCCACCCCCACCCCCTTCTGCCACTGTTGCAGCTGCCCGTGGCTGATTTGGGTGCAGCAGGAGTCCAGAGCTGCTCCTGCCCCATTCTGAGCCTGGACTGCCCTGTGGAGTGCTAGGCCTGGCAGGAGACAGTGGAGGCAGCAGGTTGGTTTCCCCTTGTTGCACCTTCTCCCTGCTGCTCCCACCACTGTGATCCCTGCTGGCCAGGAACTCAAGGGAAGAACCCACAGCCACCACAGCCCCAGAGCCATTTTTGCCTTGCTCAGCTGTGGGCTCTGCAGGGCGCCGGGGTCTACAAGGAACAAGAGTGGCAGCAATATGGTTTCCACTTCCAGTGCCTGCTCCTGGCCAGTAGGAGATATTGAAGGTTGGGCAGGAAGCAGGTGCTGAAAGAAGGAATGTGCATGCTGCTGTTCCCAGCTAAGCCAAGCACCCATGCAGCCATCCCCTGCTGCCTGCCAAGTGGACTGGGGCAGGAGCATCACTGGGGTCCCCCTGCCTTGGGTCAGCTGGAGATAGTGGCAGCAGGGGTGCCGCTGAGTGTTCCCCCCCTACCTTTTCACAGGCCTGTTCCCTGCCTGGCATCCCAGTATACACCACCAGACATGCCTTGCCTCATCCCCTTATGACCTGAGGAATGGTGGGCCCATCCCCCTCTAGGAAATCCTGGATCCGCCCACAACTCTCTCCGAATACTTGCCAAAGTATGTGGCAGCCATTATGTTACATTTAACATCATGTTAGTTAGCAGTTTAACAGTAAGTTGTATTTAACATGACCTGACTTTGTAGTGAGAGCAAGCTGGGAACCAACAAACTGCATCCTCGGAGAGAGACGACTGGTAGAGCATACACTAATTGAGAAAGTACGATTAAGCACATGGTAGCAAGATGCATACCTCTCTCCTATGGCCGTCCAGGCCTACTTCAGGAAATCTCTTAGGGGTGCAGACAGAAGTGCAGCTCCCAGCTGTAACTCGGAACGATTTCTGCAAAGGGCTCCGAGTTGCAGGCTTACCCCAGACCAAACCGAAGTTCACTGTTGGTTCCAGGGGGGAGAGGGATTTAGTTGGGGCTGGGAGGCTACAGCCAGGTTTCCATAGCAATGGCCAGGGCTTTCTGCCAGTGCTCCTGTTTTCAGAATGGGAGGTGGGGAAAGGCAGTGGAAGGAGCTTGTTTTTGGGGGGTCTCCAGCTGGTGCATGCTCCAGCGCATGCACCTCACCCTCCAGAGGGGCTGAAAAGCTCCTCTGCTGAACTCCCTCTGCTTCCTTCCCCTCTCCAATTCTGAAAACAGGGGCAGGCTGGGAGCTCTGCAGAGAGACAAGTTACAAAAGATGCTACATTTGGAAACATCTGATACCTCACACAACGAGGGGGGCAGATTTTCAACCAGTCAGCCATTTTTGTAGCTGGCTGCAGCCGTGCACTTGTGTTTGGTCACAGCTTTCTGTGGCCAGATCAGGCAAAAAAAAAAGTCATGTCTGTTTAGGTGCCTAGTAACTTTTAAGCACATGACATAAGTGTGTGCTAAAGTGCTCTCTTGATTTGGGGGCTTAGATACTGAGGTCATGCTGCATACGATAATATCCAGAAAGGAAATTTTCTATTACTGGTCAGAATTTTCTCCCTCAAAAACAAGTGGCTGCTTTTCTTTGTCTTATAGATGAATGCATGCTTCTAGAAATCTCCTTCCCTCCCCAACACCTCAGAGTTCAGGACCTTGGTATAACCTTCAGTTCTGCTGCTGATGACTGATAACTGCATCTGTTGTCACACAAAAGAAAATAGTAGACAAATGCAGGCAGCCTCACTATTGACATAACCAGGGGCCCTGACGTCAGTATTTTAATAAGGTGGAAAAGACAGCCGGCAGATATTTTTAGAAAGCAGGATGCTGGGGAAAATTGCCTCATGCTCTAAGTCTCTGTTTTTCATCATTTTAAATTGTTCAGGTTTTAAAAAAAATGACGCTATGTCTTTTTTTGTTCTCTCCATTCCCTTGTTTTTCTCTCGCACTTTCTCCACCTTGTCCTCAGAAGAGGGTTGGTTATTCAGGAGCTCCAAATAGAAGGTTAGCTCAATACATTTCTCACTCTTCCCTACCCCACTTCAGATCTGCAGGATATAATTTCAGTTTAATTAATAAATCAATAAGAAAGATTAAGCGTTGGATTTTCCCATATGCTTGGGTTAGCCTAACTCTACCTCCTTAGACCTCAATGGTAAAACTTTCATTAGCTTCACTCTGCTTCCACTGATATCAGTAGTAAAACAGCCGGCGTCTTCCATGGGAGCAGTTAAGCCAGTGCTGAGCATTTTGGAAAATCCTGCCATGCGGATCTCGGAGCCTGTTGGAATCAATGGAAAGACTCTCACTGACTGCAGCTGGCTTTGGATCATGCCCTAAGAGCACACAAATACTGGTCTTCAGAGTGATCTATCTATATGAGACAGGAGTGAATCCTGGCACTGAATCTTTTGTAATTGTTTCTCTTGTGGCTGTAGTTAAGGAACCCAATTAGCAGTCAGGGCCTAATTAAGCACCTAGGGCTGAAAAGAACCTCTGGGTTATCAAGACCAGTCCCCGGCTATAACAGCCAAACAGGTCATATAATCCCTTTCCTACATGGACCAAACTCTGTGTTAAGAGTAGGTGAGTTTTCTGCCCCTAGTCTTCCTATAAGAGGGCTCCAGAACCCCCCTGCTCTGATGGCAGATCACCAGTCACTATACAGATAAATTACCCATAAGCAACTCTTCTCCCAGAGAGGCTGTAGCCCAAGTGTTTTCCTCTGGTATTTTCTGAGCAAGTGAAAAAACAAATGTTTGGACTCAGATTCTTTTTACCTTTGCTGAGGAATAAGCTGTTTTGTCAGCATTTGTTTTCCATTGTTAATGTGTCAGTTGTCCCAGAACATAAATGACATTAAAGCATTTTCAGTGGTGAAGCAGAGGAAAGTTCTGCTTGGGGAAATCTGACTTAAAACATTTCCAAATGAACATGCAGTACTATTTACTATTTGCTGTAGGGTAGCATCTAGTTTCCCAGATGCTCCAGAGCTTCACTGTGCTAGGGACTGTACAAACTGGGAGACACCGGCATCTCCCAGAGACATTCCTGTCTAAACAAACAAGGGAAGGGAAGCAGGGGCACAGAGAAACATGAAGTGTCCTGCCTCAGCTTGGGCAGCAGGTCACAGGTAGGATGAGGAACAGCACCCAGGTCTCCTAACTTCCAGTCCTGCACGTTAGCCACTGGACCATTTTGGAATTTAGTTAGTGGCTACTAAGGTTTTTTGAAAGCTTCAGGCAAAAACCTGTTTCACCAATTGAGCATCTGATTGGACTTGGTGCCTATATCCTATGAGCAGTTCTATTCCACCCTGTTCAAGTCCCTTAAAAAATGTCAGTGTGCCTGCATGCCATCATCTATAGGGTATGGACGCTTGGAGTTGTTTAAATGTAGTTGAAACTGGAAGCAAACAGACCATTAAGCCCATTAAACTTGTTTAAAACATGGAAGTGTTCTAAAGTATACTTGGAAAATTAAGTACTTTTTAAACTGGTTCACTGTTAAAACAGTTCGGTGTTATGTGTGGGCACCAACAGCTCTCTTATGTGGGTCTGGTCAGCCCTCCAGGCATCCCACACTGTTATCATTCCTCAGCCCCAAACCCTGCCACTGCTGTAAGGGGCCACTCTAGTCACAACTGGAACTTTATTGCCACCTGTTTTTCCTTCTGTTGGTACTTTTTATCAATGAGCTTTCTTGCCCTGCTTGTTCAATAAAAGCTATATTTCTAACAAATAATTGGGTGCGTCTCCATGTTCATTAATGCACCATAGTTTCTGTGCATTAAATTAAGTACTTGTATAATCAATACTAAATTAATGCACAGGATGCAGTGGCACCAGCGCACACCTTTTTAGTGATGCTACTGCTCAGTAGCCTAATAATACTGTGCAATAGCATATTAGCACTGTTTATGCTGTGACACTACTGTATAATATTATTAGGCTACTGCACAGTTAAGTGTCTCATGCAGATACACCCACTGTGTCCTCACTTCTTAGTTAACCACAACTCACCATCATGACCAGGGATCTGGTTTTTCTGTTTCCCAGGGAAAAATGAAAAAAAAATGTGGATTTTCCCTTTTAATTGAGAAAAACACAGATTTCTCACTTTAACAGAGGAACGCATGGAATTCCCACTTTTGCAAAGAGCTCTCTGTAGGCTGGCAGAGCTCCAGCCTGCAAGGGGCTGGGTGGGAATGGGAGTCAGGGAGGGGGCACCACGTGTATGTGTGCACTCACACATGCACATGGTCACCAGGCAGCCTGGAGAGCATCTGCTCCAGGTAACTCGAGGGGAGGTTGAAGCCCCATTAGGGAGGAAGGGAGGGAGTTGGACAGGGCTGGGGCTAGGGTTGTTGACCATCTGGGCAGTGTATGGGGCTTGGGCCAAGGGGTGGAAAGTATGGCCGGAGGGCCTGGGCAGGGAGTGGGACAGGGTTGCGGGCAGCTCATTCAGGGGTAGGGAGGAGCTGGCTCCCTGCCACTGCATGCACTCCTGGGGGCTGTATGGGGAGCATGTGCCCCACAGATCTGTGCGTGGGACAGGGGCAGGCTGGCCACTGCAGGCTCAAGCTCTCCGTCCTGCTGCCCTCCACTCAGGGCCTCCACACACCAGCAGGTGGGACCTGGTGGGGCTGGGCAGGGAAGCTCCATACTACTGCTAGCCCTGCACTGCCCTGGTGAGGCACCCCTGCCTCCCTGGCAGCAGTGGGAGAGGCAGCATCGAGTTGCGGCCCTTGCTGCAGCTGGGTGGGCAGGGAGTGCCTGGCCAGTGTGGCATAAGGCTTGCAGTGGCGAGGAGCTTTCCTGCCTGGCCCCACTCTGTCCTGCCATGCCAGTGAGCATAAAAGCAGTGATGAAGAGGACTCACTCATCTTTTGCATTAACTGTTTTCAATGACTGAAAAAGGGTGGAACAGAATCACACTTTGGTAACAAAGTCCACACATGTGCCTAATAGGTAAAGCAGAATCTGGCCCTTCTTGCACATGCTCATTTTTTAAATGATCATCACTCATTTTGAATAAAAATATCTTTCCCATTTCAAACTGAAGAAACTCATTCCAAAATCTATTAAGTCAGTGGCAAATTTCAAATAATTTTTCTGCAGTCTCCTTGAAATGTATTGATCTTTTTTTCTCTCCACAGCCACAAAAGTATACTTTTTCCCATACAGCTTGAGGGATTTGGAACATGTTTTTGTGGCAATCCTTTACAAAAATGGTGCTTTGAGGTACACACTACACCAGGGTAAAGCAAAAAATGATAGCAGGAACGTTATGAGATTTAAACAGAGCTATGCAACAAGGGGACTGCCATTCAGAGATATTGTCCAGAAGAGACTTACAATCTTCTGCTTTTACCTTCTGAACAACATATGCCAAAATCTTCATGCAATAATGAGCCTGCTTGAATATGTTTAAACCTACATTAGAAAGGTTTGAACAATATGAAAGCTCCTCTTCACTGTAAAGTTCTTCTATTTGAAAAGCACCTCTCAAATGCACCTTACTTTGACCTCAAAGCAACACATCTATTCTATATAAATACAGAAGTGAGCTGTAGGAACAAGGATGGTTGTAACTGCCAGAGAACTGTATATAACAGTCGTTGTCTATCAGGGATACGCACACCCCTAGGGGTACTTAAAAAAGTCATATGGGGTACTTAAAAAAGTCATGGTATGGGAGGGAGGCCACCACTGTGCGCACCCTGGCAGAGGCCCAGGGGGTACATGTGCCCCCAGTCTGCATGGGACAACGGTGGCTGCCAATGCTTGCTGGGCTTTCCACAATGCTGCAGCTGCCCCAGGAGCAGTGTGGCACCCCGTGCCTACTGTCGCTGGGTTGTGCCGCACCCCGTCTGCCCGGCAGCTACACACAGGTGGCACTGCATTGCTCCCAGGGAAAGTGCAGCAGCACACAAAGCCCAGTGTGCAACAGCAGTCACCTCCACCCCAATGCACAGATCAGGGGAGCACGTGCCCCCCGGGTCTCCACTGGGGTGCATGTAGGAGCAGGATCTCCCCTCCACCCCTGAATGAGCTGCCTGGGCTCCAATTGTCTCATGACCCAGCCGGGCTGGGGCCCCGTTCACCCCAGCCCCTGCTCCTATCTGTGTCCCACTCCCTCCCTCATCACGGGGTTCTCAATCTGCACCCCTATGGCCTTTTCACCTCCCCAACTTACCTGCTGGGAGGGGCAGAGACAGAGATGCATGTGCACATGCACGCGTATGCTCAGTCCTCCCCCCCCCCCACAGTAATTTTAATATAAAGGAATATATAAGCTGAAACTTTGAGACAGAAGGGGTACACTTGTTAAAAAAAAGGTTAAAAACCTCCTGGTAAGCAGGTTATAAGTTATACTATCTATAACATAAACAATGTATTAAACCATTTATTAAAGCGGGGGACAGCAAGGCATAGGAGATGCTCTGTTTACCAGGGCACCCCTTGGAGTAACTAGAAATAACAGCCACAGACTGACAGAGAGCAGATTCAGGTTAGGCATCAGGAAGAACTTTTTTATGGTAAGGGTGGTCAGAATCTGGAATGGGCTTCCAAGGGAGGTGGTGCTCTCCCCTGCCTTGGGGATCTTCAAGAGGAAATTAGACAAGCGCCAGAGTAATCTAACCCTGGCACTCTTTCCTGCCCAGGGCAGGAGGTCAGACTCAATGATCTGCTGAGGTCCCTTCTGACCCTAATATCTATCTATGCATTATGAATTTTAATATAAAATATGACCCCCAGTCATATAAAGTCTAAAATAAATATGTACTTTAAACACAGTTCAGGTTATAGCCTCATCCTGTTCTTTACTCATCTGTCCAACCTTCCAGTGATGAAGCTTGAAAAGCAATTCATTTGTGCCTCACTTTCAATTAGACCTGCTAGCCTATACCTTCCTACTCTTCTCTTCTTACAG
Source organism: Caiman crocodilus (assembly GCA_030014935.1). Classification (NCBI taxonomy): domain Eukaryota; kingdom Metazoa; phylum Chordata; order Crocodylia; family Alligatoridae; genus Caiman; species Caiman crocodilus. The sequence goes on along the minus strand of JAGPOW010003395.1, from coordinate 47,981,992 downwards.
CTTTTATTTGAACTAGCACTTCAGTAAGCTGGAGGAAATTTGGAGCTAGCAATATTTTACACATTTTCATTTCCCCCTACCTGGATGACCACAAAAGGCCTCTTTGGTTTTGCTTCCTAGTGTAAAACTAATAATAAATTAAGGCTCCATTGAGGAAATAATGCAGGATGCTATGTAGATCTTTTATGAATGAGTGCCTGCTTCTGTTACCATTGAAGCAAATAAAACATAAATTCAATCCAAAGAAAGTAGAATTCTGCAAAAGATGCACCTGAAGGTTTCAAATTTAAATAATAATCATCCTTGGGTGAAGCTAACATAGATATGTTGCTTTTTAATGGGCCCAAACTATAGCAAGTCAAATATTGCCAGAGAAGAGGTACAATAGACGTGGAAAACTTGACAGGCCAGGATTCAGGGAAAACATAACATAATACTAAAGCACTCTAATTGCTGGGAAATCAATGTAATTCAGATGATAAGATAATGTGCTCAGACAGCTAGTTTTTGTCCATGTTAATAAAAACCAAAACCTGAATACTGGCTGATTCTGTCAGTAGCAAAACCAACCTAGCAGAGAACCAAGTGTGTCCCACCAGAACGGATTTCCTCGGGCAGGTGATCAAGTCAGACATGATGGTCAAGTTCTTGTTTCAATAAGATATGCCAAAGGCTGTGAGCTAAATTACTGGATGGTGGAACATATTGGCTCCAATGGAGTTACATTAACCTACAACACTGAGATTCATATTATTAAAGGGCCTTGAGCAGGAGAGGTAAGTACCAATTCAGTGTCCAGAGTAACAAAAAATATTATCTTGGCTTACGTTTATTATTAGGCTAAATCCTAACATCACTAGATTTAAATACACTGAAAGAAAGATGTTGGGACATGGACACAGTTCAGGTATTTTTCTCAAATTGCTACAGTGAATACATTGCAGAAACACCCTTAGTTGCTGGATAAACCCAAAGTAAAAAAGGCTTTGCTCAGGGGAACAGAAAGCACGGACTGTAGGTTGATGTAATAAAGAAATTAAAGCTGTTATTAACGAGTACTCAGGGTTTTATCCTGTATGACTGAAGTCAACAGGAGCTTTGCTATTAGTCCAGTATCGGCAACTGATTTTCTTAGATATACTGAGCTTGCTCATACACTGTCCCCAGCTGCTGCTACTTTGGCTAGCTCTTCTGGACCCAGTAGGGAGGTAGAGCGCTGTTGCACTAAGTCATAGGTAGCCAGGTTTGGAGCTACCTGGGGATCGTGGTACAAATTAGGGTCAGGAAAAGTGACCAGAGTCCAGGAACAAGTCAAGTGAGAAAGCCAGGAGGTCAGGCTGAGAGCAGAGTCCGAAAAGAAGCCAAGTCAAGAATCAAGGAGATCAACCAGACAACAATCAGAGCACAAGCCAAAGGAAGCAGCAAAGCAGTGTGTGATCAGATTGAACCCAAACATAAAAGCACTTTCTGTTCCAGGTCAGGAGTTCATATGGGAGAACTGGAGGGGCAGCTGACCCTAGCCAGCTACTCAAGTGCTAGTCAATAGGCAAAGGGCTTGGCCCTGACAGAGGCTTCAGGATAGCTTTGACCAGCTCAGGTGACCAGCTGCAGGCTGGGAAGAGTGGTTGTGTTAGTCCCGCAGAAAGACTTGCCCAAGATCACACAGGACATTTGTGGTAGAGCAGGGAACTGAACTCACAGTTCCAGGACAGATCACTAGTCCTTATCAGAAAAACCTCTTTTTATAGCACATCAAACATACATCTAAATCCCTGTACCAGGATTTCTGAATGTTGGAGGATAGTGCTAGGATTCAGAGTGATCTGGACAAATTTGAGGACTGGACCAAAAGGAATCTCATGAGGTTTAACAAGGACAAGTGCAAAGTCCTACACTTAGGACAGAACAATCCCGTGCATCAGTACAGGTTGGGGGCTGACTGGCTGGGCAGCAGCTCTGCAGCAAAGGACCTGGGGGTTACAGTGAACAATCAGCTAAATATGAACCAACACTGTGCCCTTGCTGCTAAGAAGGTTAATGGCGTCCTGGGCTGTATTGGCAGGAGTGTTGCCAGCAGGGCAAGGGAAGTGATTATTCCCCTCTATTCAACACTGATGAGGCCACATCTGGAGTACTGTGTCCAGTTTTGAGGCCCCCGCTACAGAAAGGGTGTAGACAAATTGGAGAGAGAACAGTGGAAGGCAATGAAAATAGTGAGGGAGCTGGGGCACACAAGTTATGAGGACAGGCTGAGGGAATTGGGCTTATTTAGTCTAGAGAAGAGAAGACTGAGAGGGGATTTAATACCAGCCTTCAACTAGCTGAAGGGGGGTTTGAAAGAGGATGGAGCTGAACTGTTCTCAGTGGTGGCAGATGGCAGAACAAGGAGCAACTGTTTCAAGCTGCAGCAAGGGAAGTTGAAGTTAGATATTAGGAAGAGTTTTCTCACTAGGAGGGTAGTAAAGCACTGGAACAGCTTACTCAGAAAGGTTGTGGACTCTCCACCCTTGGAGGTTTTTAAGACTCAGCTAGACAAAGTGTTGGCTGAGATGATCTAGTTGGGGATGGTCCTGCTTTGAACAGGGGGTTGGACTAGATGACCTCCTGAGGTCCCTTCTAGCCCCAGTTTTCTATTTTTCTATAAATGGAGCTGAGAAGTTACCTTTCCACTTACAGTTAAACAGAATTGCCACATTCAGATGAGCAGGGGCATGTGCTTGCAGTGGCACAAATAGTAGCAGCACAAATGTGTGCCCCTACTTTGTGCCACATTGCACGCCCTGCATATGTGCTTTATTGTGGAATACATTTTCCCACTATGGGAAACTGCCCTCACCCATCTCCTTCCAGTGTGTTGGAACAGCCAGGATACAAATGAAGCATAGAGACATCCTGGCCAGCAGCTAGAGCATCTCACTAGAGGACAAAACCTCCATTTGTTTTGCACATACTATTGTAGTGTGCACTGTGCTGTTTTATTTTCAGGTTTATTTTTTGGGGAGGGGTTGCTACTGGAAAATCCTGGTAGCAGATTTTGCCCTGCACTGAAAAATTGTAGTGAGGGGCACATTTTAATGTGCCACACATGCAGTTTGTGGTGCCACAAACTACATGCCCCTGTTCATCTGGACACAGCCAATGTGTGACACTGAGAAAATGTGAGAGCATATATCTGGCCTATTTGAATGCCATGCCAGATGCATGATTAGACATGAACTCTCTCAGAATGGGCATTTAGTTTTAAAAAGGTCACTAAGAGAAAAGCAATCAAATTGTCTAATCTAGCGTGCTGTATTTCCTACTGATATGCTTCGGAAGTGTATGAACCGAGGGCTTCTTTGTATTCCACACCTGACTAAGAGGCTTTTGAAATGTTAAGATCTCCAGATAACATGCAGGCAAGCAGTATTTTGGTCAAGGTTTGCTTTCACACTATGCTGGGTGATTTCTATGTCCTAGAAAAAGGCAATCCTTTTATTTATTTTTTTAATGATAGATTAGGTTTTACCATATAAAAACAAACCAGGTCAGTACAGAGTTGAGACTTTTCTTCATTGCACAGCTAATCTGGCTTTTACAAGTAAGCCTTCCTCCTATCCATACAGGAATTTGGTGATGCTTTCAACCCAAACTGATGCAGTGGTATAAAGCTGCCCAAGGTAGGTTGGAAGCAGCATACCCCAGCAATGCACCGCTACACGTGGGCAAATTTACCCTGCTGAGGAGCTCCTTGCTGGTTTAGCTAGAATGGCTTCAGAACTTACACTAGCCTGGTATCTTTGCATCACACCATGCCATACTGTGCAGACTGAAAACATTCCTGCTTTGCAGTTTGGCTGGAAACTAATGACTCACATACTGATAGTCCTTCAATGCCTTCTGGGTCCATGTCAGAATGGCAGGACTTCCAAGTGGAGTCCCACAGGGGTCTGTCCTGAGCCCGATGCTGTTCAACATGTTGATTAACAGTTTGGATACTGGCATAGAAAGCTTACTGAGCAAGTGTCCAGATGACACAAAACTGGGGAAGACAGAGAACATGTTGAGGGAGGAGAGTACAGTTCAGAAGGATTTCAGCAGATTGGGAAGTTGGGCTAGAGCTAAAAGGATGAAGTTCAATATGGACAAATGCAAGGTGCTGCATCTTGGGAGGAATAATCAAAAACACAAAAACAAAATGGGTGACATTTGCTGGATGGCAACACCATGGAAAAGGACTCAGGAGCCTGGCAGACCACGACTCAGTATAAGTCTGCAGTGTGATGCAGCCACACAAAAGGCCAATGCAGTCTTGAGCCACATCAATAGCAGAATCAGGTGTAAGACACAGGAGGTGATCGTGCCTCTCTATTAGGCAATGTTTAGGTCCCATCCAGAGTGCCATGCATGGTCCTGGGCTCCACATACTAAAATGGATGTAAAGATGTTAGAGAGGGTCCAGAGACAGGCAACAAAGATGATCAAAGGCTTGAAAAACATATGAGGAGAAGCTGAAGGCGCTAAGCATGTTCAGCTTGCAGGAAAGGTGCTAAGAGGGGACACGATAGCAGTCTTCAAATACTTGGGCTGCCATAAAGAGGATGGAAAACACCTTTTCTCTCTTGCTGCACAGAGAAGGACATAGATCAATAGCATGAAGTTGTAGCAAAGCAGGTGTAGATTGAATATCTGGAAAAACTTCTTCACTGTGAGAATAGTGATGCAGTACACTAGATTGCCTTTGGAAGCTGTGGATTCTCCATCACTGGAGGTGTTCAAGAAGAGGTTTGATAGCCACTGGTTAGGGGTGATCTAGGAGTAGCTATGCCTATTTTCTATCATGGGTATTTCTCATGCTTCTGGGTGTTGCTGGTTGCCTGCCCCCACCCTCCCCTTGCTCCCCTTTTCCCCTGCTATATGTGTCAAGGTGTTTTTAAGCCTCCCTAGAGGCAGTGGGTGTTGGCTGGGGACTTCAACTTGGGTGTCCAGATTCTCTTGCTAAAGGCAAAGCCAGCGGTTCCTGGCTAGAGGGTCTTGCCCCTCCACTCAGGGTCAGACCGACTGCCATATTTGGGGTCAGAAGGAATTTTAACCCATGGTCAGCCTGGTATGGACTGTGGAAGTTTTTGCCTTCCTCTGTAGCAGGAGATATGGTCTTTTACCCAGAGCCTCGAGTGTACATTGACATTTTATAGAAGAAGGACATTGGCTGACATCGTTCCCCTGCTTTACCTGTGGCAGTTTAGGATGTTAGGTCTATGTTGTGTCAGGGCTGAAAGTAGTCTTACGTAGAGTTTAGCTTATGGTCGTACAGGATGATTTGGATAGGAATGAACCTGCCAGAGGCAGAGGGTTGGACTAGATGACCTCCAGAGGTCCCTTCCAGCCCTGCTTCTCCATGACTCTATTCCTCCTGTGTAATTAAAAGGACAGAGATGTTCTACCACAAAGCCCTGGGAAATAATAATAGTGAAGCTCAGCTGGGAGCAAAGAACAATGGGATATGCTCTCAGATGTCCTTGTGACAGACAAGTACATCACAAGAGACTATCACCAGAGACTGGGGTCGGGATTAGCAGACATCAAAACTCCATCAGTTTATGTCCTCACCGCAGAGAGGACAGGTTAACGCTCTAAGCAAAAGAAATGCTCAGGCTCTAACCCTTAACCTTAGCTGTGCCAGCAATGCCGAGCTGAAAGCACTGCTCAACTAAGGCAAGAGGTTTTTGCTTCAATGAGACAGGGGATAATGGCAGCATAAGGAGAGCCTAAGCAAACGCTGCATTGAAACGCTACCCAGAATCCCTCTGTGTTCAGAGATGTCTCCATGGGGGGAGCAGGGGCAGAGCTTCATTATCTTTTCTGCCTCAAACAGCAGAAACTGGGTAACATTTGAATATTTCTGTCTGAGGTTTTTGCTTTGTTTTTAAGTTTGGAGGGACTTTGGAAGGAATTACACATGGAAACATTTGCATTAGCACTCAGGCGGTCTTCTGCTGATGCTTTCCTGGGAGTCAGAGTACGTGCAACCTCTGACAACAATTTAATTGGGATCTCCCCAGAGACCTACAGAAGTGAGATTCAAATTAAGTGGGGAATGCAGCAGTGCTGACATACTGAGCTGAAAGATGAGGATGACAATGGACAGGCAGCCCCAAATCTGGTATTTCTTGACTTTTTAACACACAGGGGCCATACCCCGCCAAGCCACGCAACATGCTACAGGAGCCCCCCAGCCCCACCCTGCAGCCACACTGCATTGGCCCCCACCCAAGCCTGTGGAGGACTCCCATCCCAGCCCCCTCCCTGTACCTCCTTCACCAGTTTTGTTCCTCTTTGTCGTTGTCTCTTTACCTGACTACGTGACCTAAGCTGAAGACATTCCCAAGGTGGGAGGGAACCTGCTCCCTTTGTCTCAAGTTTCCTGCTCTTGCCAGCCAGGTGACTAGGTCTCTTACCTGTCTATCACTCTACTTGTTAAGCAACTCTCTAGCCTACCTGTGAGAGCTCAGGTATCAGGGAGGGGATTTAAACTCCTGTTGTCTTAGCAAGGAGCTCATGACTGGAAGGGGGACTGGAGCCCCGGCCAGTCTACCCAGCAACCAGTGATGCATTTCCAATTAATTGGCTTGTAGCCAACTTTAGCTAGTCTCCATTGGACACCAGAATGAGGTCATAAGGCCTATACAAGTTAAAGACTGCTCCGTAGGAAGGGGGGAAGCCATGATGAAGGCACGGAGAGCAGCTAAACATCTGCAAGTCTCCCTCTTTCTCTCTTGAAACTCATGGACACCCTACAAACTGCCTGCCTCCAGAAGAAAGCTGGATGATACTTGTGAGTAAGCTACTTGAAACCTAGAAACCTAACTAGATATATAGCTTGCAGTAACTCAGATGCGTGATCAAAGTCTACCCAGCCACACTGTTTTCTCTAAGGTGTTTCTCTGATTTTGCTCTTTTGTGTACCCTACTCAAAATCTACTCCTTGTAATCAATGAAGTTCTCCTCTGTACCTAGCATGGACGACTTATTGTGTCTAGATTATGCCTTGGAGTCCCCTTGGTCGAGCTAACTAAGGAAGACCACTGTTCGTGCTTCAGACTAGGAGAAGCACCCCAATTTCTTGCAGTGGGTCAAAAACCGTTCCACGGTAAAAAAAGCCTGTGTACCTCAAGAGGCACAGAGTGGTGGCGGCGTTACCTCCAGCTTGCAGGTGTGCTCCAGGAAGAGGGTCAGTCAGATATGAGGCACCCCCAGGGAGGCAGTTGGAGCTTGGTAGGTGGTCGGCACAGTGAAATGGGTGGCTCAGAGCAGGAGTACCCGCTGCTGGCCTGCCACAAAGACTACTTGCCGCACTGCAGAGGTTCCCAAAGCACCCTGCAGCCCCATCATGCAGACGTATTGCACCATGCAGGCCTCCTACACATACTGATACAACGCACCACACCACAGGGCTGCATACTCTGGCCACAGGCTCCCTCAGTCCCATCAGTACCTGAAGCTGGAGGAGGAAGGGAAAGTCCAAGGGCTCTGGCGGCAGCGGCAGCAAGAGAGCAATGGAAGAAGCAACACCTGGATTGGGACCCAAAGCCCACAGTTTAACCCCTAGAGGCCACATGGCACCCGTGGGCCACCTCTTGGACAGGCTGTTTTAACATATGGTTTTGCAGCAATGATATTCTTTCAGCTCAGTCTTTAATACACTTAGCTATTCTAGGCTTTCATTCACAGTTTGCATTAGAGATGGACATACAAATGCACATGCTTTATATTCAGAAACATTCTCCATAGCAAACAGAGCTCCTGGGCTTTGGTAAAAGTATTGTAAGGCTGAGAAAAGTTTTAAAAGTTTCAGACTTAAATTAGCCCCAAGGCTGGTGTACGTAGTATGGCAGGACCAGATCTGGATCTTAGAAAATAAGTCAAATATAAAGAATGCCTACAAGCCTATGAACAGCAGAAGGAAGAGTAGAGGTGTACTTCATATGCAAGTCTATAATGTTTATAACCCAACCTTTGGTAAGATAGGGTATCTATATGGCAAAAGATAGCTTGCAACTGAGATTCCTGAGCTAGCTCCAGAATCAAAGCAGTATATCCATATCAGCCTGAGCACAGTGCCTCGCTAGCTGAGCTATACTGCTTCCTATTCTGGAACTAGTGCGTGCACAGATAGTTCAGGGTATCTCTGCTCAATACTGCTTTGCATTGTGTACATGTGCCACTGTGTTTACACCTAGCTCAGGGTCTCTCTGCAACACACAACACTGAGCCATACACATGCACCCTTAGTCTCCTTTTAAAAACTTCTCGTCTGTGGGTACTCAAACTAGGAGTGATGGCTTCATCCAAGCTACCTTATGGGATGAAATGGATTAGATCTTGTGAGAACCATCTGAGGACTACCCAAGGGCCTGATAAAAATAGGAGACACACCACCTTCAGCAAGAACCTTGAATTTTTACACCCCAAAGTTATTACATAGAATATTATTGTGCACAAGAATTTCAAGAGAAAAACCTGCAGCTGGTTACTAGCATGTCACTAAGAATCAGCACCACAAAATACCTCTTTTTCTATGTTTTCCACTGACTCACAAAAATGGAAGGGATCTCAGTGAACTATTTCATCCAATCTCTTTTCTGAGGCAGGATCAAGTCTACCTAGAGGCTTCTAGGGGTTACAGAAAAATGACACCTATTTTGCCAATGCCAGTTCTCAACCCCATTTCTTCTTATGTCCATCCTCATTCAGCAAAACTTGAATGGGTTTAAGTCCTGCCTCAATCCATATAATTTGCTGAGCAGGAATGGACTGCTAATGCTTTTAACTTGTACTCTATTTTTAATGTGAATTAACTTCCCTATGTAGAGAAGGCAGCAGTAACTACTGCCAGGGGCCTTTGGCTCCTAGAAATAGTTTGATCAAAAATTCTGAAACACTTATGGGTGGAGCTGACTGGAGGTTCAATGCAGCTTCCAATACATATGCATGTAGACACTGACACACTACCTGCAAGGCAGTGATACAAGACTCCCACACTGCAAGTGGCTATTTGCAAAATCAAGGATGCCAGAGAAATCATACCAAAATTGCAATATACAGAATTTATAATAATTAGTATTAAAAGCAAAGCCAAATCTTATTAGTCTTGACCAGATTCCCTGAAAGTTTAAACTTTACTCAGCTTAATTTGGCCATGAAGAAACATAAAATGAAAAGTTTTGCTTGCAAAACTACCAAAGTTCAGTGTAACAGCTTAGGCTGTCTGGAAATACGGTCACTTGGGCCCTCTGGAAATATACCTAGTTGTGTATCCTATTAAATGTAAGGAACTTGGCATCTTTGAAGACAGGCATCATCAGAAAATGACCTATGCTACAGTAGCTGTAGGGCAAAGCCTGGATGTGTGAATGCTGTCTGGGCTGTGCGTGCATGTGTGAAAAACAGATAACTGATGAGCATTAATCAATTTTTAACAGGCAAGACATGCAATACAATACAATTGCTAACATCAGCAGAAACAGCTATATGGGTCAGCATTGCACTGCTGTACGTGGATAACACCCATTCATCAAAAAGTTGGAATGAAGTTTGCATATACTTAAATTTTTTACATCAAGACTTTGACCTGCACAGTCTTCTCTTGGTGAAGATGATGGTCTCAAGGATTGGAAATATGACTTTGTCTGTTTTATCAGTCTGACAGAGGGCTAAATCTCTACAGTCCCCTGTTCCTAATTAAGAAATGGGTGTTGGCAGCCCACAATATTTTACTGAGAGTCTTGGAATATTGGAGTTTTTGGGCGGGGGGTGGGGGTGTTTGTTTGTTTTTGGTAAAGCTCCAGCTCCTGAAATCAATTGACAACACTAAAATGTCAGCTTTCATTTTTTTAAAATTATAATAGCACTAAACCAGCTCTGCTACTCCACTGGAACCTCTGGGAGAGGATTCTGCAGACAACCAACCAACCTAAGCCTCCAGGGACTTCTCCAGTATACAGGCTGTGTTGTACAGACTATAGACACTCTTCTCTTGAATATACAGTGAATCTGATCAGAACGTATGAGAGCAGGTTTAGGTTGGACATTAAGAAACACTACTTCCCAGTTAGGGGGCTAGGATGTGGAACCGGCTTCCTAGGGAAGTTGTTCTTGCTCCTACCTTGGGCGTCTTCAAGAGTAAATTAGATAGGTACTTGGCTGGGGTCCTGTGACCCTGGCACTCATTCCTGCCATTGGCGGGGGGGTCAGACTAGATGGCCTGCTCTAGGCCCCTTCTGACTCTAGATACTATGATACTATGATAGATGTCACACTGGCTTGGATCGCAAGTATCTAGCCCAGTACTGAGTCTCTCACCATGGCACAAAATAAAAGCAGGGCCTACTTTGACTGACCTGTCCCCAACCCCTCTTACCTGACAGCTTTCACATTTAGAAGCTTAGGATGTCATGATTTGGAGGTTGCACCCATAGCTATTGTGTTTAATAGCCACCAATGGATATATCCTCCATGAATTTGTCCCATCTTCTTTTCAACCCCGTTAAATTGTCAGCCTCTACAAAATACATTCAAAACGCCCAAGTAAGCATAGCAACCGCACTTGCACATTGTGTAGATTTTGTCCAATGTACTCACTCTCGTCTGGACTGAGTAAATCTTCCACTCTCCTGAAATTCTTGACTTGCCTACAGTGTTATCAGCTTGGTTTCCTCTGCTGTTCATGCTGATAGAACAAAGACTTCCAGATTTCCTCCACCCACTGAAAGCATTAAAGAGCTGACTGGCAAAGGTCAAGGCAAATCCAGCTCTACACACCCCTTATGTTCAAGAGGAACACATTACCTAATCTAGGTTTGGTTTATTTTTCTGATAATTGCACCTATGCCTGATAACTTGCTAGGTCAACGCTCTGGAATTTTTCACATTTACAAATTGCATTGTTCTTGACCGCTCATGATACAATCTATTCCACGATGCTGCTGCCAAAAGCAAAAGAAAAATATCATCAATTCAAGAAGGAACATGCATATGATTTAATTCCCCTCATGCACCATCCAGAAGTATCTGAACATAGAAAAGATAGCACAAAATACATGCTGCCACTACAGCTCATCACAGCTGAACCATGTGCCACTCCATACATAGACAGACAAAGATTTCACTTGAAGATTGTCTGTGCATACAAAAGGTGCTTATATATTACTTGAGCATTTCCAACTCAGTATCATATCCTTCTGAGTCAATCCCCTCTCCAAAATGAATAAAGTCCAGAATGGCTATGAAGAAATGATGTCTGTATGCCTGTTTTTCAAAGACATTGATATTATCCCCAAATGGGAAGCAAACGTGCGCCGTTCCCTACCAGGCAGACAAAAAGCCCATGTGACTAAAAGGAAACAGATTTTGCACAGTATCCTGGAAGATGCTCAGCACAGCCTTGTACAAAATACCACACAACACGAATTCCAGAGATGAGATCTCCTGTAAGCCTTCCACCAGACTCCCAGTATCCAACTGTGGAACCACAGTCAGGGTCACCCAGTCAAACTGCTGCAACTAGCTTAGGGTTAGGGCAAGGTAAGTCGAGATATCGTGCTTTTCTTTTTATTCTCTTTTCTGAGCACAAGTGACAGTTGGTCCAAACAAAATGTCCTTATTTAGTTGCTACGGGCTTGGGATTCACAAAGTATTGATCATGACATGACGTGTTATATCTGTGGCAATGTGGTCTCCCTTTCAGGTATCATTAAAGCCCAGGAGTACATAGCTTCCAAGATCAGGTGTATTCAGCTCAGCATGTCCACCCCAGAAATGCCCTGAGAAATCCACGAAACAAACAGTGTAAAGCTAATGTTTCCTCCAAATAAAAGGCAGAGGTAATGATACAACTATGTACTCATATTTAAGTGAGCACTGTGAGTACAGTACTGTGCACTGAGTGACTGCATCTACACTAGACACTGACTGTGCAGTAGCTCATTACCACACATCACATGGCATGAAGCATGATGTGATGCTATTGTGCAGTAGTAACAAGCTACTGTGCAGTCAACATCACCAAAAAGTCAAATGGTGATGCTACTGTGTGGTAACTCTGGTTACTGTGCAGTCATTTAACACTTGTGTATGCAAGTATTAATGACTGCACAGTAACAAGTCAGTGCCTTGTGTAGTTGTGGCCAGCGTAAGGTAATATTACATATGGTCACATGTGTGTACTTGTATACACTGAATCCCGTCCCGTCCTGGAGTATTCTAAGGAAATGTCTATTATGTTGTCTTATACCATGGTTATCAAATATACAGCCTCCAGGACAGTTCCCCTTGCTGGGGCGAGATTCATAGATGTTAGGGGCTGGAAAGAACCTCTTGAGATCATCAGGTCCAGCCCCCCTGTACTTGGGCAGGAAAGACTGCTGGGGTCAAATAACCCCAGCAAGGTAAGTGTCCAGACATTTTGTGAATATATCTAAAGTAAGTGACTGTACCACCTCTGGGGGGAGTCTTTTCTAGACCCTAGACACTCAAGTTGTAAAGAAGTTTTTCCTTATGTCTAATCTAAAGCAGTCTTCTAGAAATTTATGACCATTAGTCCTAGTCTTCCCCTGGGGAGCCCTGGTGAACAAATGTTCTCCCAGTCCCTGATATGCGCCCCTTATATACTTATAGGCTGCCACCAAGTCCCCTCTGAGTCTTCTCTTCTCCAGGCTGACCAGACCCATATTTCTCAAGCTCTCATCATATGACCTGCTCTCCATACTTCTAAGAGTACACACAGCCCTCCTTTGGGCCCTCTCAGACCTCTCCACATCCTTTCTGGATTATGGTGCTCAGACTGGACACAGTACACTAGCTGCAGCCTCACCAAGGCTGAGTAAAGTGGGAGAATGACAGACCTAGTCTAGTTTGAGATGCATCAGTAAATGCATGCTAGTGTTTTCTTTGCCTGTTATGGCATCGCATTGGTGACTCATCTTCATTCTGTGGTTTATCAAGACCCCCAGGTCTCTTTCGGTTGTGGTGCTGAGCCTGTAAGCATGTTGCGGGTTGTTTCTCCCAAAGTGGAGCACCTTGCACTTCTTGGTGTTGAACATCATCAGGTTTTGATCCACCCACCTTGCGAACCTATCTAGGTCAGCCTGTATCCCCAGCCTATCATCTATCGTGACCACAGTCTCCCCTAATTTGGTGTCATCTGTGAACTTTGCCAGTCCACTTTTAATACCTGAATCCAAATACTTAATGAATACGTTAAAAAGCATCTGAAGTCTGAGTACTGAACCCTGAAGGACACAACTGGTCACTAAGTGCCATGTTGACTTGGTTCCATCTGTTATTACTCTCTGGGTCCTGTCTCGGAGTCAGTTTCCCAGCCACTGAACCACTGGGTTACGAAGGCCACAGATCCCCAATTTTGCCATAAGCTTGTCCATAAGATCTAAGGCTGTGACACCTACAGTGGTCAGTCCCAGGCTGCGCCACCCAAAGCACTTATTCAGGCTGGCATCCTGAACTGGCTCAGGTGGGTGCCATATGTGCTGGACAACAGTTTATGGGGCCAGATGAATTTGATACCCCTGCCTTACATTAATTACACGTGCATATTCCTATCACCAGATGGTAGCACAGCAGTAGGAGCTCAGGGCCCCACATCACACCACCAAGTAACTGAAGGACCTTCTAAACTTACAGAAGGAGAGAGGTGCAGGCAAGCTCTGCCTTGATATCTTTTTTCCTCTAACCGACTGTGGTACAGCATACTTTTTAGAAGGAAAACAAGGCCAGGTTACACCACTGAGGTAAACCCTGTCTTGTTTTCTTTTTAGTAGCCTCTTGGATGAAAAGAACATGGAAATGTTGGGAAAAGGAGATGAACATCTTAGCATCCCCAGAGTTGATTTTAAAAATAAGATCCTGTCACACCAGACACTTGAACTATTGGCATTCTGCTTTAAGACATGGCCTACTGTCCTACAGCTGTGAGAAAAAAAGGAAGATGCCAGAAAGCAAGTGAGTAGACAAGCTAATCCGAGACTCCCTTGCTGCTGGGAGCCTTGATTGCAGCCCAGTGATTTTCAGCATTCCTCTCCTACTCCAGCTTCACCGCACCTTATAAACAGGTCCAGAAGTATCTGGAGAATGGACCTGGATTCTCTGCTGTGCCAAGAGTAGATTATCTGGCTATTTCACTCAATGCCAACCATTCTTCTTCCACCTAGGAGAATTATTCTTTGAAATTTCATGGCCCTTCTCTTGATGTCTCACTTGCACCAGGCAGCACTAACACAGGAGTGCAAAAGGGGCAGAACACATATCTCACAAAAACCCCACAAGGAACAGAACCTCCCTGCATATCTGCAAGACGCAGCATCTAGTGTCATCTTCATTCACTCCTGACTGTATTCAGTACAGCGCCCTTCCTTCCCTCTCCCAGCCCACACACAACCATAAGCCTCTCCACCCAAACACTGTGTTTCTGAGATCATCTCTGGTGGATGGCACAAAGACAGATTCTATTCCATCTGCTAGGTGCCTCAGTGCAATTCTAGTCTGCTCTGTCCAAGTCCCGAGAATCCATTTATGCATCTATTTTAGTAGCATATCATTATCTTCCACTTAAGACCAAGTCACAAAAAAGCAGCAAGGAGCACCCACTGATTGTTTTTAGAACCTCTCGCAAAGTGAAACAGAATCACACTTAGACAGCCAAGCAGTGGCGATCCGTAGGGGGTGCACCAGGGTGCACGTGCACCCTCTGAGAGTGCTGGTGCACCCCCTGATAGGCCGTGCTCCCTGCATGGGCAGGGGGGGTAGGTAGGCGTGCCAACGCCCCCATATGAGCACAGGTCAGGGAGTGAGGGCACCAGGAGAAGCATCACTGGCACTTCTGGAAGTGCCCCCAGATGCTGACTGGCCTCTGGGGGGGCACATGCCCCCCTGACCCAGAAGGCATCAGTTGCCTATGCACCCAAGTCCTCTTAGACACCTAATAGTTGGAATACAATCTGACCAAAGGTGAGAAAGGAGAACTAAATATGCTTAGAGTGATGTGAAATCCCATGGGTTTTGTCTGGCATCAGGTCATTTCCCTTCATAGAAATATGCTGCTTGAAACAGATGCTTCCCAACACTTTACCCTGAAGCCGGACATGAAGCAGTGGGGAGAGGGGTGGTGCAGGGCTGGACGTGGAGTGGAGGGGTGAGGGGCATGATCTGGGCCTGGACATGGAGCAGTGCAGGGGTTAGTGTACGGCTGGATGCAGAGCGGCGGCAGGGCACAGCAGTGGTGGCTGCTGTGTGCAAGCTTCCCCACCCCACAGCTCCTGGGAGGTGGCGTGGGGTGGTGGGTGGTGTTGCTTTGTCCCCACCCCCGCCTCCCATCATTCTTGATGGGCAATTTGCTGGTAATAAAATAAATTCTTAAACACCTTTACATTTTGGCATTTGATTTGGGGATTTTTATAATGGGAAATCAGAGCTCCCCGTGCTCATCGAGATGTGGGCCCAGCTGTGGTTGACCCCTCCTGCTTGCTTTGTGGCACTCAGCATCCCTGATATGCCAGTGCCCTTCACTTCCTACCCATAGCCCCCTGGCCCTGCAAAACAAAAGCCCCTGGTCCTGCTGCTGCCCGTCACTTCTGACTCACAGCCCCCAGGGCCCTGCTCTTGCCCCTCACTCCTGACCTGTAGTCTGCTGGCCCTGCTGATGCCCCTCACTCCCAACCCACAGCCCCTCCAACCCTGCTGGTGCCCCTTGTTCCCAATCCATAGCCCCCCTGGACCTTCTGGTGCCCCTTGCTCCCCACTCACAGCCCTCTGGTCCTGCTGATGCTCCTTGTTCCCCTCTCACAAACCCCTGGCCCTGACAGTGTCCTTCACTCCTGACCCAAACCCCTCGCTCTCCCAGAGGGGGCCCCCAGCTTCCAGAGCTACGGGACCAGAGACCAGGCTACAGGCACAGGCAGCCCCTTCCCCACTCCAGCAGCATCTGAGCCCCGGCTGCCACCCATAGGAGGTGGCATTTGCTGCGGCCCAAGTAGAGTGCAGAGCCAGGCTATCCCTTCCCCATGGGCGGTACAACTGGAGCGGAGCCCATGGCTGAGGGTGCAGAACTGACAGGTTGGCAGCTGTGGGCTCGGGACTCCCCATCCTGCTGCCCTCCCCCTGGGGGCTGCTGCAGCTCAGTGGGCAAGACCTGGCATGGCAGGGCAGAGCAGAGCAGGGTGGGGCAGGATGGGGAGGCTTGAGGCTGCCACCAGGAGCCCTGCACCACCACGGCGAGGTGCCTCTTGCTCTCCTGGCAGCAGTGGGGAGCACAACTCTGCACTCCCAACCCCGCTGCTGCCAGGTAGGTGGAGGGCTCCTCACTGTGGCAGCGCAGGATTCTTAGAGGTGGCACCAAGCTTCCCCACCCGACCACACTTGACATGCTGGGTCTCAACCACTGGACTATGGGGGCCCCCCAGGGAAGGACAGCAGGGCAGGGAGCTTCAAGCCCGTAGCAGACAGTGTGCATCTGCACAAATCTGGGAAGCACATGCCCTGCATACTGTCCTGGGAGTGTGCGGAGTGGTGAGCAGCTAGCCCCCACCTCCCAGGACAAGCCACCTGTGGCTCCATCCCACTCTGTGCCCAGGTCCTGCGGGGCGTGCATACCCTCCCTTGTCCCCATTATTAAGTCTGACTCCTGACCCCAGTGCTCTTTCCGGCCCAGGGCAGGGTGACCCAAACCAGGTGCTTCTCTAGTCTCCTCTTAAAGACCTCCAGAATAGGGAGATCACCACCTCCCTTGGAAGTCCATTCCAAATTCTGGTAACTCCTACCATGAAGTTCTTCCTGATGTCCAATCTACATCTACCCTCTGTCAGTTTGTGGTCATTGTTTCTAGGCACCCCAAGGGGCATCCTCGTAAACAGAGTATCTCCTATTCCTTGCTGCCCTTCCCCCGCCAGCCCCTGGAATAAATTTGTAGACAGCCACAGGATCATTTCTCAGCCTTTTCTTGTGGAGGCTGAAGAAATCCAAGTGCTTCAATCTCTCCTCGCAGGGCCTTACCTGCAGGCCCCTAACCATATGAATAGTCCTCCTCTGGACCCTCTCAAGGTTATCCACATCTTTCTTGAAGTGTGGACGCAGTACTCCAGCTACGGCCATACCAGTGTTGCATAGAGGGGAAATATCACCTCCTTAAACCTGCTCTTGATGTGCCTGCTAATGTATGATAGAGTGCAGTTAGCTTTACTTATCACTTTGTCACATGGATGACATGTTCATCTTGGAGTCTACAATGACTCCAAGATCCCACTCTGGTGCTGTGCTACTTAAACGGTTATCCTCCAGTCTGTATGAGTTGGTGATACTTTCTCCCTAGGTGCAGCACTTTGCACTTATCCTTGTTAAACTGCATCTTATTCTGTTCTGCCCACTTTTCCAACCTGTCCAAATCTGCCTGAGTCCATTCCCTGCCCACCCGTGTGTTTACTTTGCCCCATAATGTGGTGTTGTCCACAATTTTGAACACAGTGCTCTCCATACCCTCATCCAAGACACTGATGAAGATACTGCACAGCTCCCTCTCAGTTCTGGATAACTATGCCTGGGAATGTAAGTATGAATGGTAACTCAGTGTGCTGGTGTAAAAACCAGAGACGGCAAAGGATGACTCGCAGTCATTTAAGCTTACCATAATTCCCCGCTTCCTCTTGCAAGCAGAATCTATCACTGTTCAGTGCTCTTAAAAAATGGGATATGCTCTCCTTGCAGCCCAGCTTCAAGTATCAAAGATTAGGAGGAGAAAATTGGAATGTATAGACCCAGATATAGCACTGACTGCATGTGCTCTTCCACTTGCAGCTGTTACTCCTGAATGTCTATGCCTCTTGCTGGGCCCCTGTTTCCTTGTATGCTGTTAAAATCAGTACATTGAAAGGAACTTTGGAAAGGGCTAGCTGTTGTGTATGCAAGAGCTTGAGCTGGCTGCATCCTATCTTCTTCACGTGTTCTCCTCCTTCACAAAACAATAATGGCAAGTAGCCTCAGTAGACTTGGACTTGTACCCACTTTCCCTCTCTCACTCTTTCTGCATAAGAAACCTCTCCCCTCCCTTTTGCTCCAAGAAAAGAAAAGAAAAGAAAAATAATATTGTCAAAAGTACAGCCCTCATTTCCTCCTTCCAACTTCCAAACCAAGAGTAAAATGAATAAAACATGAGTGCTGATTTCATGGCCGCTATGGATACTGTCAACTTGATTACTCTTAATGAATTAAAAAAAAAAAAAGGATTCTAGAGCCTGGCTTGAATTGTTTCTGTTTTTGTTTTTTCAATCCTCATAAAAGTTTACAAGGCATTTTCTGTTGGTGTAATTCAAAAGAAAATCTGACTAAAATATTAATCCCACCAAACCTTAGGCATGTGATAAACTTTATACACGTAGGGTCATCTCATTGACTTCAGTGCAGTGACTCACAGTACCCAAAAGCTAAATAGATTTATAATCTGGGCCTCAGGCCACTGACTTAAAAGTAGCAAGTTTTACAGATATTAATGGGAGTTTCGCTTTACTTACATCAAGATGGATTTTGCCAATTGTTCAAGAAACAAACACCACTTAAGTTGCAATCTCCCAGAAATTCATAGGTTTCTTTGAAATTCATTATTGTTGATAATCATAAAAAAAATTACAAAACTACCCTGACAACTATCATTGATAACCTATAAATACTGGTAAGAATTAAGACTCTGTTTCTAAAAATATTTGTTTTACTGCAGGTGTGTCTACACTTGTATTTATGCACGCCTAAACTTAATGCACCTTTGTTTAAGGCACATTAAGGAAATTTAGGTGTGTGTTTACACATAGATGCATTAATGCACATTAAGATGTATTACCTTTTAAGTGCAATTAGCTAGGTTGCATTAGCCCATGTGCGGACACACTAATGCGCATTAACACGGTGCATGTTCATTAATGCATACCGCATTAATCCACATTTAAGTGTCTACACATGGGCTAATGCAACTTAATAATGCCTAAATTTGATACTTGCTTTATGCAGGTATCAAATTTAGGTGGGATTAGCCTAAAATTGCCATTTTTAGGGCACATTAAAGGCATGCATGTGTGGACATGCACCCCTAATGCGCCTTAAAAATGGTGATTTTAGGCTAATTCTGCTTAAAAGGGGTACATGTAGGCACACTCACTAGGAATTCAGGTGAGCTTAGGTGAGTTGTCTTTGCTTTAATAAGGAGTTCTGAAGGCCAAATAAATAAATTGGACATTTATTCATTTACTGTAATAAATTCTATGCTCAGGTATTTGTCCACCTAATTGCTCATTTTTTTAGTAGGACAACCACAGGCAAAATACCTAATCGATAACCACCTTCTTTAGATTTTCATTTGCTGCATGTGTTTCTACAGCTAATGCACAAACTGGTGCAAGCTGTAATTTCACTGAAATGTTGTATCCATTTTTTGGGCAAAACCTAAACAAACAGGGATATATGCATGAATTCATCTTGCTCAAACAACCAATAAGAACATACTCTCAAGCTTTCTTCTAGATAGCGCTTACAAATTCTGTAGACCATTACAGATATACCCAACTTCTCTACAGCCTTTCCCTACTTTCCTCCCTGACTCTCTTGAAAAGGAACTGAGGCATTGAATTGGTATCTGAGGCAAAGCAGGAAAATGAACCTGGATCTTCAGAATCTCAAGCTACCATCCTTACCACTGGACGGTTTTTGAACCCAAAAGCTTGCTTAATAACTATTCTCCAACCATTTGGGTTGGTCTAATAAAAGATATCAAATTCACCCAAGGAACCTTGTCTGCCTAAAAAGAGAAAGACACTCATGTCCTAAAGTTAGCTAAAGAACATGAATGAAACCAGAGCTTTCCAGCAGAAAAGGATAAAACAGGACCATTTCAACTATTTCCTGGATTTCAGACACATATACAACATGGTTAAAGGGACTGCCCTCAAGACAGAACATCAGCACCACAATGAGAAATAAGGATCTGTAGAAGCTTCCTCCAGCTTCTCTCTCCTGTATTTATGCTATCTAGGGTGTAAAGAAAATTGCCATTCCCTAGTAATGTTATGTCTGGAATGAGCGATCAGTGACGTCAAATGAGTAAAGTTCCTGGGAACTAGAGATGTAAGGGAAACTGAAACAGAACTGGAGAGAGGAAGAAGCAGGATACTGAAAAACAAGGAGGCTGTTACTCTCATTGTTAGCCTCCCTCGTATACCTGTGTGATTCCTTGAAATCTGGACTAAACTGCTCACCAGCTGAGAAATCTTATCAGAACTGATAGAGCAGAAATGTTAAGAATATCAAAAGTCTCCTGAGCAGACAACAGGCGAACAGATGCTACGTGTATTGCTAGGTGTGGTGAGCAGAGGAGAAGCAACCTATGAGGATAGGAACCGCAGGAAATCCTAGAAAGATGCTCACAGTGTTGTAACGTGGATGTGGACAGGTACCTAACTCTCACAGGCTTTAGAGATCCTCAGCTCCTTTCACATTTGTGCCTTTCTGGTTACAGCAAGATTTCTCAGCAGGTTAGAAGTTTGATAAAAATCCTCAAGATACCCTGTATAATTTGAAGGTAGAGAGTGACTGGCAATAGATTGCTTATTCTCCAAATTCA
Organism: Caiman crocodilus; assembly: GCA_030014935.1. Classification (NCBI taxonomy): domain Eukaryota; kingdom Metazoa; phylum Chordata; order Crocodylia; family Alligatoridae; genus Caiman; species Caiman crocodilus. The sequence continues at coordinate 47,961,345 of JAGPOW010003395.1, read as the reverse complement.
GCGAGATTTGGGAATCTAACTTCATTAGAAACTTCAAAAACTTACAGTTCATCAGAAAGTTCAGCCTAATTGATTCACTTTAGCAGACCGCCTTCCTAGTGTGACCAAGCAGTTTACCTAACTGCCTTTCTCCCTGCCCCTCCAATATTTGGGAGCATTGTATAAAGATACAATGTAAACTGTGACTTAAAACAAATCGGTGTTCTGCTTGCCACACTAAGAGTGTATTCTGAAGTGAATCCCTGCTGTGTCTTGAATACTCTTCAAAAACAGTGTTTTTGAAACAAGGGTTTGTCTGGTACGGATTTTGTTCATGTTACAATCAAGGCAATTTTGCAAAGTTTGTACAGAATGAATATACTTTGCAGACTCCCCAGTGTGCGTTTACCATATTTTCTGACTGACAGAATGGTACGAGATGCACAAAATCATGTTTTTAAAACAAAGTTATTATCAAACAACAACAGATGCTATACCAACTTATCCAAAGTTGTTGCTGAACATGCATTTTATTCTTCTTGAAATGCAACCTATGGCTGTGTAGAGACAAGCGTGGCCACATGGTATGGGGTGCCGCAGACGGGTCTGCAGTGCCACACACCGCACAGCCAGGGTCTTCCGGTGCTGCAAGGGCACGGTGGAGGTTTGACCCTGGAAGATCCCAGGGTCAAAATATCCTTCATGGAGAAAAAGCAGGGAGGCACACATGGCTGCAGTGCATACCACCCAAAACCAGAGCCATGCTTCAAGCTGCAGGTGCACCATGGCTGCAGCTTCCCTGGCCCCCAGGTAAAGCTGCTGGGGCCAGCACAGGTGCTGGTCCCAGCCCCCCCTCCCACCCAGGGTAACCTGCTGTGCTCGATAGGGCACATGGCACAGGTTTTCCCTGGGATAAGGTATGCCACTGCTTCTTGTCCCCAGGGACCCGAAAGTCAGTGATTTTCTGGATGAGGTCTTGTGTGTCGAGTGCTTTTAAAAATCTGGTCATGTCCAATGCCAAAACAAAATCTAAACTTTGTAATATCCAACACACTATGAAACCTGTGCATTTCCAGTCCAGGGCCTGACCTCTTGTGAAAGTCTTGCCTCACAGCTCTGTAGCAACCTGGTCGACTTCAGGGGTGGATCTTGCTACACAAATTTCCAAACACAGACTAAGGCACCAACATATATATTATGCACGTGATCTTGAGATTTGACCTGGAAATGGAGCAAGTCCAGCATATGTGCATTCTGGGCCCTGCAAGTTCTGAAATCTACTAGTGCTTTATAGTGCAATTTGGAGACACGCCAGATACAGTAGATCTAATTGCACCTGTGCTGATTTTACTGTGTTGCTGCTTTGTTGATCGGTCTTTCCAGGTGGGCAGCATGCAGCCTATTACATATGAATACTGTCTGGCACTTAGACTAAGAACAATGGCTAGTAATTTATAGGATAAGACATCCCATAGTTGCTTATATTTTTGTTATTACCAGGTATTGATTCCTACAAGCTCTGTATTATTCTAATGTTGAATCCTTCATCTTGTCTATATGAAGATAACTTGCTGGGCTATTCACTGTTGCTAAGCATTTTCCCTGCCTGGTAAATCTGCACACAGTCAATAACCTATTAGTATGCAGCACGATATGAAACAAAAAAGAAGCAATGAACAGTTTAAACTCCAGACTACTAAGAAATCTATAATGCAAAACAGTGCTGACAAAGTAGAGCATGTCTGATTATAACAAAACATAATCCTTCTTTCTGAAGGTGTGTTAATACTTAAAGCTTGAATAGCAGGTTCAGGGGACACACAACATGAGTGGCGAATGCAATTACAGAGCCATGATGCTATTTTATATTAGCCCAAGGAAGACATTCCCAGAATTGTTGCCCCAAAAAGAGAGACAAACCCATGCATCTTTCCACTGCCACTCAAAAAAGCATTATTTGATTTGACCACTACTCAAGATTACTAACCACAACATACATTTATTTGCTATCAAAAAAACATTTTATTACCTAACTAGTAGGGTAAGATGGTGCAGTTTTATATATATATCTCAAGTGACCTTTCCAAAAGAACCCTGATAGAAGGAAGTTAGAAAAAAGGTAATATCACAACTTGTACTAGTCAGCAAATCATTGGGAATTTACTGAGGAAAAAACGGTTATTTTATCATTCGAGTATTTGGAGAAATGTCTACATTTCTAAAAGTGCATGGCTGCCACCGTTCTAAGTTATCATGCACAGATGATGTTTAACAACTACAATCACGTCTGCAGTTTTGGAGAGAGTACGTAAAGAAGGCACCTTTCTCAAATATGTAATAGCCATTAGACTTAGGTCTGTATATGAGCTCTTAGGTTGGAAATTCTGTCCCCAGAATTTCTGAATATGAACTAAGTCATTTTTTTTCTTCTTAGGTGCCACAGGGAAAGGGGCCTTGTTTTTATATTATTTTTCTGTAGTTAAATGCATCCACTTACTGTGGTATTGCTGTTTTGGAGATTCAACTTATTTTTTTGTCTCTGTGACTTCTCAGCTTCACTGTTGCAGTAGTCTTAGCTTTTGCCTTCAGTAATCCATTAAATAAGCATGCAATACACTTGCAGGTTTGTTTGGATGAATGACACTTTATAAATACAAGATTATCCCCAGCAACACAAAGGCAAAAGTGGTGCAGAGTCAATTTTCACTTGATCCCAGCAACCAGCTTCAGCATCAGCTCAATACTCAGCATACTTCATGCCCTCCAGGAATTACAGTGTCTGAATAACTAGGAAGATGCAATGAGAGGCATTCTGCTGAACACTAACCAGCTGGGAGCATAGCTCCTGTCCTACCTATACAGGGAACTTTTTCAGATGGAAGGAAATACAAATTTCACAGCTTCCCTGAAAGTGACCCCAGAAAGAACATCACCATTTCCACTTTTCATAGGTCCTCTTCTAGATGCCTGGAATAGTACATATTTTTTTTCTGTCTGAGCTCTTCTTTGAAAGAACTGCACCATACAGTACTGCAACAACCAGCACTATGATGTGGATTCCCATAGAGCCTTCTCAAATGGCTGATTTTCATCACTGCTTCTGAATAATTTAGGGTGGGTTCTTGGTTGTCTGAGGGCCATTACAAAAGCAGCTAAGAATTTCTCCTTCCTTCTTTGTAAGTGATGATTATATGCTCAACATGGCCAATCAACATATTATGCTACTTGTTTTTCCATGGAGATCACAGAATAGAAAATGGGGTGAAAAGTGACAACAGTTTTCCCATGAGATGGAGTAGGGTGTTACAGCCTCACCTTTTACCTGTTAAGTTTCACTGGGTCTGCATATAGTTGGCATTCTATTGCTTAGCAGAAACCTGTGAAAACAGTGAATTTTGGTTTCTTGAAGGTTTTAGGGCTTTCAGACAGGAGTCAAGAGTCCTGTGTTTTCTGCCCAAACTTGTCACTGATGTGCTGAGACCCTGGGTAAGAACCTCTTTTCCCCATTCCTTTGCCTATCCAGATGTAAGCTCCTCAAGCAGTGATTCACTCCTTATCTCTACAGTGCCTAGCACAATGGCTCCAGTCACTACCAGTCACTACCAAGATGTCACAAATGTTCTTCCTGGTGAACTACTATTGCCGTGGGGTAATATTATACAAAACTATAATATGGAGGATCCCATGGCACACATACAAGGGCAGACTAATGCATGTATCATTGTGTACGGATGCCATTTGTCATAGATTTTGCATTGGGATTATACAAGAATGTGCTTTATAACAGATATTTATATCCTTCTGAACCTGCCAGGACTCAGGAAAGATATGAAGTGCCAAATCCATCACAGGAATGAAAAGATGTATATTTTTCAGCATTTGACTTACAACAGAGTAAATGGCATTCTTTGCTGGCTGAGTCTGCTTCTGAGTTTCCAAAGCTACTGTCGCTCTAGTGCTTATTCCTGAAACTTCCGGTAATAGAAAACCAGCTGCTATACCACAAAGACCTCAATGCAATATTTAGGACATGCAGCAACTAGAGTTTCAACAAAACCATAATTAAGACAGACAGTTATGCTGGGAAATTGAAGGCAAGCCTTTCTGCCCATAGTACAATTATCCTATCAATTCCCTTAACCCTGGAAGCACCTACTGCAGTTAGACTCAAACTCTTAAATCCACGCAGAACAGTTATGCAGTGCTTTCATTAAGAGGTGTAAAAGTTGATTTCAGGGGCACAGAGTAAGGTTGTAAGCTCTTTGGGGCAGGGACCTTCTCTTATGTGTGGCTGTTCACTGAACAGTCTCTCTGGGCATACCCTTGAGCATAATTTGGGCTGCTCTGGAGGCATCATGCACCAGAGTTATCCTCTGAACCACAGTTCTTCCTCTGCTTTCCCTGCACTCTAGGTAATATACCAGGGCAGTGGAGCAAAGACGCCCTCTCATTCTCCACCCACCTGCTTTATGGATTGAGTTCCGCTATTAGCTGTGCTTCGTGTGCCAGATCCTTAAACACCTTTCAAGCTCTGCTCAGCATAGTAAGAGCATCAGAATCCACCCATCTCTTGCAACCATGTCTTTCCCTATGCCTTTCTTCTTCATTTTACAGTCTCTCCTCTCTTTCCAAGGAAATGGTTGTAATTTTTCTCCCCTTCCTATCTTTTAATCCACTGGTTACCCTGCTCTTGCTGCTGCTGCCTTTGCTCTGTAATAGGCCTTATCTCACATGTCCCAAAATCAAGAGAAAGTCCTCACCTTACCCTTGACTGCAAACCTTGAATGGACTGGCATTTGCAGTACTTTTTTAAACAAGAGGCATTCTGCTAGGGGAGATTTTGGAACAAGAGTTAGATCAGTGGGCCCTTCTAAGTACCACAAACTTTTTAAAGTAAAGCAACATTAATAAATTGAAAACTAGGGTTTATAAAACTGAGTATTGGTATCCCCTCAGATATAAGGAAGTGCATCAGAGTAATTATTCTCATCCTACCAGAAGATATTGTTTGGTGATAGCTGTTTGATAAGTTGCTCATACAAAGTCCTTATCACTGTCTGCAGCTGTACTGCTTACAATACTAACTGAATGTCTTAACTAACAGAAATTCAATTGAAGGCAGCACTGTAGTAAATGGCTCTGGATCCTTTGGTATGTTCTTTATCATTTAAGGCAAAAACTTTTTCTAATCAAGGCTGCGAAGAATGGTCATAAGGAAGCTGTAAAAATACTAGTGTGTGTAGAATGGTGCTATGAGCTCAACAATCCCAAGCTAAGTATAGACATTCAAAAAGCAGAAGCCTGAATTGATTCAATCTTTGCAGGTTAGTCTAACCTGTGTAGATTGAATCAAGAAACAAGTGAATAGACATTCACTTTTGATTCAGGAAATTCAGCCACATGAGTGCAGTGGCTCAAGTTAGAAGCGGGAGGGCGGAGTGTGAGCGAACCCTCCCTTCCCTTCAGCAGTAGCTGGAAGGCTGGAGGGAAGCTGATCCGGGGGGGGGGGGGGAAGTGTGGCCAGGCCCCAGCAGACCACTGAGTATGATTGGGAAGGGGTTTAAACCCCCGCCCTGGCTTGCAGGGTCCCCAGCTGGGGAGTGCCTGAAGGAAGAAGGGGGAAGCAGCCCGTGTCAGGCTTGTCCCCAGGAACCAGGGTATAGCCAGATACTGGCCTTGGATGTCAGCATGAGGCAAAGGGGGAAAGGGGGCAGGGGTTAAACTGCCCTTCCTTCCTTCTTCCACTGGCACAAGACCCCAGTCAAGGTCTGCCTGGCCTTACCCTCCTGACTGCTGCAGGGGGGAAAGGCAGGCAGACCCCAGCTAGGGTCTCATGCTGGTGATAGAGGGGAGGGAGGGAGGTTTAATTCCCCTCCTTTCCCCACTTTACCCTAGGCTGGCATCTGGCCATAGCCCCTGACACCCAAACAGCAAGCAGAGGCAGGCAGACCCCAGCTGGGGTCCTATGCTGGTGGGAGAGGGTAGAAAAGGGGAATAAACCCCACTTTCTTGCCTCACCCTGCCACTCTGCTCCCTGCTGGCCCTGCCAGGCCCCCTGCTCTCCACTGCAGCAGGGATCAGGGTGGCAGGGCAGACCTGGGCTGGGGGTTGCATGGACCATGGAGGGGGTTTCAACTCCCCTCCCCCACTCCCCTCCATCTGAGCCTGCTGACGCATGCCCCTGCCCCTGCTCCCTCAACTCCAGTGTAGGAATAATCTGGCAAGGGCTGCTCTGCCCCCACCAGGCAGACTGGCCTGCATTCCCAGCCCGGTTTCCCACCCCCTTGTTAGCCAGCCTTCACTGCTCCAGCTCGGAAGCTGAGGGGTGGGTCCAATCCTGCTCTCTGGAGCAGACAGCATAACACAGCACAGCCCAGGGCTGCAAAGCATCGTGGGCTGCTGGGGGACTGTGATTTAACTTGAAGCAGGCAGGGGTCTAGGACAGATGTTCCATAAACTGGTTTGACCTGAATCAGTTAAGTCTGATACTACATTCAGCCAGGTTTATCTTAAATCAGTTTTGGCCATTTTAAAACTGGTTTATATGCACTGGACTTCTGTTCTGTTACAAGTCTAAACCAGTTTCTGATCCCTTAAATCAGTCTGTGTGTAACTTCTGTCCCTAGCCCTAGAAGGCAAATTGAAAGTTTTGCTCCAGTTAGTGGAACTATGGAATCAATGCAGATGCAGTTTCGAGTGAGCTGGGAGAGGCATTCTGGGCGGGCATCAGAATAGATCATGATTTTCAAGTGCGTCTGAACCTGCTGTTAAAGAAAGCATTCTGTATGGTGTCCCCTCTGAGTAAAACATGCAGAGCAAAGCCAGACGCAGGAAGAAGATATACGAAGGCTTAGCCAAACTAGGAGACTTTGTATAACGTCTTCTAGTCCTAATGGAAGAATGTTACATTGCCATATAACTTATTGGGGCTGTGAAGGGTATTTCTTTAATGTTTAGTTTTGTGCCTGTGGATTAGCCTGAACACCACTACAAGACACCTGATTAACAAGAGGGCTTGCCACTCAAATGATGCCTTTTTGTCCCTCAGTGGAAGCAGAGCTCTTCTGAAAAATCTGGCCGGGGTGCTCGCATGTGAGGATTGCCAACTTTGGAATGATTTGTCTTATCAGATTAAAAAAGTAAGAAGTATCACATCTTGGCAGCTTTGATGCAGTGTTGTAACCTTCTTTCTGTCATGTTGCAATGCACAGCATTTCCCTGGTAGAGTTCAATTTGGGAAGTTGTCATGGTCCAGAAACTAGGCTAGAAAAATATAATACAAAGAATCCAAAATTCTGACCTAAGATTAATGTAAAGAGGTTTGCCACTAATCTGTTTTATAATTATTATTTTTTAGATTTGAGTAGATTGCCACAAGCTTTTATTTTCACTTGTACATTGCAGCTGAAGAAATCATTTTCTCCTGGAGCTGCCTGAGATGAGACAAAATAACCTGCTCTGGACACTTCAGGTTAAAAATATGTTGATGGCCTTTAGGCACTCCTGGAGATACTGCAATTCTCAAGAGGGGCTTGCTTGGGACCACTTACAGGAAAATATTTGGATTCTAACTCAGAGAAGTGTAAAGACTTCTGAAGACACTGTCATTTTCAGAATGACCCCTGCAGTCGGTAAATATCTCTGTGATATGCTCTTGTAGCTCCTTTGTAAAGAGTCACTTTTCCTGACTGCACGAAGATATGCTTAAATTTTCTGGCCTGGATTTATTTTTACTGAATATATAATGATGATGCTCCTGCTCTTTCTGGAGAAATAAACAACAAACTATTCACCAAGCTGAAACAGAGTTGATTTAGCACCTTCTGATTTAGCACCCCCTACTTGGAAAGTTTCAAAGGCATTGAGGAGCAACATTAGTAGGGGTGGGTAACCGGGGCACCAGCCTTCAGCCTACACATAGAGGGGCCTGCACATGAGTGGCAGCTGCCACCATGGTCATGCTAGCTGCTGCAGCCCCTGCCACCTGTGTGGATGAAGTGATATACAAAAACTAGGCTTTTCACTAACAAGGATCTGACCCCAGCTGTGTTACTGGCCATTGGCTTTTCTGAATAGTATGTGCTGGGCTATTGGAATACCTTGTACTCTTTCAGTATCTACTTTGCTTTTTTCATAAAAACTGAGTTAGATACAGATTAGCCCTAACTGAGTTAGATACAGGCATATGTGGGAGCCGCTGATTGTGACCGCTGGGGATGAAAATACCGGAAGATGGCACAGAGAGTCAATGCATAGTTTGTGCCTTTAATTACAATTCCATTTGTAACGCATGGTTAGGTCTGCTCATTGACATTTCCAAACCGCGGAGTGCTGTCATCCTATTAGGAATCACAAACCGTTTTGCAAGAAACATTGATTTTTTGGTACACTGGACATCTCTTTCCTGTTTCCTAAGCATTATTAGTCTAGGCAGTCACTTTGTTGGACTTTACACCTTTGTAGAAAAAGTGTTAGAGAAAACTTCCTTTATTAAAAAGAGAAAAGAAAAAGAGGGTTTTTATTTTTCCTGGGAGAAAAAAAAGTTAAAATGCTCCAATTCATTATGCATTATAACATAGCTTAGAAGAACACAAGCCTTACTGAAAATATCAGGTATAGCGTCCCTAGCTGCACCAAGGGGAAGAGAACACGTGGAGAAGGAAAGCAGAATAGATAGCTTTTATAGTCCTTTTCTCAGCAGCTCAAGTAGCGAAAGCTCACTGCACTCCAGCCCTGTTCCCTCTTTTATTCCTTAGCCAAAATATCCTTCCTTTAGTTAGTTGAGGGGTGTGTGTGGGTGTCTTTTGACTTGGTTTTTAAGCTGTCAAAAGAGACAAGTGTATTTTAAGGCCAGAAGTTATCATTGGGATCATTTGTGGTAACCCCATGCTTAACACAGAGCATACAGTATCATTTGGCAAATCCTACAGTAAGGTCAACTTAAGGTTGAATTAAAACAAGTCTTCTGAAAAGACATTAAGCTTTGTTTTAAGAACTTCAAGCAACGGAGAGTCCACCACACCACAGCAATATGTTCTAATGGTTAATGTTCTCATTACTACAAAGTCTTATTTTAGTCCTTGCCAGAAGAGTAAATTATTCTACAATCAGAACGTAAACAGTGTGAGCCTAATCCAAGACCCACAGAAATCAATGAGAGTCCTTCCACTAGTCTCAGTGGGTATTAGATCAGATCTTATAGCTATCCTGGGATAACTCCCCACCTGCCCATACTTATTCTGCAATGAGGGTGCTTTATTCTGGTTTTAATTTAATCCACTCCCAAAATGCATGCAGTTCAGAATAAAGGTATCAGTAGCTGGTTGAGTCAAGTAAAAAAGACAATTATTTCCAGCTTGATTTTTTTTCTGGATTTCCCCTTCCAGACATTGGACTTTACCAAAGAAAGACTTTCTGGCTCACTGATTCCAACAGATTCTTACTAGGAAAAAGCAGCACAGCAGTCTCAGTGGGTATCTGCTGTGAAATGACTGACTGAAGGCCTAAAGAACCCGAGATGCTCTCTACGATGCTTCCACAAAGAGTGGCAGAGAGCAAGGCTGAGATTTTCACTGATACCTAGGGAATCTGAATGCTTGATTGTTATTTAATTTCCAGTGAGAACTGGTTGTCCAGAGCCTGTAATCCACTTTGAAAGATCCACCTTTACTAATATTTGTGTTTCTAGCAAATGAAATTGTCAATGTGCACAAGTGACATGTTTGGATGGCAGCCATTGTTAAAGGCTACATTTATAACATCACTCCATTCTAATTACCATATGCTTTGGAAGTGCAACTGCCAGTATATCTAGTAGGGATGATTTCCCATATATTGTTAGTGCACTACAACAGAGATGCAAATGTTTCAAAAGCCCTTTCCCCCTGACAAATAACCATAATTTAACAATTCAGCTGCAGTCCATACCTAGCCAGGCTGCGGCTCATCCAAAAATCTTTTACTGTCACTCAAGTGTCCGAACCATCAGCTCACACAGAATGAATTGTTTGAGAGGAGAATAAAATCAAAATGTCTCTCCCTAGCTGCAAAGGCTGACTGCTCGATGAGCGTCGTTGCTGTATTTGCTCTGGGCAATATCAGTGCTTTAAGCTGGCAATAACACCAGCTCCCTGGGATGACAGGCTTTTCAAATTGTAAATGCAAGAAAATATTGGGCTTAATTGTTCCTGTAAACATTTCTTTGTGGCAATTTATTTGTACTTATCTTTGGCATACAGAGCAATTTGAAGGCAAAAAACCACTGTGGGTAAAATTTGCCCTGGTCCTGAAGCTTAGCTAAAGGAGTGAAGTTTCTCCCCTCTACCTCAAAGGACCATCAACTAAGTAAACACATAGATTTTCCATTATGCGCCACAGAAAAGCCCCAATATGACCCCAAAAGCCCGCTTGGAGGGCGGGGTAAGTAGTTCATATAGCACTTGACTGCTTCATTTCACCAGTCAGTCTAATATTAGAGTCGTGATTTTTGTCAGAACGTCATGGGAAAGAAGGCAGCAAATACTGGGAAACAGGATGCGAATGGATAACACTAAAAGAAAAAAGGCTGCAGCATTAGGGACAATTACTGAAGAGAGATGGAGAAGAAGCCATTTCAGGGAAAGGTCCCAGGGCTCAAATCCCTAGAAAAGAAGTTCAGTAATTCCTAAGCAACTGCAAATACTGGCCAAACCTGGTGCAGAAGGCCTCCTTCACTAACCAGCTCCATGGGAATTATGTTCATATTTCTTATTTGCTACCTCATTACAACACAATAGGTACTTTTGTTGACAGCTAACCTCTCCCTGTTCTTTCTCCCTCATTTCACTTGAAAAATTGAAGATAGAAACTGCAATTCACAATGTATAAAAGTGAGTGAAAGCAAGACTAACTCTTTAAAGGCAGAAGACTATCTTCAAATATTCTCAAGACCTCTGCTACCAAACAAACTCCATAGGGTTCAAAGCAGTCCTACTGGGGCAGTATGGGGTATGCTTATATTGCAGTTACCAGAATTTGTCCAGAATTTAATGTAGATGTACTCAAGCCTGTTCAGGATATGGTAACAATGTAGCTGTGGCAGAAGGAACTGCAGCATGAACTAACTGCCTATTTATCCTACTTCTCAGGTATTTCTCAATTAATTTAAAGCAAAGCCAACTCTCTCTACAGAAGATTACACAGTCCCACTAGTCCCTATAGTGAAGATGGGATCAACCAGTAGTTCTCAGTCTTTTCAAAGTCCAAGCACTCCACCACCATTTTTTGGGGATGTGACAGCTGGTTAATAATCATGGTTGATGCTGCCTTAACTCCCCTGAGTGCTTCTTAGCCAGGTTCTGCTGCTGGGAAGGGCTGTGCCACATGTGCACACTCTTCTTGCATTAGGGCTTTGATCAGGCTAAAGCAGGCAGGAACTGCCTGCACCACACAGCTTTCTGGCCCGGCCCAGTGAACCCAATGTTCCTCCTGCAAACAAGCAGACAGGACATTTCCACCTATGCCTATTTCTAGGAGGAGCGCTGGGGGAACGGACCAGAAAGAGTTGTATGGGATGAGGCAGCAAAGATGCCTGCTTTAAGTTGATTAGAGCCTTAATGCAGAAGGAGTGCATAGGGCAGCTTTATCTGGTCATGACTTCTGCAGCACCCTCAACCCCATTGCATCCTGGTTGAGAATCACGGTGTCTTTGTAAATGTTATGAGCCACACTGTTCTTTCAAGGCCTCTAGGCCTGTGAGAACTTGCCAAGCTCAGTGCTAATTTATAAACAAAAGGTGAGGTCATTTTGCATGTGCATTTCTTAAGGTTTAGGGCCATTATTTGTCACACAAATGACAGGTGCCATTGGAACATCTTAAATCTTCGTACTGTTCAGACAGCACTAAGCAGCATTCTACTGAAAAGTCAAGACCTTTTAAAGTGTGAAGCAAGCACCCACAGGCAGCAGGACCAAAGATCCCTAGGTACATTTGAAAATCTTGGCTTGAACCTTTTGAGCCCTAAATTCCTTATACTTCATGAGGTTTGTTTCCTGGAAAAAGGCGGATTTTAAGGTCACCAACCAGCTGAACTGTAAACACTTAAGCCTACACAGCCTCCTGTTAAATCACAGCAGTAATGCTCAGATACAAATCATCACATCATCAATTCTTTCCCCCAAAACTAACACAGATTTCATCTAAACTCGTTAGGCTGCAGTTTATCTATCTGTAAAAAAAAATAAAATAAAATAAATCCAAGATTTTTATGAGGAAAGTGACAACATTGAGTCCAATGAGGTTGGAGGCCTTACCTTGCACCCCCTCATAACATTTGCAATCTTACACAGTCATTCATCCTACTTCTTGGCAGCAGCATCAGTGATTAAATATTCAGTTTGAATAGAACATTAGGGAACTCATTCTGGTGCTATTAGCTCAGAAAGCTCCACATCCTTCTTCTCTCATTACTAAATTGGGTGGCCATCACAGAGGACAGTCCGGTTTTCTGCTACTCTATCCTCTATTGATATGAAACCCAACACCTTTACATCCTCTACTTCTCTCTTCAAGAGAATACTAGAGGACTTAAAGGTGTTGGGTTTTGTACCGATAGAGGACAGAGGACAACCAAACTGTTCTGTATGATGGCCATCCTGCTACCAAAACATGCCTTTCACCCTGAACTATCAATAATTAGGGGATGGCTGGTGCCATTCATCCAGCAGATTCTCTTCTGCTGTATTATCCCAGGTCCTAGTCTAATGTTTCCCTTTCAACACTTCCTGATGAAAATTTGCCTTGTATGATGACATAGAACAACTGGAGTTTGCCCTGACTTGTTTCTTGAGAATTGAGGTAAATCTTTGATGAATGGTAAGTAAAACCCCCATCATGTTATACCCATACCTGTAAAATGGTTACATCATTAGATTCATTTATATTAGCTTCTTCAGTTCCAGATATCCCATGTGTGTTTTTCTGGCCATCTCTGCCCTGCTATCAAAGAACCAGGTTACCACTGCGAAAGAGTCAGAAACCATACAAATGTAATCATTATATGAGTAGGAACAACCCCTTACGTTCTGCAGCACTTCACATCAGACTCTATTTCTGTTATTAGGTGTATAAGTGGGTTTAGGTGCCTAAGTGAGGTTCTAGTCTACTCCATTCAAGTCCTGAAACTGCATTCATACATCTCCTTGTGTAATAGGTCATCATCTAATCTTTAAGACTGAGTCACAAAAAAGCAGCAAGAAGATCCTGCCCAACTTTTGAGTTAACTGTTTTTCAAGGACTTCATCAGCATAGAATTCAAGTACACTTAGGTGCCCAAATCCATTAATGTGCCTACTAATAGGTAGAAGCTAATCTGGCCCTTCCATCTCCTCTCCTTTCTTGCTGGAGCTATTCCTCTCAGCTCAAATGAGGCCCAGAATGCAGCTTGTTTAGCTCATTATTGGTAGTTAATGCACAGGTTGTTAAAGTCTCCTATGAGAATGACTCTTCCATTGCTTCCTCTACCTCTGAAAGCTTTTGACAGAATACCTTCAGATATCCTACCCTGATCCTTCTGACAATCATTTAAAATGGGGTCCATGGTAGTACTGTGTATCCTCATAGCTTTGCTCAGATCCAAGAAATGCTCTCCTGTATGCACAGTGCTTCCCTCTTAAGCAGTGGGAAGCCAGGAGGCTGCAGTGCTGGTTTATACTCAGATGACAATCTAGCAAAAATGCAGAACTGCTGCTATGAATTCCTCTCATTTAAATTCCTGTGTGGTAAATTGCTGAGTTACTGCTTCTGTTTCTTCACACAAACATTTACACACGTTGAGGTCTTCTGCAAGGAACTCCACTGGGAGCTCAGGCACATTTAATGCTTAGAGTGCGTCAAGCCACATGTAGCCATGAATAGCCTGCTAAATCAAACCTACTGCAGCACTTGGCACTTACCATAGTGAGTCTGTAGAGAAGACCCATTACTTAGATACATAATTTAAGTTTATTGCAACTTTATTGCTTAACTGCCACAAGGTGGTGTGTAAGAGAAATATTGAACATGGGAAGGTGCATGTGAGTGGTGCTCGAAACAGGAAAAAGCAAGCAGACAAACTTACAAGAGATATGTTGCACTGACATTTAATACCTAGGTGACTACTAAATTACAGTGTTCTTTGAGCAATAGTTAATGACAATATATTGCATTGATAGAGATGCTACCTGAAGATCTCAAGAACTATGAAAAGAAGCCAACTTTTCAACTTGCGTAACTCCACTGAACTCACTGGAGTTATCCCAGCAGACAAACTAGCATTAAATGTCAATACAGGAATGCTGGAACATTTTACTCTGGTGGACAAGACAGTGCACTGGAAACCAAGGAAACTTGGGTTCTAACTCTGGCTTCACTGTTAAACCCAGGTATGTCACTTCTCTTCTCTTGGTTCTGTTTATACCTTTCTACCTCTTATCTATTTTGCATCAACTACTCTTTGGATCCAAGACTCTCCAACTGTCTTTGTAGATAGCTCAGCGCATTGGGGCATGAACACGAGAGCTAGATCCATTTACAGAAGGGCTTAGAAGATGCAGGTCCCCTCGTTAGCTGCTCTATCAGGGCACCAGATCTGACTCGGGAGATTCCTTCTAGATCTATCTTCTGATGCACCTTGAAACCTGGTAACAGTTTTGCTAACATACTACCAGACTTGAAGAAACTTTGCAGTATCACAGAATTTAACTCACTGGGAAAATTATTAATTTTTTTTTTTTTTTAGTCTTAATTTAATTTTCAACCTACATCACAAAGCTTGATGTGAGGAAGTGAGGTGCACCACAAAAGACAGTATTAGGGAGTGCTGCAAGAGTGACTCAAAGCAAAGTAAAATGCCCCCTGTATTGTACAGATACACATACAACAAATGTGTATTTGAATTCTTTGTCAAGGTCTGACCTTAGTGACTGCACCCATTGTGAAGTATCAGAGAGTGATGAATATGAAACAAAACCAGCTTCCTGGCACAGCCAATAACACGGCCCACAATACAGATACCTTTCTTTCCATATTCCAGTACTGCTCCTGCAGTGATCCTGCTATCCTATGCAAGTGCAATGTCCGGTTTCTATGATACCTTCTCAGCTACTTGCTCTGTATTTAATTTTATTTTAGGAAAAAAAAAATCAATTTCTACCCACAGAACATTATTACAATCAGGCCAAGGTACTGGATAAATTGTTGAAAGGTAATTTAGAATCCTAAGTTCATTCTTTAAATTGTTAGAGCCCATTTAGGAGCCCACAACTAGGCTCTTCATTAGTCTCATGGCTTAATATCCACAGCCTTAAAGTTTTAGTTCAGGAATGTACTTAAACATGCACATTCCATTAAACTATGCACAGGAACATAGGACTGGTAGGGGCCTCCTGACCCAAGAGTTCAGTTCCCTGTGATTGCCCACAACCATTTTTCAAAGGGTCCACAAGAACGTTCACTGTAATTCCTCTCACAGACCACAGCCACCAAGCAGCCAGTGGAAAAACAACTCTATAACATGCCACTGATAAGGAGCAGGCGAGACAAGGGTGCCACCGCTGTCTTTCCCACTGCAGTGAATGTGTTAGAATAACTTATGCTCAGATAATCCTAGAAAAGGAGTCATGCCCTGCACTATCAACGACAGCAAAGAAAACCTCTTGGTCCATGTTATTTGACCCAATAGAATAATTCCTTCTTGACCCCAAATACAGTAACTGATTTGATCCCAAATACATGATGAAGACCCTCCAGCTAAGCACCCAGGAACCAGTAAAACCACCAGCACATCCCATCCAAAATGTCACCTCTATCTGAAGCCAAAGCCAAATGCTTCAGAGGAAGCCAACTCCCACCTCCAGAAACCTGGAAAGCATATAAAACATTCATGATGGGGGAAATTTGCACTTAGATGTTTAAAATTATTCACATGAAATAAACTGTTGAATAGGTCTATAGGGCACAATAAAACTGGTGTCCAGTAAATATCTGGTCATGTAGGAAGAAAGAAATCCTTCTCTAGGAGAGCAGCATTCTCTGGAGAAATGGATCTGCAGCGACCAGGGGCTGCAAACAGGGCAAGCAGTTTGCAAGCTGTTTGCTGGGTGCAAGAGGAGGAAGGGGGAGAGTAACCAGGCACCAGATCCTGCCCAGGAAAGGTAATGAATCCAGAGTTTTCTGTGCTTGTGGCTTCCCGAGTGTTTGTCTGGTGGGCTGCGTGTTTTGGGGGTACGTTCTATGAGAAGCTAGGAGTCTTGCTGACTGAGTGATTGCTGATTGCTGAGTGATTGGTGCCTGGGCCTGATGGAAGCCCTAATGAGGGGGCAGAGCCAGTCTAGGCCCAGCAGTGTATAAAAAGATACCCCCCAGGTGACCAGGGAGCCAGTGACCAGGGGCTACAAACAGGATAAGTAGTTTGCAGGCAGTTTACTGGCCAGTTTGTGGCCCCTTACTACCCCTTTTGAAGGGAGTGCCTTTTAGCTTAGCATGAGGAAGCAGGAAAAAAGTAACCCTTTGGGCCAATGAGCAGTAAACAGACCAGCTTCCAGGCGAGGTTGCTAGGGAAGGTGTACTCGGAGGAAGAGCAGTAAGAGGGAGAAGGCAGATTAGGAGACCCCGGGAAATGGCTGAAGGCTGGAAGCTTGTGACTTCTGGCAGCAAGCAGAGATCTTCACCTCCACCTGCACTGGTTCATCTGGAGAACAGATATATGCAGCCCTACCAGCAGAAAGGGAGGAACACATTCCATTAGTGGAGGAAATCAGGTCCGGCCTCACTAAGGTAGGAAGGATCAAGGCAACCACCACCAAGCAGAAGCAACGGGTGATGGTGGTTGGAGACTTCCTTCTGCGGGGACATCTGCTGACCTGACCTGTTGTCTCAGGAAGTCTGCCGCTAGCCTGGAGCCCAGATCCTGGATGTCATGGAGGGACTACCAAGATTTATCTGGCCCGCTGACTGCTACCCCACGCTGCTCATCCATGTGGGCACCAATGAAACTGCCCAGGGAGACCCTGAGCATATAAAAAGTGACTACAAGTCTCTCTGGGTGCAAGGGTGAGGGTGTCTGGGGCTCAGGGTGCATTCTCATTGATCCTTCTGGTTACGGGAAAAGGACCAGGCAGGATCAGGTGCATCCTGCAGATCAGTACCTAGGTGTGAAGGGATTAAGCAGGGCTTTGGCTTCTTCAACCATGGAATGTTTTTCCAAGAAGAAGGATTGCTGGGAAGAGATGGGATCCACCTGACAAAGAGAGGGAAGAGCATCTTTGCAGACAGGCTCGCTAACCTAATGGGGAGGACTTTAAACTTGGTTAGCCAGGGGATGTAGAGCAAAGCCCTGAGGTAAGTAGGGAAGCAGGAGATCTGGAGGAAGAGCAAGCAGGAAGAGGCAATAGGGAAGATGCTCCGATACCTCCTGAGAAATCAAGGCAATCAACTAGTTGCCTCAGGTACCTCGCACAGTCGCGGATCTATGATGTGATTGGAATAACAGAGACTTGGTGGGAGCTCATATTACTGCAGCACTGTCATGGATAAAGATACACTGTTCAGGAAGGACAGGCAGGGGAGAAGAGGAGGAGGAGTTGCACTTATGTTAAAGGCCCATATGACTGCTCAGAGCTCCAGTATGAAACAGGAAATAGGCCTGTTTGAAAGTCTCTGGGTTATGGTCAGAGGGGAGAGAAACAAGGGTGATGTTGTGGTGGGTGGTGAATGAGACAGCTAGTGGAAGTTTCCAAATCACAGACCCTGGTTCTCGAGGGAGACTTCAACTCACCCTGACATCTGCAGGGAGGGCAATCCAGCAGTACACAGGCAATCCAGGAAGTTTTTGGAAAGGGCTAGGTACAACTTCCTGGTGCAAGTGCTGAAGCGGCTAACTAGAGGCCATGCTTTTCTTGACCTGCTTGCTGCTCCCAAACAGGAGAGAATTGGTGGAGAATGTAGAAATGGATGGCAACTTGGGCAGCAGTGACCATGACATGATAAGAGTTTGGGATCCTGAGGAAAGAGAGGATAGAGAGCAGCAGAGTAAGGACCCCAGACTTCAGAAAAGCAAACTTTCACTTGCTTAGGGAACTTATGGACAGGATCCCTTGGGAACTGAGTCTGAGGAGAAAATGAGTCCAGGAGAGCTGCCTCTATTTAAAGAAACCTTACTGAAAGTGCAGTAACAAACCATCCTGATGTGCAGGACAATTAAAAAGTATGGCAGAAGACCTGCTTGGCTTACTAGGGAATCTTTCTGTAAAGTAAATCACAAAAAGGAATTTTTATAAGAAATATAAACTTGGACAAATACGTATGGAAGAATATAAGAGCATTGCTTGGGCATGCAGGGATGAAGTCAGGAAGGCCAAAGTGCAATTGGAGTTGCAGCTAGAAAAGGATGTGAAGGGTAACAAGAAGGAGTTCTATAAGTATGTTGGTAGAAAGAAGAGGATCAGGGAAAGTGTGGGTCCCTTACTGAATGGGGAGGCACCCTTGTGACAGATGATCCAGAAAAGGCTGAAGTATTTAATTCCTATTTTGCCTTACTCTGGACCTTGCCTGTGAAGACTACTGCATTGGGCAACATAGCTTGGGGAAGAGATGAGCAGCCAACACTGGCAAAAGAACAGGCCAGGGACTATTTAGAAAAGCTAGGCATATACAAGTCCGTGGAGCTGGCTGGAATGTACCTGAGAGCGTAGAGATAGTTGGCTGATGTGTTTGCAGAGCTACTGGCCATCATCTTTGAAAACTCATGGTGATTACGAGGGCTTCCAGATGATTGCAAAAGGGCAAAAATAGTGCCCATATTTAAGGAAGGGGAAAAAGGAGGATCCAGGGAACTACAGACCAGTCAGCCTCACCTCAATCCCTGGAAAAATCATGGAGGAAAGCCTCGAGGAATCCATTTCTAAGCACTTGAAGACAAAAAGGGTGATTAGGAATGATCAGCATGATTCACCAAGGGCAAGTCATGCTTGACCAACCTAACTGCCTGAGACAACTGGCTGTGTGGATGTGGGGAGACCAGTGGATGTGGTGCACCTTGATTTTTTTTTTTTTTAAAGCAACGTTTTTAATATGGTCTCTCTCAACATTCTTGCAGACAAACTAAAGGAGGTATGGGTTGGATGAATGGACTGGAAGGTGGACAGAAGACTGGCTGGAGCATTGGGCTCAGAGTGTATTAATGAATGGCTCAATGTCTAGTTGGCAGCCAGTATCAAATGGAGTGCCCCAGGGATTGGTCCTTGGACCAGTTTTGTTCAATGCCTTCATCAAGGACCTGGAAGGTGGCAGAGTGCACACTCAGCAAGTCTGCAGATGACACCAAGCTGTGGGGAATAGAAGATATGCTCGGCACGGGTGAGCCCACATCTAGAATACTGCATGCAGTTTTGGGCCCCCAGCTACAGAAAGAATATGGACAAATTGGAGAGAGTCCACTGGAAAACAACAAACATTGAAGTGGCTGGGAGACATGACTTCTGAGAAGAGGCTGAAGGAACTGGGCTTATTTAGTCTAGAGAAGAGGAGGCTGAGAGGGGACTTAATAGTAGCCTTCAGCTACCTGAAGTGGAGTTCAAAAGAGGATGGAGCTAAACTGTTCAGTGGTGGCAGATGACAGAACAAGGAGCAATAGTCTCAAGTTGCAGCAAGGGAAGTTTAGGTTAGATAATAGGAAGAATTTTCTCACGAGGAGGGTAGTAAAGCACAGGAACAGGATACCCAGAGAGGTGGGAAGCTCCATCCTTGGAGGTTTTCAAAACCTGGCTAGACAAAATTTTGGTGGGATGATCTAGTTGGGGATGGTCTTGCTTTGAGCAGGGGGCTAGACTAGATGAACGCCTGAGGTCCCTTCCAACCCTAATTTTCTATGATGAGCTTGATGCTAGCAGGTGGCACAAGGGGAAGGGGTCCCTGACATCCATTGTTTGGTTCTGACACAAATTGTGTAATTATTGGACCCCAGAGCTGGAGCTGGTTGAGGGCAGCTAATAAGTCATGACTGGTGGGGAATGTTTTTGTACAGGATGTACAGCCATGGGACCCTGACTGTTGACTTAAGAGGACACAGGTGAACTCTTCAGCCTGCAGGCTTTGCAAGTGGTGGCTTACCACTGCTGGTTGCTTACTGCCTTACTTTTCCACAACTCTCTCAAAGAGAGAAACTGTAATTTGGACTTCTGGAAGAACCAGTTGGCATGTGGATAGGGTGCCAAAGGGAAATGGAGCCCCAAGAACAATCAGCACTATCCATTCATGGGAAGGACCACAAATGACCAAGGACCCTGCCTCTTTCTTACAACACCAAGGTATGGCGGGTGAGTTGTGGGGCATGCCCTGTGACTGGGAGTTACTTAGAGCCGAACTGTCTGGTTCCAAGAGCTGGCACCCTAGAGGCGGGAGTGAATGGTTCTGGTGACAAAATCAGTTTGGGCACCACCACTCACAATGAGAGGTTTCATAACATCAAGAACAGTCATCGACATATATTGAGGAGAAAAAGCTGTTTTTTCCTAAAACAGAACCTGAAAATATACATTTCACTTATATGCATTATCACCTTATACCTGAAACAATACAGCATATTCAAGAAAATGAAGTGCTCAGACTCTGCAGCAATAGTGACCATAGACATACGTATGTACTAATATGTTGAGACAGGAAACATACAAATAGAGATATATGCATGGAGAAACTCTCTCAAACATTTACTAAGATGGCTCCATTGCTATATCCCAATAAATATTTTTGAGGTGAGAATTTAATCTCTGAAGAAATCATTGGACTCTCTCTTTTGAAAACTATTGTCAGTGACTATGAAGAAGTGTGCACACAATTTTTCTGACAGAAATCTGCTACTGACAGAGGCATGGAAAACACTTGTGATAAACTTTTATCCATTACTCTGGCTCACTGAGGTATCATTTGTCACAATGACAAACGAATGACATTTCCCTCCTTTGAGGCCATTTGCCTTCATCACATGTTTTGACAGCTACATGATTCTGAAGACGGCACTTGCCAGGAGATGTCATCGTAATTCACCAGATCTATTCTCAAGAGATATGAAAGTAGCAATTTAGTAAAAGTTCAAAGAGAAACCAGGAGAGGGAAAGATACCACCTCCCCCAGCCTTGGACTTTTGGTGCTGGCTTTATCATCAACCAATAACTTGGGAATCTTCATTGTGTTACTAAACAGTTGGAAAAGGTCATTTTTTTGGAGTTACAGAAATCCAGAAAAAATATAGCAGCAGGATAATTTTTGGGTTTGTGTATATGGTTTTGTTTTTTTTTAATCCTGGAACTTTTAAAATGCCATCACTGCCATCAGGGTGTTTTGTGCTTTGGGGTGAATTTAGCTGAATAACACCGAATTTCTTTTAAATGACAATCACTTCCTGCAGGAGAGATGGAATTATAAAGTTTCAGGGCTGCATATTCTGAAGGGAATAACTTTAGGAAGAAATGTTTTAGTACAGTCTAATATTATTGTTTCCTTGTAGTCTCCAATTTGTCTGTAACCGTCTGCTGTCTTTTGCCTTATACTTCAGTTGTAAAGTCTTTTAGTCAAGACTGTCTTTTTGTACAATCACAGAACAGTGCCTAGCACAGTCCTGGTACATGATAATATAAAAGGCAGCATACTTTCCTCAGGCCCCTGTTTTCAAGAGGGAGCAACTGGCAGCTGAAACTTTTAAAGTATTTGCCTCTTTCTTCTATACTGCCCTGCTGCAGCATCAGCAACATTAGTTTATGCATGAGGGAGATTTTAAAACTGCCTTGTAGGTTACTGCATGCAAGAACCTTTTCCTACCATAGCCCTGGACGGCATAAATACAAACACACACACAGCTTCGCACTACAGATTTCAAAGTTTCCAAAACCATTAAAATAATCTATTCTGATCTCAATTACACTGGAAGGAAAATTCTATTCAATAACAAGCTCACTCACAATGCTTTTACCCAATTTTGTATCACTATGCAGCCACTGGATGCATCTACACATGCTATCCATGCTGTAAAGGCTTACTGTGCAGTAAAATGCAGCACAGTATGCCTTCCCCGGGAGCATATCTACATGTGCTCCCTGTTGGGAGCAAATCTGCTCCCATTGGAAGCAACCCATTGCAGGGCTGCTGCTACCCTGCTCTGGCCCCCGTGCAGCAGCCAAGGGCAGCTCCAGGCTGCCCCAGGGTGCTAGCCTGGAGGCTGGCAGAGATGACAGGGGTGGTCCCCATGTGCATAGGGCCAGGAGAGCTCTGCTGGATGCAGCAGCATCCATCTCCTTTCCCTACATATATCAGGAGGGGTCCTGATGTGCAGGAGGTAGGGAGACAGCTGCTACTATGGAGATCCCCCTGCACATAGGGCAAGTCCCAGGCCCAGTGGGGCTTCCTCACACAGGTGGGGTCTGTCCTGCTTTGGGACAGCTCCCAGAAATCCCCTGGCTGGTTGGGGACTTCCCTGAGCAGCCTGGGGCTGAATGGGGCTGTCCTGCTTATGGGATATTTTCTGGTCAGGCCCTGGCTGTGCAGGGAAGCAGAGAGTTCCCTTGTCCCGGGACTACTCAGCTTGAGCCAGAAGTTGAATAGCACCAGGATTGGGGGGGGGGGGGGCCAGAAAGCTACCCCTTCCTAGCGCTGTTCAGCTCAGTTCTGCTGAGCAATGTCAGGACCAAGAGAGGTTCCTGTCCCTTGTGACCCCACCTAGTGTTAGGGCTGACTAGGAACAAATTTGCACTATACATGCACTACTGTGCAGTATTTACTGTGCAGTTAGTTTACTACCTGTATTTATAGGTAGTACCTAACTGAGCAGTAGACTAACTTACTATGCAGTAAATGGTGTGCACATGTAGACAGTAACCCATTACTGCACAGTAGATTAGTTTACTGTGCAGTAAGTCTCTTGTAGACATACCCACTGTGGGGCAAAATGATGCATAAAAAAAAATATTGTAACTGCTTAAGTTATTTTAGTGGTGTTACACATGGTGAGTACAACATCATTTTTCTTAAAATAACTCATAAGCCACATGAGCATTTTGACAAAATAAAAGCCAGCTTTGTCAAAACCACTTCTGAAGTGCAAAATAATTACTGCTCCCTTTCTACTTGGCTCACAGAGCCAAGTTCTTATTTTACCCTCCATTCTCCTACGATTTCACACCGAGTACTCTGGAGACAGAGCCACTGCGGCAGAGTGGTTAAGGCATCTTGTTGAGGCTCTAGAGACATAAGTCTGAGCCTCATTCCTGTTTTACACTTAAAATTACCTATTGACCACCTCGCTGTAAATGGGAACCTGGTCATTTCGGCTGGGGTAAAGGCAGCCAGATGCCATGTTAGCTACATTGCTGTCTTATGTGTCAGTGCCTCCTGAAACTTACTGTTAGCCACAGTAGCCTGATGGGCCATCTTGGCTCGAAGGGCTTCTGACTTTGTGAATGGCCTGGCTCACAGCAGGAGGCATACGTGTCCTTGCAAGAGAGAAGCTCATTTTCCCCAAATGTTAATGATTTCTTTTTAAAAAAAGTAAAATGGGGTATTATTCACTGTTTAATTTAATTGTTCTCCTGTTTCAGGGGCCTAGTGAGAGCCGTGCACAACCACTCCACCCTGCTCCTTGTTGGTTATAGTTCTCTCACCACTAGAGATAGCAGCCAGCTGACAGCACATTGGGTAAATTGGGATGACTGTTTCTTCTTTGCTTTACAGTAGCATCCACAAGCCTGAGTCAAGAAAATGTCCTGAGTGCTAGCTTCTATATAAGCCAATAACAAGAGACAGTCCTCACCTTCAGTCTACACAAATAAGGCACAAAGAGGGTAGAAGAGAAGAGACAGACACAGAGCTGGGAAGTGACTTCACAAGGTCCCATGGCAAATCAGTGTCTGAAGTCCAGTCAAGTGCCTTGCCTGTACATCAGCTTGGCTTTCCAGCTACATCCCAACATTATATGGTAAAAACATGCAAGGTAATTCTTGCATTCCACCATACCTAGAAATTCTTTCAAGGAGCTCATGAACTGTCTCCATGGGGATTTTTGTTAGGAAGAAGGGGACAATGAGAGTTAAGAAGGAAATGGAGCATGAGGTATGCAAGATGGGCTACTGTGTCCCTAATGACACTTGGAATGGTTAGGAGATGGATGGGAAGAGGCAAGGGAAAGGTTCAGCATGGGGAATGGGAGGTTGTACAAACATCAGCTAAGGTCAGCAGGCTGTCCAGACTAAAGCTCATGTATACATCAGTAAGACTTAGAAGCAACTTCAGATGGATGGATGCAAATTTCAGATGGATGGTGTATGAGCAGCTCAGCATGTGGGTTGAGCCAATACTTTCCCTGTATTAGGAACCAAGAGAATATTGTTACACATAGTCCTGCAAGCTTTATTTCCTGATGGGTCAGCTGTTTATAGTCTTTGCAGAAATGTCATAATATTAGTGATTTAGTTTCTGTGTGGGACAGCTATGGCAATCAGCAAGGGAGTTTGTGCTTTACCCTAGTCTTCTCTTGTTAAATTCAAGTCTTGGGGAAGAATTGCCTGTTGAGAATCAGAGAGGCACCAATGCTTAGACTGAGATTATAAGAGGAAGATCATTGTCATTTGTGACTTTCTGTTCAGTTACTGGTATATATTACAGCACATAAAAATGTCTAGTCTTCATATCACTGGTTTTTCCTTCAACAGTGAATTGACTTGTAAGTCCTAGGACTAGAACAACAACAATATTATTGTATAGTTCCTCTCAGGCCTTCATCTTCACTAGGAAAATGCTATACTCAATTATAAACAATCCTACATATTTTCAGGTTCTGTTTTAGGAAAACAGCATTTTCCCCCTGAATATAAGCTGATAATAAAAAATAAAGCTCATGAACTACTACTAATCTCACAACATCCCGCAGGAGATTCAGATAACCAAGGAAAGGACTCAAAGGATTAAATACACTAAAAACACCAAAATAAAAAGCATCTTTCATAGCAAAGTACATTTTGACCCAACGCTCATCTTACTGTCTTCAGCCTAAAATACCTAAAATGGCAATTCATATAAAGACAAATATTGTAAATTAAACAAAACCTGTTTACGGGTTTAAACAAAACAGGCCCTTCTTAAAAGTTAAGATTTGAATTGCAGGTCTGGATTCAAAATTCATTGGCACGTAAAGACAAAAACCCTGAATCCAAATAGTTCTGGTTTCATGTGTTCAAAAGCAAATTTTCCTAAGTTTTGAAGGGATGTGGGGAGGGAGAAAGCAGGTGGTTTTATGGGATTTTTTTTGACAATTTGTTTCCTTTGTTTTATGAGGAAATGCTAATTTGTTGCATTCAAAATGTTAAAAACTCTTGGTTTTGACCAGCTTCCAGTGAAATGCAGGCAGGGGTCCAACAGGACTGTGTACGGTTGCTTGTCAGCTCACCTTGTGGCCAAACTGTTTCATGGCTCTGCAAGTCCAATGGTGCCCTACCACACAGCCTACACCAGAGCTGGGGACCCAGGACAGTACAGAGGAACTATACAATAATATTGTTGTTGTTCTAGTCCTAGGACTTACACTAGGACTAGAACAACAACACTGCCATGGGTCTAGAAGTCTCAATTTGATACCAAGGTTTTTGGTCTTCTGTTCTCTGGGAACCAGGGAGAAGTGACAATCTGGGTGACCCCCCTCCTTGCACAGATTAAACCTGTCACCCCTTTTCCACTTGATTCTGCATGGCACTCCTGAGAGGCAGTCTGGCACCTGTCCCCATGACCAGACTTTATAGTAGAGGTGCACCGATACATTGGTCCCATATTGGATCGGCACCAATATAAGGAAAATTGAAGTATTGGCAATTGGCTTTTTTTTGGCTGATGTGGCTGATAATGTTGCCAATAAATGCCCCATGCATGCATGCAGCCACAGCACAGAACACAGGCTGCCAAGAGCTCAGACCAGCAGCATAGAGAGCATCCAAGTCTGGCTGGTAAGTCTGTTGTGAAGGAAGGGGGTAAGGAGGGGGGAAGAGATCAAGGCCCCAGCAGTGAGGGAGGGAGTAGCACCCCTGCCACCTGCCCCGAGAGCAGCCCAGCCCAGCCCCCTGATGGGAAGAGCTTGGCATTGCCTAAGCCCCAGCCTGCAGCAGCAACCTGCTCTCACCCCACATGAAGATCCAGGGGCACAAACCCCCTATGCCATCCCAGGGTGCCCATAGCAGCGGGAGCTGCCATCCCCCTGTGCCCTCCAGATGAGCCGCTCATGGCTCCATCCCACGCTCCATCCTAGATGTGCAGCACTTGTCCCAGCCCCAGCCCCATTCCCTCTCTCACCACGGAGGCCTTCATCTGCTCCCACACACCCCTTCCCTCCCCCTTGCCCCTTCTCCCACAACAGACTTACCAGCTGGAGGCTGCTTTCCAAGCTGCCTGGCTGCATATTAGCAATTGCATCAGTTTTGGCCAATATGACTTGTTAAAAATCAGCCATCAGCATTGACCCAAAATATCTCTATCAATGCACCCCTACTTCATAGCCCTTAAGGGTGCTGTGCAGGGTCAGTGAGTGCCATGGTGGTGGCACTAATGGCACTACATGTCACTCTTAAAGGACATTTTTTTTTTATAGAGCAGATGTCCACGTGTGGGTAAACTGGGGTTGGTTTGTTTTTGTTTTTTTGAGGAGAAGGGGAGAAAAAAAGGCTGTTTTATAATCAGAACAGTATATTAGGTGTATTTTCAATCTACGTTATTGAATATGTTTTAACTGATACCTGTTAAAACTCTGATGTTGATTGGACAATGTATATTCTAATGTATGTTAGAGCTGGGAGCAGTCAATCCTACATGGGAGCTTAGTGCTTACCCTGACTAGTTAAAACATGTTAAAACTACAACTTGCCTTGCCTAAACCAGGATTTTAACATGTTAAACACTTTATTTCCTGATGTGGACATGGCCATAGTCATTTAGGATTCTATAAGACAGGAGGGCTATTTTGTAGAAAAATATATGTTAAGATCATACCTAGTGGCTCCCATCCTAGCATCCATGTAGTCTCTAGTGCACAGGATGTAAAAGAGGCATGACTAGAATTATGTGCTCCAGCAATCACTACCAAGAGGATGGTCTCATGGGGATCATTTTTACCCGATGCATGTCAGGCAGCCACAAAACTGCTCTGACCTGCAGTCAAGACTAGGGTTGTCAGAGAATCAGGGTCTCCTAACCTCATCCCCAATAACCCCCAAATCACCAGGCAAAGTAGAGATTTTAGTTCTATAAATACACATGATCTATAATTTTAAATAGATTAACGTATGAATTTAAAGCATTTTCTTGCAAAATAGTTTAACTACACTTTTTAAAACAAAGAATTGAATTACTAACTTTTTTTGTCATTTGTATATCTTTATAATGTTGGCACTGTTGACATATAATTAACTGCTAGAACTTATTGCCACAGGATGTTATAGAGGCCGATGATTTAACTGGGTTGAAAAGGTGACTAGATGAGTTAATGGAGGATTGCTTCATTAGTGGGTATTAAACATAAGAATGGGTGGTGCGACCTCCAAATTAAAACTTCCCAGGCCTCTGAATGCCCAAATCAGGCCAAATGTCTTTAAATTAGGGAACAGATAGTAAAAAATAAGCCTAAAAATGCCTGCATGTGAAGTCCATAAAAAATGAGCTGGCCATAAAAACACCAGGCTTCTTTGAAGATCCCTTGTCAAAAGCAGGTATTGAAGGACAGACAGAGCAAAGCAGCATCACCTGGTGTGGGAGCATGGGCACATCATTCTGCAGGAAGCACACTCTCAGGGCTTTGTAGCCTTTGCCATCCCTCCCTTCCTCTCCCCCTCAACCATGTCAAGTGCTGCTGCTGGAGAGCAGGCAGGCAGACAGTAGTCCTTCCTTGGGTGTCCATTCTTCAAAGGGAGGGCAAGGCCACTGGGAGTAAGGCTGGCAGAAAGACTGAGGGGACAGCACAGTGTGAGGTGCAATTGGGAAAAATCAGGGAGTAAGGGTGAGTTGGAGACCCCTGGAGTGGCAACAGCATGGTCTAAAACCACTGATATAGTCAAGTAGGGTCACCAACCCTAGAAAATATGTGTTTTACCAATAATGTGTAAACTTTTTATTTACAACCACATTTTTTTTTTTTACCGGAGTTGATGTTAAACCCTAAATTTGAGCCTGGCCCTTGTCCCTGGCCTGGCAAAAGAGTTACTTTTACATTATGTAAAAATATTTTAGTAAAAACATGTGCAAGTAAAAAAAGCTTGGTTATTAGTAAAAAGTTTGCATATTGTCGGTAAAAATATTTGTCTCGAGTGGCAACCCTGTCTGGATGTTGTATGGAGAGCAGAACAAGGAACAAATCAGTCGTAATAGTTCCTGCTCAAATATTATTTCTGTGAGTATTCGTTCTCTGTCACTGGGGGAGAGAGGCCTATTTGTTGTATGCTGACAGTGGGCCCAGGTCTGCCAGGAATTAAGTCTCTAGGGATGGGGCCACATGAGTGCACACATGAGCTTTGCATCACCTCAAAGGTTTTTAAGGCACTGTAAAATGCACTCCGTGCACATGATTTGGTTCTCTATGCTGCAGATTTGCAGCATGGAGCCCAATTTAGATACCAGCAAATCTCTGTATCACAAAAAAATGCACAGACTTAGAAGTGGCATGGTGCATTTGCCAGCAGCGTGCAGCACCTGAAACTGGAGCCTGGCTGGCTAGAGCCAAGCTTTAGCTGCCAGTCAGGTTGCACATGCCCAGATTGCTGCTGCTGCTGCAGCCCCAGGAAGTCCTCAGGATCCCAGATAAGGCTTCTGGAGCTAGCCCCAGTTCTGGCCTCAGCCTTCTCTACTCCACCTGGGGCGGTTTGCCCTAGTGTGCATGCAGAGTTGCTCCCTGGGGACAACTACCAATGGCACAAATATGTGCCACTCACTGCTATTTGTCCCCTAGGAAACATATGTGAATGCTTGTCTGGACACACCATTAGTGGCAGGAGGGAGGCCACTAAACATACAACTACTAATTCCATGGGACAAATCATGAAAACGGAGCAGGAGTGCAGGTTACAGGGTCCCAAGGGTGGACACCAAGCAGAGAACTCTGGCTAGCACCCACTGCCCCTTGAACGATCTAAGGGACTTGTCCAGTGAAATTATCTAGAGTTGGGAAAGGCAGGAAGCTAGTCTTTATGGACTGGCTTAGAATGTACTTAGGAGAGGAAAGATACTATATTAAAGACTGGAACACGGCATATACAATCAGATAAAAAAATTACTAGTAATAAATGAAATGCTTCACAGACTGCTAGCACAGAGTTGATAAATAAAAGAAGGGCAAATTTAGAAGTTGCTAGTACCACATACTGGTGAAAACAGAACAAAGATCAAATAGCAAAAGGATCCTTAAAACAGCAAGAGATTCTTGTACTTATTTCATGATGTAAATAGCCCTTTAGCAACATGGATGCACTTATTTATAAACTACAATGCAAGCTTCATAAAACTGATGGAAAAACAGCTTTGTTAAAGCCTTCTCACTTATGCCTCTATTGATAACCTGGAAAGTAAACATACAAAGACTGGTGAAGGCTTAACATAAGCTGGAAAACTGTGTTGCCAGCATTTAGGATTTTATAGCAAGTCTCATGACATTTGATGTTTTGCATAAAACCCCATGTCTTGGAGACACATTGTTAGGTAGGAATCTTAACTTCATTTTATAAAAACGATAGGAGTTTCTAGTTTTCCCAGTTACATGAGACTGCTTGACAATACTCAACAGCTATGCACGGAAGACTGAGTTAGAAGACAAAACAAACTATATACACACACATATATATATGTATATATATGATCTCATGATAATTTAAGACAATATGGTGATGGGGGGGTGGGGCTGACATACAAGTTTTAAAGTTTTGGGGTTCTCTCCACTGAGAAAGTTACTGATGATGAAAGAGGAGGAATGTAGGGGTTGAATGAGACAGGATGTGGGTAAAGATCCAACAAAGGATGGATCGACAAGTTGGCTTTATTCCTAACATTCCTGAAAGACTCCTGGAGATTAAAAAAACCCCAGTGAATGTAAGCTGGCAGTTGGCCTAGCACGTTCCTGAGGAATACTGAAGAGTGTTGTTTCTGGGAATTGAAGACCTTTGGGGTTTGTTGGTCTGTGCTTGCTTCTGCTTTCATCCTTTGTGCAAGCTCAATTTGTTTGCTTTGGAATAATAATAATAATTATAAACCCCTCAAAGAATAAAGAAATCCTCCTAAAGGAGGTGAACACTTATTCCTGGAAGAGCTCACAGGAGATCATTTGTCTTTTAAAAGCTACTCGGAAATACACAGCCAAGCACCATATAGTTGTCTCCATCAAGAGCCCCGAGGAGTATTGGCAAAGAGTCATGCAGATATGCCTCCACACTTCACACTGATCGTTCTCTCCTTTGTGTCCATCCTCTCCCATTTTGTACCATATGGTTAACTATTGATCTAATTCTGTCATTCAACTGGTGGCTCAGGACACATTCTCTCAACTCTTGGCTTACTCTTCAGGCCTGCTCTGGTCTTGCTCCTATTTTTGGAACAAATGTCTGTTCTAAGGATAGCTGCTCACTTCAAATAAGAAAAGATACCAAGAGCTGTGTCACACTTCAAAGTGTGCGTGTGAGTGAGAACTATCCAAATGGTAAGCGGCTGGCTGAAGAACTCTAACATGGTCCCCTACCTACACTGATGTAGGTTCACCAGTGCAACCCCTCCAGATTCATGCCCTGAAGAGGTATCAGCCAGGGCCCAAATTTGCCTTGGCCCAAATGTATCTTGAAAAATCTGCATTATATAACATTACCAATTCCTGTGATTTCATCCTGAGCATTGCAAGAGCTGGTGTCTTCCTTACAGCCCGAGCCCTAGGAGTCAAGACATTATGTAACAATTTCAGGTAACAGAAAACGAAAAAGAAATTCTGGCCCTTGGGGCTGTGCAGCGAAGCTTAAAAAGGCAGAACAAGTGCACTCAAATGAGTGCTCCAGCCAGAAATCACACACAGAGGGCCTAGAATTTATACAACTATATCACTTTACACAATTGAAAACTTCCCTGGTCTACACAAATCCTATATATTCAAGAGTCACTTAATTCAGGTCACAGTTAATATTCTGCCAAAGCAGAACTTCCCTCAAAGAAAAATGTCTTTTTTTTCTCTTTTCTACAGTACATTAATATTTTCTTTCTCCTCCCTTACCAACTTAGAATATTATACAAATTAGGGACCAAAACCAGCATGGCTATAATTCTATTGACAGGAAAAGAAAAAGCTGTTTCCAGGTGCTCTTCTGTCTGCTTGTATCCATCTGAAATCTCACCTTATATTTAGGTGGCAGATTCTCTGGGGAAGGGACTGTAGCTTTGTTCTGAGTTTGTACGGCTCTTAGCACAACTGGATCCTTCTCTGTGACTACAGCCATCATCCCACCCATTCCATAAAGGTAATCAGCATATGGTGGGGAAAGGGGCAGCCTGAATAAAATACTATAAAAATACTGGGAAGTACGTTTTGGGGTTATTTTCTGCACAAATGGGTTTTGTTTTTTTAAGTAAAATTAAGATCCCCCAATCCAGGTTAATTTTGCCTTTTAACCCATTTTGATAGCATGAAAGGTATTGCTAGTGACCTTTATATTAAAATATCTGAGCCTATCCTTTATGGCACAAGGAATCAGCCTATTCTATTCTTGCATCGCCTTTAATCTCCTTCTTATTTTTTTTCTGGGTGGTTTCAGTTGACATACACTCACCACCTTCCTAAGCCCACTTTCTAAATTTTAGGTCTTAAGGACCACACAAATCTCAGAGACACTCAGCCAAAAATCATCTTATATTCCGCCTAGGATCAGGTCAAACGCAGCAAAACTGTTAAGAGGTTTCTCATGGTTTCAGTCCAAGACTATAAATTTTCCCCCAAGAAACTTTGCAGATGGAGGAGTTGTTCAAAACTTGGCCTAGGTTTGCCTGAAATACAGCCCATTCCTTACTGGAGTTTCATGAAATGGAGTCAATTGGGGTCAAGTTTCAGGTTTGCAAGAAAACTGAAATCAGTAAAAAGGTTATGTCATGTAAGCGCTGTACATTTCTTTATAGACTGGCTATGCCATTAGTGCCATCTGCTGGTTAAAGCATACTTAGACTTGATTGGTGGAGAAGGAAGGACAAAAGAGCAAGCAGATGTTAACAAATATGTTTGCATCCATTCCCTTGGTGATACAGAGGCTAGATGCCTACAGACTGATATAAACAGATATGCCAAGCTTTCACAATGCCTTCAATAATTCCAGTATTAAAGGTTGTGTTGACTACTTTTCTTCAGCTCTTATCATAGGGCAAGATTTTCCGTAGGTGCAAATCAGCCTTGCTGTATTGGTGGCCAGTTTACACCAGTGATGAACATGGTCCAGCATTATTTTAATGGCATTTTATTTCATTATTAGAAGTGGCCTCTTCATCCCACATTACTCCATCCCACAGTATGTTTTACAAATAGCTAAATTCAAAACTCTCTTATGACATGTAGTGACCTCCAGGCTAAGTGCACTTTAACAGCTAATTTCACTGCTGAATAGTTGATAGAACAGGAAGAATCTACAATTCAAGAAATTAATACATTAGGTGCTTATGGTGCTAGGTGTCAAGAATCACCTTCATGCTTCATGATCCAGCATACACAAAAGCAAAGCTCCCAATGCCTACTGGACCACTGAGTGGAACCGCATAGGACAGATACATCCATCATGAGTTTGCCTCTTTTTTTGCTTATGTTCTCAGTTAAAATTAATATCAAAGCTCAGGCTTCTGGAATTTTAAAGTTTGGTTTAAAGCTATGTTGGTGGCCCAACCAAAAACTGGACATTAACTGATATTCAGGAGCCATCCAGTCACAATTCCCTTTCCCCTTCCTTGGGAAAAGAAAAGCACCTCCATGAGCTTCAAGAACTGGTCTTCGAATAAAATGCAACAATTAATGAAAGAATTAGGGCCTGACCCACAGCTTATTGAAGTCAATGCATAGAATCCCATTGATTTATTTCAGTGTACTTTGAATCAGTCTGAGCAGGAGAAAGAACCACTAGGCTGAAAGGAAGCAACTCAGGAAACAGAAAGGAAAGAGCCTCATGCTCCATTGGAAGGGATGCTAAAAGTGTTGAACAGGAGAGTATCCCAAAGCTCATAGGTTCATAACTGTAGGGTCAGAAGGGACCTGAGCAGATCATCAAGTCCAACCCCCTGCCCTGGGCAGGAATGAATACTGGGCTCATACGACCGCTGGAAAGTTTAAGCTCATATGACCCCAACTAGGTAATCATCAAGCCTCCCTTTAAAGACCTCTAAGGAAGGTGCCAGCACCACTTCCCTTGGAAGCTGGTTCAGATCCTGGATGGCCAGACTGTGAAGTAGTGTCTTGTAATGTCTAGCCTGAACATACTCTCAATCAACTTGTGCTCATTATTCCTTGTTACTCTGGGAGGGGCTCCGGGGAACAGGGTCTTACCCGTTCCCCTCTGTTCCCCCCAGTAAGTTTGTAGATGGCAACCAGATCCCCTCTCAGCCTTCTCTTGTGAAGGCTGAACAGGTTCAGGTCCTGCAGCCTCTCCTCATAGGGTCTGCCCAGCTGTCCTTGGATCATGAGAGTGACATTCCTTTCAACCCTCTTAATGCTGTCCACCTCCCTCCTGAAGTGCAGCGCCCAGAACTGGATGCAATACTCCAACTGTGGCCTGACCAGTGTCACACAGAGGGGGAGGATCACCTCCTTGGACCTGTTCATGATGCACCTGTGGATACACGACAAGAAGCAGTTAGCCTTCCTGACCGCGTCCTCACATTGGCTGCCCATGTTCATTTTGGAATCGATAATGACTCCAAGATCTTTTTCTGCCACTATACTTTCGAGAAAGGAGTTCCCCAGCCTATAAGTATGCTGCTTGTTCTTTCTGCCCACGTGCAGTACCCTGCACTTGTCAGTATAGAATCCCAACCTATTCATATTTGCCCACCCTTGTAACCTGTCCAGGTCCAGTTGTATCCTGTCCCTCCCTTCTAGCATGCTCACCTCACCCCAAATCTTGGTGTTGTCAGCGGATTTGAACAGGGTGCTTTTCACCCCCTTGTCCAAGTTGCTAATAAAGAAATGGAACAGCGTGGTCCTGAGGACCGAGCCCTGGGGGCCTCCGCTGCCCACATCCTTCCAGATCAAATATGACCCATCCACTACCACCATCTGGGTGTGGCCCCCTAGCCAATTTGCAACCCATCTGACTGTATAGCTTTTTAATGAGAATAGGGTGGGAGACAGTGTCAAAGGCCCTCCTGAAGTCCAGAAAGACTACATCCACCTCGACACCTGCGTCCAATGATTTTGTGACCTGATCATAGAAGGCAATCGGGTTGGTTTGACAGGATCTGCCCCTAATGAACCCATGCTGGTTGTCCTTGAGCATCATCCTCACTGATGGTCCCTCAGAGATGTGCTCCTGAATAATTTTCTCAAAGAACTTCCCCAGGACTGAAGTAAGACTAATGGGCCTATAGTTGCTTGGGTCCTCCATCCTCCTTTTTCTTGAAAAGCTGTTGGTCTCTGAGAGGGAAGGGTCTCTTCTGAGTTATTTTATAGTGAAAAAGGCTAGGAGTTCTGATATAAACTGTCACAACAGAAAGCAGAAAAGGTTTCTTCAAGTTGGTTGGTTATGTTATAAAATACTTTAAATATTGTTACATAAAAAAATAGACAGGTCTTTGCTAGACAATAGGTAGGTACTAGTAAGATTTGCAGCTGGCAGATATATTTCACTTTGTAATAAATGCCTTGTCTGAAATTACATAAAAAGAATGTACAA
This sequence comes from Caiman crocodilus, assembly GCA_030014935.1. Taxonomy (NCBI): domain Eukaryota; kingdom Metazoa; phylum Chordata; order Crocodylia; family Alligatoridae; genus Caiman; species Caiman crocodilus. The sequence continues at coordinate 47,926,446 of JAGPOW010003395.1, read as the reverse complement.
AGGATTACCACCAAGTATATTACTCCAAAATGAAATAACTTCATGACCTGTCAAATGAGAATAAATTAAATCTACTGCTGCACAGTTCTTGCCATGGTGAGACTTATTCATTAGATCATAGGGCATATTTTACACATAAAATAGTCCAGAAAACAAATGAATATATTCATTCAGAACCCATATTTCATTAAGATAAACTGATTCCCTGCTGTGCAGCAGTGAATTTCCTGAATACAGCAGATATACCAGTAACTCTCCATGAATGAGTACAGAATTATGACAAAATGTCCTAAGATGTGCTAAGTCATTTCTGCTCCTTCATCAAGGTTAAGTTTGTTTTGCACCGGAGACAAAGCAATCTGTCCACCTCAGGAAGGCGCCACACCTTTCAGAGCTCATGCACTACAGTGAAGACACATGTGCTACAATCTATTAAGGGATGCAACAAACTTTCCCTACGCAACTGAACATGTATGTGTGCGCACTTGGGGAAGCAATAGAGCCAAACTTTCCCCTACTTTGGTACCCTCTCTCCTTTACCATGGAGCTTTTCTCAAAGAAACTTTGCAAATCACCTTCCAGATGAACTACACTTTTCTAGGAAATAAGACCTCTCTTTATATGCAGGAATGAAGTCTATTTGACAGGACATCAGACTGACATACAAGAGGCATACCTGGATTCTATTTCTGCCTCTGCCACTAGGTGAGCTCGGTCACTTAAGAGGAAATACCCCCCTTTTTTCTGGCTGTAAAATAAGGATAAGATGATGACCTTCTTTGGAAACTGATTTGGAATCTCCAGATGTAAATTGCTATAAAAGCAGTAATTATTAGCATTAGGGTAATCTGTGTTTTCCCACAGCTAGTTGTGCACCGCAAGAAGAGATACAATCCGGCTTCTAAAGTTGGACAACACACAACAGTGTGGCTGTAAATTAGTGAACTGAAAAGTATATGGAGACATCTTTCAGTGGAGGAACATTTTTGTGTAAAGCAAACTTCTTCAGGCAGTTGAAAGTAAAAAGCGATTTACAAAACATCAAGGGAGCAGTGAGGGTAAGAATCTTTATCCAGTAGGACCAAAATTACTTGAGGGTCTGCAGAAATAAGGAAGGTGAGTGGGAAACCTTTGTTAGGAATCATTTCAGATAGCAAGACTGTTTCATCCATTATTCAGTGAAAGTTATATTCTTGGGCAGGCATACCAGTTAAAATCAGCAATTTGATGCAACACCTGGGGAAGCCCACCATTGAGACAGAACAGATTTTAAACAGATTTTAAATAATGCAATGACATTTCCCTTCAAACAGGGAAGTCAGAGGTTCTTTCGCCACATTGACTAATGGAAAGGACACTAAGTGCTGATGAGGGCCTTCTGTGTGATCCTCAGTATGTCACTACTAATGCTCACTTTTAAAAACAGTTTATTGATTTTAAAACTTCAACTCAAGAAAAAATGTTATCAGATCAATATAAGGCACAGTGATTACGGAGACAGATACTTGAAGTGTCTCTGGGAGCAGATCTTCAAGTTGATTGAAACTGGTCTAAGCTTCATTTGACTTCAATGGAACTACAGTTAACATCATATGGCCCCATGGACGTTAAAAAATTTGGGGCAAGTCATTGCTCTATGGACGAACTTTGATGAATGTGTTAATAGTCACAAATAACTGTCTGGTCTTGTACCAGATTTTCAGAAGTGCTCAAAACCCACTACTGAGGCTACACTTTCATAACAGCTCACTTAACATGTTTGGAAAGCCAGATCTTCAAAAGGGTTCTACTTAGCATACAACCAAAGGTGCTTTGCTTTTCTGGAAAGTCTAGCCCACCCATACTGTCTGGTGCTTGTACCAGAGATTAACCATCTGTAACCATCTGTTGTTGCACGCCCACAACAAGAAGGATAGATGTTACCTACCCTTGCTCTATTCAGTATACCCACAACACCAGGATATGCTTCACAGGACCACTGTCCCAAATCCCAAAAAGAAGCTTCAGGAGTAGATACAGTTTCCTTCCCCTACAGGAGCCATGGCAAAGTAGTTGTTCCCTGTTCCTCCTATCATCTCATCCAATGACTTAGGCCGGATCTGAACTGCCCCACAGTCTCTGCAGTTCACTTACTGAGAAAGAGGAAACATCTTTCAAAACAAAACTAGTCTAACACCCTCTTTATAACACCCTTCTGTTCACATGGGGAGGAATCACTAGAGTCTACTTATCTGGGAACACCTTCCCAATCCAAACAGGCCTGTCCAGCAACAGAAAGTGGGGGAGTGGACCCCTGGTGCTGTTTTTTCTAGGAAACAGCAGTCATCATTGGAATGAGTTAATGCTAGTCCTCCTTGGCAGTCTCCTCCTTCCCCATGCTGTAGAGAAGGAGCTAACATACTGCTATCCATGAAAGAAGAGGAGAAGAAAGGAGGAAAGGAAAAAGGAAGTTTTTCAAAGGTATACTGTGGTTTAAGACTCATGGGGGAAAAGTTATTTCAAGCACTGATACCTTAAGCAGATTGTTTCTGGCAGAGCCTAGTATTACAGAGGAGTTATTTTGAGGACTAAGTTAATGTAGTCACATCAAGCTTACTTACCCATGTCAGACAAAAAGCTGACAGCAGTGCAGACTGCAGCTAAACAGGCTCCTTCCAAGATCCCCCCCTGCCAGAACTGAATAGTGCTGGTGAGCTAAAAGGAAAGTGCTCGCCTTGCCAAAAGTGGTCAGATTCCAGGACAGACATTAGCAAGAAGGGATTATGTTCAGTTTTAGCAGTGAGAGAGACTTTTTCTCTACAATCCCAGAATACGAGTAGTGGAACTCATTCCTGCAGGACTGAAGTGAACAGGCAGGTGTCAACCTGGCTACCTATTGGTCTGCTTTGCTTTGAAGCACACACTGAAGATGAGGCACTAAAAATCCAATTGCCCTGCCTCATTGCACATCAAAGCCTAAGCAGCACAGGGCTGTCCTACTAAATGCCATCTCGCTCACAGCAAAAAGACCTATCAGAACTTTTTTAACTCTGGCAAAGGACAGCCCTGTATTTAGAGTTATTTGAGAGAGGGAAATACAGAAACGAACATTGTAACTGGTAAACATAACTATAAAAATTTTTAAAAGTATCTTGGTTTTCAGCTGATAGATCCTGGTCGATTTTAAAATCATTTAAACAATTTGTTTATAGTTATGTTTTTCTAGCCTACTTGTTTGCAATTCACAAGAAAAACCTGGAAAGCAGTGGTACAGATTGTAAAACACCTGGCATTAAAAGTCAGGAAGGACGGAGGAGAGCTCTTATTTTGCTATGCTGATTTATGTATGGCTATAGTAAGCAAGGAGTACTTGCTTAT
>JAGPOW010003395.1:47841171-47922686 GCA_030014935.1 Caiman crocodilus | reverse complement strand
TGGTGTCTTCTGATCATCAATTAAAGCCAAAAGACAGTGATAGTAAGGTCACTGCCAGTGATTCTTAACCAGGGTACCCTAACACACTGGGGTGCCCTGAGATACTTCCACGGGTGTCCTGGGGTGCCACACAATGCTATTGCTGTTAGGTGTACAAACACAATTCAAATGATAAACTCAGAGATTTAAAATAGAAATGCATTGTGTTAAAAACATTCTGACCTGTTGTGGTCTTTCTGGGTTCTTTGCAACAGAAAAATTGCCCTATTATTTTTCCTTAGTCAAAAAACAAGTGATAGCTAAGAGTTGGCATTTTCTGAGGAGTGCCTTGAGTTTAAAAAGGTTGACTACCACTGGCTTATATAAATCTTTTCTTCCTCCTACTCTGTGGATTTTCTTCAAGGATGCAAGATATTTTTAGGTGCCACCAGATGTCACTGTTACAGATAGTCTTAAGAATCAAGTTGGTCAAAGTTTTTGATAGAAAATGGTTTTTAGAAGGATAAAGCATTATCCATCTTTTCATATATGTGTGGGGGAGGGGTGCACTCACATATACAGCTGTAAGAAGGAAAACAACAATTTTTTTTGCCATATTCATTCAAATTGAATTATTTTTTCACCATCAATGGAAACATTCTTGGATTTTTTTTATTAAATTAAATAAAATTATCCCCCCCCAAGTATTCTATATTGAAAATGTGTTCTTTTTCCACCAGCTGACTTTGACATTCTAGATATAACTAACATCCCAAGCAATAGGATCTCACAAAAAAATGCTGTATTACAGATGTGGCACAGTTCATTTGAGAATCTGAGCACATCACCGGTACCATTTGTTCAGTGTCTGGGTCTCTGACTGAATTCATTGCTTAGGTGCTGCTCCTTTCAAGATAGGCTGCATTCCTTCAACCAAAAAAAATTACATGGTGTCAAAAACATGATGAAAATTTGAGACATTTTTGCCCTGAAGCTAAAAATAGATAACTTTTTTCAGTTCACCATCACTATAATTAGAATCACTTAACTGATGCTTTAGGAAGGTGAGCAGGATAATGCAGGAGCTCATTCCATGGCCAATATGCAAGACTTATCTGCTGACCCAAGGAAGCAAGTATTTTGGCAACCCAGCTATATTTATCTATGGGAAATTGCTTTAGAGTAGTGGTAGCGGCTGTTATAGGACTCCATGAGACAGCAAAGCCCAGCACAAAGCATAAAAGAGGTAACCAATGTACAAATCCAATCAGACAATATACTGTCTCTCCTTGAACCAGAGGAGTCAGAAAATGCTTCAAAGGCCTGCTGATGGCACTGACTCCAACAATAAAATCATACAGAACATTTTTAGATGCAACAGAAAGGTCCAAACACATAGGATGACAGTAAGATCCACATCTAAGGGCCCAATCTTTCATTGTTCCAAATCTAACATGCCTCTTCCTAGATGAGGAAGGGAGAGGTTAACATGCAATCCAGTGACATTTTTCTTTCAATAGCTGGAGCACTCCATTCAACCACTGCTAGCCTTCAGAGGATGCTTAAAACAGCAGTGGGTGCAAGATGGAACATTGGAAGAGACAGATTCACAGAAAAATCCAGGCCCTCTGCAAGTGATTGATTCTTCAGATAATAATTTATTTACTGCCCCATTGATTCTACCTAAATATGCTGGAGGCATATTTGCTCAGTGGGATCTGGATCTGAAATTTGGGGAGTATATAGTTCTCATCAGCTGCTTTGGGGTGATCTTTTTTTGAATGGTGTCAGATATCAACTCTATGAGCTACTGTCTGGTATTATCGCACAATGTGCAAATCCCATCTACTCCACCTGGGAATTTGCAAAGATTGCAGCGTTCGCTTAACTGCTATGCTGTTTGTTGGACTCCATATTCACACAGGGGCTGTCCAAAATGTTCATTCTGTAAATATTGTTTGGAAGAATCCATATTCAGATCTCAATCTGTTCAGCTTGACCCACACGTCTCTGTCAAGGTCATGCCCAATAGGGGGGCTTCTTCTGTATTGGTATGAAACACTAGGAAGAATAGTCAACCCACTCTGTTGCTGCTCATATATTTGGTTCAGCATCCCCAATCTCTTTCAGAAGCTTGTGGGCTTCATGTAGAAATGGTTTACAATTTTTAAGCTTCTTAAGTCTCCATCTGTTTGGGTCATCAGTTAACACTTGATGGAGCAGATGATTTTCATCATTTCTTCCCTCTGCTGCCAGTAAATATGGTGTTTTCTTACATTACTTGGCCTATTGCCCAAGGAAGTACATCTGTATTAGGGCTGTGCGAAGCTTTGGGTGATGATTCTATTTGGAGAAGATGCAGCCCGATTCGCTGGCTGAATCTCTGAATCCAAACTGAATCAGGGGAACAATTAAAATGTCCGAATCAATTCAAAGCACTCTTCGGAAAAGATTTGGAGAGCTTTGATGATTTGGGCAGTCCCTGCCCGCTGCAGCAGGGAGCTGCAGCTGGACTCCCAGCTGCTAAGCAGGAGTGAGGGAGGGGGAGGAGATCGTGGGGGTACCCCCACAGGTCCCATCCCCCGCCCGCTTCCCCCGCAACCCCATGGCTGCGCCGCCCACCCCAGCTCCTAATGCTTTAAAAAAAAGCCCCCATTCACCAGGTGCTGCTGGGCAGGGGGCGTTCCCCTCTGCCCCACGCTGCATGAGCCTCGCGATCTCCCCTTCACTCCTCCAGCCCTCCATGGCTGCACCACCTGCTCCAGCTCTGGCCCTTTAAGGAAAACAAAAAGAAAACCCCCAGGACTCTCCACTCCTGCAGTGGCCTCAGGGCTTTGTGGGGCTCATGGAAGAGCTAGCAGGAATGATGAGTGCAGGGGCTTTTCCCTTGGGTTTTTTTTCTTAAAGGGCCAGAGCCCTGGCAGGCGGGGCAGCCATGGCGGGGGCTAGGACAGCAGGGAGGTTCAGGGGGCTTGTGTAGAGCCCCCCATGTAGTGTGAGACAGTCGGGGGCAGTGGGCATCACTCCGCAACCTGTCAGGACCCAGTGAGTTGGAGCTTTTTTTTCCCAAAGTGCCGGGAGCTCAAGCATGCGGGGCAGCCATTGCCGAGCTGGGAGAGTGGGCAGGGAATGGGCCTAGTTGATTTGGAGATCTGGCACCAGCTGAACCTCTGAATCAGATTCGGCTGAATCAATTCGGGACAGTGATTCGAATCACTGAATCGAATCACTGTCCCCCCCGAATCCGCAGAATCTGAATCCAAAGCAAATGCTAGCCACTTTGCACAGGCCTAATCTGTATGTGTACAAATTGTGCAGTCAGTTATGAGTCTCGAAGCACTGTTAAGTAAAGAATTGAGCTTTTTAGTGTGATAACATCTGGACCATACAGGAGCACAGTAATCTCTTGGGGCATATACTATTGCAAGTGTGGTGGTTCTAATCCCTTTGAAGTTGGTGCCCCATGCTGTGATGGCTAAACATCTTAAGGAAGGGAGCTACCTTTGCAAAGACTTTACTGTTGACCTTCTGAATGTGGTGTTTATAGGCAAGGGAACAGTCTAATGTGACTCTTAGGTAGGCTGGGATTAGGTTTATGGAGAAGGATATGGTTGCCTATTCCTATATTCAGTGTGCTCTTGACTTGATCACCATCCAGGTAGAAGAGTAATCATAGTATCATAGTACCTAGGGTCAGAAGGGGCCTAGAGCAGGCCATCTAGTCTGACTCCCCGCCAATGGCAGGAACGAGTGCCAGGGTCACAGGACTTTATTGACGTTCAGCTTCAAGCACCACTTATGGATATAGTTATTGATGAGTTCCATGTCAGTACTCAGTTTTCTTTCCAGTTCTGTCATATCTATTCCTTGGGGTGCTATGGTGACATTGTCAGTACACATGTATCACTTATATGTTGTATGCAGGAAGTCTGAGATTGAAAAGTGCTGACCCCTGGGAGACTCCGTTCTTCAGGGCTTGTACTCTGTTTTTTCCTCCTTGACTGGCAGTGAGTTTGAATGAACTGCTGGAGAGCATGTTCATGATGAAAGCACATAGCTTGCAGTCAGGTATCATGGAGTGCAGTTTATAGTTGAGAACTTGATGCCATACAGTGTCATAGGCAGCTGTAAAATCAATAAAGACTGCACCTGTTGATTAGCATTTTCTATAGTGTATGTAAGTAATGTAATGGTCAGCAGTACACCACTTTTTCCAAAAGCTACCTTGTTCTTCTGAGAGCTGGGGATCGATGATGTTCTCTGTTCTATTCAGGAATATGTGCTCCATGACACTATATGTAACGCAGAATAGTGAGATAGGTCAGTAGCTGTTTGGATCCTCTGGTGGCTCATTGGGTTTCAAGATAACAATGACATGAGCTTTTCTCCAAATTTTTGGAAGTCTGTTACTTTCTAGGCATTTATACATGAATTTCTGAAGCCATCTTTTTTCTTGTGGTTCCAACCCTGATAATGAATTCAGGAAATATCTTATCTGGTCCAGCAGACTTGCTGGTCTTCAGTGCTTTAGTCGCTGTGGCAACCTTGTTGTCAGAGATGGAGGTGCTTAAATTAAGCTTGGCAGTGGGTGATTTAAGTTGTTCATGAGACACACGTTAATCATTTTGGTGTGTTGCTTACTTGGGTTACTGTACTTTCTGTTGTAGTGCAAGGTTTCTGAGATGGAGTTTGCTGACAGGGCAATGTTTTTTTTCGGTGCGTTTGCCTGTAAAGTGTTTAATTGTGCACCATGCTTATCTACTTGAGTGAGTCATATCCAATCCTTCTATGGCAATAAGCTTTTTAATATTATTTAGTGTGGTAGTAAGCTGTTGTGTAGTTCTTTTTTACAGTTTCAGGGTCATTGCACTGCTTGATTGTACTGCTCATACTTGCATGGCATATTGTGGTGTCTATAGCCTCTAGGTAAGCAGAGTTTGGCTATTGCAATTCAGCAATTTGTAAATGTATTGTAACCTTGATCTTTATTGGTTTCTGATGAATTCTCTAATTGGTTTGCTCTCTTGTTGGTCAGCCTTTGATATTTCTGCCAATCTGCCTTCTGAAAGTTTCATCTTGTGGCTGGTCTGGATGGTGTGGGCTGAAAAACTGTATTGCCGATGCTGAGGAGTGCGAGTCTGTGCCAAGATGATGGAAACTTACTTTTCTTATCAATACTTTACTCAAGTCGCCCTTCCACCAGGCAAGATCTGGGTTTTGTCCGAAAGTTCCAGCATCCAGAGTGGAAGGACATGGCTCTTCCAGGTCATATATGAGGGTTATATCAGTCAGGCTTGCCAAGAGACAAAGACTGTCTCCCTTTCTACTGATGATGGTGTATCCCCAGTCTTGATGTTGACAATGTAAGTCACCTGCCTATAAGGTCATCTGGTCATAAATAGGGATACGACTGACAACACAGGAGAGAGTGGCTTGTATATGTTGATGATGATGAAGTCCTTGACCCGGACAACACTCCTTTCTATTGCACTCTGGGAGGTGTTCTGTCCCACCAGAAAGGGCAGGCCTGCTGGCTGCAGATTTTTGGGGCGAGGTGATGTTCAGTTCAGATAACCAGGACCACAGTAGCCAAACTAGCCAGGATCTTTAAGAGCTACTTACAAAAGAATAAGGTAAAGCTCCTGTTAGATTTCACCACCCTCTTTACAATTGAGACAATTATGCACTTGGCAGATCATCCCATCTTCCTCATTGAATGTACAAAATACTTAATCCTTTACACTCCATATTGAAGTACAGCTTGCAGTACCATGATGAAGCTAACAAATAACATTACCCTTTTTAATATCTGAGGCACGTGAGACAGAGAGAAATTAAGACCAACGTCTCATTTACAAGCCTGAAGTCAAAGGGACATTCGGGTTTTTTTACTGGTTTTGAAAATTAAGATGGAATAAGCACCTACATTATGCCTTAGGAATTTAGGAAAGCAAGATATGCAGGTTCAAAACCCCTACTTGAGATGGGCCCAAGACTCTGGGTCTCCTACTCCATGGGTAAGAGCTCTAACCACTAGGATAGTGGGTTAAACTGCTACCTAAATGGCGTAATACTATCTGACCCTAAAAGTTGTTATCTAACAAACTCTGATGGCTGGCTTTTATAAAACCACCACCAACAAATACTTTAATTCATATCACTTACTAGGAAAACAATACCAAAGCATACCTTTCATTTATACCTGTATTCACTCTCAGTACAGATACATCTCATCAAGTTTTTGTTTGACTGTCTTTTTTTGTGTTAGCAGCAGGATGGCTTCTTTCCAGAAATGTATGAAAACAAGAAAAACAGGCAAGCTTCTCCAAGATGCTTGTATTGGAGATCTCACATAAAATATGACTTAAATGAATTAAATATTGATTGTTGCAGAAACTACTTTAATCTTGACTGGGTGTGTAGACAGAGAATTAGAATTAGAATGTAATTTAAGAATCCCATCCCCACTAATTTCAGTAGCTTAATTAAATAATGGAAAGATGACTTAAAAGAAACCATAAGTACCTACATTTTGCTTATGAATAAACTTTTTGATTATGTAGCAGGAAATACTGAGTTGCTAAGTCCCAACGTGCAAATATATTGTCTTGATCACAACTTGCAATAGGCAAACAATTTTTTGCAGTGCATTAAGTGGGATTTCATTTTGTTCTGGACATTTGCTGCTGAAAAGTAAAAGTATGCTTGACTTTAGGGCTATAATCATGGTGAAAAACATGCTCTTACATTCAAATCCCTCTTTAAAGCCCTCTATCATGATGCTTGCCAACTCTCAGGGTACAGTCAGATCCACCTATGGGGGGAAAAATGGTAAGAGATAAGGCATTTCCCTGCAATGACCTTCGCTTTTCACCTCCCTCCTCGAATCGTGTAGCAGAGGCCCAAAGAAAGGTTGGAGGACAGGAATATATGCATTGTGGGGAAGCAGACGTACAAAAACCTGATAAAATATGAGCGCTGGTGATACAGTAATATCACCAGGCAATGCCAAAAGTGGCAAACTGCTATAAACTCAAAGAATATAGTAGCATGTAGAGGCAGATTCTCCACTGAATTTTATACAGTGAGGTCAAAGTCTAACGGCTGCAAACTTCTGGAAGGCTGATTTAGACTGGACATAAGGAAAAACTTCTTTACAATCCAAATGTCCAGGGTCTGGAATAGACTCCTCCCAGAGGTGGTGCAAGCACCTACTTTGGACTCATTCAGAAGGTGTTTGGATGCTTATGTTCCTGGCATCATTTGACCCCAGCTGACTTCCTGACTATGGCAGAGGGGCTGGATGTAATCTTGTGAGGTCCCTTCCAGCCCCTGATGTCTATGAATCTATGAATCATCTAGGCCCCAATTTAGTCTTAAACACATACCTATGTCCCAGTAATGTCACTGGGATTTAACACTATCCACTAAGTATGTCTTAGGTGTTTTCCTGAATTGCAGTAACTGTACAAACCTGCAGAAAATAGTCGAAGTAAGTAAGGATGATGCTTTCTTTTTAATTCATGTGTTCACCAGGCCCTAATACAGGGGTTGTTGACCATGGGGATGCATTACTCTGGGGGTACTGGAGAAGGCCCTAGGAGTATGCATGGGCGGGTGGGGATGTAGCACTACCAGACCATCCTGTGCTGCCCGCTCGTGGCAGAATCTTACATGTGGCAGCTGCCCCTGCTCTGCTTTCAGCCACATGCCACCCTGTTCCTGCTCCGTATCTGGCCACGCGATGGCGCCACCGCCATTCCCTCCTCGCCCCCACATCCAGCTGCCAGGGGTACACTGATCTGAAAAGGTTGAAATCCCCTGCCCTAATACATTGGATTGTAAAATTATGTTGCCTCTGATCATCATTCCATGGCATATTTAAACACCTCCCTACATTTGAAATCCGTCTTGAGAGACATTGGACTGAAACACGCACACAACACAGGAACATTTTTTTTTATACCGCTGCTCCTTGATAATCCAGATGGATTCCTGCTGCTTCCTTAGCCACGCTAACAGGCTGGTATAGCTAATGACCAGACATAAATTCCCATTATGGCAGCCACTGAACTCGCCAAAGCTGACCAATATAATTTCACGGGAAAGGTGGTACTTGTTTGCCAGCCAGAGAGGCAGCTCATGTCATTAGGGAGCCAGGCACTGAATACAGTGCCAAAATTAAAGTACATTCTGTACAAAAACAGAAGCTGCTTCTAAAAGTCTAATTATGTATGACAGCATTCTCCAGGTGGTGCCCCCAAGCATTTTAGCTTCAAGTAGCCAAAGCTCTGGAGGACATATAACTTTGTGCCTCTTAACAGGAGTGTCCAATGAGAATTTGTCTTAATGATGTAATGATTCTAGCAAGGTTCTTATGCCTGGGCTCACATATATCATGCCTTGTATACACTATGATTTTCCAAAGGACAGCTCAGTGATTCTCAGCCACAGTACTAGGATATCCTTTGAAGGGTGCCACAAGAAGTGTGAGCAGATAAGTGACACAAGATTTAAGCAGGTAAGGGCAGGTTCAGGCTCTCCCTGCCTGGTTGCTCCTCTGCCCCCACTACCTGTCCCCACTGTAATAAATAAATTAGTCTGTGAAATAAGGTGCCACTCAGTTCACAAAAGTTATGGAGGAGTGCCTTGAGTCTAATGAAAGATGCCTCATGTCTAAAATGATCTAATTGTTCTGTATGACCCACTAATTAACTGCCCACTTTAAAGCACCTTAAATTAGCCTGATTGATAAAGGCTGAATGATCAGTTACCCAAATCGGACATCTGGCATCTAAATATGGCACTGAAAAATCACTAATCACTTTTTCAAAATAGCCCTCGGTGGCTCTTATGGAGATTAGATGCTCATACCGGTCTATTTTGCATGAAAATATTAGTTCTTTGTGCAGTTGATACACATAATTAGCTAGCAGTAACAAAGATAAAGGTTACAGACAGGTAATTTAAAATTTGACTTGTTTTGTGGGTCATAATACTTTGTTCCTTTTTCCTGTTGGGATGAAGAACTGGCAACTTTAGAACGAAATGTGAGTTTGGATAAAAATTTAAATTATTTTTTCACAAAGTTTAAGATTTTTATTTTTTCAATTATTTCCACTTAGCCTACTAAAAACACAGCTGTTTGTAAAACAGGTGTGGGGGAGAGGGGTCAATATCCAGTTGAATCAAAATTTACTTTTGAATCAAAATTCACTACCACCACAGACAATTTTTCCCATTATTTCCTCAATTCTCAAGATTTTTACTTGGTAATATTACCAGTGGCTGGAAGATTCTCCATGCAAGCAAATTACCACAGTTTTCTATGGTTTTCATTTTATTTATCTTCTCTTTATATTTAATTCTAGGTAAAAATAAAACCTCTGTATTGCTACTTGAGCTACTTTTTTTTTTAATTGGGCAGCCCTCTCTTCCCTCCCCATTTCCCTCTGGTGTCTATTATTTAAAATCAAAAGTTTCAAGAATACTGAATTCTGGGATCTATGCCAATGAAGCGCTGAAGGACCTAATGTAGCTTTAAGTATCCACTTGTTCCTATATGGAAATACCATATTTTAGCACATACCGCATGCCCCCATATAAAACATGCACCTTGTTTTTTGGAAGGCAGATCGGGGTCTGATTTTGTGGGGAAAAGGCACAGGGGGTATGCAAGTAAATATGGCATGTTAAAACAACAAAAGAATGTGTAATTTAGATACACAATATAGGAATGACACCATTATTTGCAAGTGGCACAAAGACCTCTTTTTGCAAGTTGCTGAAAAAAAAAGTCATATCCATATGACATGTATCATATGGCTGCCAATGTCATATCGCATATCCATGCATCTTAGGCTCACATGGTCCACAAATATTGTTCATGAACATGTCTCTCCTCATTCCTACTACAAAAGTGAAGCAGAATTATGTAAAACTAGGACCAGGCATTGCAATTGTCCCTGGACAAGTTGTGCCTGTGTTTGTCCTGGTGTTGGCAGGAAGACACATCACCCTTCCAGTCAGGGGTTAGTGCTGAATTCACTGCCATTATTCTAGCACTTATTCAATAATGCAAACCTGGGATAATCATTCAGACACACTTTGCAATGTTCCAAGATAAACTGTTAGTACTTCTTATCCTGTGAACCTTTTCAGGCTTTGTCCTGGTACAATGGACATGAACACATGAATGACTGTGCTTTGTCCTGGAATAAAATGGTTAATCCTGGGACACATTCAGCGTCTTTTTGTTGCTTAAAGTGGAACACCACCTTTCTCACTGAGTGAGCAAACTCCTCTCCCATGGTGCACCTGTCCTGAGACAGAAAATAAAAGAAACAGAACATTTCCTGCTTCATGGCTCTCCACCGCCACATCATTGTTTACATCTGAGCAAAGCGAGAGAGAAATCCCTGCTTGCTCAGCACTTTGCACAAATGTAAACGGCAACACCGGGTTACAACCAGGAGAGAATCCCACCCTTGAAATCCTTGCCTCAATGAAGTCAGTGACAAAGTTTCCAGGGACTTCTGTGAGGTCTGATTTGCACCCTTTCCCACAGGTGGTTGTAACTGTAGTGCCAGGTATAACTGCTTTCAAGAACAGGATGAGAAATGCAGTCAAAAAATCCTTCAGCTCTTCCTTAGGGTGTGCATGGCAGATCTTGGCTTTCCACGTCGCTCCATTATGGATGGATCTGCGATGTGGCTAGAAGAGGTGAATTCTGTTTCTCCTCTGCCATGTGTGCCTGCATTTTTGTTAAGGGCCAGACCCCAGGTGCCACAAATCTGTGCTGCTTTGGTTCACTTCAACAGCAAACTGCGCCATGATCTGAAGCCTGGAGCACAATAGTCTGGCAGTGTTTCTAGTCCCTTTTCTCCAGCCATACCTCTTTCAGTCTCCTGAAGTGCAGACTGGGAGAGGGAGTGGCATTAAAACCTGCTAGACCAGCCCTATGCCACCAGCAGCTCACTCTGGCACGGTGATGACTCTTCTTGACAAGAGTCCTTTCCCAGCTTAAAGGGACACGCAACCTAGAGAGAGACCGTTTCAGTGAGGAATGGAGTGTAGTTCCCAGAAGAAGAAAGGCGCTAGCTCTTCTCCACAATTCAGCAATATAACGCAGGCCGGGCATGGGAGAACAGTCATATTTAAAGAGCTACAGGGAACCCATGCACAATGAAAAGGTGATTCAGGCGTGTGGCTTGGGCTCTGGTATAACAACCGTACTTTGTGGCAATGGATGATTAATGCCTACAAGGGGTCAAAGCCCCAGCATTACCACTCAAAAAGAAATACACAATGGACTCAGAGGGAAGAGCTGAGGATGGAGCTGGGTCATATGCTCATGGCCCAGCTAGGCTATCTATTCAGTCAATTTGTAAGCCCAAGCGGGACATCTCTTGGCAGCGTGCCTGGTCCCTCAAGAGGCATACAGACACGTTCTGATTGTTTCCAGGAGGCTATCTTCCAAACCCTGACAGGCCCTAATCTTGCCTGGTTTGTTACAGTTGACATAATCATGCCTTTCAGGATTTTAAGTGCATACTGGTTATCTTCTGTTTCATTAGCGATGTTGTTACGCCTTTACTACACCCCAGGGAAAGCAGATCTCAAGATTTTGCTAGACAAGTAAAAAACAGCGAGTTTCTGAGACCTGCAAAAGCTGCCTATCAACAGTCTCTTCAAGTACAGTCACTCTCCTTATTCTGCATCAATTCCTACTGGTGTGTCTGTATGATCAGTCACCTCTACAGGTGTTGAGTGGAACAAGGGGGGATTTCCAGTCTTGCTTACTGTTAGCCTAACTCTCTCTTCAGTGAAGGCAATTGAAATACTGTATCCAACGTCGATGGAAACTGCATCAGACCAATGCTGAACATGACTGAAAGCACAGGAACAGCGTGGGAGTTTCCTTCCTTTTATTTTGGTTTTCCTTTTCATAATAATCTTTGTTTTTGAAGTTGAGAAGCTACTTTTAAGAAGTCAACCATCTTTACTTACTTTACAGCTTACTATAGGCCTTTCTCACTGAAGGAAGAGGACACTACACCTGCTAGAGTATACCCATAGTACAGTCAAAATTCCCCCATAAGTTAACCTATTCAACTTATTCTCCAATGCCAAGAGCTGCTTTGTGGCAGCCTGAGTCCTCTACCAAATACTGTTTGCCAAGCCAAGTTCATGTTAGTGTTTTCTATGGACAGAAAAGAGTGTTTGTGCTAGGCCATCAAACTCATATTGGTCATTTTAGACTCACATCTGCAACAGTTGTATCCAAGAGACTGGTGTCTGGAGATGCTTATTCTGAACTTTAAAAACTGGTGCCTGGAGATGCTTATTCTGAACCACAGCATGTACTGATGCCAGACAACAACATGTTATAGTATCTCACACAAATGAAGCTGTTGAACGTACAGAGTAAGAAACAAACACTGCTTACTGTATTTATCTGAATCCAAGATAACTGAATTTAAAGCAACCTGCCATAATTGCAATCTATATAAGGAAAATGATAAATTTGTTACAATTTTCCATGTGAAGATCGAATTATTGGAGGGGCATCTTAAATGTCCCCTCACACTGCTGCAGTGGGGAAGCCATGGTAGGGAGGCAAGTGGCAAGAAAAACAGTGGCAGGGTTGACAGGCAGCCTGAGCCCTGTCCCTTCCCCTCTTTGTACCTTGGACCCCGATGTATGCCCCCCTGGTGCACCTCTGGCACCTGCCCCACTGCCATACGTCCCTCCTGCTGCCTGCTCTTCCCCGCACTCCTTCACTTGCTGCCACTTACCCTACGCACTGGCTCTGCCTCCAGCTCTGGCTCTGGCCTGGGGCATGGAGCACATTGATGGCTTTGCTCCTGGCCTCAGCCAGGCAATGGCAATGGCTCTGACTCTGGCTCAGGCCCCAACCCTGGCCAGGTGGCAGTGGCAGTAGCAACTTCAGCCTTAGCCCCATGGTTATTCACTGCAGCTTGTGCTACAATGGTGAGCAAGTTTCTGAGATCTTCATTCATGCTGAATGAACTAACCACTGTGAAAAGCAGAATGATCTGCCCCAGTGTGTTGTTTTAAATCCAGGATTAGTGTTCCCATTTTATCTTAATTCAGAGATCTCACCTTCCCAGAGAAGACCTATTCACCTAAACTGTGTGTTCTGCTAAACAGCCAAGCTGTGTCTTCTACTGCTTGCCTATCTGCCATTATAATGCTGTATTTTTACCTGGGTTGTAAAAAAAAACCAGCTCTCTTGAGACTCACTAATCAATAGTGCTGTATGAGTCACTCTGATGAAGGAAGCACGGCTGAGCAGCACAGAGACAATCACCTCTACAGGTTCGTGGCCAAAACCCTGCAAGTAGCTCAGTAACTCTGGTTAAGCAGCATGCTATACAGCTCCTACCCCATGCTAGCCTTTGCCCAACTGATGATGCTTAGTTTAAGGGAAAACCCTAGAAAAAAAGGGGTGGAGCCTGGAAAAAGACACAAGGAAAACTCCCTAGAGGATATAAACAGATGAGGTGACCTTCAGCTATACAAACACCATTCACAATATATAAATAATTCTTGGATCATTTCAGTTAAAGCTAGTCTTTTCTTACAATTTCTCCATTTCCATCAGGAAAACACCACCACCAATAATTATAAATTCCTTTGGTGTCTTTGAAACTTTGGCAAATGAAAGATTCTTATCAGGAGAATTAATTGCAGCCAGTGTATAAAAGGATCCCTGCTCACAAGTAGTTTTCAATACCCACTGGACATGTCTACACAGGAAATTAATGTACCTGAATTTTTTGCACAGAAAATTGCTCCCAGTGGGAGCAAACTGAGCCCGAAAGGAGCAGCCGGCTCCAGGGTTGCTCCTGCCCTGCTGTCCTCCTGCAGCAGGGAGGGGGAGCTCCAGGCTCCCCTGGGTGTCAGCTCCTGGTTGGCAGAGGCACAGGGACTTAGCCCCAGGCTCCAGAAGCTGTGGGGAGCTGTCCCAGCTCAGTGGGCAACTCCGTCCCAGCTGGGGCGAGGTACTAGAAAAAGTGCATTAGAGTGCATTAGACTAATCTACTGAATAATAATTGCTGCACATGTGTAGATGGTGATGCTTTTCTGTGCATTAGGCTAGTCTAATGCACAGTACATTGTCTCATGTAGACACAGCCCCAATATCTGACTTCATTCTAATTCATGCTGCAGTGGACAGCTTTCTTGTGAATATTATTGATTCCATTTCTCTACTGACAGATCTCTTTGCTTCTACTCAGGAGCCACTGTGGGCTACAGTCAACCTCTAGTTTGCTTTCACAGACCAATTTGTGACCAATGCCTGATAGTAGCAAAGGTGAAGCAAATGTCACTACTGTTCCCAATCCTGGAAAACTAAGTCAAAGCACACTGACATCAAAGAAAGTCTTAACACTGATTTAAGTGGTTTTCATGAATAGGTCTTAAGTGCTACCTATAATGTATAATTTTTTATACTGTGTTACTCTCAACTTTCCAGTAAGGAAAGCCACTGCTAAGAGTGTGCAGGACACATTCAATGACGATTCAGGTTCTGTACCTCTGATGACAAAGATAACAAAATTACTGACAAGAGAATGAATTTTGCCTCAACATCCCTTTAACTACCTGGGCATTCAAGGAACCGACTTAGCCCAGCTGGCAAACAATTTCTGAGTTGGGAAGTACATGCAACGTAAGCTTATTCAAAGCACTAGCCTAATACTGATCCCACTGGACAGAGATCTAATCCAACAGAAACAGTTAACCATGGGTGAGCCTACATGAGACTATACCATAGACTAATTAGCTGCGCAGCAAATGTTGCATGTCTACATGTGCAACCCTATTAGGCTAGAGTAAACTAATTCCTTCTGCAACTGTAAATACAAGTACTATCATGCTGAGGAGTTAAAAAAACTGCTGCCCCACCTGGCTGGAATAAAAGGGTGCTTCAGTGTGGGGACTGCCTGCTGGCTAGCCCCACATTGAAGCACCCTCATGCCCCAGCCAACCCCTCTGCAGCATGATGGATCAAGGAGGAGCAGCACCTGACTGGCAGGCTGAGCTCCCAGGTCCCCTGCCAGCAGGGGATGCTCTGACCTGGCTCAGCATGCTACAGTCCTGGGAACATGTGAAGATGTGTGCCTAGAACCAATAAACTCCAGGGCAATAAGCTCCAGAGTTCATTCAAGCATATTAATATGCACATGTAGATGAGCCCACGGAGTGCTTTGGGAAATCCTACCCCACCTTATTCATTCACTTATTTTATTTTTTTTTTTTAACTAGGAAATTAATGAGTTAAGCTTCTCGTAAAAAGCAGGAATGATTGTAAAGAAGGCATGTGGTAGACATATAGGTATGCTGTATACAGGAGACCAATGAAGTACATTTACTGCTTCTCTCTGCCTCCCCCCAAATTGTAACACTGCGGGTAAAACACAATAAAAGAACTTATCTTTTATCAGGAATAGCTAATCACATTGTGGTAAGGTAGTAAGGTCACATTGTGATCAGGAAACAAGTGTTTGCTCACTCCAAGTGTCCAAAGGGCTCAGTGCCCATTGGAGACAAAATGCCCTGTTACTTACACCTCACTACAACCTAAAGCACTTTGTCTGATTTGACTGTTGTGAATCAAAGAGTTGCTTATAAAACTGCCCAGCGTCATTGTATCCAACTAGAATTCAGAATCATGCACCTTGACAGTAATTTCAATCCCGCCTCCACAGCTATAATTCTTAAGGCACTTATCAAATCAAGGCTTGTATCACTTGGAATTATAAAGTGCCCAGTAAATGCTCCTGCCATCTTATTTTCTCCAGCAAATGCAACATTTGGCAATGACGTGTATGCCTGCCAAATCACAGAGCAGCTGCAGCAGGTGTTGTAAATCAGCCCAGAATGCCTGTATTCCACTGAGGCCTGAAGCTTTCCAAGCAGATTATCTGCATAGATTTCTGGGTGGCAAAATGTCATTATAAACATATACCACTTGTATCCATTTCCTCTTCATTTACTAAATGTGCAAGTTTGTTCAGCAAAAAAATACATCATTTGACAGGGAGAGATTTGCAAAAAAACTGAAGGGCACAACAGAGTACAATAAAAGTCATTGTAAGGCATTCCAAATGAAAATGTGTGAGGAAGTAGGAAGAAGATTTTACACACTGATAAAATATAAAAGGACCCTTTCTTTACACAATAGGAAAAGAAGTTTCCTAAAGAAATGTTCTGAGAGAAGACGAGATGGCAAAACATTCTCAGCAGGTCAGTTCTCCTAGCCATGTATAAAGGCTACGTATTCAGCATACAACGGCTGATCCTCTTGCTATGATCCTTTTTTAGCAGAAGGCTCTATCTTTGGCTAGAGGGCCAATTTATAGCACATCCACCTACTTGACTCCCAAGTTACAGAGCATCCACCAATTTGAGTGTTGTACACCTTTACAGTGAAGGACCTATGAGGCTCAATTCTGACTGTACGTGGTCAGAAATCAGTAGAGATGCTTGGAACATTTTTAACAACATAAGATTTTTCTCAAAAAATATTTTTTACAAGTCTGTCTCCTTCAAGAGACCCTGCATTATCTGGGCAGCTGTATATCCAAATGAACTTACAGTGCACGGGTGAAATAACATACTGGCTTTATATCTTAAAACTTCAATGGGAATGTTGTGGGGCAAGTCAATTGGCTCACAGAAATCTAAGCCTCTTGTTCACATCAGTGTGATGAATCATAGATCAGCACTGCATTCATTATGCAGTATTGACCAACTCATTATTAATCCATCCGTTCCTGGGGCTGTCACAAAGGAAAGAGCAAGTGGCTTTCACTGGGGTATGCACTGCCTGCTATAAAATGTCTTGAGGTATCAGTGTTTTGCAAAAACAACTTTCTGAAATTTAGCAGAACTATTTCAGTTACACTATTTGAAAGTTTCCAAGGGCTTAGTTACCTAAGAAAATGTTAATTTTCACACAGGTAAAGTTATACCCTCTGTACGGACACAATGATTCTTGTAGTAGATTTATTTCTAGCTTATTTTAAACACTTTCCCCAAGCAATAGAAACCAACTAAAAAAGGCAACCATGCACAGGAAAACCAGCACCTACTCCAGGCAATCTACTGACACAGTGTTTTTTAAATGCAAACTGTGGTTTATGCTAGTACTATAACTTTTCCACACAGGCAAGACAAAGTACATTTAATTCTTTCCTTTTACCCTTTGAATCCTACACAGTCATGCTGAGGAAACTCATGGGTTGAAGCCTAGCTCTATAGGTGAATTCTAAATATTGCTACGGTATAGTTTTTAAGCAAGTTATATGGCTGGTACAGCACTGATGATAGGACAGTGAGGAAGAGGTATAGGAGGCCATTACCAAGTAGTGATTTCAGAGACCTGGGTTCTAATTCACAGCTCTGCCACTGACCAACTCAATGAAATCTGGCTAGTCACTTTACCTCTGTCCTTAACCCCTTCACTGTCTTATTCACTCAAACTGAAAGCTCTTTAGGACTGTTCTCTTATAACACTGCTACTCAAACTGGGAGTGTGATTGTGTCTAGCCAGCATCGTGTGGGGGACGGGATGTGCTGACCTGGGCTTCAGTACAGGTCAGTCACTTGGATACAAGTCTGCCAGAAACTGTTAACACACACTCCATTTATGAGCCTGAGCTAACTAGTTTGGTTATCCACATGCCAATCTTACCTCTTGATTGTGATGCCGGTACAACGTAAGAGCTTTAGCCAGAGGTGTGGAAATCCTTCCACACAGGGACCAGGGAAGAGCAGACAAGATCTCCCACTGTATGTAATGAACTGAACCTTAGCGATACTTCAACCAGTATGTGGCAGAGCAGCCAGGAAGAGCGGAAAGAGAGCCCAGCTCACACCCCCTGCCTTGCCTGCAGTTCATCTGGGATCCTCCCAGACTGTGGTTCCCTCTAGGAGCCAAGCAAGCCAGACTGGGGTGATTCCCCACTTACAGACATGCCAGAGGAGTTGGTTCAGCCAGGAGTAGGTGGTGGAAACACTCTCCAGCACGATCAGGTTCCCGGTTTGGGGGTAGAGCCAGAAAGCTGCATCAGTTGTAATGCCGGGAAGCTAGCCAGCTACTGCAGGTCCCGTTATTGCCTCAGCAGAGACCGTGAGCCCCAGCTGTGCAGAAGAGGTGAGCTCCATTTGGAGAAGAGGACCAGCTGGAGACCTTAAGAAGCCCCTGGAACTGAGGCATGACAGGGATCAGATGGCAGAGATGGCAGCAGGTGGGTGAGGAGCTGCTGAGCTGCTCACCTTTTGCTGTATTTATGCATCCGTCTCCAAGAAGGCAGTTTTCCTGAACTGCTTTGCAGGAGAACTGCTCTTCTGGTGTGGTTCAGTACCTGCTGAGGTACAGGGGTATTAATCCCAGTTTATGGAAATGGGAGTCTCCTCCTTTGCTTACTTCAACAGCCTTATGGCTAAGGGCAAGCAAAACACAGGGGCATCTGAAGCCCAAGCATGCAAATAGGATGCCCACCAAAGGTTTTGGAAACATCTGAACCCCCAGGTGCAGGTGGAGGATGTTTGCTAGTAGTCGGGCCACTTATGGTTATGGACTCCTGGATTTGGAATTAGTTTGGGCTAATTTGGCCTCAGGTACAAATTAAATAAATAAATAAAATTATCCCAAACGGACTACTAGATACCCTTGGGCATGAATGAGACTCCGGCTTGACATTGAGTGACTGCCAATCCCTTATGAGGGCCTGAGATTCTATGAAGTATATACAAATGGAGGTTTGAGGCAGCAGTGTAGGGGCTGAAGGAGCTCCCATTCAGGCCTCTAAGGCTTCATAGCTGATCCAGAGGGTTCAGCTGTATAAGAGACTGGTAACATCGGTTGTTTTCCCCTTCAAGGGTTGGACTGCTCCTAGAACAAACATCACCTCCTGAAATGTTCCCTCAAAGTCCTGGCAGGAAAGATTGAGGGAGTACTGGAGCACTCCAATAGTAAGAGGGGGGAAAATATACTGTGGCCACCTTACAATGGACATGATCATCCCAGACCACCGAAACATCCTCAGCCTCATGTCCTCAGCTATGGCTTGGTGACACAGTAATGCACTAGGAACTGTGCAATACATTCTCAGAAAGCCTAAAGCTAAACATGTGACAGTGTAATGTGAGCTACGTGACTGTGGAACACCTTTGCCTTAGCACTGTTGTCAGCTAACACAGGCAGCAATAGCAGAAAAGATAACGGGCAGGTACAGACTTCAGCATAGGCTAGCAATCAGAACGTGTGCCCCAGAATCCCAGCCATCTTGTACACACGTGGCTGGCCTACACTGAAATCCAGGCCAATGCATCATACCCCATTCTAGCTAGATGCAATCACACCTCCCAGTTGCAATGGAGATAAGAGAATGACATCTGCCTAAAGAGCCTTTGAGCTACAGAGAAGAAATATTTAAAAGGTGGGCTTGACTTTATGGATATCAACAAATGTGCCAGACCTGCGGTGTAGACATGCCCCTACTACATGAGCCAGAATATCTAGCATTGTGTGCCTTCATCTGGGATGGAACCTATAGGTGCTACTTGAATACAAGCAATAATGACAACTTTGCCAGTCCCTTTTTATCTGAATAGGCACATTTATATGGGGGAGTTCAGTGGAATCTAGAAAGCCACCTGTCTGCATGTAGATAAGAAGCCATTTACATGAACACAGCAAGTGATCAACAGAGGCTGACTGAAAGTTGGAGGGAAAAAAGGGGTTTTAGAAAATATTTCCCTTCCTAATCACATGGGCAGACATTCCAAATGCTGTAACCAAATTATCAAGTAGTAAGCATAAACACTTTCAAGAGCAGGGTGAGGGGGAAGAAAGATATTGAAGCTCAAGAGAGAGCCATCCAAATGCTGACAAAGTGAACTAATTGCATTACAAAAGCGCTTTAAGCTCTTATCTACGCATACCACTCTGGTTCTACAGAGGTAAGAAGTTAAAATGTACAGAAGCTTTGAAGTATCACAAGACACAATTCAGAAAGCTAGAAATAAAATGTGTATTGTGTCAGCACTGAAGTGACAATTAGAGCACATGTCTTATCCCCCTGAACACTTGTTTCAAAATAAAATACAAAAGTAACAAAAGTTTGTAATTCTTGGTGGGATTTTTTCTACTGGTTTTGACAATATTTGAATTGCTTCTATTTCTTCAACAGAGCAATTCGATCTCATTTGTACTGGGATAGATAGTTGCATAGAAAATTGCAGGAACTTGTTGGAGAAGAATAAAGAAGAAGGCCAATTGCACAGTCAGGCAAATGAAAGGTGTCACATGATTGGAACCATATTTGCACTGCAAATAGCATGCAAGATCAGCTTTAAAACACCTGTATTGTTTTAAATCCATTGAAACTTTGGTAACTCAGCTATGCAATTCAATTCAAATTCAATAGTTGTCAAACAGCTTCTATTTATATTTACTAAATTTGCAGGCTTACTTAGTATAAGCCTGTCAGTGACTTCAAGGTGATTTACACACATGGGAAGGACTGTATGATCAAAGCTCCTGTTGTTAGAAATACAGAAATGCTACTACATAAGCAAACTAGGTATCTCTTCATTATCCTGTTGCTAAAGGTGACCAATACAAGGAGGCATGCAGATTGTTGTTGTGAACCATTTTAGAATTGACCAAAATATAAATTTCATCAGTCAGTGACTGATGCATAGTGTTGAAGATAGGCAGACAAGATTCCTTGGGTGAATTTGATATCTTCTATTAGACCAACCCAAATAGTTGTAGAATAGTTATTAAGCAAGCTTTCGGGTTCAAAAACCTTTCATCAGACTAAAGAAGTTTTAGCAGTTGGCGTGTGCTCTTCCTGGATGGAATGAAAAGTTTGGAAGATGAAATTTCTCCTTTTCACATACCTACATATGCTTTCAGCCTTTCATGTAAGCTGTTGACATAAATGAGATCTTGTGGCAGCAAGTTCCATGGATTACTTACATACTCTCTAAAAATCCTTCCTTTGGTAATCTTTTCTTTTGCCTTGTGGTTTCATTGAACATTTCCTTGTTCTTATATTACGGGAAAGGTTAAAGGAAGTTCCTTGCTTCCCTGCTCACAGTTCCCTTCTTAATATGCTTGTCTCATCCTCCAGTACTCATTTCCTCTCTAATCAAAACACAATCTTTTTAGTGGAATCTTTTCAATCTTTCTTCACATGTAGCTTTTCAGGCTTCCGATAACTTCTGTTACCTGCCTCTGAACCCAATCTCTTCTCTTTTTCTCCTTTGAGACAGGGTGTCAAGACTTTAGCCTAGTATTCCAAGGGAAGGTGGCCCACTGCTTTTTGTTCTGCTCTCTGAAGTAACGCTAAGGGGGCCTCTTTTCAGAACTCATTCAAAATCCAGCCTCACTCCTTGGTATCACTATGTCAGTTTGGGGCACAATCTAGTCCTTAGGTATTTTTGTTTTGCTCTTTTCCTCCGCCAGAAAAACAGGTGTTGCTTATACCTCAAGGAAAATATTGAATACCCTGAGAAAGTAAACATGCACAGACACACGTGTGCACACATGCATGCGCGCGCGCGCACACACACACACACCAATTTAAGGCACAATTCAAGAAACTGCTATGGTTTTCACAGCAACTGTAACTAAGCCAGCTTCTCTATTGCGTGCTGTCTCCTGCCTCTAATTGACAGGAATGGTAATTACTGTATTTACTGGAGTACAAGACAAGGTTTTTCCCTAATCAGCCTGACAAAAAAGTCCCTCATCTTAAATTTGCATACAAGAAAATCTCAGACATTGTCTATGATTACACTGCTGCCAAAAGCAACATGTGCTCAGTAATGGAAACCAACTATATAGTTGATTAAATGAAGCCAGCACTGAGCATGGCTGTAGAACACATGGCCCACATTAGATAAACACAACGAGGAGAACCTACTACAACAATAGGTTAATCTGTGCAGCACATTAAATAAATAAGATACATTGTAATGCCCACTGCATTCAGTACCATTCAGTGCTGATTCTTTTCCAAGTCATAGTGAACCACTACACTGATTACATTTAAACTTCCTCTTCATTCCCATAGCTGAGCTGCACCTTTCTTTCCCATTTCCAATGACTCCTGTTTGATCACCAAACTTAAATCTCTGGCAAACATGACCAAACAGGGCACCAAACAGTTTACCCAGAATTCCTCTGTTGCCCCCCTCTCTCAGCCTGTTGCATATGATTAGTGTGGCCCAGCCCTCCATGAGGTGGAGCTGGACCAGGTTGTCCTCTGCCTTATCTGCATATACATTTTTGGGGGATCCCAGAACTTGTGACAAGAACACCTAGTTCCAATCATGAGTGTGGGGCTAATAATTACATGGGTCCTTTGGTTGCAGTGGACGTGTAATCTGGAGTACATACACATACCGAGCAGTGCTAAATTGTGGGATCACCATGGACTGAAACACTATTGACTCTGGTGGGGCCCAGCTCAATGAACTATAAGGTAAAATTACACGCCTTTTTGCTTTTAGACTAGTATCATGCACAGTTTGCATTATATAAAAGTAGATATAAAAGTACTGCTTAAAAGCATGTTTATAAAATACCTGTGATAAAACTTGTAGTACTTTCAAAAAAGGTTAAATGTATCAACTCTGGAAAATATGTCTATGGGTACTGTATGCAAACTATTATAGGTATATTTATTTCAAGGTCAGTGTTTTCAAAGTTGCTTGTATATACTCAGCGAGAATAGGTTCTGATAGTAAGGGAAGAGTGAAGGGATGCTGGTTGCAGAAGCTGGGGGAAGCAGAGGGCAAAGGGACTACCTGATGCCCCCCCCCCCAGATTTATTTTCCCTACTGTACTACTAGGAAGGGAACAAATTCAGGGCAAACTCCAATAATTTAATTCTATACCTGGAAAATTATAAACAAATGTATCAATTTTCCATATATAGAATTTAATTATAGAAGTGGTCATCTTATATTCAAGTAAATATAATAGGTTGTAGATTTTGAAGGGAAGAGGTCTAAGAGACCACAATATGAGTAAAAACTGACGTCTCCCTCAAAACAAGTCTGGGGGTTATTTTTTTTCCAAAAGCAGGGATCGATGAAAGTCATCCTCATTCAAAACTCACTTTGTTCATGATACTGCTCCTTTAAAAAAACGAAAATGCGTTAACCAAGAGAAACAGAAGTTCTTAATATATTAAAGTCCACAAAGCACTGCCTTCCATAATCACTTGGGCACCAATTCAGTGCTTAATTACGCTGTTAATTTTAAACATGTATTTAAGTCCAGGGCTATTCAGCAAGAGTTTAAGCACATGCCAAAGGGCAATGCTTTTTTAATGTTATAAAAACCTGGTAACTGGGTTTTATAATGAAAGACTTTCTAAAATGCTTTAATGAGAGAAAGATATCTAAAGCCAGTTCTGATGAGGTTTCAATACTCCTGTGATCCTCATCTGTTTGTTACAATTATCTCCCCATTTTCATCCTGAATTGGTCAGCCAATACAAGAAGGTCACCAGAAGTGATTCAAAAATGGCTGGAATATCCCAACAGGAAATGCGTTGCACAGTGGGAGCCTCACTGCCATTAGCAAGTGGATGATTAAGGTTATTTTCTGTTGTTAGACCTCATATAAATGTAATTATTTTTTAATAGCTCAAAATCAAGAACTAAAACCAGCTAATTAATGGTAAGCCAGAGCTTGCCTTTCCGATTCCCATATGGGGTCATCACATTGTTTCATCACAGAAATTCCATTAGAAAATGGAACCAGTTACAATGATTAGACACAGGATTTGAGAAACTCCATCCAAGGCAAAACAGACTGTGAACTTCCACATGGCAACTTAGGGAGGAGGGGAGAAAGTGGGACAGGGGTGGCAGCACAAGCTGCCCACTATCTCCTGTATCCTGAGCTACCATAGCAGTCCCCATAGTAGCAAGGAGAAGACCAAGCCCAGGATCAAGTGTGGTCAAGTCCATTAGGGGATGAACAACTGAAATCCACAGGGCAATTTGGCAGTGGTGATACTTCTGTGTCATACCCTGCAGTGAGTCCTCTAGTGTGATGCCCATAGAAGCAAATCTCTCCCTGCATCTTCTCAGCAGTCACTGCCCACAATGGAGATGGTTCAACAATTCCAACCATTGTTGTTAAGCTCTGCATAGGTTTTAGCAGCACATCTCAGTCCAGTCTTCAGTTTTCCACTCTCCAAACTCATCCAGAAAGTTTAGGATGACAGGTCTAGTAATCACCACCTTGTTTTCTCAGGCTGGATTTTAAAGCAATGCCTCTGCACATAAAACATTTATGGTACACAGCCATTGAGAGTGATAAAGTATTCAAAGCTTGGCCTGAGCTTTCACAGCAGTAAGTGAGCAAATGATCCGAGTAAGACCTCCGCTCTTCTGAATAGCAGATATTTACAATATTGCAATGCTGCCTCTGTACAAACACAGCATTGGAAGCATCAGTCTTCTGTAGTCTGTTTTCCTAATTTACTTCCTGCCCGCATGTACCTCCAAGAGCAGTGATTCTTTCTCCTGAGTTCACTAATGCTCTTTCCACCCAAATCCTAACAGACAATAAATTATGTGGGAGCAGGAAAAAATATTTACTTCTATGCTATGTACCATGCTTGATCACATGCATGTGGGAGTGGATTTTTTGGCCTACAGAGATTATGAGTGCGTGTTAAATTACTTCCCACGTGATCTTCCCTTAGCCAGTTAGAAGCATATATTGCAGAGGTGGCCTGCAGCAAAAAGCCATACCACTGAGACATCCTTCAGAAGGGAAATTGAGCTGCATCATGGAAGATGGTAAGAGATAACTAAAGGCCAAAGTTAGATGCAACGTGCACAAAAGAAAAAAGATCCACTGTAGTTTAAAAATAGCATGTTATGGAAACCATAATCCCTACAGAACAAGGACACTGTAAACCAGGGGTGGCCAAAATGGCCTATCTGGCCAGCAGCTGGACTCCATTTCCGAGCAGCCCCTTCTCGCGTGGCCCATCTCCATGGGGCTGCAGCTGCATGGGAAAGCTCAAGGCTGGGGCTGCCATGGAGAACAGCTGCAGCTGCATGGCAGTACACACAGGGAAGGAGCACAGGTGCAGCTCTGGAGCTGCTGGGATCTTGGGGCGAGGCAGCTTGCTCTGGATCTAGGGCAGCGCTGCAATCTGTAGCTAGCATGCTCCAACCAAGGGCATGCAATCAGGGGATCATGGCTCTGCCCCGGTTCCTTGCAGCAGTGATAGCCTAGTCTGAAACAGGGGCACAGCTGTACTTGTGCGTCCCTGCCCGGAGCATGCAGGCTACAGATTGTGGCTCTGCCCTGGCTCTGGAACAAGCTGCCTCCATTGTAAGTTCCCCCATCTCAAGTTCCCAGCAGTTCCGTAGCAGCCTCCTGCTCGCTCTGCCATGCGAGCTGCCAGCACAGCGGCAGCTGGTCTCCATTGCAACTCCAGCCTTGAGCTTTCCCACACAGCTGCAGCTGGGGTCTCCATAGAGACTGGCCCCAGCCATGCACAATGGACGGCTGGGAAATAGAGTCCGCTGCTGAATGGATCCGGGCCATTAGCCGCACTTTGTTCATCCCTGCTGTAAACCCAGGCTAGGAAACTCGCAACAACTAAACTGCCAGCACACCTGAAATCACCTAGCAGTAGTGCTGTGTGAAGCTTCGATCCCTGAATTGATTCAGCAGAGATTCGGCCTGATTCATTGGCTGGATTTCCAAATCCGAATTGAATCAGAGGACCCTTTAATCCCTCTGGAGTGAATTGGAACCCTCCTTATCAATTCGGAGAGATTTTGAAAGATTTGTCAATTCCAACATAGACTCAGCTTTAAATATTTTTTCTACATACCTCTAGGTAGCAGGGGCTTGTGAATGCTGTAATGCTGGGGTGCATGGAGCATCCCACAGAAGTGCAGGGGGCTCCCCAGAGTGCTCAGCAGCAAATCTGGAAGTGAGCCAGAAACTCTTCTGGGCCACTTCCAGGTTTGCCGGGAAGCATGCCAGCCCTCCCACCCTCCCAACGCCCCCTCTGGCTCGGCAACTGGTGCCTCCTTGGTCTGGGTGGGGGGCACCCAGGGTCCCTCCATGGCTGATCATTGAGCTGGGAGGGTGGGTGTGTGTGCATGGGGGGGCCTCTGCGCGCTCCCCAGCGAACCTGCAAGTGGATTGGAAGTACTTCTGGTCCACTTCCAGGTTCAATGCCGAGCACATGGAGGGCTCCTCCATCTCCTGTGGGATGCTCCCCAGCATCACAGCTTTCACAAGCCATACCTGGTACCCCGAGGTACATAGAAAAAACATTTAAAGCTGTGTCTATGGCCGAATCATTGATTCTCTGAATCAGCATCGAATCTCCAGATTCGGATTCGGCTGAATCTAATCAGGGACAGTAATCTGAATCAACTAATTGAATCACTGTCACTGTTTCATGCCGAATACAAATCTGAATTGAATAGGCCCCACTTCGTGCACCCCTACCTATCAGTATACCCAAGGCACGAGTCCATCTGTCAATAACAAGCTGAAGGAGAGAATCTGAGTGGTAAAAACGATGGTCACATTAAAGATAACTTGCGGGTCCACATTATCATTATCCCTCTCCAGAAAAAACAAGCAGACTTTCCTGGTATAGGGAGGCCAGTTTGCTGGATGTACACTACATGTGACACTTGATACAAAGACTGTGAACACAATCATTGTCTCTGGGAGACCAGCCATCTGGTTCCAACGCCATCTGGCACATCAGACATTAGAGCCCAAGTTTCACTGTAAAGCACCTGATACAGGACTTCAGACTTCAGGACTTCTGAAGAGAGCCTAAAATCTGGGCTCAGCTGCTCGCATGTCCCCACATAACTCAGCTATCATTCCCCTGCTTTATCTGTAGCAGGTTAGGGCGTTATGTCTTTTGTTGCATCAAGGTTGACTGTGTAGCTTTGCTAAAAGGTTAGATGATGGATTTGTATACGGTTGTTTGGATAGGGAAGATCCTATCTCAGGCTAAATGAACTAAATGACCTATGGAAGTCCCATCTATACCTACTTCTCTATGACTTCCTGATGTTCTCAGTTTTGTTCAGCTTTCTGCATTTGACTTGCTTGGTTACATGTACATTCACTTGGAACCCCTCCTCAGAGTGGTCATGGAGAGCCCAGGAGGGTTCCACCTATATGGACATAAACTGAACATCCTGGCCTATGCAGACAGCATAGTCCTCCTTACCCACAAACTCAACAAACTTCAGAGGATGCTGGACATCGGCTCTGGGGCACATGAGTGGATGGGGCTCCACTTCAACATTTTCAAGAATGCCTCCCTGCATATCTATTGCAGGAAAAGAAATGACATCCTGGATCATCATGAGGCACCTGAAGGGGAGAGAGCTACCTCCACCTGGGCACACCCAACAGCCACCAGGTGAGACAGATACCAGGGATAGTGCAGGACACCTGCAAGCTTGACTCCTCCCTTCTGGCCCCCTGAACACCCTCCTCATTCCCCAAGATCCCTCTCAGGAAAGCACACAGTGAAATCAGGCAGCTTCTGAAGTGGATCAGCCTATCACTATGGATCAGCAACAAGAGCCTGTACATACCCTTCTGGCACAGGAGTGCCAGCTTCTTTCACCTGGAAGACCTCCGGGACATCACAGTAGTCTCCCATGCCCTCCGCTTCCTGCCCTGCCCTGATGACCTGGTAAGCAGCACTGCCACCAGAGCCCTGAAGGAAATCACCAAAAGGATGATCACCAGTACACTATCCAGCAACATGTTTCTGCACAGGTCACTGGACTGCGAGTTAGCAGATGACTTTGCCTTGCTCTGGAGCTGAGCCCGTAACACCACGCAGCGAGTCAGAAAGTATGTCAGTTGCTGCTGGACAGGGTGCAGAGTGGCAGGAGCTCAGCCCCAACTACTAACTGTGCCACTGTCATCCTGAGTCAAGACCTGCCTGAAGGATGCCATACAGGCCAAGTACATTGGTGACCTGAAGACAAAACCTGATCACGGCAAAGTCTTTGAGGTCACCTCAAAGTGGGAAGCCAGCAACCACTGTATGTCTTGCTGAAACTTTGCTGACTGGCCTTTCATCCATTTGGATCAGCTCAACTGCCTCCCACTCAATAGCACCATCCGCTATGGCCACTAAGACAAGAGGTGCAGCTTTGACAGCAAGACCCTGCCCCATATCCTGTCCAGCTGTAAATCCCTCACAAGAGCCTGACAACTCCACCACATTGCCATAGGACTGGTTGGTGAAAGTCAATCTCAGTGTCAGTCGGGACGGTAGCTATGAACCACACCATTCCAGACCGTGACAGCCAGCTGCATCCAGATATTGTGATAACAGAAAAGGACAACAAAAAGATACGGATCATTGATATGACAATCCTGTTTGAAATCTCATGGTAGGTCTTTGCCAAAGCCTGAAAGCAAAAGCTGTCCAAATACAGACTACTGGCTGCTACCCTAAGGGAAAAGATGTGATGGTACACGCATTGATCATTGGAGCACTTGGAGCATGGGACCCAAGCAACAAGAGCATCCTCAGAGCATGAAGAGTACTCTGCTGCTGTATAAAACTGATGAAGTGCTTCGCGGTATCTGATACTGTCTAGTGGTCAAGGGACATCTATGTCAAACACATCACAAGCTAAAATGAATATGAAGACAGTCAACACAGACCACCCACCAGAATTGAGAGTAAGGGGACAGACTGAAACCCCAACACAAACCACAGACTCATAAAGACTATTAATACTGTTAAATACTACCCACCCCAGCAATTGTATACCACACATTAAAGCCACTGTGTCTCAGAATCTCTTACAACCCTACAACTCTGTACAAAAGCAGTTACCATGCAAGGGCTCTTGTTTCTCTTCTCTCCGTGGCATCACATGGAAACTTCAACCCAGCTGCCTCAAGCTAACATAAACCGCACAGCTAACTGCATAACTTCAATTGTTTTAAAACACACCAACTATAAACTCATGTAGGTACCATGCAAAGAGTCCAACATTGATACCAACTCCACAAAGTCATGTCAAATAACCAAAATTTTTAACATTGTCTAATAATCTTCAGCATAGTGCTGAAGGTTTGATAGGAAGATAACTAATGTGGCCATACCATGTGTTATGTGTACAACCTGTTTTCTGAGCTTTATGCTCATAGGGTTTGCAACTATTACAGAATGAACTGGGATGTAAATGTAAAGCATAATAGCTGTTCTGTACTAATTTTCTGTATGGACATTCTTACACCAATTGAGAGTGCCTTTTTCCTTTTAGCTTAATCCACTTTGGAACAGCTGTGTTTGGGAAATTTTTCCACATAGACAAGCCCTTATTAAACATGGGTTGTAGGATATATCCCACATAATGCTAACTTCTAAGTGATATTCATGGCTTATGCAATGTGTTTAACAACCAAGATCACCTCTATTGTGTTATCTGGGGGTAATTAATTTACATTAAGGAAAGACATGAATTTAAAGTCAAATAATTACTCTGGAATAACTCCAGCTGCTCTTGTTCTAGAATCCAAAAATGGATTAAACCCATTTGAAATAAAGCATGCTGATTCTAGAATTAGAACATCCACAGAGGATTAATCAAGGTAGCTAATCTGGATTAAATAAACTGGAATAACTAATTCTGAATAGTTCACTGTGGGTGCACCGACATTTCCAATTAGCACAGCTGAATAGTCTGGTGCAGCTCTATTCTATGGCAGAGCTTAGTTCACTGCAATAGATATGTAGTTAGTGACCAGGGCTAGCTGGGGCGCTCCGGCTGAATAGGACCACACGTATAAACAGTGCGTCTAGACAGTGATGCTTTGCTGAAAAACTAATTAATCAACTCTGCAGTAAAGTGCATATGTAGATTTCCCCTGTGTGGAGAAACTTTAGTTTATTATATGCTAGGATGTTTAAAGGACTCATTTCTGTAGAGTCCCACTGAATCTTCAATGTTTGTGTTCCCTCTCTCCCTATATGGGGAGAAGCGAACCTCTGGAGTTCCTGCAAAGCTCTCTGCTCCCTGGAAGTACTTTGATAACCAGGAATAGTTGTCCTTCCTCCTTTTTCATGTACTTGTTTCTTTGAATATTGTCACTGATTGCCTTTGCCTGCTTTACTACTCCAGTCACTGACTAATTATTATCCCACAATGTATCCTGGATATTGATGTGCACATTTGCCTGCTGCTGGATATTGCTGCAGTTTATTTAGCTGCTTTATTTGTTATTTTGGGAGAAGAGGTACAGATTTCTGAGAACAGAACAGAAAGATTCTGACTGGGACATACATGTGACACTGGTCTATAAGCCTCCTGACTGCACTGAATGTGTCCTGGGCACATTTTACTGCCTACTATTAGGGTGAACATACATCCTGGTTTGCCTGGGAAAGTCCCAGATTTGAAAAGCCAGTCCTGGCTGGTTGGCAAAAATTAAAATGAGAGTTGCAGAATTGCAGGCTGCATGTCAGCGGGGAGATGGAATGGCATGGTGTTCCAGGCAGCTCCAACCTCCCTACAAAACCGTGCCTGTGCCTCTGTCTGCAGCAGTACCGCTCACTTGGGGGGAGAAATGGAAGGAGGGATCAGTGTCCTGGAGATCCTTATGGTCACCCTACCTACCATCTTCTTTCTTTCCATGACACTGGTTAGGTATGTGACCAACAGTCCTTATTAGTCATCTGGAAGATCTCTGAGAAAAAAAAAGCAGGATAGGCATGACTTGCCTCCCATTTTCTACATACACCTCATGTATTTGAACAATACTCATCCATGGCTTAGCCATGACAGCCCTATTAGCAGAGTTACATTTCACTGATGCTTTGCACCAAGTCTTATTTCTTTTTACAACTGCCATTCTTGCCATATTTTCTGTTCTTGGCGTATTTGTAAAGCACACAGTTAAGAAGAAAATTTCAAAATTACAAAGATAAAGGGCTAATCATGGACTATAGTTTTCCTTTCCAGGATGGAAATTCTGAAAGCAGTCCATCACTCTTTCCATGCTTGCACATGGTGCCAAGATGTAAGACATTGACAGTGCACCAGTCCTACTGAACTGCACTTCATATAAACAGATGCTAATGATTTTGAATGTATTTTTCACAGCATTATAAGATGAACTAATGAATCCAATAGTCCAGATTTCAGAGCCTCCACTTCTTTTATGTGATTATATCTACAAGATGCAAAAACCAAAATCTATGGAAAAATGTTGCAAGGAATGCTATGCAGAAAAGGAATATGTAGATTTTCCTTTCATCCATATTAACAGAAAAAATTATCATTTACTTCATTTAAAAATGGGTTTCTTTCTGCAAACACTCCCTATCATATACAGGACTTAGGATCAAGAATGGTTCTACTTACTGCAGTTGACCTGTTTATTGCAACAAGTACTTTGCATCATTACTGAGGGTTTTTATACCCATTTTCAGGCAATGGCAATCAATGCAATTTGAGTTTGTCCTGTACTCCCTAATAACTTTACAATGTCTAGCTACAGCATTCAAAACTGCACTGATGATCTCAGTCTTTGAAGCTGCAGAGCCCTGTGACAATCTGCACTTTTAATGGTCTCTGTAATCTTCCTCCATGGGGATTACTTCCAGCATTCTAAGACACAAAGCAACTAAACAAAACAGCCATCATTTTATGAATGAAAATAACAAGTTAAAATTGTTTCCTTCCTCCCTACCTCTCATTCCACTAAAAGATGTGTACAGGCAGTTCTCAGACTTATGACATAATTGATTCCTGAAAACTGAGTCTTAAGTCAAAATGTTGCAACTCGGAACCATTTTTCCCATAGGAAACAATGTTATAAATGGGGATTGGTTCCTGAACTAAGGCCCAACACCCTATTTTCACCAAAAGTAACCCAGAATTTTGTACTCAATCAATTATAGATGAATAATATAGCTACATTAATGCATTTATATTGTAAATAGCAATCATACTGATTTGGAAGGACTTCTTTGCTGTGATGTTGCTGGAATTTTTGAATGGTTCTTGGCTAGAGTCTTCTCAGGAGTCTTGGCAGCAGGTTCTTCTGGAGTCTTGTCTGCTTTCTTAAAGAAAGTGCCCAAGCAAGGTTGGGCAGATGTTCTCCAAGGACATGGGTGACACAGTTAACTTGTTCACTGGTGTGGCGTCATGGTGTCATCAAGCATTGTAAAGTTGAAACTGACATCAGGAAGTTGAAACAGGTGTCAGTTTATAAATGTTTAAGTGTGAAATGTTGTAACTTGGAACATTGTAAGTCAAGGACTGCCTGTAATTTTGGCCTTGTCCCCAATTACCAGAGTCCAAAATGTGGAACCATCATCTCCAGATTGGTGCCTCAGATCTGATGCAGTGGCTGCCAATCCTGCACATACAGAGATGGGGTTCTAGGATTAAGGAAAATCTGGGGAATCCCAGATCCTGCTTCAAGGCCAAGATCAAAGTCTAGTACTATGACACTCTCAGAGGAAGATCTATTTTAGTTGTCTCTATCAATTCTGGGCTATAGTTATAATTATCCAGACAGCAACACAGGAAAAACTAAAAAACACGTAAGGGTGCATTATAAACATTATGGTATGAGCTTGGGAGACCCGCATTGCCCTGCATGTGCCAGTCAAACAGGTAAAGTAGCTCAGCAATGTATTACATTTATAAAATATATTTAATGGGGGAAGAGAAGAAGGAAAGGGGGGGAAGTTGTTTTAGAAAAAAAAAAATCAGGTTTTAATATTGCATGATACCATTTTATATAGTCCTCATGATGAGCCACTCATTTTTTACAGAACAAAAATATCTGAAGAAATACAAGAGCATAGCTGAGTGCCAATAATCAAATTCACTAAATGTATACAAATATGCAAGGCCCAGTTACACAGGTTCTTCCACACATACAGCTTCTAACAAAATGTATAGGGACATAAGTTACACATAAATCAGTTTAAGTGATCAAAACAGGTTTAAACCTGTAACAGAACAGAAGTTCAATGCACTTAAACCACTTCCAAAATGGCTGAAACTGACTTAAGATAAACCTGTTTGAATGTACTATCAGACTTAGCTGATTTGGGTTTGTTTAAGGAACTTCTGTCCCATCTTCCCAGTTCAAGTTAACTCACAGTCCCCTAGCATCCCAAGATGCTATGCACCCCTGGGCTGTGCTATCTGCTTCAGCAAAGCAGGGTCTGCCCCACCCCTTTGCTTCATAGCCAAAGCACTAGCACTCCTCTGGCTGGCTGAGGAGAGGGTATGAGGAGAAAACCCACCCCTGTGGCCCAGCACGAAACCCACAGCTGGATGCAGCCTGGTGCCAGGGGAAGTGGGGTAGGGGGGAAAGAAGGGCTTGGCTTCACCCTGGGAACCAAGAGTCAGGAGTAGGGTTGAGTCCTTCAGATATGCCCCCCTCCTCCATCAGTTTCCAACTGGGCTGAGGTGAGGGTGGGGGGGGAAGACAGGGGAAGCCCACATGGGGGTTTGGCTCTGCCTCCCAGAGCCAGGAGTGTGGCTGGAGTTTCCTAGCTATGCCACCTTCCTCAGACTCTGGCCTGGTTGGGGTGGGGAGGGTGCCCATACCTGGGCTTGGCTCGACCCCTCAGAATCACAAACGAGGCTGGAGTCGCTCAGGCACCAGTCTCTGGCCCTGGTGAGGGGGAGGGCCCCAGAGGGAAGCCTGCACTGGTCCTTGGTTCCAGCCCCCTGGAGATGGCTAGAGTTCCCCAGGCAGAGGGAGCAGGTAGGGGAAGCCCACACAGGGGGTTAGCTCTGCCCACCCAGAGCCTGGAGTGGGACTGGAGCTTCCCCCCCGCTCCTCAGTCTCCAGCTCCCTTGTGAGCCAAGCCCCAGCATGGGCTTCTCCTACCTCCTGCCCCCCTCAGCCAACCATGGAGACTGAGGAGGGAGTATGGCTGGGAAACTCCCGCCATGCTTCTGGCTCCTGGCTCCAGAGGGCAGAGGCAAGACCCCTTATAGACTTCCCCCCCACCCAGCCAGCCCAGAGACTGAGGCGAGGGGCATGACTGCAGACTCCAGCCACCTCCAGGAGGTGAAGTCAAGGCCCAGTGCAGGCTTCTCATGGGCCTCAATGTACTGTCATGGGCCAGGGCCTGACTACACTCCCCTGCTCTCCAACCAAGCAGGAATGGGGAAAACTATGGCAAGGGCCATTTCTTCACCACCCCCCAACCCCAGCAGACTATGGCTGCGGTTGGTGCAGCCCAGGGTGGGGGTTTAAAACTTCTCCCCCACATCATACTGAGCAGGTCAGCTGGGGCCTGGCCATACCTCTCCCCTCCCCCACCCCACATGCACTTGAGCAGGGAGATGGGGAAAAGCCACGGAGGGATTCTTTCCGAGCTTCCCTCCCTTCTCTTCAGGAGTGGCTGGCAGGCTGGAAGGCACACTCTAGCACCCCCCAGCTTCCGGCATGAGCCATTGCAGGAATGTGGCTGCATTTCTGGAATCAAAAGTGCATGTCTGTTTACTTGCTTCTCAGTTCAATCTACACAGGTTAGACTAACCTGCAAAGATTGAACAGATTCAGCCTCAAGGTTTTTTAACAGTCCGTACTTAGCCTAAGGTGTCATGCTGCCCTGTCTCCTGCAGTGAAGTGATTATTATATTCACATGGCATGCAAAAGGTATTTGGGTTTGTAACCAGGCAAAAACACCATACACTCTTGACCTCTACTGGTTCTTTTACAGTCACCTTCCCCTCTCAAAGACCATGTACCAAGTGTACTCAGTACCAGGGGGTCAAGATACAAGTCACACACAGTGGCAGAGAGTGGATGCTGAGGGGGCGAGCAACCAGGTCACGTTCAGAATTTTGCACTCCCTGCTTCCCTTCCACCGCATCTTCCAGCATGCAGAGAGCTAGGATTTTTATCTTATAAAACAAAAAGAAAGAAAGAAAAAGAAAAACAAGTTTTGGACCTGTCAATGAAAACAGAATTGTCACATGACAAATAGACTTGACAGTTTATCCAACTGTCCAAAACATATTGTGAATTAATTTATGCTGATGTGGGACCCAGTAGCTGGGCTACTGTTCTGTATTCTTTACAACTAACTTCACTATGTTCCTGTTTAACACATTTGTGTGCACTAGAGACTGTCTCTTCCTAGGTGTTTATACAGCACCTAGAACAGAGCCCTAGTCTGTTGAGGACATTCAGTATTATTGCTTATTTTCTGTTTTGCAATAATATGTCAGCAGCACACCAAGAGAAGTTAAATTTTCTTGCCTTCATTAGAGATCACTGCACTGGTCTTATAAGTCTTCTTGCATTCGGAAGCTATGAAACATCCTTACACTAACATAACTAAGACTGGTTCATTTGCAAATATTATCTGGATTTTGCATTCTCTCCAGCAGTAATATGGAATAGAATCTTTTAACATTTTCTATTTATACTGAAATGGGCTTTCACTATTAATATTCATGGCTTCACTGACTATTTTTTCACAGCTTCTCCATCTGCAGCTGAGATACAATTTAGAGTTTATGCTTCTGTCTTCAAAGAAGTGATGTGGCCAGCAGGTAAAGGTTAGACTGACAGTATTCAGGAAAATTACTTTTTTTTTCTTGCTCTGTTTTACAAAAGAAGAAACCCCAAGTGCTTTAAGGTTATGGCATACAGCAAAAATCGTAACTGTAGAGCTGAGTCAGCAAATCATCTGCAAAGTGGCATTTATATTTTTAGCTATTTGCCCATTAACCTTGAAGAACAGGTTGAATGGGCATATTGGGCGCCTATACATGTGCAGCGAGGCTGTTCCGACATGTCATATTTATAGTGCGTCAGGGCAGACTCGATTAATTGAGTCTACTGGAGTATGGTAAATACCGCGCTCCAGCAGATTCCAGCATCAAATGTATCAGTAACACTCCAGGCACTCTAATTAGAAAGGCTCTCAGAGCTGCTCTAATTACAGCGCTCTCTCCCCCCCCGACCAAAAAAAAAAAGCATGTGTATAAATGCCCTTAATTGTGTTCTTCAGCCCTAACATTTGCAAAAGAAACAAATAATTTGGAGTTCTAGTATGATGTTGAGGCTTAACAAGGGCATTGCACTTTGAAACCAACAGCATCTGTAACTACCCTTCTTAAAACAGACACACTTCATTCTCACATAGCACTTTTCAACCTCATGCTCAAAGCTCCAGACATGGAAGAAGCCAGTATGTCCATTTTACAGACAGCGAAACTGGAGCTTGGAGAGGTGAGATTTATCCTGGGTAATTCAGCAGGATAGCCAAGAGTAGAAGTCTGAATTCTAGCCCTCTGGGCCACAGTGTTTCCCTTTAAGATATTCCTTAAACTATGGACATGGCTCTCAACCATTTATAGACTCAAGACACCCCTCAACAGACTCCATAACTTTTATGAATTGAGTGGCACCCCATTTCAAATACTACCTTATCTATTACAGTGTTTAACATTGCTATTATGGGGCTCGGCAATGAGGGCCGGGCAGGGACTGAGCTCGAGCCTGTACTTATTTTCTTACCTCCCTTCAAAGGACCCTGTGGCACCCTGGCACTTCAGCTGACAATCACCGAGCTAAGAGAATTGTATTTTTCCTTGATTTCACTATCCAGATAGTCTTTACCTCTGTTCTTTATAAAACTATGTGGGACTGGCCTTTTACAAAGCAATAACCTTTTCAAATATTCAACAGCTGAATTAATTTATTTGGAACATATTCAACTACGTTTATAAAGTACTACCCAAACTCAACAATGTTAAATCAATCCAACTCCATGTTCACAACAGTAGTTCTCATTTCTATTGATATTTTGCCATTCCCTTTAAACAGCAACATAATAGCAAAGAGAAAAATTGCTAGCAAACTGGATTTGGTAAATTTCATCGTACTGCCTGTTGTCACTCTGTATAATTCTTCCCAGTGCAGCACTCTCCTTTGGGAAAATCTCTCCACTGCTGGCTTGTTTCAGCATTAACATCCCGCAGCCTTGGGATTAACTGCAGAGTCTGCAATCCTGTAGTGTGATCTGCCCTCAGGCTGAGAATCAAGAAAGTCAAAGGGGTTGTGCATACAGGGATTACAATGCAGCATTTAGGGGCACAGTCCTGTCTTTAGTTCCAGATGAATTTATTAAACTCAACAGAGGTCACATTAACTCTAACTGGTCCTGGACCATTTCAATGATTTGCCTTTGCTTAGGTCCTTCAACAAGTTTTTTCATGGTTGAA
This sequence comes from Caiman crocodilus, assembly GCA_030014935.1. Taxonomy (NCBI): domain Eukaryota; kingdom Metazoa; phylum Chordata; order Crocodylia; family Alligatoridae; genus Caiman; species Caiman crocodilus. Next base: position 47,885,389 of record JAGPOW010003395.1, on the reverse strand, counting down.
TAGCTATTTTTCTTTCACTTCCGGGCACAGAAGAAAACACTTTTGATCAGCTCTATTAATCTCTGCTTCTTCTGCAAACATGCATATGTGAGGATCAAGACACCCCTCCCCTTCACCCCCACCCCCACCTCCAATGTGTTCTGTTCTCTGAGCAGTAGTTTCTGCACCAGTGACCTAATCCTATTATATAAAAACTGGCTGGGAAACTATCTTCCTGTCCCACAAAGCTTGGCAAGATTTCCTAAGTTTTCCCATTCTGCATCAGCATGAACTGTGGAAGGTTTTTCTGTGACAATAAGGAGCAAGGCATCCACTCCAGAACAGTGAATAGCATGGTGGATAGGACACACTCCTCTAGATATGGCAAGGTTCAAGTTCCTGTTCTCCTATAACCCTGGTTAATAGACATGAGCCTACCAACTACTCTCTGGTGGGGCCACTTTCAATAAATCCTTGAAAAGCCATTGGGACAGGGCTTTAAACTGGGATCTCTATCTTCCCTACCTTAATCATTTGCTTTCCCTCCATATCTAATGGAACAGTTCCAGCAGTAGAGACAGAAACTGAATCTATATATCCCTGCATTTAAAGAGACAGCAACTGATTCAATATAGACCTAAAATTAGACAAATTCCAGGGATGAGAAATACCCAGGTTCAGATCTTGTTTTCCTGATTCAAAGCATCAGGGCATCCCTTGGACCTGGTGCCCCTCTCTCCCCAACACACACACATTACAGCTCAATGCTTACACCAAGCCATTATTTATCCTTCTTGGGATGGAGGCAAGGAGGAGTATCCTGTCTCATTTTGACTAGAAATTCCATCCTAGACCTAAGACACTGTAGCCTCAAAGGAAGAGTCACTCTGACTAGTAACTCTCCTATGAAAAGTTTCAAATTTTGACAAATTTGTATTTTCCAACCAAAAACATTTTTCTCAAACATTCCTGTCCAGCTCTACCTGTGCACACTGAAGTGAACAGCACGCCTTCCCCTCCCCTCTCCCCGCCATCCAGCCCTATTTACTTCACAGATGCTGCACCAAGAGCCCAAGTCCACCCTGTTTAGCTATCGGCTCTACAAGCTGCTTCCAATTCATTTTCCTAGAATTTGGCTCCTGTATTTTGCAGTGCTCAGAACAGGTCCTTTCAGAGATGGTTCCTTTCAGAATCGGGGAGAGCATGGCATGGTCGTTGCAGAAGCTAAGCACTTAACCTCACGCTACTTTGGAGCCACCTTAGAAAGTAGATGCTATTTGTATTGGCTGAGACATTCTTAACTCTGTTATTTCAGATGGATTCTGCCTTCCTGTGTCAATGCATGCAACAAGGACTGACAGCTCCTTGTAGCTGTACTCTCCATGTAGCCACATGCTGAGATTGCCACATGGACTACTCAGCTATAAATAACCAAGCAGCCAAAAGGATTTGGATACCCAGTTTTATCGATTTTGTTTTTAGTTGGGTCTACAGATTCTTTTGATGTCATTAACAGTCTCAGCCAGTGTCTACACCAGTAGGTCTCAGCCTCCTTAGAGTGCTTACACAAGTTACATGTTTCATGTGATCAGGCCCCTGAAAGTTCGATAACTGTGACTTTACACACACACACTGCTGCCAAGCACTTTTTAAAATGGCTGATTGTGAGAAAAATTAGCCCTGGTCAAATGAAATATTAAATTAAGGCACTCTAAAGTATGCCAGCAAGCACCAGCCTATCCCTTCCTTCTGGGGCTGTCAGCAGCAGAGGAAGGGGGAGCAGCAGCATAGAGCTGCCAGATAATATGAAGGCCCTGAGCTGGGGGTGGGGTGGGGGAGACGGAGAGAGGGAGGACTGTGGATTGGAGCCCTCTCACTTCGTGGGCCCAACCTGGCTCCTCCCATGCCCCAGCCAGGGTAGCTGGAGAGGCGGGGGCAGCAAGGCAAGGGGGCTCTGTTCCACCCTGCCCCCTCCTCAATTCTGGCCATTCAAAGCAACAAGCAGCTGTGTCCTGACACTCCCTCTTCCTCTCCCTCCCTTGCCAACAGCTGGGGAGCAGGGGGGAGATGGACAGACTGGGAAGAGGAGTGGTTCAGTAGCCTCCTCGGAGGCGGTGTAAGCACCCCTGCCTACTGGCCAGGACTGGTACAGGCAGGCTCTAGTACCCCCAGTACAACCCAACAGATGTTCACTTGTTGGGTTGAGGAGCAGAGGATGGGGGGCTCCAAATCATGCCACTTTCTGCAAAGGAGGGCCCTGAACATCCGTAGGCACGCTTTGACTCCAGGCAGCCCTCAGAAAAACAAGAGGCCAGAATGTTTTTCACACGAAGAGTTCCTATTAGAAATCTCTGGGTTTATCTTGTGAATCATGTTTGCAAACCTCACAGTAGGGCTGCGTGAAATGTTGCCGGGTGTGTCGTTTTGATGCTGTTTCAACTCGTTTCAAGCTTGAAACAGTGAAATTGAAATTAAATGAAAGGCTTCAAAACAGCCTTGAAGCAAAACAAGGGCACTCGAAATGTTTTGAAACTTTCTAAATGTTTTGAGTTTCGAAGCTGGGCTTGCCTGCAGGGAAACAGAAAGTAAGGGGGGGGGCGGGGAAGGACTGCTCTGATATTGACATGTACATGTGTAGCTGACCAGTGACTGTGATCCTTCCCTGAGGTCCCTTCCAATCCCAGTGCTCTGGGAGAAGGATGAAAAAACAGCTGTGCCTTAACGCGCACACACACAATCGCACGTCACAAGTTTTGCTTGTCAGCAGTTTGAATTGCAGTTTCCCAGAAACCCCTGCACCCATCTCCTTGAAACCTGGCAGGTTTCATGGGCTCAGCAGGGACTACCATGCCTGTTGTTTTCACCCCAGTGTGCCTTAACACATATGTGACATGAGTTTTGCTTGTCAGTAGCTTGAGGTTCAGTTTCCCAGAAATGCCTACACCTATCTCCTTGAACCTTGAAAGGCTTTGTGGCCTCAGCAGGGGCTACCATTCCTGCAGTTTTCATTTGAATCAGGCAGGAAATAACAAAGTTATGGGGAAGTATGAAACTGCCTATTATAGCCTCTTAGCAAAACTTCAAAACAGTGTTGAAACAGCAAAACAGTTTTGATGAAACAAAACGAAACAGTGCTTCAAAACAAAATGAAACTCAAAAATGAAACACTGTCCCGGCAAAACAGAAGTCAAAATGAAACAGTGCTGTTTCGTACAGTTCTATTTAACAGTGCTAATATTGGACTCATAGCTAATAGAAGTGTTCTACATCCTAGCTGCAGGCTAGTGGTTTTCAAGCAAAACTCTTAAGGTTGCCACATCAGGTGGTTTTCTTTTTGCCAAACACTGAGGGTATATTTATACTACTTCCACAGCACATCCAGAAGTGTCACTATGAAACATACAACCCACTCAACATGCACCAACTCCGGAAAATGGCAGCTGCTTTGCAGCAGCAGAAGGCACACTCTATTACATATTTAGGCTCTTTGTCTCAGGTACACTTATGGGTACATGTTCAATGACTTTGAGGTGCCTACGTTGCTACATTTCCAGGATTTGGGGTGTGCAGAATGAGTGCAAGTGGGTAGAGCAGGCTTCATGGCAGTGTTCCTGGGTGTAGCACAAGGGTGGTGCGGACAAGCCTGATGAGCCCTGCTTGAGCTGGCTAACACTGAGAACCAGTGCTTACCACTCATTAAAGGGGGCCCCAGATGTTTTTGGTCTCTAGCTCTGTAATTTACAAGGACAGCAACTCCAGAGAGAGTAGACTGCACATATGCTGCATCTGGCTGCAAAATCCATTTGTCACAAGATAGGAGGTTTACTAAACTTTTCTGACAAGCTGAGCCAGGAAAGAAAATTACATTCATAAAAATATACTTATGTTTGTGAATAAAGAAAAGCTTGTAGGTGAACTAAAAAAAAGTCAGAGGATTTCACTACAAACAAAAGAACCTCTCACACTGAGAAAATAAAATCTCAAAGGGCAATTCCAATCCATCACAGCCAGCAAGTATGAACATTGAAGAAGAAAGGCAAGAAACTGATCACTAACCCAGGAACCAGAAACCATAATGTGAACAGCCAGTGCCCTTCCTGGGAGCATTCATTTAAACTTGCACTGAATTTTAAATACTTGTGGCCCTCTCAAATAAGATCAACTTTCCTTTATGAAAGCCAGGCCCAGTGCTGTAAAACCTTCCTCACATGAACAGTTCTTGCTGAAGCTAATGGGGTTCCTCCTATAATTAAGGGGCACAGGATTTGGTTCAGAGGTGACAGGCTGTAATAATACAAAAAAATAAAAAAGTCTTTTCAGCAGCAAACAAATTATTCCTAGTTGGGGTCAACTCAGAGGTCCAAGCAGGGAGATATGACTATATACATCACACCAGCTCTGTTCTCTTCCTTGACCTAGCCTGTATTATTTTGTGTGTCAGTGTAACCCATAGTTCCTCGAACATCACATGGAGCAGGAGCTCCATAGGAGACTTTTGAGTCTAAAATTACTTTTAGTGTGGAATCAATGAAAAAAGCTATAATGCATGTCTTTGATCTTAGATACTTAAGGTGCCTAAATACCTTTACAAATTTGCCCCCACATGTTTTACCTCAAGCAGCATATGTTCATGCTTTAAGTGCTAAAGTGCAAGGTCTGAAACTGAGCTGCAGGTCCAAACAGGTTCAGTTGTGTAAGGGACAAGGAAATGATCTTGAACTGCAGATCATGTCAGCTTCCCCTCAGTCCTACATGTGCATGAAGCAGAGCAAAGAAAAGAAAAGGAAAAAAAAAAAATCAGCTAGGTCATGGTACTGAAGGAGGAGGGTGGAAAGGAAAGAAAACAAGTGAAAAAAGGGAAGAGGCATGGGGAGTAGAGGTTAGGAAGAGAAACAGCCAGGGATGGGAAGAAGTGAAAAACATACGAATGAGCCAAACCAAAGTTGTGTGCACAGGGTGAAACTCACCCACCGAACAGAACAAGGCCCACTCAGAACACTCATATGGAGAATGGTGGCAGTAGGGAGCTCAGAGAAAATGGTGACTGCATGCAGCAATTCAGTCCTTGCAAGAGGGAGGATTTCATAGCACCTAAGCCAGATCCTGGATTTCTCATTCAGTACTGACAAAGCCAGATGGCAGAGACCTTGCAAGAAGATGTCATGATATGCGGACTGTCCTGAAATAGGCTCTAGCCACAGCTCTCCTACCAATCTACAGCAGTTCTCAGGGCTTCCAGGCTCCATGCTGTGTTGCTGGGAGCTCCCAGCTCAGTCTGAAGACCTCAGAATCTGGGTTCTGGGTTGAGAAGTAAGAAGTCCGGAAGCTCCAAGAGCTGCATCTCTAGTCAAAGTCCTTCTGGGCTCTATAGTGTGAAACAACCTTGCTCTATGGAGTGCCCCTAGTAGCAGGAACCAAAGGATTCAAGACTCTTGGGTCTATCACAGAGGTGGGCAAAATAAAGCCTCCGGGCTGAATCCGGGCCACCAGGACATTCTATCCAGCCTCCATGGCCCTTAAAAAATTAGAAAATATTTATCTGCTCCTGGCAGCCTGTGAAAGATGACAGGAGCCAAGGGCAGTAGGACCCTGGAGGAGCTGGCAGTGAGACTGAGCAGCGCAGTCCCACTCCACCCCCAGCCATTTCCCTGCCTTCTTGCCCCCACACTGCTCTAGTACCACATGGCTCCTGGCTGCATCACAGGACTGCAGAAGCATGGAGCTGTGCTGGGGGAGGGGTGGGGGAGTGGCTGTGTGTATGTGTGTGTGTTTATAGGATGAGTCCTATGCGTACACCCCATTATATACATGCGTCCAAACCCCCCCTCACACTGCCATACATGCACACCCCCACACCTACACCTCCTCACACACCCCAACCACCCTCCCTCCTACACACAGCTCCCCACAAACCACATACCACCCACACCCCACATATCCACACACACCTGCACATGCTTCCTTGGCCCACACCCATCCACCCCCCCATAGACAACTCACACCTCCCCCACACCCCACATGCCCACACACCCACAGCCCCCCACAAACTGATACCCACCCCCCATGCCCTCCACCCCTACACAATATACAAGAATGAGACTTCATTTTAAGTTATTATATACAATCACCTCTGTATACTCTACAGAAATACATGTAAACCAGGGCAAAATCCTTTTTGAAATCAAATTAATTAATGTTTTAGATGTTCCCTTTTTAGAAAATAATTTGGTATTTTTCTGGTTCTGAGATGGCAAAACCTGTTGCAGAAAGGAGTACTTCCGGGGGAAGGGGAGGGACTTATGGTGGCAAAAGTTAGAGGCTCGGGGGCAGGACTTCCAGTCCCAATATGGCAACCAGGGGCCGGGGCACCTGTCAAGGGGTGGGGCTACCCATGCAGCCTTCAACAGTTTGCCAAAACTCGGTAAGTAGCCCTCCGCCCAAAATAGTTACCCACCCCTGGTCTATTGGCTCTCTATATTATTTGACTCCAACACAAACTGTGGAAGAGGTTGCCCCAAGAGTTGCCTTGGGTTGCTCAGCACTGGTACACTCTGCATAACAAGGCTGCCCCAAAACTGGGGGCCATATAAATCTTGGCAGCTGCCAAGAAAAAACAGACAATTCTAGTCCTGATTGCAGGTTAGAGATCACACCTTAAATATCGCCCCAAAGACTCACATTGCCAGCTGGCCCTTCTACTGACACTGCTGTAGTTCCAACTGGATTTTAGTGGCTAGTTGCTTTGAACAATAGAAAAAAAATGTCAACTTTTTCTTTTCTTATCACTCTTCTGCTTAAGTAGGTAGTTATCTAGCTTTCAGATGCTATTTTGTTTACATGTACACTTCTGGTTTGTGAGGCATTGATTGATAAAGTCACGACAATACTAAAGTGCAGGGAAAAAAAAGTACTAATGAGTCTCACACTTCTAACGTGTGGGTGTCTAAGCTCTCTCTTTTTCCAAGGAAGATGTTTTCTTTACATAACTTTGATGAGCCTTCTGTAGCAATTATCCATTCCTCTTCAAGCTGTGCTTGAATAAGGACTATACTCCCCACTAAAAAAAGGGGTCAGATTATTTTCTCCTTTGCGTTGTGCTATGAAAAGTCTTGAGAATACATGAGGTTGCAAGGATATATTTGTATACATTTCACGCAGAAGTCTTTGTGTTTGTATTTTTTAATCATGATTTCTGGCACCGTCTAAACAACATCTTTCATGGGGAGCTAATGACACTTTTGTGTCTTGCAATTTCCACACTATCAACATGCTGTGGGACTCCCATCTGTTACCATATCTGATTAATTATGGCCATATTATATTTTCACCTAGAAATATAATTGCTAGGAAAGACAACAATTATAATACTTAGCACTAATATAGTGTTTTATATGTTCAAAGCACTTAACAAACTCCAAGCAATTAATTAAAATGAGGACAGCTTGCTTCCTGATGGTGGTAATATCACAGATAGATGCAGTATATGAAGAAATATGTTCCTATTTGAATTGAAATGTATGCATCCTTCTGAAGTGCTGTTTGGAGCAGGAAAGCAAATATATGCTAAGTCAAGCGTATTTAAACCGAGACTCAAAAAAATCAAAATTTACTCAAACTAGTTGGAAGATGGAAAATATTTCCTTTGAAGGCTTTCACAGACTCCTTCCCCCAGCCCCATTTCCTATTGCAACATTTTGAAATATTTGTCTTCCAATTTAGTTTAATATCTGGTTGCAAAATAAGAAAAACTCAGTCATTCATGAGAAATGTCTCCCTAACATTTTTTAGCAGAAAGAATAAAGTTCAACATATTTTTGACCAGTTAAAAATATACAATATTTAAAACTGGAAAAACTAAACTCTGGGCCTCGGCTGATATATGTTGCTGCAGATGCAATGACATCAGGAGAGCTGCAGGGTCTGTGCCCGAGTTACAGTGTTCCCATCAGGCCACACTGCTCTGTTTCAAACACCAGCCTGCATCTAAATGCCATCTAATGCTGCCCTATCTGACAAAGGCATCATGGAGCACGTGGTTACTCCCCGACATTAAAAGTAGGTGTTATGCCAGGCCAGCTCGCATACACTGACTCTTATGTCAATGAGACTTCATCTGCTTTTCTGATTACTTATTCGAGTCTCCGTGTCACATGGTCACAGCGGTCTGTCCATACAGAACAACTTGCAGGATCAAGACCTTAACACCCAAAACATCCTTTAAATACAAACTCACCGCCAGACTTACTGATCCTTCTGGATGCTAACAAAATCTTCATTGTCCCTTCAACAACTCCCCACTGCCCAAGGCAGCACTCTGGGGAAGGTAAGAGGGGCAGGAATCATAAAAACAATAGATAGAACAAAGTTTTCAAGTGTTTAGTGGCCTTGAGTGTCTTAATTTTGTCCAAATTGAGGTGCTTCAAATGGACCCAAAGTTCAGAGACTGAAAACTCAGGACTTCTACAAATAAGGACTCTTTAGCCTGGTTTCAGGTAGACACCCACAATCAGTAGTGAAAAATCTCTGCCAGGCATGGATCACTTGGATCCTTGCCTTGATTTAGTCATCTTTCCCAGGATCCTCAGGATGACCCTGCTGGGCTTTTCCAGCTGTCTCAGCTGGTACCATCCCTCTGGGGAAAGATAGAGACTGAGCCCTCTTAAGCTTACTTTGCCCTACATCCACACATTTATGCCCCCCTCTGCTGAACTAGCTAATTTTTAACAAATTTTCAATAGCACAGCAGTGAGTGATACACCAGAAAATGTCCCTCAGATCTCGAGGAAAATGATTAACATTAGAGGTATCTTTCATGTTGACAATGTGGAAATCACGAGATACAAAAGCATCATTAGCTCCCCATAAAACATTTAGTTTAGACAGTGCCAGAAATCATGATAAAACACACAAATACAATGGCTCCTGCACAGAATGTTTACTAATATATCCTTGCAACCTCATGCATTCACAAGATCTTTTATAGTTTAAAGCAAAAGAGAAAAATCTGACCCTTTGCGGTAGGGCCACTGCTAATACATCTGGCACATTTACATGGTGCCAGTGGGCACTACCAACCACGCAGGACAGACTTGGATCATTTTCCAAAACTGTAACCGCATGATAGAAGAGTAACCTTTCATCAGCAACAGAAAAACAGTTTAATTTGGGAAATGGTCCATTCACACTCATCCAGATCATCCAGTTTGACTTCATATATAAGGTAGCCCAGTGAATTTCAGCCCCTGGGGTTCTGAAAATTTAACCAAATGAAGCAGAACATGCCCCAAGGTCTGCTTCATGCTACAGCAGTCACTAACTTTTTGACATTAGAAATAAGAGAACCAATCAATTAAAAAGGTGACTATTGCACAGAGTTTAATCTCATTAGAAAATATTTACACAAAGTGCAATGGTGAAAGCTTTTGACCTCTCTTGGTTCAGGAAGGACATTTTACCACTGTTTTGACTTATCTTTAATCTGCTGAACAGGCACCAGCATTCAGACATAACAGATAAGAAAAAACTTCTGGCAGTAAATCCTTGATTACGAAAGCAACCATTGAAAATGCACTGCTGAGCAAGCTCTGGTTGGGTTACTGCATTTCTTGTATTTTACTCCCATGCTGTTCATGTAACAGAATTACTGGATAAAGACACTCTAGGAAGGGCTGCCAAATTTGGCTTTATGGGCAGACCAGTCAAAATTTCAAGAAAACTCCAGTACTTTAATTTAATTGATTAGATGAATGTCAGCTTCTACTCCCCATACACTGTTTTCTCTCCTGTTTTCTTGAAGCACAAGACAAACTAAAGAAAATCACTTCTGAAAAAAAAGCCACTTTTCTGAGTAATGAATTTTTTCAACACCTTGGATGTGGAATCTGGTGCCTGTCTGCAAGTTAACAACAACAGATGCTAAGCATATAAAATTAACCGCACTGGAAATACACCTCAAACAACAGTTTTTTCTATCAAGGACCAACAATTGGTTGAACAGCTAAAGCAGGGGTGGGCAAAATGGTAGATCCAGCTGGATTCCGTTTCCCAGCAGCCCACCTGCATAGCTAGGGCTGGTCTCTGTGGAGACCCCAGCCGCAGCTGCGCTGTGATAGCGCAAGGCAGGGGTTGCCATGGAGCCTGGCCCCAGCCACACTCACAGAACATGGCAGAGCAGGGAAGGGGGCTGCTCCAGAACTGCTGGGATCTTGTAGCAGGGGCAGCTTGGCCTGGGACCAGGGCAGAGCCACAATCTGCAGCCTGCACACTCTGGGCAGGGGCTCACAGGCAGTAGATGGTGGATCTGCCCCATCTTGGGACCACACTGTCACCGCTGCAAGGAGCTGGGGTAGAACTGCAATCTGCAGCCTGCATGTCCCTCCCCAGAGCATGCAGGCTGCAGATCACAGGTCTCCTCTGGCCCCAATGAAACTGCCCCCACCACAAGATCCCAGCGGCTCGGGAGCAGCCTCCTTCCCTGCTGTGATGCCTGCCATGCCAGCGCAGCTGGGGCTGGTCTCCATGGCAACCAGAGCCTTGAGGAGACCTGCTCCAGCCATGTAGGCAGCGGCAGCTGGGAAATGGAGTCCACTGCCTGCTCGATCTGGCCCACAGGCTGGACTTTGCCTGCCCCTGAGCTTAAGCTATTACCTGGTAAACTAACCACTATTTGAATGTACAGGGCAGTGTGCTCTTAACAGTACAACAGCATTTGAATGTTAATACATACTCACTGGACCTAAACTCCAGACATACCTCCCAGATTTAGGAGAGTTGTAGTAAATGCATGAATTGCTATAAAAGACTCCTTTAATTCACCACTAGTGTCTTAGGTTCACAGTGATGCAAGTCCTTTGAATCCAATGAAGTTCTATGAGCACAAAAATTGGTGACATCTTTACATGTGCTCCAGGGGCAGGGAGGGGGAGTGCTCCAAAATCTGCTATAATTAAAGCACCCACAGCATCTCTTGTATTCATCATCCTGCTCTTCAAAATGGTGGCAGGGGTGCTTTAAGTAAAGATTGTTTGGCAAAAAGTTTAGTTAAAGCACCTCATTGTCATTTCAAAGTGCATGGATGCTAAATACATGGAGGCTGCTGAAGCATGCTAATTAGCAAGCTCCAGCAGACTTGATTAATCATGCCTGCTCCAACATGCTATAATTACAGTGCTTTGGAGCAGTGTCCACGAGCATCTCCAGGCACCCTGGAGTAATACAGTGGTAAACCATTGGAGGCTTAACACATGTAACTGCCGAGGTCATTACAATTGTGTGGCATGGTCATTTTAAATACAGAGGAAAAAACCCTAAAGCAAATAGAAAGAAATACCCACCGTGATCAACCTACATCTTTAATGGAAATCATTGTATAAATGAATATGAAGGGAAAAAAAAATACAAAATAAAAATCTAAGTAAATTGAGGGCTTAAGGAAAGATTTGACAGTACCTGCAGGATGATAAACACATACCAGATGCTGTGAACTGAGTAAAACCTGCTTGCTCCTGTTTGCTACTGAAAGTGTTACATAATGTTCAGAAATACAATGTCACATTAACACTGGAAAAGTGGAAACCTGCTGTACATTGTGAAATGCTTTCAAAACTGTTAGTGTGGGACTTGAGGGTCTGATCCTTCAAACACTTTTAATACAAGACCTCCCCATGCCTTGGATATGTCTATAGCACCCGTTAGCTTAGAGGGGAAAGGGGTGCAATTATTTCAGCTGGATGGCCCCTTAATGAATTTTGGTGAGCTGTTGACGGTCGCAATGGTAGCCTCGACCCCTGCTTACCACCTTGGGACCAGAAGTCCCATTCCCTATCCCCACATTTTTGCTACTGTAAATCCCTCCCCTTGCCCCAGAAGTATTCTGTTGGGGGGGGCAGGGAAGTGCCATCTTAGAACAAGAAAAAAACTCAAATCATATACTAAAAGTTAAATACCTAATATAATATATTTTAATTTTATTTTTTTTAAAAATCATGATTTGTGTGTTTCTGTAGAGTGTAAAGTGGTGACTGCATAATAACTGAAAAATAAAGTCTTACTCATATATTGTGCATGGGGTGGGAGTGTGTGACGTGTGGTGGGGTGTGTGAATATGGTGGGGTTTGTGGGGTGCGATGTGTGTGGGGCATGGGATGTGTGTGGGGCTTGTGAGAGGGTATGGCTGTGGGTGTGAGGCGGGTGTAGGCATGAGAGATTTGTGGGCACTGCCTAAGCTGCTGGGATGTTTCAGGTTAAGGAACTTGGAAGTGGGGGGGCTTTGAGTTGGGAGTGAGGGGCACCAGCAGGGCTGGGAGGGAAGCAGGGGGCTGCGGGTCTGGAATGAGGGGCACTGGCAGGGGGGCAGGGGCTGCAGGTAGGAAGTGAGGGGCACCACCAGAGCTGGGTTGGGACAGGGAGCTGCCCATCAGGAGTGGGAGGCACGGGGGATGGAATGATACTGTGGCAGAGCACTGGCAGCACCAGGGGACTGTAGGTTGGGAGTGAGGGACTCCAGCAAGGGGTGGGGGGCAGGTACTACTGTTTGGGAGTGAGGGACACTGGTAGTGTTGGGGTCAGTGGGTCCAGAGTGAGGGGCAGAAACAGGGCTGCAGGAGTGTGGCTTGTGAGCAAGGAGCAACAGAATGGGCAGGGGCAGGGCTCATGACAGTGTCCTGCCCCCTCCTCCAATCTCCTGCCCATGCTGCTCCCCATGAAAAGTGTCCTCTTTTTTGGACCTGGAAATATGGTAACCCTAGGTCAGGGCCTAAGACCTTCCATAACCCTGGCTTTTCAGTGGGCCTAGTACAAGAAGCCCAGACTTCATGAGTCTCTGATACCGAAGCCCTGAGCCTGTGGTTCATTCTCTGTTTCTGGTTTTACATGAGGGCTAAACAGAAGGGACCAGTCCAGCAGTACGAAGCTGTATATGGCTCTTGGGCTTAGCTCATAAGTAATGACTCAGTCCGTTGGCATTTACAGGGCTTACTCCTGTTTCATTCATTAAAATTACCCTTTTTTGTCAGCTTCAAACTGAAGCCCTAGCTCAGAACTGATGGCAAAGCCATGGACTGGTTCAGTAAAAACTATAACTTTTCCTCTCCTGACTCTGCACTATTAATACATGTAGAACTGACACCACATTTGGCACGTACGAAGGGAGTACCAGGCAGATCATAACTGAACCCAAACCATAGCTGCCCATGACGAACCAACCCTTTTTTTGCTCCAGACACTGGAAATAATTGCAGTACTGAAGTAGGGCTGGCCAAAGAAAAAAAATCAAATGTGTTCAGTGATAAATAAGGTTTTCTCCCCTCAAAATTTTTCATAAAATATTTAGTCTTTCAATGAAAACATTCTAAAAAATTTCTTTCATTTATTTTGGTGAGGGAGATTGCATGTTCTCTTCAAGAAGGGAAAGGAACAGGTGAAACAAAGGAAAGAAACAGTGAATGAAAGGGAGAGAGCACATATGCAAATGTAGATTTAGGGGCAGGAACTTGTTTTTTCCTATTTTTCCAGCACTGGGAAGAAAAAAAGTGGGATAGGTGAATTTCCTGAAAAATGTTGAATGGGGGTAAGGAAGGGAAAGAATTTTGTGTTGACTTTTTTTTGGGGGGGGGGGAGGAAGAGGGAGAGCTACTTCTTATCAACACCTACTCATTTTTCAATGAAAAATTTCGCAGTAAAAATGTTGACCAACTCTTCACCTAAAGCTGGGTGTGTTGGTCAAGTACATGATTAAAGTGATCTTATTCCAAAAAAAGAATGCTTTGTTTTAGAAATATATCGATGACTCACACCCCCCCCAAAAAAAAGAAAAAAGATTAGACAAAACAACCCCTCAAAATACATCTCTGAGCAAGTAAAAGCAGCAGCTCTTGAGTGTAATTGACAGTGGTTCCTAATTATAAAACAGTTGGCATAACTCACGGTAGCTCAAGAACACTATAAATGATTACCATTTCACTTGCAAGAAATTTTGTTTCAGGTTGATCATTGTGACCTAGGCTAGGGAGCAGATTGCTGCAACTCTAGAAACTGAATGGCAAACAGGGAGCCAGACCCAGGTTGCAGAAAGCAATCTAGGAAACCAGGTATCCTGACAAGATTTAGAACTCTTCTGCAAGTCCCAACCCCTGCCTGGAGCAGTGACATAGCTCTCTGGAGAACTAACATGTTGAAGATTGCAAGCTGGAAACATCTGCCCAGCAAACAATAATACTGTTTACTTTAGAACAGTATTTGCCCTGTGCTTGACAATAAAGTTTCATGAAAGTAAGCTCTTCCCTTTGGTCCCAGCCAGCCTCGTACTTGGATTTGAGCCTATAAGCCAGGGGTTGGCAACCATGGAGCCGGGACTGCAAGCAGCAGAGCCGGGGCAGGGTGTAGCAGGCAGGATGCAGACACCTGTGCTCCAGCATCAGCTCTGTTCTGATGCATGCACCCACACCGGAGCGGGCAGTGGGGGAGGGGCCCGAGGCAGCGCAACCCCGGTCTCTCCCCCGCCCCTGGCACAAAGGTGATGGCAGGGCTCCAGAGCCCAGTGCAGCTGCTTGTAGCCGGCCTGGGCTCTGGGCAGCTGCAGCAAGCAACAGGTTGGCTGCAAACAGCTGTGTTGGGCTCCACAGCTCTGGCATCAGCTCCATGCTGGTGGTGACTGCATTCACACCTCAGAGTGGACAGCAGGAGGGCTGAGCTGCCTTAGGGCCAGGCCCTATCCCCGCTGTCCGCTCTGAGGTGCATGTGTAGCCACTGCCAGCATGGAGCTGATGCTGGAGCTTTGAGCCCGGCATAGCTGTTTGCAGCCTGCTGCAGAGGCCCAGAGCTCAGGCTGGCTACAAGCAGCTGCTCTGGGCTCTGGAGCCTAGTCATCAGCTCTGTGCTGGCAGCAGGAGAGAAGCCGAGGTTGTGTTGCATCATGTCTCTCCCACCATCTGCTCAGAGGTGCATGTGTGGCTGTTTGCAACCTCCTGGCTGCAACCAGCCACAGCTCTGGGTAGCTGCTGCCAACTATGGAACCCAGGCTGCTTGCAGCAGAGTTTGCAGCTGAGCTGGCCTGATTCCCACCCACTCCAAGCCTAGCACTGGCCCAGCCCCCCTAATGGGATGAGGCTGGCACTGCCCCTTGCCAGGAGCACCACACCTTTGCAGGCTTAACTGTGTGGAGTGGGTGGATGGTTGGACTGATGGGCAGGCTCTGGCCCAGGCCCTTGGCTGGCTGTGCTGCAGCCCAGGGGCTGGCTCCCCAGGGAAGTATAGGGGCTCTGGCAGGCCCAGGGCATTGTTGGACTTTGTCCAGTGGCCCAGCAGCCCAGCTCTGTGCACCCATGCATTTGGTTCTGTATGTTTGTCTGCCTCTGGTTCTGTGTATCTATGTGTGCATACGTGTCTGGTGCTGGATGTGTGTATGCATGTGTCTGTTCTGGTTCTCTTGTGTTTGTGCACATGTAGTTGTGTGTGTGTGCGCGCGCGCACGTGCGTGAGCCTCGTTCTCTGCTCTTCTTTCTCTGTCTCTCTCTCTCCTCATTTTTTTTCTCTCTCTTCTCTTTCTCTTATTTACCTTTTTCTCTCTTTCTCTCACTGCAACTTGCTTAATTAAAAAGTACACAACAAAAAAGGCAAAATATATGATTGTTAAATATAGTAATATACAGTGTGCCCTGCCTTGTACCTCTAGCTTCCCCTTCTCCCCTCAGTTTTGTTTTTCTGGCATGCCGGTACTCCGGCACCTTCCAAGGTAAACATTGTGGTTTTTTCAGCACTCTGGCCAAAAAAACATTGCCTACTGCTGTTATAGGCTAAAGCAGGGGTGGGCAAAATATGGTCTGTGCCCAAGCCATTCTATCCAGTCTCTTGGGCCCCTAAAAAATTTAGAAAATTAATTATTATCTGCCCCTGGCTGCCTGTCAAAGGTGACAAGGCACCAGCAGCAGTAGACCTCAGGAGGAGCCAGCTGCAGGATCCAGAAGCTGTAGCAGCAAGACCTGCCTGGCCCCGCCCTGCCCCACCCCCAACCAGAAGCCTCTGCCTAGCAGAGTCTTCTGGCCTGGGACCCTGGGACTGTTCCCCACCTCCCTCCACTCAAGTGGGAACTCAGCTAAGAACTGAGGGGTGGGAAGGGAGAACAAGCCTGTAGGTGATCACTTTGGTCCTTGGGACCGCCTGGCTCCTGCTTAGTCCTGCATTTTGGCAATGCAGCCAGGAACGATGTGGTGTCAGAGCAGCCAGTGGGTGGACAAGGGTGTGGGGAGAAGCGGTGGTGGGCTGGAAAGTGGGGAAGTGGCGGTGGCAGGGGTCAAGGTGAGTGGCAGTGAGCGGGTGGACAGGCATGAGTGCAGCAATAGTTTGGCAGGAGTGGGGGCCTGCACCTGTGCCCTGAGGGCAGGGCTGGCAAGAGCTCTATGGAGTCAGACTGGCTCCCCTGGCTCCCTAATGGTGCAGCCCAGCATGGCTCTATAAAGCCCCTTCCAGCCCAGACCCTGTGCTGCCATCCTGCTCTGGGCCTCCACTGGGCCTGGCCCAGGTTACCAATACAGGCCCTGTGCTCCCACCAAGCTGTCATTGCACTCCCACTCACCCACTTATTGCCACTCACCCCTCCCCCCACACCTGCCACTGAAATTTCCATGCTTTCCTGCCTGCCACCTCTGCTTCTTCTCACCCCTTGCTCTGGCACCACATGGTTCCCCGCTGTATCACTGGGGCCATAGGACTCAGCAGGAGCTGGCCCAACCCCTGCAATTCTTGGCTGACTCCGTGCAGTGCCGGCCAGGCTGCTTCCTTTTGCATCCTGTGGTCTCAACCATGCAGCTAGGAACCTTGTGATGCTGGAGTGGCAGGCAGGGGGGACGAGGAAGCAGCAGAAGCAGGCAGTAAGGTAGGGAAGCAGCAGAAGGGCAGTGGTGACAGGGGGGAGGAGCAAGTAGCATGAGTGCCAGTGCCCCATGTCCAGGAGTAGCAGGAGTGTGGTGCTTGGGGAAGCACCGGCAAGGGCTCCATCTGTCATGGTGGGGCCCGTGGGCAATGAAGGAGGGAGAGAGAATGAGGGAGTGTGTATGTATGTGTGTGCTCATAGGGCAGGGCCCACAAACACACATGTACCCACACCCCCCCTCACACTGCCGTACATACAGACCCCAACCCTATAGCTCCACCCCCTCACACAGCCAGGCCACCCTCCCCCTCCACATACACCACAACCCTCCCCACCACACACTCCATACCCATCCACAGCCCACAAATCTACACATACCCGCATGCTCCCTCACCCCACCCACTCACTCACACCCCCATACTCAAAACCCCCCACACCTATCCACCCCCTACACCCTCCCCAACACCCTACATACCCACACACCCACAGCCCCCCACAAACCTATACCTAACCCCCATACCCTCCACAATACACAGGAATAAGACTTCATTTTAAGCTATTATATAATCACCTCTATGTATACTGTACAAACGTATGTAAATCAGGACAAAAATATTTTTTGAAATCAAATTAATGAATGTTGTAGTAGATGTTTGATTTTTAGAATATAATTGGATGTTTTTCTGCTTCTGAGATGGCAAACCCCCTTGTTGAAAGGAGTACTTCCGGGGGCAAGGGGAGGGACTTCTGGTGGCAATGATCAGGTGTTAGGGAGGTGGGACTTCCAGTCCCAAGATGGTGACCAGAGGGTGGGCTGACCAGGGGACCGGGCACCTGTTAAGGACCAGGGCTACCCATGTGGCCCTTGACAGCTTGCTAAAACTCGGTAAGCAGCCCTCCACCCTAAATAATTGCCCGCTCCTGAGCTAAAGCACTCGTCCAACCCTCAGGTCCAGTCACACCAGGATGGGCCTTTGATATTCATGGAAAGCCTATGCCTCACACCGTTAGGTCTTGTAAGAATCTTGCAAGATACTAAGCTGTCTGACTCAGTTCCAACATTTGCTTAATTTTAAACATATGACCATTCCTTCAAGTGAAGTTGTACTGCCTTAGAAGAACTATGCTTCAGGGAAGTAAAGTCTTTCTGCAAACTCCTTAGGGCACCCTGGGGTTGCCTGACTCATAACCCTTACCTAAATCAGGATATTTTTATGGTTCTTGGTTGCTGTGGTATCTGAGCACTTCATGATCACTAATGTACTTAACCTCTAAACACCCCTGTGAGGTCTGGTCCTACCATTTCTCTTGCTTACAGATAGGAAACCAAGGCACAGATAAAGTAAACGATTTGCCCAAGCTCATGCAGAAAGTCTGTGGTACAGCAGGCAATTAAGCCCAGGTTGCCCTACTGTAACCACTGGACAAAACCCTTCTGTCCCCATTAGTGTGCCTAAGCCTTTCCAAGTCAATGCCAAGAGGTGAAGACTGGAGCCAATCCTGTCCACCTTTGGGCAACCTGTCACATAATTCCTGTCCACAGGTTGCTACTGCCCATAGTCACTGTAAAGGACTCTCTGTATTCTCCCCCAACCCTTAAAGCCTATTTCAATCCTGTTATTTAATAGCCAATTATCTTAGCTGCCCCACAGTGCCAGATTCCTCAGCTTCTATAAAATGGTTCCATCTTTGGCCATAAATATGTAATCAGATCATCTCTCCCTGAACACTGCAATGGCTTGGTTATTCTGATTGTACCCTGATGGAAGGAAATACCCCCTGAATACTGTGAGTTTCAAGCTCTTTTAAAACGTAGGTGACCATATGTCCTAGCTTGGCCAGGACAGTTTCCAAAATCTGGGACTGTCTCAGCATCCCAGCTGCTAAAGAAAATTAAAGCAAAATTCCCAGATTGGTGAGAACCTGCCAGCATTTGTGGCTCCTGAGTTAGAAGCCAGTCATTTACACGTGGGTTCATGCCAATCTGGGACTTTTGCTTCAGTTTCCTCCAGGGAGCCCAGGCAATGGGCTGCTCCAGGCATCCTCCTCCCACCCTGGCCTGCAAACGGAGTCACTTATGCAGTGGTTGGGGTGAAGGGAAGGGTGAGCGCACGTGCTCCTCCCATCCCAGATTTCCATAGCCCTTCCTGTATTTCCCTCAAATTTTTACGGTTACCCTATCTATAACTACCGGAAAGATGAACATCTTTATTTGCAGAGATAGTAAAATTAATTTAATTCTGAAAACACCTATCAATGCAGAGGCTAACAAGGACTGGTGACAGACTGGTTTCATTTATGTGTTGAGAGCACCAGCTTGCACAGGGGATAGGAGTAGGGTCACAATATCCTGGCAGGAGGTATCCAGCCTGCTACCAAAATAATTCTGAGATTTAATCTCGCTTCTGTCGTCCAGCCCTAAGAAATGAAATTACTTTTGGTTTCTAACTTTAAGGACTTCCTACTTGTAGTCAATTAATTTCAATGACACTGAACTGAAATATGCTCATGTTACTAGATCCTAGGTCTTTCAGCATTCACAGAGAATTATATTAGACCAAGTCCCCAAGGTTCCTTTGGCAGCCTGGTCGAGTCATAGAAGCATGCTTCATGGTTAGGAGAAACCTTGAGGACCATCTGCCCCAACTGTTAACCTGGATGTAGGAATGCTACTCTTAAATCATCCCATACCAATACTTATCTAGCCTCCTTGTGATAAACTTCCAGCGAAGAAGATGCCATAACTTCCCTCGGCAGCTGCTCCATTGCCTTACTGTTCTAGTCCTAAGAAAGATTTTCCTGACATCTAACTTAACTCTACTATGCTGCAATTTAAAGGCAGTTTTTGCCCTAGAATATCAGCATACATTTATTCACAGTGGAAAAACTACAACTACAATTCAGTTTTGCTACTTAGAAAGGCAAATTGAGCAAAACTGCCTTCACTGGCCTTTTCAGCAGACAGCCAAGCAGCTGGAAGCCTCACAAGGCTGAGGAAGTTGCCCATTTTTGACAGTTGCCATCACTGCTAACTGCATCACTGCTATCCTGGCAGCAAAGCATATAAGAATCTTTGTTTTCAAAGCATTTCCCTTCTGCATGCAAAAGGAAAAAATACAGGTGGAAGAGTTAAGCCTCCTTTTCCTCAGTGAAGGCTCCCCCAAACCTGAAAGTGCAGGAGTGAAACCATCCCAGGAACACCCTGCAGAAGCTCTTGAGAGCTCTCCCTCCAAGTTACCCAGCAGGTGCCCTTAGAGCACCTCCACATTTCTGAGTTTAGTGAATGCTGAGACAGCTGCACTCATAAGTGGACTCCCCAGAAATGTGAGGGACATGATGCAGTTAAGCTCTTTCCATCACAGCTAATACCTAATGGACATAGCAGTTTACAGCTCAGATTTCAAACTAACAGCCGATGATGAAACAGTCAATGTTGTCAGAGAAGATGGCTATACTGTTGTCTTTGGCCATATGCATACACATTTGTGTCCCAAATCTTCCTTACCATCAATACCCAAATTCCTCATATGCATGTCCATTGCACCTAGTAAACCCCAACCTGTGCTTTTGCTTAAGTGGAACTCACTTTGCAGTAAGAACATAGGCAAGTTCCTTTGAGTGCTAATTGTCAACCAATACACTTCCATAGCTTCCACAGCAACTGGCTAGAAATGGCTCCTAGAGTCTTTCTGCACAAAAAATCATGGGCTAGATCTCCAGACACATGAAGATGAGTGTAAAAAGAGGGCAGACACTGTGATATTAGGAAGGTTTGTTGTGAAAATGTTCATACTTGGGTTGGGCCAACCAGAGTCTGCAGACCACAAAGACAGACTTACCCTGTCAGTTCTTTGAGGCGGAGGTTATTTTAGCCATGTGCATATTTAAAGCACTTCAAAATAATGGGGCACACATTCCAGAATAATGCCTTACAAATCAATAAGCATAATGTATAATTTTGAAAGTTTACAGAAGTGGGGTTGACTGGCTGATTTAAGAACAGCATTTGACCCAATGTATCTTCTTTGTGAGATTCTAGCTGAAAAGAAACATGAATAATTTATGATCCATACAGAGTACTATTAAGTTTCTTGTTGTTGTTGTTTTTTTCCTGAAACTCTTTTACTTCACTTTTCAATAAAAAGGAAAGAACTGAGTAAAGCAGTGAATTCAGATTTTTCTGTCAGGTTTGTTGGTTCTGTCTCCAAATCAACGAAAATAATAAAAAGCACATAAGTCACTTTAAGTGTGAAAGGAAATAGCAAGGTATAAACTTGATTATACTAAATCCAAGTGTTCACCAATCATCAAGGTGCCATTTAAGAAAAGAGCCTTTGTTTCTCTACAAGATTTTCAAGAAAACAATAATTTCAGCTGTCGTATATGTAACAATCAAGTAACTGCAGCATAAGTTACAAGTATCTTGACCTGAAGATAAGAGCACATAATGGAAACCCAAGCCAAAACCTAGCTCATGACTTGGACAAAAACATGAACTACTATGGCTACAACATTAATGGACTTCCTTAACTCCATAATCTATCGCCTTCCCTCTCTAATCTCATATATAATACAGGCCAGAAATTCCTGCTTCAATGATAGCTGAGCTCTCTGAATCCTCATGTACTGCTTTAATGTCTTCGCCCTCCCTTCCAATACCAATACAATACATTGCCTTACTTCTTATAGTTAGTCACTGCATTCACTTATCTGGCATATAACCATTGTAGTGAATCAGGTAAACCATGCTAAAAATGCAACCTAGATATCCAGCAGAATTATGCATCTTGGTGTTTCCCTTGTTTATGGGATCTTTCCCTTGTTTCATGTGACAAAGAACCATAGAATGAGTTCCATTTTCAATTGCAAGTTTGTTCAGTGGACACCACTGAGCTGTCCAAATCCATATGTTTAGTGCTGTACAATGTGAAAGAAAGGCGTATGCGTCAGGGACACCATGAGCCAATATCAGAAACTCAAACTGTAAAACACTGAAAAGTAAACAATGCTATAAGACTGCTATAAGACTCTTTGCTTGTTTTAACAAGCACATGCCTTGCTGGTCAAAGAGCAATGAGGGGAGGGAGAGTTCATGATTGAAGATGAAAAGTAGCCCCCATATTCCCCTGGTCTTCAAACATGTAAAGCACCCAAGAGAACACTGCAACTGGCTAGAAAACCACTGATATGGAATGAGAGAGACCACCTGTGATCCCAGCCTCTGCTCGCTAGCATACCTAAAGCAACATGCTAGTATAAACTTATGAGGGTCCCTATGGAGCAATGCTCTTATCAAAGCAGAGTCTAGGCAGTGAGGCTGGTTGAGGACCATGAGATAGCAAGATTCTTTCAATGCAGATGTGGTAGTGGTAGAGATGGAAGGGCCAAGGCTTCATTGAGAGCTGCCCTCGTCTCTGACAGAGCCTGTAAGGGCCACTGGTCTATGATATTCACCACCTGTCCATTCCAGGTGGCGGTACAGAGAATGCACAAGATGTAATGACCTGCCCCAGGTACACAGAGAATGGAGAACACAAGGGCACATCCATGTGATCCAGCTCAGTGAATTTATAAACCCCTATATAGGGTCATTTCATATACAGGATACAGGACAGTATCCCCCATAAACTCACAACCACCCCACTACTTACATGAATGTCAACTGCTTGACATAACCCCTTGAAGATCACTGTTAGCTATCAACTGCTGACATTAACTCTGCAATTTGCTGCCCCACTACCCCCATAAAGCTGTGGTCTACTGGAACAGGCACAGGGTCATAAATCAAGAGACCTGGGTTCTAGTTCTTTCTCTACCACTGACTAATTGTATGTAGCCTTGAAGCAGTCATTTCTCTCTATTCCCCCTCCTACCTTTTCCCATATTATGGGTTCCTTGGGGCAGACTGTCTTGCACACTGTGTGCATAAACAACACCTAGCACAACAGGACTTGCAGGTACTACCATAATGAATAAAGAAAGAACTCAACCCTCTTTGAAAGTAACAGTAGTCAAGCGTGCAAAAAGGGGCAGGGTATGCAATAGGTTTGGTGTTTTATTTAAAGGCATCATATTCAATATTTCAATTCTAAATTTGTGAGAGCTACATTTTGATAATTAAAACAAGCTTCAACATGGATGTCCATGACCCAGTCTTTTTCAAAAGGAATCTTAGGGATTCATGCAATAACTACTGGCCAACATCACCTGGCAGCTCTACAGATATGTACAGAAGATGGAAGAAGGAACCGAGGGATGCTTTTCTTGCAAATGATGGAGGTAGTTATTGATGGGTCTGAAGCCAGGCCCATCAATAACAGCTTTCCCCGTTTGTCTGCATAACATGAGACATTCAGAAATGCTTCTTTAGTTGATGTTAAAGTGATTAATCCCCATAAAAACTTTCTAAAGCAGGTTAGACGGACTCTTGGGCTGGGAAGGTTTATTCAGATGTGATCCTGCCTTGAGTAGAAGGCTGGACTAGACCTTGTGAGGTCCCTTACAGCCTTACTTTCCTATGAGCCTATGAACTCACATCAAGATTAAACCTGACACAACTAATCTCAGTCCTCAACCGAATCAGCCTGACACTTGTAACTAACCTTAATTTCATACATGCACAGATACCAGTACTATCAGCCATCCAAAAGAATATAACACTAATATAAATGCTCAGATCCATAGTCTACTAAACTATTTAGCACTACCTATCCTGTGAAAACCTTACTCATAGCTACTCCAACACTTTAGTCAATACAGGATACAGTACTTGAGCACATGAGCCAAGGAATCAAGTAAAATATGTACATTGGAGTTGAGCACTTTCTTTTGCTTTAACTAGACAAATTGATACAGACCATATTTAAAAATGAAACCCTGGGGAAATGTTCCAGCTGACTTTGTAGACAAAGATGTTATGAAAATATTCACCAAAAAAGATGTTCTTTCACAGTTTTCACAGTATTGAATGGCTTGTTAAGCCATTTCTTTGCATACCTTCCATGGAAAAAAAATCACAGCAGCCTTTTTAAGTTCATTTGTGATTGTGAGTCACATAATTATGTTATCTGTCCTTGGGAGCAATTAACATGAAAACAATATTCTTAATACACCAAAATGTGAGAATTTCAGCAAAATGAAAGTACTGGCACTGAATTTGCCAAAAGGTATTGAACTAAATTTGGAATTAAAAATGTAATCTTCTTTGGCAGCAGGGACAGCAGGGATTTTGAAGTGCATTGCACCTACATTTGGAGCTGAGGACATGTTTGGACTACAGACCTATTGCACAGGTAGCGGTGATCTCAACCATACGGCATACAGCTACATGCTCCCACCTTCTCCCTTCCGAACAGACATACTGTATCTGTATCTTCAGGGCCCAGAGGGCTGTCTGAGAGACAGCATCAATTAGCCAGGTCCCAGCATCAAATGTAGATGGCTACTTTAATTCTGCCTGAAGGGGTGCACAGAACAACCTTGTATGTTTGAGGGCACTGATGCTGAGCATGGGAAGTTTGTAGTTTAGTTATGGCTTAAGTTTTCCAAGGAGTTGAGCTTCTGTTCATATATCTAAGGCGAGATTTCCAAGACTCTGTACCCAACAGTGCATCTACACATGCTATTAGTGCAAAGAAATGAACTCCAGTGCAATTTGCATTGGAGTCAGCTGCTCCCTGGCTCAGCGTTGGTCTGTCTCACTCAGGAATTATGCAAAGATGCAACTTGTCCTTTTATGTTTTCTGAAGTCCTTTGCTATTATAATTGCTGCTTTGGTAAGAGATTTTAGATGTACACAGCAGTTAAAAGCAAAGGGGCAGAGCATGACTGATATCGTTTACAAATAAACCAGCTCCACTCCAAGCCCTATTTGTTGTAACCTAACAGCCATTTCCCTACGTTAAGCATCCTAGCTTGGATATGTCAATCTGAATCCGGCTGCTTTTTAGAAAAAGAAAAAACAGGGTGTCTATTTTCTCTTATTTTTATTCAGTACTGTATCAAATCTCAATTCCTGTCAGATAACAATGTAAGCAAAATGGTACCGGGTCAGATCAAATACATGATTGAAAAAAAGGGGTTTTTTTAGTCAGCTCTGCATATGTTTGAGGGCAGCTTTGGGATGCAATGTTAAAAAAAGTAAGTATCTATGCAATGGAAATAGCAATATTATTGATTTGGTGGTAAAGGGGACGTCATACATTTTAATGCATGTTTTTCAGTACAAGGACTTGTCCAAAATCACCTCCTGCTTTACTGCAAAGTTAGAGGATCTAATTTTGTTCTTCTCTACAAAAGACACATCTCAAGGTAACATTCCCCAAAGTGCCCAGATGATTTACAGTAGGGAATACAAACAATTTACCATGGGGTAAAAGGAGATAGGGCTTTGCCAGGTATGGATCTGGTGCGAGAGTGCAGTGGTGTGGTCACACCCCCACTTCCATTGCTGATGTGGGCACAGAGATAGCCTCAGAGCTGCTATGACCCTGCTCCAATAGTTGGCTACAGGGAGCAGCTTAGCAGGTCCCAGGCTTGGCATGTGACAGCAGCAGTGGCGCTTTACTCTTCCTGTACCTGCTCCCTGCCACCCCTCACTGTGATCCCCACTGGCTGGGAGCAGATGCTGGAAGGAGGAACCTACCACAAACCACCCCTGCTACCCGCAGCAGACACAGGCCTGGAGGAGCCACAGAAGCTCTCCTGTCCCACTCCAGCTACATGGAGGGCCAGGCTCCCCCACCCCTATACCAACTGGGGACCATGGCAGCAGTTGCGGTGGCAGGCAGTAGGGCTGTGCAAAATGGCACCCTTCCATTTTGCCTTGAGTTTTGATGGTTTGATGGAACAGCGGTCCATTTTGAATTTCATTTAGATTTGAAACAGCTGTTGTGTTCTGTTCTATCAAAACTGAAAGGCTGTTTCAGCATTTTGCTGGGGACGGGAACTCAGCCCATCTGGGCTGAGTTCCCGTCCCCAGCACTAGATCATGCCGGGGTCAGGAACTCAGCCCAGCAGGATTGGCTGCCCGCCCCTGGCCCAATCTAATGCCAGGGATGGGAAGGCAGCCCAGCTGGTCTCAATCCCCGACCCCGGTGCCATTTGGCACTGGGGATGGGAAGTCAGCTCAGCTGGGCTGAGTTCATTTCCCCAGCGCTATGGTTGAAACGTTTCAGCTTCCAAAACATTTTGACTAGCCTCATTTTGTTTCGAGGCTGTTTTGCAGCCCTTTGTTTCATTTTGATTTTGCTGTTTCAACCTCAAAATTGGTCCAAATAGTGTCAAAACAAAATGGCTGGTGAAATTTTGCACAGCCCTAGCGGGCAAGTCCCTTCCTGAGTGTGCCTGCTCCCTGCCTGTTCCGCCATGTATCCCACCAACCCAAGGCTCCAGCTATACCTCACTCCCATCCCCTCATGGTCTGAGTAGTGGTGTGCCACACTTGTTGAGTAAATCCTGGATTCACCCATGGGTTCCACCACATGTCAGCTTCTCCAGACTTAACACCTTGCATGTATGCCTTTATCCAAGGTAAGTGTCAGGTTATATGACAAACAGCATGGATGTGAACTGACAGCATTCTCTCTTAAGTGAGCAAATGATGGCCAGATGTAAGGAATATGTAGGTAGGATGTGCTAGACTGAAATGAGATATTATCTGTTCTGAATCTTTCCTCCATTATAGATACAGGCCATCATCAGCTTTAGCATCCAGGCCTGAACAGAAGCAGTAATGATCAATTTGTGGCAAAGTTGTAACCTCAAGCCCTTACATTTCTCATTTCCACCTAGACGCTATCCACCAAAAACATCAGGGATGTTCCCAGTGATGTCCCCACAAAGCTGTCAGCCATAAAGATGCCAAAAAAGGAAGACACAATTGTGACTTGCCACCAACTGTGCCACTACAGTGAAGTCAGTCTTTCACTGTGAATTTTATTCTTCACTATTGTTTTAATTTCCTACAATTTCTCTGTTTCTCTTTTCCTGTATTTAATGTTGACATAATTTTAAGCATTATCTGTAAAGTTGCATTCTTCATGTGATAAAGGAATGGATAAATGATTTGGGAATTAAATAACCTCAGTAATACCAAATATCAGCATCGATTCAATCAACCAACAACCCAGGAGGCCTAGCTAGGCCTGATTTTTTGGCATCAGGTCTTTGCCATCAGAGGATCAGATTCTGTCAGCTGACTCTCCAAGCCATCTCAGTTTGGCTTATTACCTAGGCAACAGGAAAAACTGTCCAGAACTTCTGAAGTCTAGCTATCACAGAGTACTTTAAACTGTGTCAGATATTTTCCCTGTGATGTCAGACTGTTTGCTCATTTTTAGCACGTCAGCTACAGTTCCAATGTGCATGAGTAACTGCAGATTCATTTACTTTCACAAATGACTGAAAGAAGCTTATTAGCCAATCAGTGTGCTCTTTGTTTAGCTATAGAAAACAGGGTGAAGCACAATGGCCTCACACTGCAGCAGAAGAAATTTTGGTTAGAGCTTAGAAGGAACTCTCTGACTATAAGGGAGCATAGAGCATTGGAACAGACTACCTAGGGAAACTGGAATTCCCGTCCGTGGAAATTTAAGGCCGGGTTGCACAGATACTTGTCTGGGATGGTTAGTTAGGGGTGATCCCCTCTTGAGCAGGGGACTGGATTTGATCTGGGGTTCTCAACCTTTTGTGGCAGGCTGGCCAGTACCTGGCTTGATGGCTTGAGCCGGATGGCTCATGCTGATTGATGGGGCCATTTCCCTTCCCCACTGATGAGAAGGCAGGAGGAAGGCTTAGCCTACCCTAACCTAAGGGTGAGGTAAAGAAGATCTGAGGGTGAACTAACCCCTCAGGCTCTCTCATTGGTCTGTTTCCAATCTGGCTGCACAATGCAGCACAGGTCCCCAACCCTGCATGAAGCAAGAGCCCTTGGTGCATGGATCAGTGCACAGGTCTGTGAAGTTGAAGGGACTGCCATGAGCTGCAAGAGACAGCATGGGTCCCCAACCCTGCATGAGGCAGCTGCCCTTGCTGCACAGACTGGTGCACAGAGCTGAAGAGGGTCCGGGAGTGGACAGGACCTTGTTGGCTGCACAAAGTGTGGGTCACCAATTCTGCTCAAGACAGGAGCCCTTGGTGCATGGATCGGTGGACAGGGTGGTGCATGGGGCAGAGAGGGTCCCCAGCATGGGTCCCCATCCCTGCATGAGGCAGGCACTGCTTCAGTGCACAGGGTGGTGCACAGGGGGCTGAGAGGCCTCAGCAGCTGCATGAGACAGCTAGGGCCTTCCTGTAAAGTGTGACAACCAAGTGGATCAACGACTCCAGCAAGGGAGGACACCCTGCATTCAACCCACAGATAGAGATGAGCCTAAGCTGCTGGGACGGGGATTTCCACAGGGGAGGAGCTCTCCCCAACTTGCGTGATCAAAGGGAAGTCCCTGAACTGGAGAAATGACTTCCTTTTGGGAGTAAAGAGAAACCTACAGCCCCCCGCTCCCCCGTTTGTTAAGGGTGGTTTCCATGGTTATGGCACCTCTCCTAGCTGTGGCCTAGGGGAGGGTGATGGTGTTGCTTTAAGGCATCAGTTTCCTTCCCCCAGTACCATTTCTTCTTTGGACATAGCTGCTGTGCCATTGTTGTGTTCCGGTTCCTCATGTTGTTGGGATTTTCGTTGTAAACTTGTGTCTTTAATGTTGCATTATAAGGGGATTGTAAACTACTTTATTTAGCCTGTTAGCAGGGTCTGCTATTGCAACCCCAATTCTATACCTGAACTTACCATATTGGTTATTGTTGTGTATTCATATCCCATTCAATGTAATATCACTGTGCACGTTCTGTTACAGTTCCACCACTGCCAGGTTTTCCTGTGTTGATTTGCTGTCTAACCTGTGTTTTAACACCGAGTGTCCCCATGCTCACTGCCAGGAGAGCCCTGTTGAAGGCAGGGCCTGCATACCAACTGGAAGGTCACAGAGAATTGAGACCTGTGCCTGAGTTCAGGACTGACAAGAGTTATCATCTTTGTAACCCTTTTTTTTTTTTTTTTTTTTTTGCATATGTTTATATAATGTTGTACAATTAAAACTGTAAATAGTTAAGTATCACTGGATGTCCCTGGTCTCTGCACTGACATCTCTTCAATTGAAGAGTACTAGCTGCATACCACATGGGTTACACTTTTTCTTCCTGAGGGGCCCCCCTAGCATGCTCTAAAGACTCCAGAGCCCACCTGTGCCCCACGGAGCAGCTGCTGCCCAGGGAGTGGGAGAGGAGCAGCCTGGCTTCGCAGCCCTACCCACATGGCCCCAGGTGCAGCAGATGGGGCTCAGTGGCAGGGAACCCCAGGGTCCCACCCATCTGAGCAGCAGCAGCGTGGTGCCTGACCCGCTTGACCACAGCGCCACCTGGAAGATCATGGCTGTGGGGCCAGACAGGGCAGGACGGGCCCACCCCACCCTTTCTTTAGGATTCAACTCAGGCTCAGGGGGCTGAGGCAACACCCCCTGAAACCTGCTTGCCGCACCCCAAAGGGCCACAGACACCCATGTGAGAACCACTGGACTAGATCACCTCTAAGGTATCTTCCAGCCATTCTTTTCCATGATCTCAAGATCTTAAATGTTACATGAGTAAGCCTGATTTGCCTCAGTCTGTTTTTTTTAAAGGCTAAGGAGACTCACTATATAGCATCCTATGCAGAGCGTGTCTTTTCATTGATCTTGTACAAGTGTGTGCTGATCTTTGACAGAAACGTAAATGACTGGAGAATTGAAAATAGGAAATCCTTTGTGGCAACTCAGTGATCACAAGGGGGATGCCATACTTTCAGAGCTGTGGATTAATGGAACAAGACTATTGGCTAAACTTCTCTAATAAAATTAAAGCAGGCAGAGTTGAGAGCTGAGACTTCTCAAAGAGACAGTGATGGTTTGCAAACCGAGTTAGGCAGCTGATGGCACACTGTGGGATGGCAGTGCCTCCCTTTAGTCAGCAGACCTCCAGGTCATGGCAAAAGTTCTCCCAACCTTACTGGACTCACAATACTGGAATGGGGCACATCAATATTCTTCTTCAATGGCATGAGCTGTAATTTTGTTAGGTCAATAAGACAGGTAATACCTACTAGTTACTATATTGTTATTGTATTGCTTATTGTACTTTAATTTGCCTTTTCAGTTTTCTGGACTGTTCAGATCACAGGATTAGAGCCTAAAGGCAAATGTGAAGACCGTAACATTCCCAAAGAGCAGCAGTATCAACAAAAGGCTCTTACCAACTATTTCATAACAGCTGCTGGCTACTCAACACCTTCTCTCATTCTGCAACCTCTCCAAAGCCCAGAAAATGCCAGCAGGAAGTCAGGCATGCAATATGCCCTGACCTTCATCAACGTGGGATTCATAAAATCCCCCTCATCAGGATAGCACCTACAGAGATACATAAATCTCACTGGAATCCAGGCATGCATTTAAATAGCATCCTGAGTCTAAACTCTGGGAGACCAAAGAAGGATGTGTATGCTTGAGCTGAGGGTGGCTTATTAAAGACACCCTGCCAGTTGGCCTCTGTGGCCAACTACCAGCAGAAGTAAACCTGCGTCTTGACATCTCCAATAATCCTAAACATGCCAGGATGGACATGTTTGCACAGCAGCAGTAGTGTGCTGAGCAGCAGCAGATATTAGGATGTGCAGATTAGCTTTCCATCAGAGGAGAAATCATTGATTTTCTTAGTGTAACATCTTTCTTTATATTCTTGTATACGCCCAGTCCTGGAACAGAGGTGGTAACAAACTGCAAACAGGTTATTCCATCTATGAGGAATCACAGCTGAATACTAGTGCCTTGTTCCCAGGCAGCAGCTCTGCACCTAGAGATTAAGGCCAAAAAACTCCCTTGCTACTTGCAAGGGTTCATTCAGAAGAAATGACAATAGAGATCCTAAACAATACAACAGCCCTTTCAAAGACTATACACTGCTTTTATGCTAAAGCAAAGAATCTGTAACACTATGTAATAGCTCCATCCGGTGATTTCTACTGTAATAACAACATGCATTTGATTTCAAAGTACTTCAGAATAATTCATTAGTCCTTAAGACATCCACGAAGCAATAAATGAATTGACTTGGGAAAACTTAGGTCCAGAGATATGTAGTGAATTAGGTCCTGTATTATTCATCAACTAAGACTTTCTTATTTGAAAAGGAAAGTGTCTTGGTCCAGGAGGCCTGGATTTGCCATCGGAGAGCACACTCTGAATACAGCAGTTCCCAGATATCATGGAAAGTTGGACAAGATGCTTTGGAGCTGTTAATTTAAAAAGCACAGGCAGCTTAACAAATCCTTCCTATATAAGCATCAGACTTTGATTGTAGCCGAAAGAAAAATTACCGACAGTACAGACATTACTATATTTTAAAACAATACTCTTCACAATCCCAGAGAAGCTGTCCCTAGGTATTTATTCATGCTAAAAGATCACACTGTCTTTCCTCATATTAACCAACCAACACCAGTCTATTACATTTAATGATATTTTTTAAAGTTCTTAAAAGCACTGTGTGGCTGTATTTTGAAGAAATGATAACGAAACTGCCTCATCTCCTCTGTGTCACTGTGCAGAAGAAGAATTAATACCTTGGTAACTATGACCTCTTACTGATTTGTGGATCCTTCCAGTAGTGACAGGTACCTCTTCCTGTGTAAGGAGAACCTTCTTCCTGCTAGATAGTGGGGTGTCCAACCTTCTCAGGCTGAGGTTGAGACATATTGTTGCTAAAAGGGCCACAAGCAAAGGTCTGAGAGGGCCTCTATGGGGCCTGTGCCGTGCAAAGAGCGTAGAACCTCCCCCCACTTCCCCACAAATTCCTCTCCTCAGTGGTGAGATTTCTCAGGTGGAAGAAATGGGCACAAAGGGCTTTCACTTACCAGGCGCAGGGTTTGTGTCAAAGGAAGCAGCTGCATTGTGCTGTGTTATGGCCATGGCCAACCAGCCTGGTGCACTGGAACCATGGCAGAGTATCAAGGTAGTCATTACTGGCCACTGGTTGTCTAAGCACCTCCTCTTCTCCTCTTCTGGGCTGCTCTAGCTCTCTGATGATGATAGAGAAGAAAACAATGGGCTGCTGGGAGCTTCCCTTGGCTTAGCTAGGTGTGCCAGTCAAACCTCCATCCTGCTCTTCCCAAGCTTCTTGTAAACAAGCGGGGACCAATTTTTTCAGCAGGCATGCCATGTGCTAGCCCCACACTTTCCACAAGTGCCACTCCAATCCCCTTTTCCTGCCCAATTTGCTTCTCTTTCTGCCCTATCTGCAACTGTGCTACATGTCCCCTCCCCCATCAACCACGTGCCATGTCCAGAGGCTGCTCATACCATCTGTAGCACATGTACTGTATGTTAGGTACTGTTGCCATAAGCCATCAGGAAAACCACAGCACTTTGCAACAACAGGATGACACAGATGCAAACACTAGTCTGGACATCGCAAAACACAGCACAAGGGCTACAACTGCAGTCTGAATCCAATACTGACCTTTCTATATCAACTCTTGAGAACTGCAGCATAGAGTTTCCGGAGCTACCTGCCATACACCTCTGATTTAGCAGCTACTATGAAAGGAAATTAATTCCTTATTCTCTCAGGTGAAGCCATTTCCACTCATAAGCCCCAGAAGGAACTGTCAAATGAAACTGCTGTCAAGCAATTTGGTTTGTTTCCTTAATTGTCTCTCCTGCCAATAGCAGAACTATGCTTCATATAATGGGATAGTTAAAAGTCCCCATGGAGAAGCAAGGCACTCCCACAGCAAATGATATGTAAGCCACAAGAAAGCAAGGCAAGAAGGATGAGGTGAAAACAGAAATAGAGAAGATGGGTAGCAAGCTGCTGACAATTGCTTTCTCTGTAATGCTAATTGTCTAATTTTTGCTTCCTCAGGGTATTTGCCTGAGACCTTCTGGACTTTAGCAGCTGGTTCACCACAGAAATGGCTTTCTCAACTTCCTCTCAGTGCCCTCAGGTGGTCTCCCTTTCACCAGCCCCCATAACCCTTCAGTGGGGACGGAGATGTCTCAGCTCTTCAAGTGCTCAGCAGTCATCAGTCACCTCAAGGGTCTAATGAGAAGCACCTGGAGCAGTGGACTGCTATCTGGATGTGCCTACAAGCTACGGTGGTAGGTGCATAGCTGCGAGAGCATGAGCAAAAGCCTAAGATCTAGAACAGTGGAAAGTTTACCTCCAAAATGTATGTTAATAACCTGACATAAAATCTTGATGAGAAAAGCAGACCCTACCTGTATGAACTGCAGCACACTACAGTTTTGCTTCTGTCAGGAGACTCAGTTTTGAAGCAGGCACGCATCTATTTGTACCTTCAGGGCCACATGCATTCTCTGGAACCAAGAGGAACCAGGGCATTTGCTGGGGGAACTGGAGTCTGTGTCAGGATTGCTCCCCAGTGCTGCTGTTATTAAACAGCATTATCCCGTGTTAGAAATATAAATTGCAGGCAAGGGACTGCAGCTCCCCAATGCTCCCAAGGAAAGTTCTGGCTATTAAGGAGTAGTTTTGTTTGGTTTTCCGGTGATTACTGGTGGAGTGATTACTGGCTTGAGAAGAAATGTGGAAAAGTGTTTTAAGGGAGAAAAGGCACATGTGTATGCCTTTCTGTATGTGTACACAAACATAGACATATACACATGTATATAGATGCACATACAAACATGTAGGTAGAAATGTGTCTATCTATCCACACATGTATACACACACACACAAACATAACACACATACACATAAGTTTGAGAAGATGAAAAACACTGACTGGCTAAAGGCAACAAGATGTGGAAGCAAGAGGAAATTGGAAAGCTGGTCCCGCAGTTGTGCTCAGACTAGTACAGGAGTCCATGCTAAGAGGCGGTGGGTGTTGCCTGGAAGAACACTTACCTGTTTTAAACAGTGGGTTTTGTGAAAGGCTAACTATTCCATATTGTTGTTGTTACAGGGATTTTGTGAGCTAACATATTTTGGTGGACTACTACCTATAAGAGGCAGTAGTTTTGATATTTACAACTATTTTTGCTCTTTCAGTCCCTTGTTTCTCAGAACCTACATCAAAGAAATCTTACACTATAACTGTAATGTGAAGTTCTCTATGAAGAATCCCCAGAAAGCTGAGGATCTCTCAGATGACTGTTTCTTGTGGATTGTGTGCAGATGAATAAAGAACCAAACTTGTTTTAGCCTGCTTATGGCTAAGAGCGAGTAATTAAAATTTCATATATTTCCAAAAAATCTCTGTGATGGGCGAGTATGGTTTACTTAATCTTTCTGGTTTTTGATTACTTCCAGTTTTCTGTTCTGAGGCTCTGGGTAAGGTTGTTTGGGTGCAGTTACAGAAAGGATATACTCAACATATTTTCTACATACAGTCCAGGGGGCATTGAGCTTCTAATGCACTGGTCACCAACCCATGGCTTGCAGGCAAACAGACTGCCTTGGAGACCTTCTGATATTGCTTGTGCACATTAGAAATTAAAAAGTTAAAAATGAGATTGACAGGGAGAAGAAAGGATGTTGCTGCCCACAGCACATTACTTGCTAAATGCTGTAGCAAAAGTTTGGAGGTCACTGTTTTGACTATTCCCACTGCAACAAAGGAGAGAACAGTATGAGTGTCCAGAGCCAGTGCTGGGGCACAGACAGATGTAACAATTAAAATGTCAGAGGCATAGGCACCAATTTTTATTTTTGTCAGGGGAAGGGGGGACTAAGATGATGCCCCCCCCGCACAGCATGGGCCCTACTACCCTCCCCCCAAGGGCGCATGAGAGCTGCCTGCTGTTGCCTTGGGGCTCCCCACCCTGCTGCCCTCTTCCTGGGAGCCCCACACTGGCTGCACTGCCATGGCTAAACACCCCCTGCCTGCATGCCAGCAGCAGGGGTCACAACTCCACACTGTAGCCCCCCGCTGCTGCTGGGCAGGCAGGAGGTGCCTCACCATGGTGGCATAGCTGGTGCAGAGCTCCCAGAAGGAGGGCAGCAGGGCAGGGAGCCCCAAGGCGGCGGCAGCAGGCAGCCCACATCTGTCCCCACCCTGCGCACAAAACTAGGGGGCATGTGCCCCCCCTGCATACCCTCGCCCCCAGGAGTGTGTACAGCAGTAGGGAGCTTCTGCCCCCGCCCCACCTCCTGGTTGAGCTGTCCATAGTTCTGTCCTGCTCCCTGCCCCAGCCTTGGGCCCCATGCGGTTGAGCAGTGCCGCCAGGGTATTTGGGAGGCCCCCACCACCACCTTCCCCATACCTGCTTACCTTCATTCACCCCACCACTCCAGAAAGCAGACTGGGGAGCTGAGAGTGGAACTGCAGGTTGCTACAGCCTGCTTTAACACCCTTTGGTTGGCACTGGAGAAGGCTGCAGCAGTTTGATATACTCGAGCAAGGAAATTCACAGGGGCTGTTTGTATGTTCTCTGACTGAAATGTTTTCTTTTTGAAGTATTCCCAAGTGCCTTTGACTTGAAAACATTTCAGTTCTATCTTTCCACATTCAAAGGCTACCCCTGAGTGCACCAGTATGTTCACAATGTGAGTTTAAATTACACTATTTCAAATAAAGGCTGGGTATCAGTCCCAGAAATTGTGGCCATCACATTATCTTAGGGGAAGTCTGCGTTGTATCCCCAGCTCCTTCTGAGAGAGTTGCTCATGAAAATGACTACTCCCCATCCCAACAGTCACTCCCAGACCAGTCCTGCCAGGACTAATGTATGTTTTACTAATGTATGATGTTTCACATAACGTAAATGTAACCTTTCTTACAGGCCATGGACAAGGGCTAGGTTCACAGTAAGGGGTTTAACAACAACCATAGTAAAAAAACAAGTTTAATGGTGAGTAAAAATTTGCAGATTATCAGTTAAAAAATGCAGCAAGGCTGCTGATGGATGCCACCTCTCCTCCCTCCCACCATGGCTGGAGTGGGACAGAGCCAAGCAGGGCAAAGGCTGGTGTGAGCTGCCTGCTGTGGGCTTATGGCTCTCTGCTTTGCTACCTTCGTCCTGGGGGACCCACTCCAGCTGTGTGCCCCCTGCCCACTAGGCAGCAGGAGGCACACCTTACCACACCCAACCCCTTCCTGCCCAGCAGCAGTGGGGGGTGTGGCTGGCACGGGGCTCCCAAGGGCAAAGCAGCAGAGCAGAGAGCCCCAAGCAAGCAGCCTAGTATAAGGTTATACAGGACTTTAAGGATGGTTTCCATGCAGAGGATAGTAATATCCATGTGCTTGCAAGAGTCACAAAACTGGTCTGAGTTACAGCTCAAACCAGATGTTTGTACTGGTGAACAGTGAGAGAAATTCTGATTTTTATTAAAGAAGATGTGAGTTGGTATCACAAACAAGTTATATATGATGCTTCCTCCCCATTAGAGAAATGTTAGGTGTGTTGTAGGTTTTAATGCAGATATCATCCAAAAAGCCCCATCTGAACATTTGTGAAAGATACAAGTCCGACTGTATGAAGGTATCCCTAAGGGGGCATTTACACTATGCTCACAGAGCTTCTGGGGATGTGTCACTTATGAGCATGCCCTGCCTACCTGCTCCCACTCATAGTTATTTTCACAGACGGTAGGGTTGTAAGGGACCTGAGCAGATCATCAAGTCCGACCCCACTCAGATGCCCCAGACTTCAAAATGGGCCAGTGAAGTGGCCTGTAAGGTGTTCTCCTAAGCACCACCTACTTTTGACCATGTTTGAAACAGTGAACTCAAGAATAGCATTGGAAGTGGGGAAGCTAGGGGGACGACTCCCAAAGTGACTTCACTGCCTCCCTCCCAGGTAGTATTGCCCATTGCCTGTAAGAAAAAAAAAATGGCTAAAATTGCCTGTTTGTTGGTAAAAAAAAAGAAAACAACTAAGCAATCATGAGCTTGTTTGAAGCTCCACTGTAGGAAAGAGACTGGAAGCAAGCACTGATGGACAGAAAGAGCAAAGCAGTAGTACCTGGCATTTGAGTAACAACATAGCACTCCACAAGGAGCACTTGCTCAGGGCTTTGTAACTCAGCATAGAACCAAGGTGCCAGGGGTGGCTGTGAAGGCCCCTGGTGGCCAAACCCTTCCCACCCCACTCCAGCTTCTAGATGGTGTAAAGTCCTGTATGAGTCTTGTATAACTTTTCAAGGGAATCTCCTCCACAAGTTTCTCACTTCCCACTGCTTCTCTCTTTCCCACCTTTCACTCAACCCCCTGTGGGGGGACAGCTGGGGACATTTACTAGGGAGACAATTGGGGACATCCATCTGGGCTCCCTCAGGGCAGCAAATCCGGAAAGTTCCAGTCAAAGCAAAACTTATTCTTGCAGCCCTGCTGTTCTTCACATCATTTTCCTGAATCATCACTTTTATGACAAACCTTGATTGGAAACAAGAGGGTATGTTCAAGACAAATAGACCCATTTAGCAGCTAAATATCCAAAGAGCAGTTAGTGCACAAACACCTTTCTGTATGAAGTAGAACTGGTTTGTCCAGAAAACACCTCCTGGCTTCAGTCTATATTACTTAAGACATTTCCCTTCAGCACCATCTTTCTCTTTATAGATATGCTCGCAACCTTCTACTTTCAATAGGTAAGTCTAGGGAGCTAGAATTATCATAACTTTAATAGAGTAATTTGGTTCTATACTAAATCTCTTTAACCCTGGCACTACAAGCAGTCTGACCCCTTCCATCAATCACTGTAATTTGATTTCCATTTTCCTCCACTTTTAATTTTGCCTGATATGAGAGACTACATTTGCCACTTAAGATTTTATACCGGGGCCACCCAATAGATAGATTATGGGCCACATCCAGCCCCTGAGGCTAGGGACAGAAGTTATACATAAACCAGTTTAAGTGATCAGAAACTGGCTTAAACCAGTAACAGAACACAACTTCAGTACACATAAACTACTTTCCTAATGGCCAAAACCAGTTGGAGATAAAACTAGTTGAATGTAGTATCAGACTTAATTGATTTAGGTCAAACTGGTTTATGAACTTCTGTCTCATATCCCTTCCTGGTTCAAGTTAACTCACAGTCCCCCAGAATCCCAGGATGCTTTGCAGCCCTAGGCTATGTTGTCTGCTTTAGTGGAGCAGGGGCTGCCTCATCCCTCTGCTCCTCAGCCTGTTTCCTGCCTGCATCTGTCAGCCCATAGAGAGGACAGGGGTAGGGGAACAGACCCCCAGACCCTCCAGCCAAGGTGTACAGAGCTTCCCCCCCACCCCAGCCCAAGGCAGCTGAGGGGAATTCTTCCCCTCCCAAATACCAGGGCTGCTTGCCTTAGCTGCTGCCAGTCTCGGAGATAACCCCAGGTAGTCTCAGGGATAGCCCCAGCCCAGGGCAATCTCAGGTAGACTTGGAGAGTGGAGAGAAATTTTCCTAATCCTCTGCAGCCCATTTTACCTGAGCTGCTGTGAGTGTGAAGCAAAACTTTTTGCAGGGGAGTGGAAGAATTTCCCTCCATTCCCTGAGGCTGCCACAGGCTATCTATGAGACTTGCAGCAGCTAAGTCAAGCTGCTCTGGGGTTTTGGACTGCAAAAATTCCCCTCAGCCTCCCTGGGGGGCCCTAGGCTGGAGGAAGCTCCCCTAAGGAGGAACTGTACAGTGTTCCCATGCTGGGCTGCCAGGCACCCAGCCAGGAGGACTTCTTCTCCCTCTTGCCTGGAGCAGCAGCTGAAGCAATCAGCAGCTGGGAAGGGGGAGGAAGGGAATTCCTTTCAGCTCCCCAGGGCTACCAGGGCTGGGGAACACAGGCTGGGGGAAATCTCTTGAGAGGGAGGCTCCCCGAAGGTGGGCCAGCAACTGGACTGGGGGCTCCCCAAACCCCTGTGGGGAGGCAGCTGGGAGCATTTACTTGGGAGACAATTGGGGACACTTGGCTGGCCTGACAATGGCCAGCCAGCTAGATGTGCTCTTGTACTCCCCACCTCAGGCGCAATGTGTAGCAGGTGCACATGCACCCCTGTGCGTGGCAGTGCACCCCCTGCAAAAAGGCACCACAGATACTGTTGGCGGTGCCTGCGGGCAGTCGCCACTTGCCAGCAGACTCTGATCACCCCGGCTGCCACTGACGCTGCCAGCAGTGCCAGCAGGTGGTCACCGACCTATGGTTGGAGCTTAACACCCCCCTACAACCACTGATAGTTCTGGTGGTATCTGCAGGAACTCCCCTCTCACCACTGCTGGGCTCCAGCCACTGCCAGCGCAGCCTTGCCCCCCCAGCCACCAGGGGCATGTGCCATTCATGCCCCATCTACTGGCCTGGATAGGTCTCCCCCTGCCTTTCCCAGCTGAAAACTGAAGTCAGTTCAGTTGTTTATCAGTGTAACCTATACAACTTAGAAGAGCCATGCCTAGATTTAATTAATTCTATCTCAGGCTTTTTGACTGGCTGTACTTACCCTGAATAGTTAAGCTGAACCCCCAGGTTTCTGCCCAGCCACCTCCTGCCCCTACAGTTCTGGCTGCAATGCAGCTATAATCTCTGGGCTCCCCTTCCCTCCTTAAGCTTCTGCTTCCCGTCCCTGCCCCAGGGAGCAAGGCAGTGTGGCACAGCGTGGGGAGATGAAGGTGAGTGGGGTTCCATGGGTGTGGGGTGCCGTAGTATGTGTGGAGTGTGTGCACAGGCAAGTAGTGCAGCAGGGGTGGGGGGGCACCTGTAGTGTGGGAGATTGCCCACATGGTGTGAACCTGTACACATTCAGCTCCATTCATCCCTGTTTTATATTTCACTAAGTCTGAGGAGAGTCTGGTGAGCAAAAGCAATGTATTTTATGTCATAAGCTAGTAATAAAAACAGAGCAAAATCTGTTAAGTTCATTAATTACCAGTCAAAGGTGCATTAGTTTGTGTTTTTTCTTTTTTTAGAGATCTTGTTAATAGGTGTGCTAGATGCATGTTAATTTATCCAAATTCAGTGATAAAGGACAGGAAATGAAGCCAGCCATCTTATTACTTGAAAATGTGTTATTTTAAACAAACTTGGCCAGTTACAATATAATTGCATACTGGAGAGACACCAGTTGGCATGAATTGAAGATCTTGGCTGTTCTTCAGCAGCTGCAGCTGTTACATGTTCAACATGTCTCATTACTTAATGAGCAGTCTTAATTCCCATGGGTGACTCCTGTAGGCCACTTTGAACCCAGCTCTACTGAAATGTCATGCTTAAACTGTTTCATAAAGCAAAAACAAGGTCTTCCACTTTCTTTAAAAGAGTCTGTTTATGACCAGCTTACCAGTGCCCCCACAAACTCTGGGTAAATGAACTGTTAGGCATGTCCCCCCTGTGTGAGGGACCAGAGTGCAGAGGTAGAGGTTGGAGAGCAAAATCCTGCTCATCATCCAGGTGTTCTAGATCACCCTTCTCAGGGATGTTAGTCTTCCTAATCACAGCACAGGGAGTTTACGTACCAAACTCTGGGCTTTAGATTCCAATCTGAGGCAAGGCACTCAAATTTCAGGTACTGCAGTGCCTAACTTGTAAACACCCAAGTCTTCTATTGGCTCTTGCCTTCTGCTGCATTACTTCATGAAGAGGTAATTTTCTACAATCCCTTGGCGTGTGCCATGACATCTTTGCCTTGCTGCAACTCAACACAGATAGCCAGGGATCTGGGTTTTCTGTTTCCCATAGAAAAATGGAATAAAATGTGGATTTTCCCCTTTACTGGAGTAAAACATGGATTTCTCATATTAGCAAAAAGTTTGTAGATTTTGCAGTTTTTCAGTGAGCTATCAGCAGGCTGGCAGAGGTGCAGCCTGCTGGGGGGAGTGGGACAAGGATTGTCAGGCAGGGGGCACCATGTACATGCACATGGCTGCCTGGCAGCCTGGAGAGCAGCTCCCACATCTAAGTAGTGGAGCAGCTTGAGGCCCCCATAGGGAGGGAAGGAAAGAGTTGGGCAGGGCTGGAGCTGCTGCAGTGTGTAGGGCTTGGAGCCTGGGACCACAGTGCATGACTGGAGAACCTCATTGGGGAGTGGAATGGGGCCACAGGCAGCTTATACCGGGGGTGGGTGCAGCTCCTAGTTGCTGCGTGCACTCCCATTGGGGCAGGGGGACCCGTGTTCCCCAGATCTGTGTGCAGGGTGGGGCTGAGATGGGCTGCCTGCTCCAGGCTTGGGATTGAACCCTGATGCCCTCCCCTGGGGCCTCCACATCCTAGCAGGTGTGGCCTGGCACAGCAGGGAACAGCCAGGCTGTGCAGGAAAGCTGCTTATCGTGATGAGCTCTGCACTGCCCTAGCGATGTTTCCCCTGCACCCATGGCAGCAGCGGAGGCAGCAGTGCAGGGTTGTGGTCCTCACTGTTGCTGCATGTTCAGAGGGTGCACGGGCTGTAGGGAGGGGGTAAGAGGCACCAGCAGGGCTGGGGGACCTGCGAGGGAGAGTAAGGGGCATGAACAGAACTTGGGGGGAGGAGTGAGAACCTGGGGGGAGTTGTGGAGTGGCCTTTAATTTTAATAACAGATTTGGGGGGTTTTATCAGAGAACGTACTTTTTTTTTTTTTTTTTTTTTTTAATCAGGGAAAACCACGATCCCTCCCAATAGCAGGTACACTGCAGAAAGCACATCATTCACTCATTTCTTACTTATTTGTTCAGGGAAGGGAGTAGCACCAAGTGTATGAAGCCTGCTCTCTCCACCTGGGCTTAGAGCAGAAAAATGAAGAGGCAATAAAGGGAAGTATTTTATTCTTTTATGTTCATGGACTGCCACACTGAAGAAAGAAGAGACTTACGAATTATGAACAGACACCTTACCTGACTGAGAAATCATGAACCTGAGAGTCCAGAATGGTTGGATGTTATATGTATGGGTCTACTCAAATCAAGGAGCCAGCCAGCCAATTTTATAGGCAGATTGTGGGACCAGCTGCTATTTTTGTGGCCTTATTGTGGCAGCTCCCTATGCCTCTGATTGGCTGAGAACAATAATTTTGCCAGTGAGAAACTTTCTCAGCAGCTCTGCTTTTTAAGAATGATCCTTCCATTTTGTTTTGTTTTTTGTATCCCCTTGAAAAGCTAAGAATGGGACCAGAAGGAAACCCATATTATAATAACACAATTTCCAGCAGTCTGATTACTTCATAACATACAGCAGAAGCACTGAACATTTGTGTTCCATTTCACTATATTGTAGTGGGGCTTAAGTGGCCAGAAGAGTGAGAATGGATTTAAAGCATGTGCTTAAGTACTTTGTTGAATCATGATCCAGACATGCTTACACAGCTGTGTAAAGGGATGTGAAATGTCCCCTTTTGCTCTCTGCAGGCTACCAGAATTGTTGGACTGTAGGGTCCCTATTGCACAAGAGAGTGGAGTGTATTTCTTCAAGGCCACTGGCCAGTACCAGTCTTCCTCATGCATTAAGGGATGTGCCAGAGAGAAATTTCATAGATTCAAGCTTTTTGAAAGCCAGGGGGATCTGTTCTGATCATGCAGTTCATATTGTGAGCCTGGGTCATTTTCTTTTCTGTGGCTGCATGCCTACTGGGCTACAATAAACCAAAGTATCCAAACTTAGCCCATCATATTCTAAAATTCAATGATAATATATGCATGCAAATTCAACAAGTATTACAATTTGAGTTAAAAAAGAAAGCAGATTTTAACCCAGGGGTCAGCAGCCCCTGGCACACATGCCCACTCATTCCCTATCCCTGCTGTCCACTTTGAAGTGCACATGCAGTTGCTGTCAGCCTGGAGCTGATGCTGGTGCTGTGGAGCTCGGTGCAGCTGTTTGCAGCCTGCCCACTGCTTGCTGCAGCTGCCCAGAGACCAGACTGGCTACAAACAACTGCGCTGGGCTCTGGAGCCCAGTTATCAGCTCTGTGCCAGGAGCAAGGAAGAGACCTCAGGTCTCTCCCTCACTGGCCACTCCAAGGCACACGTGTACACGCCAGTACAGAGCTGATGCTGGAGCCCAGTGCAGCTGTTTGCATCCTGCCTGGTGCAGCTGCCAAGAACCCTGAAACCCTATTCCTGAGCTTATTTGATCAGTTCCAATCCTAGAGCCCCTGGGCTCACAGCTGTGAGGCTGGGGCAGGGGCACTGCTTCAAGGTTTTGAGCAGCTTGGGCACTCTGGAGATCCAGATCCACCCCTTCAGAGAACCAGGGAGTGCTGGGAGCTGGGTCTGAGGTGATCTGGCCTCTGGGCATTGTCTTTGGAAGGAATGAGCTTCCCTCCTTCAGACCTGAGCTCTCAAAGACACTGGGCAGAGCCACGTGACTGCTGTTCGTGGGGCATACA
This sequence comes from Caiman crocodilus, assembly GCA_030014935.1. NCBI lineage: Eukaryota > Metazoa > Chordata > Crocodylia > Alligatoridae > Caiman > Caiman crocodilus. The sequence continues at coordinate 47,842,236 of JAGPOW010003395.1, read as the reverse complement.
GCCCGGGGCTGTTTCAGCCTCCTACTAGACCCCAGACCAGTGGCCCTAGCTCTGCCACTGCCATCTTGCATGGTCATGGGCAAGTCTTCCACCCCCTGTGCCTCTCTGCATTGCAGCTTAGAGTGAGGGTGGGATTTGTTTCCTGGGGCCAGGGTCTTGGGCAGGGGAGTTGTGAGGGGGGACAGGTTCATGCCCCAGGAACCCTTGAGAAAGCTCTGGCTTACTGCCTCCATCCCTTCAGGGTACAAGGACAGACTCTCCCAGCTCCAGCCCATCTCTCCCCGCCCCTGCTGCACTGGCCTGACCCTAGAGCACTGCCCTGGACCTAGTGAGGTATTACACATAGCCAGTGCTGTCTGTCTAGAGCCAATCTGGTTTGCTTTCCTAAGGGAAAACACTCCTTGATGTCCTCCTACGCCTGCTGCCTTGGCTCCAGGGTGGAGGAACTGTGGTGGGGATGGGCCATCATGTGCTCTCCCAGCCTCTCTGAGGGTAACGGTTTAGATGTCCTGAATGGTCCTGCCAGCTTAGGGCCTTAGCTGTGCGAAGTGGGTGGGTGATTGAGCTGATGGGTAGGTTCTGGGCTAATCTCAGCCAGGGCCTCGGCCAGGCTGGCTCCAGCGGGCCCAGGGCATTGTTATATCAGACTTTGTCTGGTGGCCCAACAGCCTGGCTCCATGTGCCCGCGCATCTGATTCTGTGTGTCTGTGTGTGCACACATGTGTCCGGTTCTGGATGTACGTGTGCATGTGTCTGTTCTGGGTGTGTTCTGGTTCTCTGTGTTCGTGCACATGTGGTTCTGTGTCTGTGTGTACGTGCGTGTGTCTCTGGTTCTGTATGTGTGTGTCTGGTTCTCTTTCTACTCTCCTTTTTCTTTCTCTCTCTCGCTCCTCTTTTTTCTTTCTCAGTCCCTGTTTCTCTTTCTCTCTCTCTCCTCTTTCTCTCTTTTTTTCTCTTTCTCTCTCACTGCAGCATGCTTAACAAAAAAGGATAACACAACAACAAAGGCGAAATTTATGATTATTACACATACTAATATGCAGTTCATCCTGTCATGCCCCCCCC
>JAGPOW010003395.1:47794040-47841071 GCA_030014935.1 Caiman crocodilus | reverse complement strand
TTTTGTTTTTCTGGCATGCCAGTACTCCGGCACCTTCCAAGGTAGACATTGTGGTTTTTTCGATGCTCCGGCCAAAAAACGTTGCCTACTCCTGTTTCAATCTTTGCAAAATAAATGGACAAAGTGTTTTCTTTTAAAAAAACTGGGTGATATCAGCAGCCGCACAATTTATAACTGAACTATGAATCCCTGACAGAGGCAGTTTGCAATGGAAGCCTAAAAACAACCTCAACTGCAGCAATCTGAATGTCACTGTGGCTCTTGTGCCTCTCTATTTATATATTTCCCTTCCTCAATAGCAATTACCAAACCTGTTTTTTTACAAACAGTTTACACTCTGAAAGAAAGCATGAAGGACTTAATCTGTGCCTGAAATTCATTTCAACAGATCTGCAGATGAAAAGACTCTTTGCAGAAGTGCCAACTCAATTTCTAATGTTACCAAAGGCAACTGATGATAGCTACAAGGTTTTTTCTGTCCTGATGTGTGTACTAGCACTTCCCTTTTCTATTTTATGTGAATTATTTTGCAAGCTGCTTTTTATTTCCCCTTCCTGGAAGTATGATGTCAGCTCTGTTCTTTTTTTAAGAAATAGAGAAAGAGAAAAAAAGTAGGAAGACTCTCCATAAGAGATTGCAGTACCCTTCTGTAGACTCAATAGCACTGTTCTGACTCCAGATATGTGCTTCCTTGCCTACCTATGCAGGGGTACACAGTAGTGTCAGAATATCTTGAATAGGCACCCCACCCCACCAGACCTTGCAGAAGATAGAGAGCTGTCATGATGGGGCATCTTTAGCTCCATCCATCACCAGTGTACCAGCTAGTGCTTTATAGGAAACAGGTATAGGTTGTATCCATGTTGGTCTAAGGACATAGGCAGACGACGTTCTTTGGGTGAATCTGACACCATTTATTAGACCAACTTAAATACCTGCAAAAAAATTTTCTTAGCAAGCTTTTGGGTTTAAAAACCCTTCAACAGGCTAAGGAAGCCTCTTCAGTTTGTGTGTGCTTTTCCTGGATGGAATTAATAGTAAAGAAGCCAGACGCTGGGCTGGTATTTATGCAAGACAGGCAGTCCGTGAAGATGTAAATTGAGGAGTCAGTGGGTGAGAGACAGGCTGGGGTGGGGGAAAAAAGGCGGATGAATGTAGCAGATAAATAGTGGAGAGGTACCTGGGAAGTCAGATGTCAGGCAGGTTATAATGTGTCATAAATCCAATGTCTATATTTAGTCCATGATTTTTTGTATCCAAGAGGTTGATTAAATGAAGTTCATAGGCTCATCTGTGAAAAGTATTTTGTAAATTCCCTTTGAGGATTAGAACTGAGAGATTGGTGAGAGAGCGGTTTTCTTGTGAGAATTGTACCCCCACAGGTAACTGGGTATTCTTGTCTTTGATAGATTTCCGGTGTGTGGTCATTCTGGTGCGCAGTTGTTGTTTGATCTCTTCTACATATTTTCCATCAGGGCATCTGGTGCACTGGATGAGATATATTACATTTCTGGAGGTGCAGCTGTAAGATCCAAGAATGCTGATGGTTCTGTTGTGGGGTGTAGTAATTGTGGGGGTGGTGGAGATGTGTTGGCAGGTTTTGCATTTCTTGTCATGGCACGGTCTGGATCCATTAGGAGTGTTCTGGGATGTTTGCTTCTAGTGATGAGGTTAGCAAGGTTCAGTGCTTGTTTGAAGGTTAAGATGGATGGTTTTGGGAATATCTATTTAACAATAGGGTTTCCTTCTAGTATGGGTTGCAATTGTTTGAGGATTTTCTGTATGGGTTTGAGGGAAGGGTGATATATCATAACCAGCGGTGTGCAATTTGTCGAGGAGGGGGTTCTTCTGTACGGCAGCAATTCTTCACATGTGATCTCTCTCTTTGGAGGAGTGTCTTTGTTGAGTGAAAGCCATTTTTAGATTAGTGATATGGCAATTCCGGGTGCTCTCCTCCGTACAAATTTGGTGGTATCTGAGGGCATGGCTGTATAAGACAGCATTTTTGGTGTGTTAACTAGGAAGTTGCCTATCTAAGAAAGGTGAGAACTACAATGGGACTTTCTGGGTGTGTCTACATGAGATGTTTGCTGCAGTTACTTAATTAGCTCTGCAGTAAATCTCTTGGCATCTGCAAGTGCAGCCCTATTAGGCCACAGGAAACTAACAAACTCTGCAGCAGGTTACTACTTGTAAATACAAGAAATATCTTGCTGTGGAGTTTTTTTTTGTGCGCAGCAACACACATGTAGATGCTGACAGGACTGGCTGGGTCATGAGGGTGCCTTAGTGTGTGGGCTGCCTGCTGACTAGCCCTGCCCTGAAGTACCCATTTGCCCCAGCCAGCCCTTCTGCAACATTTTGAGCTGGGTTGGAGCAGCCCTGGCCTGGCAGGCTGGACCCCTGCCAGCCAAGTCTGCTTCAGACTGGCTCAACGTACTGCAGTCCCAGGCTCACATGTAAACACTGTGCCTGGGAGCAATAAACTCTGGTGCAATATGTGCTAGAGTTTACTGCTTCATATTAATATGCACATAATCCAAGTTCTTGTCTCATTCTTGCTTTGCTCAGTGCTATTGCCTGCATAGGTTGGTTTGTAAAGTCAAAACCCATCCCTTTGCAGGTAGTTCTGTTGATGTCAGTGGAATACAATACTAATGAAGATGTATATACTAATGGTAATGTATACCAGGTACTACAAAAAAACAAATAAATGCAATATATGATATCTCTTATTTTGACTACATTCTTCTTACATTCAGAAGTTACATTCTTAACTTCTGATGTTATCAAATCTGAAAAGATAAATGTCAGAACTAAAATAAAGACAATAAGAAACAGGAGGACAAGAAGTCAGGTATGATTTGTTGCCCTGTATTTAGATTAATGCATGGATTAGTCACCACCCTGAAATTCACCTTTGACCTTTGCTTTTGGAAGCAAGGAAAGGACTACTGAGTTAGGAAGTCCTCCAGGAAAGCAACATGTTCATCTAATTTTAAAGGGAAAGTAATTTGTCTGATTATATTAAAACAATACCCAAATGTTAACTTTGCAGCTTGACAACACTCAGGGGAAATGATAACTTACAAGAATGGATGTAAAAGCTTTTGCCATCTTTGTAAGAAATTAGTTCAGAGGTTTATTCTCACAGAACAAAATCACACAGCTTTGTCCAGCACTAATTGCATGAATAGTTTTTTGGACTCTAGAGGAATGGCTGCTTTGGATACAAACATACTGTTTATGGTAGAGGATTCCTGCTGGAAATACCATTTTAAAAGCTACAATACACATGAAGCCAAACTAACGGCAGTGAAATTGAATTGGGTCACAACACTTAGCTTATGGCTGCAGGGAGCAGAAGGATAGATAGTGATGGACGAAGACCTCAGCTGCTGTAATGGGGACAAAGTATCTTGCTGATTGCATTGGTAAATGTGAAGCATATCCAAGGGAAAACACATTATGAAAAATAAAACTAGAAAAAAAAGTAAATGCATTCCCCCATCCAACCAACCCAACCTCATACTCAGGATCCAAAGCATAATGCTACATTTAAGATTTTTAAAAAGAAAATGAGGTATCTAAAGGATATATCCTAGTGAAGGAGGAAAGAATTTGAATGCAATATGAGAAAACAGTATGGATTTTTGCAACGAAATCTTTATTAAAATCTGGTTTGAATTTTCTGCACTGCTGAGTTCATGGTCAGAGGAGGTGGGGGAACAGCACAGCACCACCCCCCTTTGCTCTCACTCTTATGTACAGCCAGGAGTGAATAGACTCATCACACAAACTACAGCAGCCACAGGGCAGCTCTAATTTATGCCAATGGAAAAGGTCATGTGGGATCGGTCTCCCTCTGCAACATGAATTGATATGCCTAGATTTAAGTTGAACAATCCTCTGTTTAATACTTGTTTTGCGTATAATTACAGTATCCCTGTAATGTTTTTCTTTCCCCTTAAATTACTGATAACTACTCTCAACATTAACTCCATCTTAATGTGGTTTATATGTCTGGGAATAAAATATGAATTTCATAAGAGTTAGATAATGCTGCAGAGCTGTCTCGCATGAAGATTCTTGGTAATAAGGCTCTGAGGGAAGTTGCTGTACAGTAACTGATTAGTACATTTACTACTGAGCTGTCTGCAAGTGTAGGGTGTGGTGAAACTGCTGTCTCTAATTCAGTGGTTCTCAATCTTTTAAGGATTAACTCCTCCTCAGGCTCAAGGCACTTCTTGGAAAATGCCGTCTCTTAGGGGTGCTGATAGATATGCAGCTCCTCACTGTAACTCATGGCACTTCTTGAAAAGCATTCCCTTTTCTTTGCGTGGGGAGGGAAATCAAGTGCCACTTCACTGCTCATCCACCAGAGAGAGGCCGACTTTCTGCAGCTTCTTTCCCCTAGCTGCCCCCTCCGCCCCACCTCCAGTTCCAGTGCAAGTCTGCAAGGTGGGAGGGGGAGAAGGCAGGGGAGGAAGCTCGGGCCTGGGGTTTGCCTAGCCTTTGCTGAATGTGGGGGCAGGTGGATAGGAGCCCAAGGGTGTGGGGGGGGGTGCTCCAATCACCTGCCCCTCCCCCTCCAGCACAGGCTGGGCAAACCCCAGACCAGAGCTCCCTCCCCTGCCTTCTGTCCTTACCATCCTGCAGACAATACCGGGGGTTCCTGCTCCCACACAGGAACAAAAAGAAGTTAATGAAGGCGCTTCACTTTGGAATGCCTTCATCTGGACCCTCATTAAATAAGGGTTAATTTGTTGCATAGTCTGGCACTTAAGAAGCATTCTGCAGCCCTGCACTTCTGCCAGGGCATGGCTGTAGAGCACTTTTAAGGGGCCGATCACACAACAAATATCACTTCTCTCAGTGCCCTTAGTTTTTACTCATTTTGGCTACAGAAAAGTGATAGAGCAATTCTTCTGCTGTAAAGAACTCAGAAAGACCACAACAAATCATAATGTTTTAAAAAATATGAATTCCTGTTTGAGATCCCTGGGTTTATCTTGTGAATCATGTTTGCACATCTAACAGTGCTAACATCATGTAGCACACTGTGTCACCCTTGAAAGGATCTCAACGTACCCTGGTTAGCATTCATTGCTCTAACTTATGTTTTCCCTTATTTTTTTTTAAGTTTTTCCACTGTGTTTTTACTTCTTAAAATGTTTCTCCTTATGCGCAACTTCTAATGAACAAAGATATGAAATTTATACTGAAACACATTTTCAGCTCAATACAGCTGAAACAAAAATCACCTTCTGAGCTGTGGCATTTTTTCTTTCAGATGCACAGATGGAGCAATTAGGAGTGTGTGTGTGTGTGTGCGCGCGCGTGCATGCGCACGCGCGTGTGTGTCCCTGTCTGCAAGGATGACACTAAGTAGCTGAACACTCCAGAAAATGTTTTGAGAACGTTTTGTGAATACTGAAAACAATCTAGGAAGGCAGCTGAATATGAGAAGCCCTGTCATGCTGAAAAAAGTTAACCTATACAATTTCAGGGAAATATGGTTTAATGGGCAGAGGGACGAAAGAATTAGAATGCCAAATACCCCAGTTATTGCCCCATGATAGGCTGTTCATTATTATGAAAACAAATGTGGCTTACTTCCATCAAAACGGTTCTTAGGGGGAAAGGGATGAAATCGAGGCTTAGAGAGACCTTTGACTATACCTCATTATTTTTATTCATACAGAAATTGCTGTAAAGACCTAAAAATGACTAATATAAAAATAATGCATTTTCATTGTCATTGTTACTGCTCACATTACATGGATTTGTAAATGCATGAAATAATCTTGTTTGCAAACACTGACTTCTGTAAGAACGGTGAGTTACAAGAACTGTCTGAAAGGCAGGATTTCTGGCTGCAAGAAATTCAGATGTTTAAAATTTACTATCCAGCCAAACCAGGCCAAAGCCTTTCTTTATCTATATCTACATCTGTATCTATATCTATTCTTGCAAACCAGAAATTCTGGAAGAAAAATTGCTTGAGAAAATCCCAAATGAGGTGTTGCTGACATGAAATAAGCTCTCTTAGCCTCTGCAGCTGCTAAGTGAAACTGATGTTTCTGTCAATTTCACTGTTGTTAATTGCAAGTGCAAAATTGACAACAAAAAATCAGCAGCTGCCAGGACAGAAAGAGTTAAGGGTACTGAAGAGGTCCCACCCTGTCTTATGCAGAGGAAATTCAGGGCTTCTAGACTCATGGTCCAGCTGGGCACACTCTGTGTCAGGGGCAGGTGATTATTTTGGGCAGAGGGCCACTCACTGAGTTTTGGCAAGCCATCAAGAGCTACATGACAGGCAGGCCAAGCCAGATAAATATTAATTTTCTAAATGTTTTAGGGACCCTGTGGGCCAGATAGAATGACCTGGCGGGCCACATCTGGCCCCCGGGCTGCATTTTGCCCACCCCTGCTCTATGTTGCTTGCTTGTATTAGGGGTGCAGGGAGAGAAAACAAAAAGGGTCACAAAAGAATTATTAATACTGCTTTTAGGAAAGAGAGACGCATGATGCATGCAGAGGGGATCTCCTCTTGAATTCCCTGCTACCTCCTTTGCCCCTCAGCAAAGCACAGTGATGCTCATGATGTTGTGTCCAGTCTCCTGACATTAGTGAAATTTGGATCAAGTTGCAGGATAAGGGTGGGTAAAGATGAGTGAGTGGGCAGTCTAGCCCCACCATGTACTCTGAGCATCATCCACCAGTACAGCTGGCTTTAATTAGTATAGTGTAAAAACTGTATACAGTGAGTTTTGTTACATTTCTCCTTAATGATGGCCTAACTTGGCAGTACTTGGAGTACCTAATATTGTGGTGCTCTTGCTGAGAATCTATTACCAGCATCAACAAAAAGCATGTGTAATTCAGAGATAAAGTTTAAGAGAAAAATAGTAAGGTTGATGACCTTGAACTACCATGGAAAGCAATAACTGAATCCTCTCCAGCTTGATTAAGAAAATGAATTTCTATAGAACAGAACAGGCGTGTATGGGAAAAAGCAGCAAACAGGGAAGGAAGAGGATGAAACTTAAAGCTGATTAAATTCTCCATATGGGATGAAACAGAGATTGGGTTGTGAAATGATTTCTTATTCCATTGGGATATTTGCTCCATATTTCTGCTATTCACAGGACTGTGTGATGGTTTGCTTCCAAAAAAAACCCCGCTTAAACAACTAGTGTTACTTTTCAGTAGCTGCAAAACAAGATCTTTAATATGTGAAGACAGACAGAACCTGCATCCTTGGAAGAGAAAGCTTTATGGAAAGCTGTTGGAGTAAGATTGTCTCCTTAACCCCAGCAAGACTGAGAGTTTATTTATGAAGATCAGGTTTTCACATCTTCAAAACCAGAAAAGTCCAGCAGAAACTTGGAATACACGCTGTCTGTGCTAGTTCTCTACAGCCCCATGGCTATACTATCGATACACCTCACAATATCTGGGTGGAGTCATCCTTACTACTTTTTACTGAAGGAGCAGAGAGCCATCACCCCCACGTTAGAGACAGAGAACTGAGACCCATAAAGAATAAGGTGTCCCAGGATGTTTATGGTGAGAAAGGGAACTGTCTCCCAACCCCTAGACTATAATCTGAAAGATGACATAATCGTTCCTCTTATTTAAAGGGGCCCCAGGGATTTGGGAGGGAAACAAGACGGGGAGGGGGGCAGATGCAACTACTGTGTTTCTTTGAAACCAAGATGAGGTTTTTTCCACCAATAAGTATGGGAGGGAAAGCCCCTTGTCTTATATTTGCCTACATGAAACCTCATTAAATACATTGGTTATCATTAAACTGCTGCCAAAAGCAACATGTGCTCAATAATGGAAACCAACTGTTAAGTCAATTAAATACAGCCAACACTGAACATGACTATAAGACACTTGGCCCATATTGTACAAACATGCTGATAGAAACCTATCACCTATCATAATTTTTTTTTTAAGAAATGTTTTTTGTTCCAAGCCAAATCAAGTCCAAATCGGTGAGTCAATCCAGAACCATAAGTGACCCTACTACTGGCAAACATCCTCCATCCCCACCAGGGGCTTCAGATATTTCCAAAGTCTTTTGGCAGGCATCTTACATGCAGGCCCAAACCGGGAGGCTTGGGGCTTAGATGCCCCCAAGTTTCGCCTGTCCTCAGCCATATGGCTGCAGGAGCAAGCTAGTGAGGAGCCTCCCATTTCCATAAAGTGGGCTTTAAGCACCAACACCTCTGCAGGTACTAAACTACACCAGAAGAACAGTTATCCCCAGTAACACTTAAGAAAAACTGCCTTCATCTCAGGTACATGGTACTTCCCCTGCACCTGTCATAAAGATATATTAGTTCAGCCCATCCTAATAAGATACAGAGCAGAGCCCACTGAGCGCAGCCACCCTCAGCACTGTCTCTTTTACAAATTATGGTGAACCATTCTGATGCATATATTTTAACTTCCTCTCAACTCCCACAGCTGAGCTGTGCCTTACTTTCCCATATCCAATGATTACTGTTTCTTCACCAGCACCAGCTACAGGCCACTTATCCTAGCTAAGCTCCTTGCAGGCCAGAACACTCCCAGCTTGCAAGGTGAAACTCAGTTCCTGTATTTTTTCCACAGGGAACAGAAAACCCAGATACCTGCACATGATACTGGGAATTCAGGACAAATGCTGTCCTGGAGTGATGTAGCTCAAGACTGGGACTTGACCTTTCCATTTTGGGACTGTCCTGCCCAATTAGGGCTGGGTAGTCACCCTCCTCATTACCCTGCTGGTACTGCTTGGACACTGCTCTTCAAAGACCTGATTCCTCTCACTTATACCAGAGTAACTCTGCTGAAATGGTGGAATGGGTTATAAAGAAGTCAGAGGAGGATTTAGCTCTGGATCCTTTAAGCTTTTAAGTCTGCTTGCTGTGGTACAGAGGAGTGAAGTTCTCCAACTTTCTTTCATTAGGAGGGGTTGCTTTGAGAAACCTCACTGATGTTAAAATGAAGTCTGATGAATCGATTAAAGTGATTGTGCGCTGTGGTGCCTGTGACAGCAGGGGACCTGACTTGATGACCCAGCAGGTCCTCTTCATCCTTGAATTTCATACTTAGGATGAAACAGAGGGGGAAATTAAAAAAAATATATATCTAGCGTTGGCTTAACTCCATTCCCACTCAAGTCAATTATATAATTTCCAATTACATCAGTGGGAGTGGAATTAGGCCAACACTGAGTACTTTGGAAAATCCCTCCCATGGGGATGTAATTTAAATGCTAGTCTTGAGGATTGGGGTAACAACATGCTCTGTAATGTGCACTTTATCCCTTTCGTGGATGGTGGCCAAGATGTTCAAGCTTACCAAACCATTATTAGCATTTGAGTAATGTGTCAACCATGTGTTTCATTTGTCTTCAGTTTAGTCTCTTGGTGTATGAGTTGAGCCTGCTAAATTGTGTGAAAAGCTGTTGTGAGGATATAACCTCTGATTACCTCATGTAGAAGGCCAATATGTTCCATGTTAGATCCCTTAAAAGTACCTAAATCCACATCTGGCTCCTAACAAGTTGTAGCCCGATGTTCAGAAGTTGTGAGCGCACACAGTTCTCATAGCATTCAACATTTTTTCCACTCAAATCCTGTTTTAACTCTGTCTTCTTTCCTTCTTTTACTCTGCCATGTCTATCTCTTGCCATTATTTTTATTGTCATCAAGAACAAACAACATTCAGTAATGCTAAAAGAAAAGGAAATTGTTAATAACACCCCTCCCCCCAACAACAAGTATTTTAGTATTTCAGTTTTTATTTTGTGGTTCACTGTTGTACGATATTATGGTGCACTACCATGAAAGCAGCCCCCACGCCCACTCAATCTAATTCTGCATGCACTGCATGGTCAAAAATGTTATCTAGCTGTTTTTTGACCTATGCCCACATGTGCACCTACTGCTGCTCTCAGGCTTAGGCATGCTCTGGAGAGTGACTATTACCTCTTCTCAGCATGCAGGGAATGGGAGTGAATGGACAGATCATATTTTCATGGTGGTGCCCCCTGGCATTGTCTAATGTGGTGTACACATTCTGTTGGAAAGATTATTTTTTCTCTGTGCTAGAAACCACCTTCCCTTGGGACTAGTCAACTGAAAACAAAAAGCCTATCAATTGCAAACAATGGAGAAAATGGCAGAGAAGTCACGTCTTTCCTGTAATTTACAACATTTCAGTTCCTACTGTTGGCTCATTTATACCCCTTTTTATATAACAGCATAACATAAGCTTAATTGCAATGACTATTATAACGCTTGATTTTCATTATTATATGTACAGTGTGCCCTGAAGGGTCCAGTATGCGAAACAACCTGGTCCTTTCTGAAGACTTCCCATTGATATTTTCACGTTATGAAACGATATGAATCATCTTCATTAAATGAATTAATTCTTTCTCTGGACGCCAATCATGTTGTAGTATTTTTTTTTCTTTATTGTACAGTATTGTTTCATATTATTTCATATTTTTGATAGTATTTGTGGTTTCACTTTTTATAATGGTATTTGAAAATGTAATAAAAATAAGTATTTAGTAGGGCTGTGTGAAATTTCACCGAGTGTTTCATTTCGAAGCTGTTTTGACACGTTTCAAGATCAAAACAGTGAATTTGAAGTGAAACAAAAGGCTTTGAAACAGCTTTGCAATGAAACAAGGGCACTCAAAACATTTTAAAGGCTTCAAAATGTTTTGAGTTTTGAATCTGGGCTTACTTGGCTTCAGCGCTGGTCCCAGCTAGCAGCGGATCCTGCTGTCATCCCGCATGCATATCCAGGTGCTGCCACCCCCCAAAAGGAGTCTGGCACAGCCCCACAGCCCTCCTGGTAGGTGCAAGCCCCAGATCTGCATGTGGCATGACAACTTTCTGTCACTGCTGGCTGGGGCCAGTGGCAGCAGCAGTCTTTCTGGTGCTTGGTATAGGCTGCACACAGTGCCAGTCCTACCCAGCAGCAGCCTCCTGTCATCTGGCATACAGATCTGAGGGTCTGTACCCCTGGGAAGAGTCTGACACAGCCCGGCAGCCCTCCCAGGGTTGTGGGCCCCTGGATCTGTATGCCAGATGAAAAGAGACTGCTGCTGCTGCCTGAGGCCAGTGGCAGCAGTAATCTTCCAAGCACTGGGTATGGGCTGCACCTAGCACTGGTCCCAGGTGGTAGTGGCAGTCTCCTGGCATCTGGCACACAGATTTGGAGGCCCACACCCCTGGAAAGAGTCTGGAAGAGCCCTGCAGCCCTCCCAGGGGTGCAGGCCCCTGGATCTGCACACCAGATGATAGAAGGCTGCTGCTGCTGGCAAGCGTCATGAGTTTTGTTTTGAACAGTTTGAGGTGCAGTTTCCCAGAAACCTCTGCACCTATCTCCTTGAAACTTAGCAAACTTCATGCCCTTAGAAGGGGCTACAATCCCTGCCATTTTCTTCCAAATCAGGCAGGCAATGACAAAGTTTTAGGCATTTTCGTGACTCCCCATTACAGCCTCTGGGCGAAATGTCGAAACAGCGAAACAGTTTCGACTAAACGAAATGGAACAGTGCTTTGAAACTGAATGAAGTGACAAAATAAAACACTGTCTCTTTGAAATGGCAAAATGGAAGTTAAAATGAAACGGTGCTGTTTCACACAGCCTTAGTATTTAGAAATAAGTTTTTTTAAAGTGAAAAATAAAACAGCCCTATGTCTTCTGTATCTCATCAGGAGCCAACAGTCTGATCTTAGATCTGCCATGCAGAACTTTACGTTGATAGAAATCCTGCACGTGTACAGTTACCAGTGAGATTTGCTGTAGTGATCTGTGTCCAGAAATGCGGGATTAGTACTGTGTATTTGTAGGACATGACTTTCAGAAGTGTTAGCCTAATACTTTGGCACCAATAACCCTGGTTGCTTTGCAATTAATCCTGGAGATAACAAATGATATTGTAAATTATTAGTAGGAAATCACTAGGCAAACCAAATAAGTTAAACTAGGAGGGTCTTAACTCTCTTCCCTTTTTAAATAACCTAAATTTGAACAGCATATTTCCTGAGCTTCTGAAATATTTGGAGATCTTTATTCACTTCTCACTCCAAGTGATTTCAGAAGCAGAAAAGAGCTATACTGTGAAATAAGCTGATTTTGCCTTTACTGAAGTAGAGGAGAAAGATTACACCAAATCCTAAAGAGGGAAAGTGAGGAAGATTATTGCCAGAAACTCATAAAGAAAGTGAGTTGCATTGGAATGCATGTGTGGAAAAACCCCCCAGTGAAGTCCACATAGCCACCCCTGCCCGGGTGAAGTGGGGCCCCAAGCACATAACCAACACCAGACTGGATTAGAAGAAGCAGGACCACCAGGCTACACCATGTGGATTTTACAAAATTACAGGGCTACCTTGGAACATGGTGGAGGTATAGGAGGCTGTGGGCCTCCCTACATGGAAGGATGGCAATAGGCAAAAAGGGTCAAATATAGAGGGATGGTAGGTGGCAGGGCTACTGTAAGGTGAGTATGCAAAGAGAGGTGCCACAAGACCTTGCCAAAAGTGTGAGCAACTAGAAGTAATTTAAAGGAAGCTCAGTAAAGTGCCTTTGAGTCTCTTCATCAACTCAACCCTTAAACTGAAGCATATGATATACTTTGTTAAACACTGATGCAATTATACTCGTCTCATCTTTATTTAAGTCTATTCTGGAAACATAGGCTTGTCCTTTTTCAAGTCTCATAAAAAATAAATTAGCTTATCAATTTTATTCATTTTATTCTGACTTTCAATAAGCCACATCAAAACAAGTGGTAGGGACCCACATTCTCTGATGGGCTGAAACAGACATCTCATCCATCCTGGACTATTGACAGGTGCTGTGTCATACATATACCTCAGAAGAGAAAATGTGAGAGCTGAAAACCTGTCTGTCTCTTTCAGCTATTTTAAAAGAATCTTTAAGAACTGTCTATAACTAATTGACAGCGACAAGAAATAAACTTGGCTGCCTTACATAGTATTCTTGCTCTGAGCTCATAGTGTTCATTGCCAGTGAATGAGTGACTCATTTGCAAAAACCCCAAAGATGCATTGATGAACAGAACAAAGTAGAAGTTAACAGTGTTTATCTTAATGCTATGCAAAGATCTGTTAGAAATAGCTAGCTCTTCCCACTGAGAGATGGGAAGAAGAGAAATATAATAGAGAATAACATCCACATACTTACCTATGTGCAAGTTTTACACTAAGAAAGATTACAACTACTTTTTCACTTGCTAAAACTTTTTTATTGCAGTATCTTTGGCTTTAAAGGTTTTTTTCAACATATTTAACTTAAAAATGTTAAAAAATAACTTAAGTAAACTTACTCAAACAACTTTAATTATAATTATTACCTAACTACTGTCAACCACGAGTAAAATACATTTACTATTTAATCTTTTTTGCTTAGGCATTTGTACATTAAAAACCCATTTAAAATAGCTGCCTTTAGGGAATGTTTCGGGGAAAAAATGCTATGAGTAATACCACTCAAGGTGTTTGTTTGGAAGAGGGTGGGGCTAATAAAGACTCATGTGTACAAATAAATTAAGCAATAGTCTACTAATTATTCCAGTTCTGAAGAACACATTTCTCTGAAGTTTTCTTTATGAATTTAGAGAACAGCTTTGAAGTGGGCTGTATGTGTGTATAGGAGAGCCTTTGAAGAGGACTATGCTTGGGGAAAAGTTTTAATTAATTCTGTGTTCAGATTTCTAGTTGCTTTTACATGATATTTCTTATTTATTTAGCAAATAATTGCAGTGGCCATTGAGAGGTATTAATATTTTAGTTCTACTGGTTTTGTCCTGCAGGACAAGCTAGGGTAAATGGGTTGCACTTCATAAGGTACATCTGCCATGGGAAAGTTGAGAAGACAAACTTACAGTATGACACTTGTATAGCCACTAGTTTCAGGATCAGCGCCCCCCCCCGGCATATCTGTATTTCCTAATGCCACATAGGATCTCTATTCCTCAGGTGACAACAAGAGCTCCAGCTCTAATTGATGATGTTACAGGACCAGAAATGTGAGTACATCTTGTAGTCTGTTAACAAAGTGGCCTGCCTGAAGGTAAAAACAAGAGCTCTGAATGGAAACAAAAGGAACTATGAATGGTATATGTAGTTAATGCATTTCTGATCCCAACTTTCCCCTCATACCCTGAGATTCCTCAGGATTCATCTCTGTAAGTAGGGAAAGCTGGACATGTGCTCCCAGTTCTTGAGGCGCCCAATTCTATGTGGGAATTCCTGGGTTGTGCAGGATTGGGTCCCTCAAACCTAGGGAGTACCCGTTTAGGCCAGCTGGAGCGTACGGACAGCAGGGCTGTGCACAAAAGCACCATTCCACTTTGACTTGTGGCCCCCGATCTGCCTACTGGATGACAGGAGGCTGCTGCTGCTGCCTGGGACTGGCACTGGGCGCAGGCTGTACCCAGCACCAGGAAGATTGCTGTCACCAGTCCCTGCAGGCAGATCAGGGGCCCGCACCCCTAGGAGGGCTGTGGGGGCTGTGCCAGATTACTCCCAAAGGTGCAGGCCCCTGATCTATCTGTCAGACCACAGGAGGCTGCTCCTGCCACCTAGGGCCAGAGGTAGCAACCATCTTCCCAGTGCTGGGTCTGGGCTGTGCCCAGGATCAGTCCCAGGCAGCAGGAGCAGCCTCCTGTGATTCAGCAGGCAGATTGGAGGCCTGTATGCACCCCCGGGAGGAGTCCGGCAGAGTCTCACAGCCCTCCCGAGGGTGAAGGCCCCTGATCTGCCTGCCAGATCACAGGAGGCTGCTCCTGATGGCTGGGACAAATGCTGGGCACAGCCCGCACCCAGCACCAGGAAGATAAGTGTTGCTGCCCATCCCAGGCATCAGGAGCAGCCTCCTGTGATCCAGGAGGCGGATTAGGGGACCGCATACCCAGAAGGGCTGCGGAGCTCTGCCAGGCTCTTCCCAGGAGTGCAGGGGGCCCCCATCTGCCTGCCACATCGCAGGAAGCTGCTCCTGCTGCCTGGGATGGGCAGCAGCACCAATATCTGCCCAGCGCTGGGTGCAGGCTGCACCCAGTGCCATCCCAGGTGGCAGGAACAGCCTCCTGTCATCCGGCAGGTAATTCAGAGGCTCCCACACCCCCAGGAGGAGTCAGCAGAGCTCCACAGCCCTCCCAGGGGTGCGGGGTGCCCCCAATCCCGCATCACATCACAGGTGGCTCCTGCCACCGGGAAGATTGGTGCTGCCTCCTGTCATCTTGCAGGCAGGTCAGGGTGTCCTGCACCCCAGGGAGAGCTGTGGGGCTTTGTTGACTCCTCCCAGGGTGCAGGGGACCCCTGATCTGCCTGCTAGACCACCGGAGGCTACTCCTGCTGTTTGTGACGGCACGGGGTGCAGCCCGCACCCAGCACCAGGAAGGTTGGTGCTGCCACTGTCCCCAGCCAGCAGCAACAACATGCTGTCATCCAGCGCACAGATCTGGCGGCCGCACCCCTGGGACGGCTGTGGGCTGCCAGAATCCTCCTGCCGGGGTGCGGCCGCCAGATCTGCATGGGATGACGAGGCGGCTGCTGCCAGCTGGGACTGACACTGAAGCCAAGCCGGGCTTCGAAACTCAAAATGTTTAGAAACTTTCTTTTCGATTTTGCTGTTTCAAGCTCAAAACTCATGAAAACAACTTCAAAACAAAACAGCTGATGAAATTTTGCACAGCCCTAATGGGCAGCTCTGGGCTGCCCACACTCATCTGTCACAGAGCAAATAGTTGTCCACCGTAATAAAATGGTGCTATTTTAAATTTCTATTTGTCAAGGTCACTGTTGTGGTGTGACTAAGGGTAGGGACATCTAATTTCTCTCCATTTGTGCCAGCATAAAAATTCTTACGGCAGTACAAATACAATGTCAGGTAATGTCTGTTTCCAGAGTCCTCAAGCATGTTGCATTGCTGTTCTCCAGCTTTTAAGCAATATAGTTATACCTAGGCAGTGCTTCTAGTGGGCAAAATTGCACAGGTGTGGACTCATTGGCTTTGTCAGTCAAAAGTGCTAAACAGTCTATCTGAAACTCTATGAAAAAAGCGCTACATTACTTCTGGTTCAGGAGGCAGGCTGTCTGGAGCAGCGCCACATACTTGAGAGTGGCACTCGCAGAGATAGTAAGTTTGCTGTGTAGGTAAGGCCTTTCAGTGTCGAGGAACATTTTATAATGTGGCCTACCTCAAGCTGTTTTTCAAAATATCTGGATAACATTTCAGGGAACCATTACTATACTCATGGGCGATTGGTGCCTCCTTAGTCAGAGGGGGCACATGCCCCCCTAGCAACCAGTCAGCAACCAGAGGGGTGGGGTCCCCCATGGCCAATCATGCTGACTGGGGGTGGGGAGGGCAGCCAATCGCAAAGCGACTGCGACACTCCCACAGCACTCCCACTTCCCAGCCAGCACCTGAGCGGGCAATGCAGCCTGATAGGGGATGCGTCGGCACCCTAAGGGGCGCATCCCTGTGCATCCACTACACGTTGCCACTGACTGTACTGAATCATTAACAAACAGTTTTGCAGCATTTACTCTGAATTAATATGGTGAACATAATATACTCAGATCCAGGTCTGAATGATTAACTAAACAAAAGTTGATCATGTGCAAATAGCTCTTCAGATACTGTTCTCCCCTCAATGGTGCAAAGTCATCACTATTCTAAATATTAGTATCTGCGTGAGTCATGTAACAGTAAATCCTATGTCTACCCATTGTGTAGGCTTAAACAATACAATACAGAGACTCTTCTTTTAGGAGGTACAGCTTTTAGTAGCTGGCACCCCAGCTGCAGGTAGGCAATAATTTATAGGTTGCCTGACTGAAAGGCTGAAAGCCAGCTGCAGTGGATGACTACAGTGAATTAGTGTGAGCCACAGAGGGCTAAAAGCTCCAGAACAGAGTAAAAGGGAAGAAGGAAGGTTGTGATGCTGAGGTGGACAGCTTGTGTTGCATCCTATGAAAGACTGGAGGTTTTAGTTCATCTGTCTGTGTGCACATTTGCTTGTTTTATTCTTTGTTTTGTTTCTGTGGAACAAGTTTGTCCTATAAAAAATAAACTGGCTGAAAAGCCCAGAACTCAGAGCAAACTGGCCTAGAGAAGGGAGCTAGGTAAGTGACCTGCTTACATCTTCCTATGCACAATTCCACACACGCTGTCTGGCAGACCTCAATGACAGATTACCTATATTTGTTAGTTGACTGGAAAATAAATATTGTCACTTCCTAAAAAGGTTTGAGCAATTTCATTTTCTTGAAAAATGAGCAAAAAAATGTCATTTGAGGATTTTCAGATAAGAGTGTTCAAAACAGAATGCTGAATTCAAATGAGAATTGTCTCTTCAGTTTTCACAACTTCCCAAATATTTTTGAGGTTTTGATATTCTAAATATTTGTTTATTGTTTGTGACAGATAGGTATTGTTAAGCAGAGCTCTGTCCCAATATGCCAACCTGAAGTGGTAGTCTATTTAGGAAGAAGGGATAATGGTGTTCCCTCTAAAGAGTTGCAGCAAGTTAGGTCTGAGTGACAGCTATGTCCCTGAGGTACTCCTGCGATGATGTAGCTATACACTGTCTCTTCCCCAGAGACTGGAGACACAACTTATTCCCTCAGGCAGGAACTTAAGGACTAGATTCTGCTACCCTTCTTCAGGACAGGGAAGTATCCATTTCCAAAAGTATCCTTATTTTAGCCCCAAAGCTACCTACATTGCATATGAACCTCACTTCTATTTTTCAAAATGCATTTCCCTGCAGCTAAGCACATACATATATTCACCCTAAAAGAATCAATCCCATCCCATCTTCAGTTCTATGCAGAAGTAATTCTTGCATTTCCCTCATTTGAAGCTTGTGTCATACTCTATACCAATTTTTGGCCACAGACACAATGACAGTGACTTGAAGTTGTCCTTGAGATGTCAGTAGGGCTACTTATAAAGTAAAGTTTTCCTCAGCATGACTGGAATTAGCAGAATCTGTCTCAGAAAGTTGGCTACCTTGTAGAAGACTAACTGTGGTTTTATTTATGGGTTAAGGGCTAGACTTTAATTCCCTTCAGTTGTTTATGTAGTTGTGTCAGGAAGAGTAAGAATCTCCTGCTCACCTCTACATGGACTACCTGGACTTTAGTTTTGTCACTGCTAAGGTAAGAGATGATGCATATCTATTTACTTCATTCCCAGAAAAGCTGGGTAGACTAAGTGGAGCCTTGGGTAATCATTTCTGTCATCATCATAGAGATAATCTATGGCAGTGTGACAAGGCATTGTTTTGCTTCTGTCATGGGCTGAGTGGAGTAGCATGCTTTCCTGGAATGGTAAAGCAATGAAGTGACCATCACCATCAGATGTTAGGATAGCTACCAGCTTGGTCAACAGTAAGGGACTCCCAAAACTGGATGCCTCTACAGACCCTGTGTTTTGTGCTGAACAGCAACACTCCCAAATGGAGAGGCATACAAAATATTTTTTGCAGTTAGGGAACAGCTGCATCCCTTGATCAGTGTGTTATGTTCTCCTTAAGACATAAGGTAACCCTAAATATTGATCTGGTAGAAGTAAGGGTTAACAGCTGCTATTCCGTTGTCCCATACACTGAGAACAAGCAATATTATGCACATTTAAGTTACTGTCCTCTGTACCTGTATTTTAACTTTTGCCATTTGACTAAGGAGTAAAGCCAACTTCTTGAGAAACAACCAGAAAATCCCAGGCCCCTGAATTTTGCTATAGGTAGCACCATGTAATTCTACTGCTTCTGTGACCTACCACTTTGCTCTTTTCCAACACAGCTGATGCTGTTGGACAGAGCATGACTAGTGTTTATAGCGGAGTAGACCATCTGGAAATGCAATCAGAGTCCATGGCCTCAGGGGATTACTAAAGCCAGCAGAGCATGAAAGGAAGATTTGTGCCCACAGCTATTTGGTTCTGTCATGACCTTAGCTCTGTGCAGCAATAATTTTGACCCTTTAATGTAACTAAATCAAGTACAGTTACTTTCACAGGCGCCAGTTCAGCCTGCTGTCATCCAAATACAGACACTATACAGTAGCAGGTGTCCATACAACAAAAGCCTTGATTATTCTTTAAAATCTATGCTTAGTTGTCAAAGTATCTTGCATGACATTAATTGCACAATTGAGACACAAATTCTCATAGGCTTCTTTCTTGAAAGATAAAATATTTAAGTCTTTTTTAATTTTGCCTGTTTTGTGATGGAGCTGAGGCAACACTATGAATGTCTATGGAATGTTCTGTTTAATAAAAAATGGTATGGTATGGTATGGCTCTGTTGTATTTTCTTACCTGAGGTCTTGATTTTGCAAAGATACAGATGTGTGCTTAACTTTACGTATGGCACCTAATCCAAGTGCCCCTAGGAGACTCTGTGTGTGATAGAGCAAAATAGATGAGAGAGTGTACGTGGAGTTAAGAATGCAGGAGGCAAGGATTTTCTAGTTATCTTTTATTGGACCAGCTGCATGGTTGGGATAGAGTTAGGCAAGCTTTTGAATGGGAGACATTCAAAGACTTATGCACACGAAGAAGAAAGAATGAAGACTTATGAAAATATAAAACTCACGATAGTTTATCTTACGTATTTTTTCCCTTTGAACTTAAATCACTTTAATAGCTTAAACTCCTGATCAGGTGATGGGTGAAATTTCATTTTACAGCAGTTCAAGACAAGGAAAGCTCTGTTTCTTCATCAACTATCCCCTAGAAAATACCATAAGGTAGGGGAAGGGGGTAACTGCTGAAAGGTGTCATGTTATTTGTTCAAAGCTGTTCCTATAAACCACTGCAAAAATGACTTCGGGGAGCATATACAATATCCTGGTCCTTCTATTTTACCAATTATTTAAAGAAACATGTCAATGTTTTTAACTGTTAGTATCCTAAGGCCAAGGCACATACACAGACTGGGATTTTCTGCATCCATCTAAAAGATATGAACCCCAGGTTCCCTAAAACCTAATAGGAACTGAACATGCAAATTTCAAATCGTACCTATAATCCAATAAGACAAACCACATAACAAGGAACTAATTGGAAAGATGAAAGGAAACAATTATACTTATTATTTTTAGGACACTGAGCTTTCATACTGACAAAGTTCTTATAAAAACTTAGTTAAAGTAATAACGGTCTTATTCATTTAATCTTTTACTGAATTCCTTTTATTGTATTCTCTTCCTAATTGCCACTGCTATGATCTCTAAAATCTTCTATAGTGTTCTGGGCTAGGGACACACATTCAAAAAGCCTGAGCCTGAATTGATTCAATCTTTGCTGGTTAGTTTAACTTGGATAGGCTAAACCAGTTTGTAACCAGACAGACGTCCCAAAAACGCAGGCAGATGCCTGCAGTGGCTCAGGCTAGAAGCTGGGGGGTACTAGAGCAGCCCTTCCTTCCCTCATACAGGGCAGAGCTGAGGGAGGCGTGACCAGCCCCAGCAGAACACTCTGATTATCCGCCCTCCCTCCACCCCCCAGCTGCCCCACAGGGAATTTTTATCACCCCTCAGTGTTTATCAACTCATTAAGAAAACAAAGCCTCTCTCCATTAACAAATGGAGCTCTTCTTAAACACCACTTCCAAGGAATGACATTAAACTACCTGTTGATTAGCTCCAAAAAACCTGTCTGCCTGTCGTCTCCCATAGAACAGACCATAACCAGAATGTGATCTGCTAGCTAATGCTGAAGTGTCTGTGTAAAGCAGAGGGGAGGGGGGAATAATCCCTGTTTAGCAGGGAGAAGCCAGGCAGATGCTCTGTGCCTGCAAGTCTGTGCTGGAGCTGCAGCAAGGGAGCAGAGGGGAGGGGCCAGCCCTGCTGTGGATCAGAGAGCCCCACCCAGCCCAGAGAACATTCTGGGATGCTGGGGATGTCTAGTTTATCTTAAACCAACAAGGGGTCTGGGACAGACATTGCATAAACTGGTTTGAGCCAAATCTGTTAAGTCTGATATTACATTCAACCAGATTTATCTCAAGCCAGTTTCAGCCATTTTCAAACTGGTTTATGTGCACTGATCATCTGTTCTGTTACAGGTTTAAACCAGTTTCTGATCACTTAAACTGGTTTGTGTGTACTGTCTATCCCTAGTCCTAAAGTCTTCATTGTAACTGAGGTGTCAGGATAAGGAGAGCACTGACTGAAAAGGCTTCCCTGCCAATGCAGGTGCCAGCAAACAAAACCATCTCCTGCTTTGATAGCATACATATGAAAGTAGCCTCACAAATTGTCTGCCCTTCTGAAACATTAGATAAAAGTTAGATACTAGAAAACAATATTTTCTTGCGTGCAACTTGCCCCAGAATAAGAGATGCACCTTGTTTTCAAAGGACAGAATGAAGAAAAAAAGATCTGTCCTTATACTAAATAACTGAGTAACAGTGATGAACCCAGGTTGCTCACTGTTCTGCTCCCCAGGGAGTGAATGAAGTTACTTTCACTTTTTCGCAGCAAAGGCTTTAGTGACAAAAAGTGCTGTTACCATATTGCTTCACTTCTAATGTGCACCCCAAATGCCGTCAGCAGCTGGTTTTTGGAAAAAGGTGCATATTTTGTGCAGGAAAAAATGGTAGTTTTGTTGATGAAATCATGATTTTTATGGCACTGTTATGGTCCCTGGAAACAGATTTGTACTTTAGGGAATGACCTACATTGGAAAAAAATGACTTAATTTGTCCATTCTTCTTGACCTTGGGATGTATGTACATCCATAAGCTGGCTGGTAGGGAAGACAAAACAGGCAGATGATGAGCTCACCTAGTTTTACACTGAGCTCTGTCAAGCAAATATTATAGTTGTCCTTCCACTACTTGTATTAAAGCAAGCAATTGTAAACAAATCTCTTGTAAAGACACCCTGACTTTAATCTAGTCTGAAAAGAACTAAATGCTGATGGTTTGCCTGGAAAGAACAAACCAGAGCTATGTAATCATGATCTGGTAGCTTACAAATAATATTATTTTATATTATATCAAATAAAATAGAATTAAAGACAAACCCAAGAAATTGGACAGAACAGACGAAGCATAATGGTTTGCACAGTCCACTCCAACATGAACAGTATCAGCATTAGACATATTTCTTAACCCATTCCTACATGAGAACTACAGCCTTCCATTTTATATCAGTTGGTTACCAGAAGCATAATTTATTTCTTATAATAACCAGTAACACACACGTGTTACAGAAACAAATGACAAAATGGCTGCCCATGATGTATGTATGAGACAAAGCAGGAAACTATACAGAAGTAGGGAACATGATGATGACACTACTGAATGCATACATTGCTTATGACTACGTAGAGAAGTGATATAGCCCAGTAAAAAAATCACTGCACACAAAATGGTTTTATTTCAAAATTGCCATTAGTTTCTGAAACAACCTCATACTTACTTGTAAACTATTGGATTATGACAGACTGGAATCAGGACTAAAATGGGCTTTTGTAGACCAGATATTGACAGTATAAAATGACTGGACCCCCTCATCATCAGTTTCATTGCCTTTCAAAAGGGATCTGATAGTCCAAGGCCTACATTGTTAAACATCTGTTTATGCTACGGAATGTCTGCAAATGTCCTTAGTGTTATCAAGGTAACATACAGTAGTGCAAAATAATCTATAAGGGCAAGCCACCAATCATAATAGTCCAACATGTACCTTGGGGTGAAACAGGACTGCATTCTCTCTCCTCTGCTATCAGGTATTGCCACACATTGGGTAATGAAAAATTATAGTTATTACAAACACTAACAGAACATGAGTAGGTACCAAATACCTACAAGACCTAGGTGTGGTGGAGAACCTTTGAGGGTGCTAGTCACTTGGGGGCTCCCATAGGCTCCGGTGGGAGCCTACTTCAGAGAAGCAGCAGGGGAAACCCTCAAGGTACCATTTTAAGGGGGGAGGTGTGTGGCAGGGCCCTGTTGGTGCCTGCCACTTTAAGACCAAAGCTAAGCAGCCAGCAGGTGCTTGATTAAGGCAGCCATTTTAGATCTTTGGCTGTCTATATAAAGAGATCAGTTGCCTCCTGGCTGGAAAGGCAGTAACATTGTTTAGTTATGAGACTCTATGCATCATCCTGGAGGTAAAGGGGGGAGCTGTAGGGGATGGTCAGGAGGCTCCTGGTCCTGGGCATGACCTAAAACTGCACCCTGCCAGGAATGGGTGGCCTGGTGGGACTCTCAGTGGTGTGGGAGTCCCCAGGAAATGCCAGGCCAGTTACCACCCTGGTAAAAGGCAGGTAGGGTCACCTTAACCCCAGCCCTCACCTTTGGGTGGGTTTGTGTGACACTGAAAGTAGTTGGGGCCAGGCATGGCTATGCCTGCCTGAGCCCTGTGGGGTGCAAGACCCCAAGGAGGGAGAGTTGGCCCCAGGCACAGCTGTGGCCACCTGAGCCCTGCAGAGGTGTGAGACCCTAAGAGAGAGAGTTGAGGCCAGGCATGGCTACGGCCACCAGAGCCCACCGAGGAGTGAAGCCCTGTGGCCACAAGTGAGAGGGGTGGACGTTACGACCCCAGTGAGGGGGTAGCCCCAGTGAAGGGGGCTGAGATCTGTGGCCCCAAGCGAGGTCAGGTGGTGTGGTAGCCCCAAGTGATGGGGCAGGATTGTGGAGCCCCAGTGAGGGGGTAGCCCCAAGTGAGTGGTGGAAATCTGGATCCCCAAGTGAAGGGGGGCGATGTGGAGTCCCAAGTAAGGGGAGCAGGTCCAGGTAAGTCTTTGGACACCTGAGACCGAGGTTTGGGCCAGAGACCTAGTGAAGGGGGCTCAGCCCGAGAGTGAGAGAGGTGAGTCCTGACCCCAGTAAGTACTCCACTGCTGGGAGGCCAAGTGTGGGTCAAATATAAGATCTCAGGGTAGCACCATGACCTGCTGCTCTAGGGGGAAAGTGAGAGTCCCCTGTGAGACCATGGAGCACCAGTCATGGTGGGAGGTACCCCAGCTCCCCACATCCAGGAAGGTGGACCCAGAGAGAGTGTGGAGCTAGTGAGGCTAGAGGTGGAGTGCCCCCTCCACTCATCAATGATGGGGCCAGAACCAAGAAGGTCAAAAGGGCCATGTGCCCATCGCAAGAGGCACCCAGAGCTGTTGGTCTGGGGTCCCACCTGGCCGTGGAGGTGAGGGCAGGGCCTGCATGGCTGAAAGTCTGAGGGGGACCATGCCTGAGAGGGGAGCTAGCTACAGGAAGTTTGGCAGCCTAAATGAAGGCGGTGTAGGTTGCCTGAAGGGAGGGATCAAAGAGGGGTCCTGAGTGGAGGATTCTGGAGCCTAGTGGACAGCTGGTGTGATTAACACCATTAACAGCTGGATGTTATCTG
This sequence comes from Caiman crocodilus, assembly GCA_030014935.1. Classification (NCBI taxonomy): domain Eukaryota; kingdom Metazoa; phylum Chordata; order Crocodylia; family Alligatoridae; genus Caiman; species Caiman crocodilus. Next base: position 47,816,655 of record JAGPOW010003395.1, on the reverse strand, counting down.
TGAAGTATGGGCTACAGTGTAGGGAAGGTATGGAGCTGCAGATAGTGCCCCATGGCATCAAGGCAGAAATGGGTAGCCTCCTGCCTTAATTAACAGCTATTAATTAATTTAGAACAAGGCATGGCAGGTGAGTCAGGTGGGTGGTATGCCCATAGGCAAGTGGGAAACCTAGCACTGTGGCTAGGCAGGTAGCCCCACTTTGCCACACTAGGCTGTGCTGTTGATATTGCACTACTGAGTAACAACTGTGACTAGCAAAAATAGCAGGTCAAGCTAGGATCACAATTAATTAGGGAAGGACACTGGAAGTAGTTGGGCCAAATCAATTAGGTCAAAACAAACACCTCTGAAATCCAGGCACCAAGGAGCAATGTCACACTACAAGGCCAAAGCATCAAGAAGTTGGAACAATCCACCTACTGAACAATGCTATACTTGCCAATGGAGTCTTGAAAGACATGATAAGCCTCTATATCATTCACTAAACTTAACAACACTTGCATTTTTTTTGTCTCAGCCCAGCACAGTTACCACATCTTCCCTGAAACATGGAAGATGCCAAATTTTAGTTGTTTGGGGGTTTTTGTTTTTGTTTTTTTTTTTGGATTACAAACTTAATTCCTGAACAACAAGAAAGATTTCTACAACTCCCTACCTAGCATCTGACACTACCTGGGAAGAAATGCTACTTGATCTACACAACAAAGAGCAAGTTCACAAAGAGACTCTCGTGGACCCAGAGTGACAGTTTTCCAGTTCTGCTTCCTCTGTGCAAATATGAAGTCTATTTCCTATATATGGGGACTATTTAAAATCATTTTGAACTTTGCCTGAGCCTAATGAAGGGTGCATGAGCCTGAAAGCTTGCAGAAAAAGATTTTTATTTTTTTGCAGTTTCTCATTTGGTCTAATGAAAGGTATCGTTTTGGAACCAAGAGTTCTAGATTCTTGTATGGGAATCAAAGTAATTCAGCACCAGAATAGAACTGAATATTTTCAGCTCAGACATAATCTCAGAGCTAACATATGGCTGTGAGACCTGGAAATCTACCAAAACATTAGACAGAAAATTAGATGTCTTTGAAAAAAAAATACTTACAAAAGATTCTAGGTATTGGATGGAAAGACTATAACTAATAAGAAAACAAAAAAAATAGTGGCACAATTGTTTTTAAAGATAAACATTTGTCATTCACAGCAGACAACAAATAAGCCTGTTATCTGTATATCATCCTTCACTACGTTCTAGTGCTACAGAACACCTATACAGCCAATACCTGCTGTGCATATTGGCCAACATTTTGAACAATAAATACTGACTTTAGTAGACTCAGTGTTTGCTCAGAGCAAAATCCCTTTAAAGATGACTGATTTTTAGACATCTGCTGCTCAGAATGTTCTGGAAATTTTGGGTTTTTTGTGTGGCTTAAGAGTCAGACCCCAAAATCAGTAAAGTTGTTTGCTCCTGTCTATTTTATAATCAAGGACAGTTTTCCTGTAGTAATTGGTGATTAGGAAAATTATTTCTGGTTTTCTGGACACTTCCATGTAAGAAGATAAAGGGAAACTTGATTCCTTGTGTGTGGGTGTGTATCTGTCAGACAGACAGACAGAAGGGACTATTTTTGCCTGATTTGGCCACAGAGCAGTCTATAGCCATGATCAAACACAAGTGCACGGTTGTGGACAGCTTAAAAAATCACCAGTCTGGTGAAAATCTGACCCCCTCATTAGCTTTGTGGTAAAGTGTTACTGGTCTGTACATGCAGGCCAGAGTAAATTAACTCCACCATAGGAGCGTACTCCCAAATACCAATACTATCCTATGACAGTTATTTACTCTGCTGCAATGCACATGTAGATGCTGATGGGGTTGGCTGGGTCGCAAGGGCGCTTCAGTGCAGGTGCTGTCTGCTGGCTAGCCCCACACTGAAGCACCCTTGTGTCCCAACTCTGCAGCACCTTGAGCTGGGTTGAGGCAGTCCTGGACTAGCAGGCTAGCTAGGGCAGCATGACCACAGCAAAACATGTTGTGGTCTCAGGCACATGTGTAAGCACTGTGCCCGAGACCAAAAAACTTCAGTGCAAACCGCTTCAGGGTTTTTTGCTTCTCATTAACTGCATGTGTAGATGTGCCCACTGAGTATAAACTTAATGTAGCCTTTATTCATACTGGGTGAATCTACTAGTGCAATTGATGTGATGCAATAAACTCCAGAGCAGATTGAGCCAGAGTAAACTGCTCCTGGCTGCAGCACCTACATGTGAACCTAGGGCGGCACCAATTTGAGCCAGGGCAGAGCAGGCCCCAAGCTGGCTGGGCTTTCTAGGTACAATTTACACCTGTGGTTGCCACCTACATGTGTGTTTCATTGCAGTTACCTATTCTGTTGTAAGACAAAACTGTCCTCAACAGTATTAGCTTATGACAAAGTTGATTAGTTTACTGCACCCTAATATTGGTGCAAATGTAGAAACTGATGCTTTACTCCGGAACTCATTAGTCTACTCTACAGTGAAGCACAGGTGTAGATGCACACACTATCAATCAGGACCTACTGTATTCATGGCATAAATGGGCGGTATGGTAGCTTCTTTAATCGTGCAGGTTTCCCTGCAAGATCAGAGAACAAACAGGCTGGCCAAAAGCAGGGATAGTGCAGGGTTAAATACAAATCCAAAGTGCATTTCTATTCTACTTTTTTCATACATTACAAGCATTTGCATCGAGTTGGCTTCATTGCCAGTACATGAACAATCACATTTGGTGCCATGGCATGAACCTTACAATTTGCTGATGAAGGAACTTACTTAATTATGACATTCCTACTGATCTTCCAGATTTCAAAATTTCTGGTACGCTCTCTTTCCACAGACTTTTAGACTTGCATACTTTAACTCTTACTCAGTAGCATAACCAGGGCAGGAGAAGGAGGACACTAGACCCAGATGCTTACTTAGGAGGGGTATCATTATGGTCCCCTCCCTACTTGGAGTCTTTTCTATGCCAAGGGCAGCCTGGCCATAGGGAGGCAGACAGGCATGATACAGTCCCATACTGTATCTGCAGGGGAGGAGGGTTAGTGAGACAAGTGCAATGTGCTCCTTCCCCAGGTTTGCCATGATGGGGGAGCCCAGAAATGAATCAGGGAGTGGGAGGGGGAGCAAACAGGTGCCAGGAGCAGCTTTGGGGAGCCCTCACCAGCCAGGCTGCTGCACTAACATGCAGAGAACCCATCCCTCAGTTACAGAAGCCAAGCTAACAATTTTACAGCAGGACCTATAGCTCTGTTGCCTGAATACAGAGTAGGGGCAGGTAAGATTCTGCTCTCCAGTGGTCAGCATAATTTCTGACACCAATCCCACCCCTGCCCCATCTCTACCCCAGGTGCTGAACTATTTTGCTATATCTCTTTTCTTACTCCACTTGACCTATCTTACGGCCTATACCATGATGATCATTCTTCCTTTATGGCCCCCAGGAGGGAGACTAATTTACTTGCTCTAGAACATACAGGATGTCAGTGGCAGGGCAGGCTAGCACTTTTACCATTGGGCCATTCTTGCTCTAGAAGATTTAAAAGTTACTTAATAAATAAGTCATCCACAAAAAAATCATTTTGCTGCCATGTATTATATACTACTTATGGAGAAATAATTGGGTTAAATGGAAATAGTACCCTTTATTTACTTATCTCAAAGAGAGAGAAAAGTAATAACAAGGTGATATTTATGCAAGCAAGAATTCTACCTTGGGGAACGATATATACAGAACATCTTTTTGTTATCAAATGCATTCCCTCTGGCATATACAAGTGAGAGGGAAATTCTGATGAGTCTTGTTGGCAAATGAATTAATAATCATGCCATCTTTTAATAGGCAGGACTCTAGTATAGTACAATACTCCAGGAAAACTCATTATTTGCTAAATGACGGCATAGTAACAGCCCGTAGTGCACTGTGCCAGTGACGCATGGGTTTTTTTAGCTGCTATGTTGCTATAGCAATGCAACGTAGCTGTAGCATCACTGTTTGTGCATGCTGACACTATATTGGTGTAGCATGTTGCTTCAGTAACATAGCATCTCGTGTAGATGCACCCAGAGGGTAGTAAAAGATACTCATATGGATAATGAAAAAAAAATCTTAAGCTAACAACTAAAATTTTGGGAGGGGTTAATAGTTCTTAATGTTTTTTATTTTGCTTATAAAAGTTTTTGGTTGTCATTTTTACATACTGAAGCTCTGTTTGGTTAATCAGTCTATTAATATTTGGCTCCAATTGCTTTTAATTACAATCAGGCAGCATCACAAGCTGGTAATCTCATGTCAAGATCTCAACAAAACGGAGCTTTTGTTCTTCAAGCCATATGATTAGAACTAATGTATTATTTAACTCAAGGCTTTTCCCAAGTAACAATTAAAAATGACTGAGCAGAAGACAGTCATGGAAAGAAGAAATCTCACAGGGCTTGATTCTGGTCTGATTAACATGAGTGTAAATAACTGATGTAAGTGGAGCTACTTCTGATTTATACAGAAGTAACTGAGCAGAAGCATTCTCTGCTTTGTGAACCAGACTAATTAAAATACCACATATTAAGTAAGCTTTCTTCCATTGGCAAATAAATAAATATTATGCCTACTATCTGTAGCATACAATGGAATAAATGCCAAATGCTCCATTGAATTGCAATTGGTGAATTACTCCCTTGTATTATAGTTAAGCAATAACCAGTGTTAGAGGTAAGAATATTAGATTATAAATAGTTCTAGTTTGCCAATACTTTATTTAGCATAATAGCAATGCTTCTTTTTAATCCAATTCCTCATCATTGATTTCAGTTATTACAATGCTAGGGCAAGGAATTTACTTATAATTAAACAACAATTCAAATCACTTGACACCCTTAACTATCTATGAGTAGCCAAAAAATATTAGCCCCTTCTCATGTATGCTATTTTTCTTTTAGACTGAGGAGTCACATTTGGTAACTTATTACGAAGAACCCTTTTAATAACAATAGAGCAATAAATACATTGAGGCTTCTTAGTACCTGCGAAGCATTTTCTGTTTTTGTATATTTACAGTCTTTTTTTCTGAAGTAGCTAGCCGTGTAGTTTTATCAGATGTGTACACACACACACAATGTATTAATTGTATATTAGTTATATATTTGTACTAGGTTGTATATTTTAGGGCACAGGTGTCAACCATAAAGCCCATCAGCTGGATATGACTCAAGAAGCCCTATCATCTCACCCACGGTGCTGCCTGTGGGTCTCAGAGTATCCCCAAGCACTGCATGTGGTGCACAGAACTCGCCTGGCACACAACATGCCGGGCAAAGCATAGCCATTTCCAGCACTGAATTGCAGTGATATTATCAATTCCAAGGGTCCTGGGAAAAGTATATTTACCTGAATCCAAGACAACCTTGAAGTTAAGACAACCTCTCAATAATTAGATTCTACACATGGAAAAGTATAAATTTGTTCTAACTTTCCATGTGTAGGATTTAATTATTGGAAGTTTGTCTTAAATTTGTCCCCAACAATGGGGCTCTGGGTGGGAAGCAGAGGTGGAAGGCAGCTTGACCCTCATTCCTTGTTCCCCCAGTGCCTGCCCTGCTGTCTATTCCCTCATCCCCTCTGCCACTTGCCCCCTCCACCTCCCCTGCTTGTGTCCCGACCTCCCATTCCCGCACCTTATCCCCCATCCTTGCTGGTGTCTGATCTCCCCATTCACACTGCTGTGCCATCCCCCACCCAATCCCCCCAGGCACTGCTGCCCCATCACCTAACCTTTGCTTCTGATTGGCACCAGCATAGGTCATGGGATGCGGCAGCAGCACAGGTCAGGGGATGAGGCAGCAGTGTATATTGGTGCCCCATTCCCTGGTGAGCTGCTTCCCTTCTCCCTGACCTGTGCTACTCCCCTTACTCCCCTGCATGTTACTGTCCTATCTCCTGACATCCACCTGCTGCTGATTGGTCTGCAGTCCAGGTCAGAGGATGTGGCATCAGTCTGAGTGTGGAAGTGGGGCGGCAGTGTGGGTCAGGGATAGGGAAGCAGTGTGTGCTGCTGCTCGATCCCCTATTCATGCTGCTTCTGCTTCCCCTGACTGGTGCTGCTGCCTGATCAGCTGCTGTGCCATCCCACAACCTGTTCTGTTGCTACATCCCTGCCCTGACCCTGGCCCAATCCTCCACCCATGCTACCACCACATCCCCTGACTGGTCCCCAACCTGAACTTCCACCTGGGTGGCCACTCATCCTCTGCCCACCTCCAACCCAGGCTACATAAGTTCTAGTCCTTCCAACCTGAACTCTAGTCCCTGACCCACACTCAGCAAATTGCTGCTGGCTCTAAGCACCAGCAGCCCAGAAGTATACATGCGCACAAGTCTGGCTCTGGACCTAGGCTGAGATCAGGGCTGGGGCAGAGCTGGAGCACTAGTACTCAAATCCAAAACAAGACTTGTTTCCCCTCTCATCGGCCTGCTCCCCCACTGTTGACAGAGGGGGAAGAACCCTTGTCTTTGATTTGAGTAAATACACCTTATTTTTGCTGAATGACATTTATCCAGTGGAGAAAAACTGGGAATTTCATCCACGTAGAGAATGCGTGAAATATGCACCATAGGAGATCTGTTCCTGGCGTAGAAAGCAAAGTAGGTGCAAGGTGATCTGAAACGAACAAACACTGAGATGGTTTCAGAACAGGAGTAATTTTCACATAAAGGCACAGAGTATCCACAACTCCCAGGCTTTCAGCTGATTCATCCAGTAGAATAATCATTTCTGTTCCAATCTGATCAAATTATCTTCATCAAGATATTTTGCATTTCCATTGTACAGTCTATTGTCCTATTTGTTCTAAGTTAAAACTCTGCTTTGATTTCAGTATCTGTGCCTGTTGATCTGGCGTCCTTCTTGATGATTCAGAAACCTGACAACTGTCTAAATCGAAGAAGTGCTTCAGGTCCTTACAGTGCTATATTTTGATTTTAAAAAACCCTGGTAGCTATTTATGAACTAATAACCTTCCTTGTGAATAACAATAAAGCTTGTTTAATGATAGTTATAGGGTAAGAGATTTTATTCTTATGCAAGAGGTGCAGAAAGGTTATTGTGGATAGTAGCAACTCTGAAAGAGTGTCATGTAATGGATTAACAAAAAATGTTTGTTAAGTGTTTTAGGATTGCATGTAAGACCTTCATTATGTCATGCATTGGACAAAAAAACAATGAGGTCAGATCCTGTTCTTCCTATTAAGCACACAGGCATCTAAATGTGATTCTATTCCACCTTGCTTGAGTCCCTGAAAAACCATTAAATATCTAGCTTTGTAACATAATTGCATCTTAGCCATAAGTCACAAAAAATGGCTTGGAGGAAAAAGAGCCACTGACCTTCTGCATTAACATTTATTCAGGGGGTCAAGCAGGTTGGAATATGATCACACACAGATACTCAAATACCACTTAGATGCCTCTACAGGTGGAATAGTTTCTGACCCTAAAAGACTGTCCCTGTTTACAGATTACAACCTAATGCCTCTTGCTTACAACAAGACAGGGAAGGAAAATGATTTGTTTCTGGTCACATAGCAGGTAAGGGTCAGAAAAGTGCTTTCTGATCTTAGTCTGCTGTCAAACTACTGTCCCTCACTGACTGAATGCATAAACAGGAGAATAATGGGCAAGAGAGGAAAGATGACAGGACCTTTTATAGCATGGCATAGGTGAGACCATTATAGGGATCACTATGCCTAGTTCTAGGGTCAACTTTAAAAAAATGTTAAGAAGAAAGTTTGGAGAAGAGCTATGACAATGATTTATAGAGTAGTAACCATGTCTTGAAATGTGGAAGTTTGATTTGGCTTATTGAAAGAAAAGGTCAGAGGTAATTTGTTCATAGTCTCAAAGTGCTTGCATGAAGAGAAAATGTTTGCTACTAGGGGGCTTTTTTGTTTAAAAAAAGGCTTAACAAGATCCAATGACTAGAAATCCAAGCCAACAACATTCAAACTTGGAGTAAGACCAAAAATAAATGGTTAGCATAATTAACTCTTTGAATATTACAACAGGGGAAATGGTAGCTTTCTATCCACTAGTATTCTTTAAATGTAGATCAAATGTCTTCCTGAAAGAGCTACTCTAGATGAACCACAACCTAAGTTGCAAAGATCCCTCGGTGACCCTTCTCTAGTCTGTGTTATACGGGCAGTCGGATTGTCTCTGTCCTGTCTATTCTTAACATCTATTGGGCTGTATGAAAGGACTGAGTCTCTGCTGGATGATACATCGCTAGTTTGATCTGATACCCACCATCAAGTTCCATGAAAGGGTGAACACCTGAGTGATAAACTTGTGTTCATTGATGTATACCAGGTGAACTAATAGACCATAGTGGCTGAACACTATACTCAATTTCAGGGTAGCACCATCAGTAGCTATTATCACAGAGATCTCAAGTGAGCATAACTGGCCTTGCCTCACTAGAAACAAGACTCTGTCTCTGTCAGCTTGCCTGAAAATCAGGTTGCCCTATACAGTTTTACAGAATATGTCAGTCCTTGCAATCCCTTGCAGCTGTAACAGAAGTGGTGATTTCCCTCTGGGCATGAACCCTGGTTTGGTACCCAGTATTTCTGAGTGGCCTTGCTGTATAAATGGCCTACTACCATGTCACAAAAGATGACATAATGCAGCTGTTTAGCAAGTCCCACTGAAGAATGCCACAAACTGTAAAGCTCCTTCCCCCTCATCTTCTTTTATGAACACAAAATTACAGTGGCCTTGGGATGTATTGTGACTGCAAGTTTTGTGTAGTATCTGCATTAGTTTTAGTTGTTGAGCTTCTCAAAGCACTCAAATATCTCCATTGCTTCCTCTCAAGGTCTGTTCAGCTGTATCCTTACAGAGTTGCCTTGACTACCACTGACAACAGGTCTACTTTTATCTTTTATTCTTCTTTAACATCCTTTTCTACTCCCCTTTTCTTCCTTTTGTTTACAACATCCATACTCCTTCCCCCCACAGTGCTAAGGACTTTTTTTTTCTCTCTGGGGAACTTCTCTCTCTCATTCCAGCATCTGGCAGGCTTTGAGGATACATGCAGTTCAGGAAAATAGATTGGTTTCAACCTACCAGATCATTCAGCAGCTAGGAAATTGAATCTTTACACTGCAGTTTTTCTTTCTCTCTGCATAAGCTGCCTGGTCATCCTGTGGTAATTTTCCTGATGCTGGTGCCAAGGTTGATTTGTCATTCTCGCCACTGTGGTTATACGAGGAACTTAAATAGACTCCAAAATAAATTTAAAAACCCACAAATAAACCCCCATCCATCAGTAACTATACTGTGATACCTGTAGGCTTGGAGTCTATTATTACAGTGGGATAGTGTGATGCAGGGGTTTAAGGTACTGTCAGCCCCAACAAAGGTTTTGTAACCTGTAATGCCAAATCTAGAGAGGGGGTGCAGGTTACACTGCCCCCACTTTGGTTTTACAGCACATACACAGTGAGCTCTCAGTGCTCATTGCCATGTTAGCAGAGCTGCTTCTGGAAGCACTGCATCAGCTGTGAGCTCTATGAGCTCAATGGCTGGTCTGCCCAGAGTTTCTGCCTTCAAGCAGCTCTGGAGCTTGCAGCTCTTTTCTCTTTCCTTCCCTCTTAACACAACCCCTAAATTCAACAGCAGGGGAAAGGAGGGGATTAGCAGCAGCAGCAATGCTCAGCCCCTGCTTTCACAGAACCCAGGGGCTCCACACCACCACTGCTTAGTTCCTCCTTTTCCCTGCCGCAAAATTCAGAAGGTGCGAGGGAAAGAAGAACGGGAAGTGACCAGCAGTTGGCTCCAGAGATGAAGGCAGGGGCTCTGGGCAGACTCCTTACTGGTGAGCTTTTAGACCTCAGAGCACAGAGAGCTGCACAAGCATACCGATGAGCTCTGAGACCTCACCGACAGTCAGGGTAGCAGAGAGGGGCAGTGTAGCACACACACTTGAGCTCTCTTTGTTGGCTGCACACCTAGGGGCCTTTGGTTCTATCCCCATCTCTGCCTGTGACTGTGGGCCTTTCTTCTTCCTCCCATCACTCTTGTTCAGTTAACTTGTAAGGTCTTTGTGACAAACTTGGTGCATTTCCTGGGATCTGAACACAGTAAGGCCATAATTAATTATCATCATCATTATAAAGAGGATCATTATTATCTTTTTAATCATGGGAAGGCCCAAAGCGAGTAAGGGTATAGACATACAAAAAGTCTACTGTGCAGTAAAAGGGGGCAGGGTTTCATATCAGTTGTTCTATGGTAACTACTTGTATACATATTCTTGCCAGCTGATAAATGGAAACTAAACCATAACCACTTGTTCCACTTTCACTGAGGGCTAAGTTACCACAGTTCAGCCTTCATTTACTATAGGTAAGAGCAAGTACACGTGCAGTTACCATGACACAGTACAGCCACACACCCCTTTTATGACAAGATATTCTGTTCATCTGTCCCAGAAAATTTCTGGTAGATGCTTTAAAACCATGAAAGACCTCTTGATACTTTCTTTTCGATCTGAAATCATATGAATGTACACATAAGCTGTCAGCCTGAAATCCAGCACATTTATAAGTAGACAATTAAGGCAGTCTAGTCATACTAGAGGAAATCAAGCACTATTCAGAGGTGCAGTTCAAGGTTTGCATATCAGGTTTTTGTTGTAGGCTTCATTAAGGCTGAATTGTCGTGTTGGTCCTGCACTGCTTCCTGCCCATGGGTGAATTTCACTTGGTGCAAAGCTGCTGCACTTCCTCTGTTCAGCAGCAGATTCACTTCTTATCTTCCCCTGACAGTTCCTGGTGGGATGAGCAGATTCCATGTCCTCTTCCTCAGCTAAAAGGTCTTTGGGTATAAAGAGATGTTGCAAAATGGAGTGAAATATATGTCACCCATTGCCCCACTGATTAATCATGAGGGACAACGAGGGACACATTTTCCCACTTCCAGAGATATTTGTCAGGCTTTTCCCCTTCTGCCTGTACAGCTCTGTAAGGATCAATCAAGCCCCAAGCCTGCAGTCAACCACAGTAACAACTAATCAAGGCTGGCAGACCCTTAAGCCCTTCCCTCTGATTAGTTCTGGGGCTGTTCTTAAGGAACTCCTCTAGCACCTATACCTTGGTGTTCAACCTACTGGTTTCCAGTCTACTACTGCTGATCTTAAGGTAATTACTTCAAAGTAATTTAAGATGCCAGCAATCATTAATGAATAGTTTCTTTGAAAGATTAGCACCAGTCACTATTAGCACACTATCAGTACACAGATAGTCTTTACCTCCTCTGTCTATTGGTTAGGGTACTAACTTGGGTCATGATGAGGAATATGTGTTCAATGACCTGTTCTCCTACAGATTTTCAGTGTAACCATGGGCAAGTCATTTAGCCTATCAGTGTTTCAGCTCCTCCTCCGTAAAAGAGGGATAACTTCACAATTTGCTTCAAAGGGGGCCTGTGAAAATAAATGCCTGAAAATGATGATAAGACTTGGATGTACTGTGGTAATGGGAAATACCTAAGAGGGACAGAGTAATACACATACCTCCTGTTTTCAAACTAACTTTGTACAAAATACTATAATGTAGCCAACACAATAAAAATATACACGGTTTGGTTGGTAAAACATCCAATTCAGAAACCTACCCAAATCTTCTGATCTTATCCAAAATCAGTAGCTGTCTTGCTTTGGGTAACAATGGCAAATACTTCTTCACTGTCTGCTGTGATCTGCAACATCTATGCAAACTACCACTCTCCAGTTGTATGCACACTTCTGTAAATTAAGGCACAACTTCTGAATGGAGATTAAAATGGCTAGAAATTGATCACGTGGTAGCTTGTTTTATTCCTCTAAGTGGACACTGAGCAATCTCAAGGTAATTTAAGATGCCAACAACAATTAATGAGAAGTAGTTTCTTTGAAAGATCAGCACCACTCACGATCGGTTGCTGTGGGTTCAGATGGATAAAAACCAAGGAGCAAGGCTTATAAGGCATGAGGAAAATATGCCATACATTAGCCTTCCTGTGTTTTAATGTACCGAGAACTGTCAAAACAGATATGTGGAAGAAAATGGACATTATGAAAAATAACATGGCAAAAACCAAAAGAGATGTTTTATGATGAAATTGTATAATGAAATCAATTTGCATAATCTTATGATATATATAAACTCAAAGACTTGTACACAGATATTCTTTACCTATGGCATGTTAGGCAGGGATGAGGAAGCTGAGGAATGGATGGGTAGACTCGTAAGTATACTGCAAATACTTCATGCTAGTTGAGCACCAAAAACAGGCACAAATTGGCTTGACTGCCTTATTAAACCCAGGAGCTGACAGACCAAATCACTAGCATCGCACCATCCCCAACAGAGGCTAGGAAGAGTACAAGACATCTTTGGGTAGTCTACTGCAGAGAAATCTTCAAGGCAGTAATAATCTTGACAGAGTTGTGGAAAGGTTACATTTGGAGAGCAGGAACATGTTGAATGAATGTTTATGCCTCTGTGATCAATTCTTGGTTCTTTTAGTTACACAAAACTCCCAGATAAGCTTGGCTCTGTCTGAGTATGCATGGAAATCACACATGCATTTGAAAGAATCCAAAATGGCTCCAAGGTCTTGGATGGGCTAAAAGAAAACACTTCTAGCCTAATTCATGGGAAACAGTATTTCTCTTTACTTCCCCTACTATCTGCATAATAAGACATACCAGGTGCGAGCCTCACATTAATCGCTGAATTCAATGGGCATTACAGGGGAATGAGAGCTTATCCAGACCACAGTGGTCTGTTTGCTAAAGAAAAGTGTGAACATACCACACTGCTCAATCTACTACGACCCCAGGTCTTTCCACTCAGAATCAGCACTCTTCTTGGGTCAGGACCCCATCACAGAGAGGACTGCTTCCTCTCCCCTAGCTGTGACATATAGATAGAGGTAGATTGTAGAGAAAAATCCTGGAGAAAATGCAATCTCTATGCAAGTGCCCTTCTTCACGAGATCCGGATGATCCTTACATCTCTGTTTCAAGCAAAAAGTAACCTTCCTCTGTCTGTACTTGCCTTTCCTGTGGCCAGGAGGGTAAACAGACAAAAATGCCTATATTTGGTAACTGGACAAACAGTGAATAACAAAACAGAGTGATGTGCCTTCTATTTGGATTTCCTGAACTCAGGCTTGTATCTTATTTAAACACAGAAAGAAGATCATCTCTAGAGACCCAAACCAGTCTCACCTACCCACAATGGACCACTTTCTAGCAGTATAGCACTGTCTAGATACTCTTTTACAGGCTCTCTTTCAAACTAGCAGAATACAGGTAGAAGGTTGAAGATCAGTTGTACCAATATGTTACCAAGAACACAACAGTTCGAATGGACCTTTGTCTTATTGGCTACTTATTGCATACCTTCAAGTCTATTTGTTGGGGTCTCTTAGCAATATTTAGACAACTTAATCACAAAAGGCAAGCATCTTATGCTCTTTTTCTCTCCTTCCTACCATTGTAAGCTTCTGTCCATCTTTGCTTTTCATGTCAGATATTAAACAAAGTTTATAGTTGTAATATCTGTTGCTTATAAACCTAGAGCTTTTTACACTTTAGAGGAGGTAGGATCAGAAATGATTTGGTAAAGCCAGGCTAACATTCCTGTAAATAGAAGGCCAACCAGGGCAGAACACACACAAACACACAGATGCAGTGCAGGCAGGAAGCTTCAAAGAGGGAAGAACGCGAACAGGATAAACTGAACAGTGAGAAACACTGCCTTGGAGCAGCACCAGAGAACAGAAGACAGAGAAGAACCTGAGAAACAATGATACCCTCACAGCACAACAGTGTGAACAACTAGTTTTTGGTAAAGGCAGATGAAGCGAAAAGGAAAATATTTTGTTTCACATTGTCCTAAAATGAGCATTTTTTGTTTACTTGGAAAAAAATACAATAACATCGTTTTTAAATGGTTCAGGTTGACTGCAGTGTTTTGCTTGACCTGAAATGAAATGTATTGTTTCATTTTCACATTTATATATAAAATTATTATTTCTCTGGGTGGGGGTGTGGAGAAAAGCTTCCTTAAGAAAAAAAAGCTGATATGAAATGCTTTGATTTTTCTGATACTTTTCTCCCCATTTTTGGGGACTGCGCCATTTGACAAATTTGACCTAATTAGTGAATGGTTTTGGTTTCCAGAAAATGAATGTTTTGGCAAATAAACTATTTTTCCCTTCCCTTCAAAAAATGTTGGTGACTTGTACTGTAAATCAAAGGGAATAACTTGTAAAGGGGGAGATGGCATGCAGGAAGGTAAGTGGCAGATGTACTGCAGTGCTGTGCATAGGTCTCAAGAGACGTAAGCTAAATCCCTTCTCACTTCACGTGTCTATATGGCAGTTACATTGCAATTCAGCTGTGACTGCTCAAGCCGATTTGGTAGGTCTGCACTTTACCTAGGCAGGTATGTGGTGCCAGCAGGTGTGTCTAAGTCTCAAAATGTAGTGAGGAAGAAACCCATGACTAGCAATTGGGAGGAGGGCAGTGGCCATGACGGGGAGCTCTGAGAGACCAGGAGGAAGAAAGAAAGGCATAGGTTATGTAACTCAGTGAAATGGATGCTGCTCTGGAAAGGCACAGGCTTCCAGCCTGGACCCCTGCTTTCAAGGGGACAAAAGTTTCCCTATTGCTCTTTATCCAATGAATAAGTTAAAAAAGGAAGACTGAGGAAGGGACTGAATAATGCCCTGGTAGCTATAGCACTGTGCTGAAGATGCAGGGTCAAACCCACTCTGTGTGAGGTAGGTCATCGAATCTCAGTTTTCTAGTCCCTGAGCAGGTGTCCTAGCCCCTAAACTGTCTGGCTAAAACACAGGAGCTCTCATGAGTTTTTTGCCCAGCTATAGTTTCAGGGTTTAAGTGTTAGAGTGGCCAGAACACAGCCGTATAGAGTATGTTCTATCATTCCTTACAGAACCTGTCCAAACTTGAAGCCTCTTCTAATGTAAGTTTTGCTTCAGTACATCAACACCAGAAGTGATGCAAAACTAGCAGAAGGAATGAAAACCAGCCATCGTGCTGAAATCCAAAGGAACCAAAAGAGATCGGCTTTGCACAGCATCACACACACACACAAGGTTCTCATCAGTATGCTTTTCCAATGTGGGCCGTGTGTTTTATAGTCATGTTCAGTATTGGCTACCTTTAAACAACTTCCATTACCGAGCATATGCTGCTTTTGACAGCAGTTTAATTGTAACCAAAGTATTTAATAAATTTTCTCTCCATATCAATGTAAGATGAGGGGCTATTTTCCCCCCATTCTGATTGGGGGGAACCTCATCTTATATTCAAGTAAATATGGTAATTGTATAATCAATCTTTCAGTTAATCAGCTCTGTAGAATGCAAGAAATGTACTGACAAATACTCAGGAGTTATAGTCAGTTGCATAATATCTGTTGATCTCATGACTTTGTTTTCTTTCCTGTCCCAAATTCTGACTGAGACATATTTTTAAATGAATAAGTGACAAATGAACTATATTAACATTTTATTTTAGTGTAAAGGAAAGGCTTACTATAGGTTTCATTATGCTTTCCACTAAAATAAAATTAAAAATAAAAATACATTTACATTCTATTACTGTGGAGTTTTGACATTCTAATTAGTAAGCAATATACCCTCCATTATTCTGACCAATCATACCATTAATACTGCCTATATAAGCACCACTTGAACATAAACAATCTTTTTACAGTACCTTATTTTACTGCTATACAGATAAATTTGAACAAGGAGGACAGTGTCAGGTCTTTAAGATAGCTAATGGAGTAGTGTTTGGCTTGTACATGCTCTTTGCTCTATAAAATGTAATAGGGACAGATTCCAGATGCCCAGGGCTTTCATATTTCTTTTTAAACTATACAAAGGCAGGAACAAGATACAAATGGAGGATTTTGTACAGTGACACAGAACATATGTATCACTATATAAAATCCCTAAGAATCTAAAGTTTGGGAAATACTGGTCTGGCTCTGTGTTTTCTGGCCTACAGGGCTCTGCATGCTAGCTCAGATGTGCTGGGCAGTGCAAAGCCTGATCCTGGTGTGCTGGACTAGTCAGGATTGGGAGGGGGCAGGGGGCAAAAGCTTGATTCCATGCAGACCTGGGGTTAAGTAGGTTGGGGCCTAAGAGCTCAATCCAAACATGGGGGCCAGGCTGAGGCAATGCAGAGCCCTGGAGCCCGATCTTCCCATGTGGGGCCAGGCAGAGGCAGCGTGGTGCCCAGTCATGGCATGCGGGGCTGAGTAGGGGTGACTCAGAGACCTGGGACCTGATCCCAAAGTGTGGGGGCCCCTCAAAGTCACATGGGACCCTATCTATGCACATGGGCCTGATCCTGGCACACAGGATCCAATCTGGCTCACAGACCAATCCTACAAGGCTCTGGCCTGCAGGGCCAAAAGGCTGAGAGCCAGTAATCTTAGTGATTAAGAATTCAAGTTAACTTTCTAATGAACTTGGATCATCAGCAACACAGTTAGCAATTTGACATTTAAACTGCTGCCATCAGATTCTAGTGAAGAGAATGAAAGGGAGCCTCGGTTCTAAATCTTATAGACAAAATGGTGTTTTCCACAAAGCTTGTATTACTGCTTTATTAAAAATTATGGTTATTCTAAAGATCAGTATTAACAACTTATCTTTATAGATGTGTAACCTGGGCGGTACTCCAAGAGGTACTCCCTCTCCAATTGAAGGGATCAAAGCAGGTGCACAAGCACTGTGGGAGGTGTAGGGACTCTCCTCCCCCTACAGAGCAGAGCCAGGCCACCAACGGGGACTTAACCTTATACCTTTTAATGAGAGAACAGTACTGGGAACATAACCAGTATAAACCAGGGGATATAGGAGACACTACAATGCCCCGAGGGGGCAAGATTCAACAATGTTTAGACTCTTACAATCATAGACATATTCAGCCAGTTGTTAAAAGACAGGGTTAACCAAAATAAAAAACACCAACAACAGAACAAACAATACTGGTTGGTGAAATATAAAAGGCACAAAATACAAAATGTCAAATGACAAGGAAATATAAGGCCTAGGTACCTGAAGGAGAGAAACACAATAACCCCTTTTTACTGCAACAAGAATTCATCCCTGTTACTTCATTCACCTCAACTTGGACTCAAACTCAGACCTCCCATATGGTGTGTCAGAAACTCTATCCCACAGCCACCAAGCTAGACCAAGCTGCTAGGGATCTTGACCCTCCTAGAGCCCCGGCCTCATGTCAAGCTACCTGACCTCTTATTGGAGGAGCTGGAAGCAGAGCTGGGAACCTCTCAGGTCACTGCTCAGATCCTTGCTGGAGCTGGGGAGCCTCTCCTGCTGGCCGCACCCTCTCATAGGGGATCTTGGAGCCCAGCGAGGAGCCTCTCCTGCCAGCCGCATGCCACGCTGCTGAGGGTCTAACTGCTGCCGGCAAGTCTGACCCCTTTAGGGTCTTCTAGGGCAACTGCTCCCGCCCCACTGGCCATCTCTTTGAGACTCCTTTCTTGTGGTCCCTCGCTGGTCTCTTCCCTGATTCAGCTGTGCTACCTCTTTTATCCCCCCCAGGTGACCCAGGGGGCCAATCAGGGGACATGGAGGGTGAGTCTCTGGGGCCTGATTGGTGAGGAAAGGGAATCCCAAGTCCTCCAATCATCTTTTAACCTTTCAAAAACCCTGGGCTAAGTCACTGCCAGCTAGCCTATCACAGATGCAAAGGTAAAAGAGAGTAGTTGTATAATTTAGTCTGACCTTCTGCATAGCATGGACTACAGAATGCTACCCAAGTTAAGGTGAAGCTGCTACTTTAGACAGTCAGTGATGGGATTTAAAGAAAATCTTCTCATTCATATTTCTAAAATTGAGAAATGACCCATGAAACCCAGTAGGGTTAATTCTAGCATAATAATAATCCTTACTGAAAATTTGCAAATCACAATGAGTCCTCCTCCTCTTTTTTAATACAGAAGCAGAACAGGCCCGAATCCCTAGATTTTCTGTTCCGTGAGGATTCTGTGGATTTGGCTATGACATAGTTATGAAGTAAGCTGATTTGCCGCTAGGGAGCAGAATGCAAGGGAAAGGAGAGAAGGGGGAAGCTTTCCTGAATGTCAGTGCCATGTCATCTCTTCACAAAAAGATGAAGCCTATTCAGAAACACCAGTTATTGTTCTGGTCGTTTAAACACCATGGCTTCAGACCAAAAGTATCTTGGTAAATAAGCCATTTTCTTTTCATAATAGGAGACCATGTATTATTCTATGGAAGGGGCAAACACTTTAGCTCTCTGTTTATGGTGCTCTAACACCTTTTATCTAACAACCCAGTGATTCAATCACTTACCCAGAAAGGGGGAGACCTGGGGTTTGTCTGAGGAGCTTCAAATCCACTCAGAAGAAACAGTCCTAGTCATCATCAGACTAGAGGCAGGGGTGGAGTGAGGCCACCCTCTACCCTTATTGTACCTAATGCACAAAGGAGTACAAACTTAATCATGTCAGAAGGGGTACTAGGCAACAAGAAACGTAACTCTAGCATAAAGTAGCCCAGTACTCAGTTGAGATTGGGAAATCCTAGGTTCTTGTCTTGGCTCCAAAGATTATTCTGTTTTCATACAATAACTCGTTAATTTAAAAGAAATAAACAGTCCAAGAAGCAGAACCCAGATTGATGGACTCCTAAATTAGTGCTGTCCCCAGTGGGCACATCTACATAAGATACTAGGTCACTGTAGCAATGAGCTATGGTGATGTAGCATCGGTGGGAACTAACCATGATGCCACTGCTACTGAACTGTAGGGTCAGAAACAACTTATGTGTCGCCGGGACTGCTCAGTACCAACGGGTACTGCACAGTCATTTAGTACTTGCTAAAACAAGTACTATATGACTATGTAGTACCAACTGCACAGTGGTGCACATGTGTAGATGCGCCCACTAGGCTACAGTTAGATTATTCTTGTTTGCTCAAACAAAAATTTGATTTCATTGCTTCAAACGAGCGTTTCCTTCTATGCTAAATAAATGACAGATAGAAGTATCTTCTGAAATACTGCCCAATTCTATGCACGTGAGTCCAGCACAGTGTAGATGAAGAGCATGGCGAGCCAGTTGTTCACTTAAATCAGATCAACCTTTCTGGATACTAGGTCTCTGAATGGCTGAACAGCATGCAGGATTGTCTATATTATTTACTATATAGGGAGCATTAAACCCTGAAAAGTCAAAGAGCCTGAATATGGAACTAATTTTTGCCAGTTCTCTATCTCAGTCAGTATTGATGTGTCCATGTTTATTAGTATCTGGAACACAGAAATTGCTACATTCTTTCATAATTTAAAATTGGTCCCAGACTGCTAGCACAACAATGAATTTGGAGGGGAAAAATCAGCGCAAGAGTTCTTATGAACCTTGTAAGCAAAGATGATCAAAACGACCATCAAATTTTTGATAAAAATAAAGATTTTTTTAAATTAAGAATCTATGCTAAAATAACTATATATTTATTTAATTTCTTCAAATTGGAGGTTTGTGCTCAACCTAATTAGCTCAAAGAAGAAATTATTATATTTTTTCTTATTGTTTTGCATAATGTACATGTAGAAGAATTTAGATGTGGAAGGATTTAGAAATACACATGTACACACAGTCTGATGACCTCTTGGTAACCTGTGGTTTAAAGAAAAAAATAATATCTGGGTTTTATTCTGCAGTCCATGGTCCATGGCAGATGGATAGCCCAAAAGTCAATACTCAAAGTCAAAAGGAAAATGGAAATTAATTATGTAAACCAGCTGAGTGACCTATTTGAGTATTCAAATTATAGTTGATATCTTTAAATGTGTGTACTTATCATCAGCTTCTATTTTTTACATTTTTTTCCTTACAAATTCTTCCCCTGATGACTAGGAATGCACTATGTTATCAGATATATTTTACATCTCTGGCTGGGTAGAAGGGATGTCAGAATCCTGACAATTTTCAGGCGTATTGGAGCATACCCTAGCAGTTGCTGTTTAATATCAGACCCAATGAAATAGATCTTTCTGTCATAACTTAAACTGTAAATGTCTTAACAAAATCTATTTCAAACACCATAACTTAAAAAAACCCTGAGATATAAAGAAATGTGTGTGTGTATATAAATATATATATATAAATATATATATATATATATATATATATATAAAATCAGTAATATGAGTTGAATTGCAATAAGATGACTTCCATTTCACATGGAAGTGCAGGAAGTCATTTATATCATAGTTTTATGTTGCTTCCTTATAGTCATCCAAACATTGCTCTGATATAAATTGCCTATAATATTATAGCACTGTGTGACATTTAGAAATAAAAAGCAGGGACTATAGTCAAGTTCAATGGAGAGATCAAATCTATTTGGCATAAAAGCTCCCTAATCTCAAATGCCTCTATGCTGAAAGCTAAGAATGTTGTTCTTTTTGTAAAGTAAGATAATTTTTTATTAATTCTTTCATTTGCTTACTCTGGATAGGCCTATAGGGAAAAGAGTTATACGGCCATAACCATAACCCTATAGACTTGAATGAGAGATAACACAGAAAAAGTTATCAGTAATTTATTATTTTAAATTGGCAGGTGGTGCAACAAACTGCAGTAAAACATTATGATAGTCAATCATTTATAATCAAAGTAAAGCAAAGCACTTTAGCTGTAAGCATGTTCTTAAATCCCACTGGTTTCAATAAAAAGCATGCCCTTAAAGTAAAGTACATGCCTCAATGCTTTGGTTAATCAGCATTTAGAGATGCACAGACACACCAGCACACCTGCACACACATTTGCAAATAAGAATGGCATTTGATGGAGGAAAAGAAGATATAGAAAGAACTCAGCAAAATGCAGGAAGGGCCAGGTGCAAAAAGGGACTGGAATGAATGTACCAAGGTAAATTGCATTAGAATTACTAGTCTGTCTTCAGTATGGTATTTAATACATGTAGCCATGGGAAATTATATCAAGTACTTTCTTTTAAATGGTATTAAAAGAACACTAATTGGCAAGCTTGCATTCAGAAGCATAATCAACACTGAAGAGCATATTGTACAATCACAACTTTTCTGATTGATTCCAGTTGCTTAAAATAAGGGGAAAAGATCAATTTTACAGTATGGCCCTAGCATAAGAAGACATTTTCAAAACAAGTCTTACCTGCCCCACATTGTTATCTGCTCCACATGAAACTGTTTGTTCATATTCTATATTGTCTTGCAATGGTGGGGAACTAATTAAAACAAGTGAGGGGAAAATCTACAACGGAACAGAAAACTGAATATGTAGCACAGTCTCTTGTGTTGAGTACTATAGGTTCAAGGTTTACCTTATTATGATTTGCATTACTATAGTGTCTAGACGCCACAACCCCAAGGCTAGGGACAGAAATTACACATAAACTGGTATAAGTGATTGGAAATCAGTTCCAATCTGTAATACAACAGGGTTAGGGACAGGCATTCAAAAAGCCTGAGCCTGAATTGATTCAATCTTTGCAGGTTAGTCCAACCTCACAAAGCTGAATCAGTTTGTAACTCCACAGACATCCCAGAAATGGAGACACATGCCTGCAGTGGCTCAGGCTAAAAGCCCAGGGGCGCTACAGCAGCTCCCTCCTTCTCTTCCACTGTGCTTAGCTGAGGGCTGGGGGTTGGGGCATGGCTAGGCCAGCAGGATGCTCTGATTAGGGGGAGAAGCATCATACCAGGGCCTGACCCAAATCAGTTACATTCAACCAGGTTTATCACAAATTGGTTTCATCCATTTTCAAACTGGTTTATGTGTACGGAACATCTGTTCTTTTACAGGCTTAAACCAGCTTCTGATCATTTAAACCAGTTTATGTGTAATGTTTGTCCCTACCCCAGAAGTTCAGCGGACATAAGCTGCTTTCAAAATGGTCAAAACTGGTTTAAGATTAAACTGGATGGATGCCATATCAGACTTTACTGATTTAGGTTAAATCAGTTTATTGAACTTCTGACCCAGATTCCCTCCAGATTCAAGTTAATTCACAGTCCCCCAACATCTCAGGATGCTTTGCACCTCCCCTGCAAATCCCACCCTCTTGCAGGGTGGTTGGGCTAGCCTTGGTTCAAGCTGTCTGCTCCAGCAGAGCATGGAGGTGCCTCTAGCACTCCCTGGCTTCTGGTCTAGGCCACTACAGGCATGTGGCTGCACTCCCAGAATCAAAAGTGAATGTGTGTTCATTTGCTTATCAGTTCAATCTATGAAGCTTAGACTAACCTGCAAAGATTTAATTGATTCAACCTTGGGCTTTTTGTCCAGATGCTCTTCACCCCAGGGTGTCGAGGAAGCTAGCAGGGGTTATTGCAGGGCCCTTGACACGGCTTTACGAGTGCTCATGGTGCTCGTTTCAGGTGCCAGATGATTGGAGGATAGCCAATGTGGTCCCCATCTTTAAGAAAGGGAGGAGGGAGGACCTGGGCAACTATAGGCCT
>JAGPOW010003395.1:47738730-47779395 GCA_030014935.1 Caiman crocodilus | reverse complement strand
AAAAGAAAAGGTGTTAGATGCTACTTTTCTCTGCCCTTTGTTTTGTCATTCACATCCAGGCAATGTGGCTGAAAAATGCCACCCTTCTAACTGGACAATGTTTTTGCATCCACTTTGCACTTATACAAATGACTCCTTGTAGTGTAAAGGCTGAGAGCTCTATGCTTATCAGCAGGTCTGCTAAGGCACATCCCAATGAGCGTACACGTGCAGTTTGCAGCACCGCAAAGCAGCATGAGATGCCACAAATCACATGCAGTATATGTGCACCCATTTGCTGTGCTGCTAATTTCCAGCATGGTTGGGTTTTTTTGACACCAGGACAGCCTGGTGTCAAAAAAATCCACTGATAAAAAAAAGTGGCATGATGCACGTGGCAAAATGAACCAGGAGGATGCTGCTGCCATGGGAGGCTCCCAGGACCCAGACTCCCCAACCCACCTGGGTCACTTTGCTGTGTGCCAGAGTGCACATGCAGAGGCATGCCCGGGGACAAATAGCAGCGGCACAAATATGTGCCGCTGCTATTTGCCCCATGGTAAATGCATGCACCTGCACATGTGCGCTCCTTGGAATGTATCCCTAGTGGGGAAGAAAGCACCCTTAATTTTCTTTGATTGGTAAAAGACATTGACGCCACATCCAGATGAGAGTGGATGTTTAGTTCCCCGGGGACAACTAGTAGCAGAACACCTTGTGCCACTGCTAGTTGTCCCTAGAGAACGCCCATACCACACGCCCTCTGATGTGCAGCAGGTTACTCTGGGTGTGGTAATGGAAGCTGGGGCCAGCTGAGCTGCTGGCCCCAGCAGCCTTACCTGGGGATCTGGGAGAGCTGCAGCCACATCGATTTAAAATGAAAGATGTTTTCCCAGATCATGGAAACTGCTAACTGAAACTGACATCCTTGTCAGATTCTCTGCTGCCTTAGGAGTTTGGCAGCACAGGAGTTAGCTAGTCCCAGAAACAGCTCTACTGCCTCTGGCTTCTGGCTGTCCACACACTGATGCTGTACCATACTACGGACTGTGTATGTGCAAGATCTCTAGTAGCACAGTAGTCCATATGCGTGAGTTGCCCAGGAACCAAGGACCCTGTAAACCTCTGGATCCCCAGACGCTTGCCAGGAATGTAGATAAAACATTTCTTTAAACCTGAGGTAAACTACTGCATAATCATTAATCAGCAGTTTTAAACAAAATTCAATATCATTTAAAAATGTTCAACTACCTCTTATTCCGAAATAGATCTTCCAAAATACACAATTTAAAACAGTGTCCAATTTGGAGAATCTGATCACTCTTTCAGAATTTCTAAGGGAACTGATGTCTTTTGAAAACCTGCCTACAGCTTTATATTAACACGCCAGATATGCTATATTTTCCTTACTTTTTGTTTGTCAACCTCCTGGATTTTAATTTGTTGTTGTTTCCCTCCCAGTATTTTGCTCTTCAACAACCTCTTGCTAGATGCTGTATTGCTGACGCCCAGCATTTTGGTTAAGGAATTCTGGATTATAATGAGCTGAGTAATGGATTTTCTGGTTCAGTGGCAGAACCAAAAATCTATGTAAAAAGATTTTTCAGTGAACCAACCAAATTTCATTTTGGGTTAACCCAATATATTTTCTTTGGCTTGAAACAGAGCATATTGTTTCAATTTGGGGTCATTTGGTCCTTCTGCAACCATGCTTTTATTTAACATGTGCTAATTTTAGACAGAAATTGTGAAACAAAATGAAAAATCAAAGTTTTGCTTAAACCTGCTGAAATGAAACATCCTGTCATTTTCATAATGAAACATTTTCATCTCCAGTTGTTGAAACAATATTTGTATTCAGTGGAAATATTCCGTGAACTAGACCTGAATTTGCAAATGGATTTGGCCTCCTAGAAAACTTCATTTTCCAGCAGATTTAGTACTTATTAAAAACATCTCACACCTACATTCTAAGATCAGGTCTCAAAAGAATTGGATGCAGGTGTTGCAGTGGATGTAGTCTTTCTGGACTTCAGGAAGGCCTTTGACACTGTCTCCCACCCCATTCTCATCAAAAAACTAGGTGAGTGTGGCACTGATGCCTACACAGTCAGAAGGATTGCAAATTGGCTGAAGAGTCATACTCAGAGGGTAACGGTGGATGGGTCTTTTTCAGCCTAGAGGGAAGTGGGCAGTGGAGTCCCCCAGAGCTTGGTCCTTGGGAACACGCTGTTCAATTTCTTTATTAGTGATTTGAACAACAGGGTAAAAAGCAGCCTGTTTAAATTTGCTGATGATATCAAGATTTGGGGTGAGGTGGGCACACTAGTAGGGAAGGACAGATTACAGCAGGGCTTGGATAGGTTACAGGGGTGGGCTAACAAAAATAGGATGGGTTTCAAAACTGACAAGTGCAGGGTGCTGCACTTCGGCAGTGGGAACCAGCAGCATACTTACAAGCTGGAAAACTCCCTTCTTGAGAGCACAGTGGCAGAAAGAGATCTTGGGGTCATTACTGACTCCAAGATGAATGTGGGCCAACAACGCGAGGTCACGGTCAGTAGGGCTAACCGTACCTTGTCATGCATCCACAGATGCATCTCAAGCAGGACCAAGGAGGTGATCCTCCCCCTCTATGCAACACTGGTCAGGCTGCAGCTGGAGTACTGCATCCAGTTCTGGGCGCTGCACTTCAGGAGGGATGTGGACAGCATTGAGAGGGTCCAGAGGAGGGCCACCCGCATGATCCAGGGACAGCAGGGAAGACCCTATGAAGAGAGGCTATGGGACTTTAACCTGTTCAGCCTTTGCAAGAGAAGGCTGAGGGAGGGACCTGGTCACCATCTATAAACTCACCAGGGGGGACCAGCAGGGTTAGAGAGAGACCTTGTTCTCCCTAATGTCCCTCGGTGTAACAAGGAATAATGGTCACAAATTGTTAAACGGTAGGTTTAGACTAGACATCTAAAGGCGCTACTTCCCAGTCAGGGTCGCTAGGATCTGGAACCAACTTCCAAGCAAAGTGGTGCTGGCTCCTACCCTGGGGGTCTTTAAGAGGAGGCTCGATGTCTACCTGGCTGGAGTCACTTGAGCCTGGTTTTGTCTCCTGCCCAGGGCAGGGTGTCGAGGTTGATGATCTACAAGGTCCCTTCCGACCCCACTTCTATGAACCTATGAATCTCTTTTCTGGATGTGCCTTTTTCTGTGAATTGTCACCTTCAGTCCAGAACAGAGGTGGCAATTATTTGGGTTGAATGAGTTTTGGCGAGCTGTTGAGAACTGCAAGGATATACCTCTTGCCAAATTGTTAAGTCCTGCCCATTGACAGGTGCCCTGCCCTGAGCTGCCATCTTGGGACCAGAAATCCCTCTCAGAACCCCTGACCTTTGCCACCAGACGTCTCACCCCTTGCCCTAGCAGTATTCTTTTTTGGGAGAGGG
The DNA here is from genome assembly GCA_030014935.1 of Caiman crocodilus. Classification (NCBI taxonomy): domain Eukaryota; kingdom Metazoa; phylum Chordata; order Crocodylia; family Alligatoridae; genus Caiman; species Caiman crocodilus. Next base: position 47,775,976 of record JAGPOW010003395.1, on the reverse strand, counting down.
GGGGGGTTGCAGTCCTGGAACCAGAAGTCTTGCCCTGTCACATGGTCCATGACATAAGAAGCACTGCCCACCCGACACCAAACTAAAATCAACTCTTCTAGTTATATTAGTTAACCGTAACTAATACCTACTAGTCAGACCCCATTCTTTTTCCCTGTCAGCCTCTGCCCCTAGTTCCTGTGGGGCACAGGAGCCTACGCAAGAGGGATGTGGGGTCTGGGCCAGTCTTATGCTCTAAAGATGCTGCAGAAGCCATGCTTTTGTGGGAAAGGGGCATCTGTGTTTATTAAGCCTGGGCATGAGGGGCAAACAGAGCTTTCTGGCCTTTCAATGCTTGCTTTCCTGTCCAACTGTGGTTTTCAAGTCCATTCATAATCCTGAACAATCAGACCCTGGGGGCAGCAGTGACCAAGGGCAAGTAAAGAAACCCTTTCTAGTGTTACCCCCCGCTGCCAAGCAGCTCCATGAAGAGCCCTTCACCCCAGACTGCTGCCTTTGAAGCCCAGAGACCAGGACTGGGATGCATCTTCATAAAATCATAGAGAAGTAGGACTGGAATGGATCTCCACAGGTCTGGGGGGTCTCTGCAAGTGATGTGGCTGCAGGTGCCTACCCAGCCACCTGCTCGCAGTCCACACATCTGTCTGGGGATCTGGTCCCAAACAGGCTCCCTGCTTTGCCTGCTGTCCAGCCCCTGCCGTTGTGGTGGCAGTGCCTGGGAATCCCCTTCACAGCTCAGGGAGCTGTACCTGCCAGGGGTTCTGGCCAAAGAGTGACACTCACACCCCAGTCAGACAGCAACAATCCCATGGGGCTCCCAGGCATAGTCCCTGACACATCCTACCTCTGTCATGGACCCAGACAGTACCCCCAGTCACTCCCCAGTCCCTATCCAGCTATGCCATTAGGTTGCAGTTGAGGGTGTGGCCCATTGGTGGGGTGGGATGGGGGCCAGCTCTCTGCAGGGACAGCTCAGGCCCATCCCTGGCCTAGATCTGCCCAGCTGTATACACTGCCCCTAGTTCCATGCAGGAACCTGCACCTTGGTTCTGTTGCACAGAGCCACTTCTACAGCTGCAGCCGCAGCTACAGCTACACTTCCCCGTCTGGCCCCTATCTGCAAGCTCAGCCTCTGTGGTCATGCCAGTCATAGGGGACGGCCTGAAGAGACAGGCAGGACAAACAGTGCAACACCACAGGCTCACCCTCCATGTGGAGTAGGGAGGGGTGAGGCTGCCTAACCACTATATTTGAAGCTGCTGCTGCTGCAGCTGGTACCTCTTTGCCCTGAAGAAAGATGACAATTTTCAGAGGGGCAGCTGCAGGCTACATTGAATTCTCTTTCAGAGGGGCAGTTGTGGGTCAAATAGAATCATTTGGTGGGCTGGATCTGGACTGCAGGCCATATTTTTCCCAACCTGCTCCAGAATCAGGTACAGGCTAATTCTATCAGGATACATGGACTTACTAGTATCCTGAAAGCAGCTACTGAAGACAGGCCTGAAGCAGTCTTATTGGTAAATTTCTGTGTCTGCAACATGCCTGTGACTCAAGTAGGTGAGGTATGCTCAGCTCCATCCACACCAGGACCAACTGCTGCACTGAGACAATCTCTCAGTTAATGTACCTTGCTTAAAATCACTGAACCCTCACTGAACATATTCAGACCGTCTCTGCAAGTCCTGTATGGCATCAAAGCAAAGGAGGCCATTGTTCATTTTCACTGCTACAAAAAAAACCCTTAAAAAGAAAATGTTTGCTATTGTGAAGCTGTTCCAAGAGGGAGAGGGCAGGATGCCAACCTGCCATGAGTGTCTCTTGGTGTTAAAAGGATCTATCAGGTTTAATTCTGCTGACAGGTGGTGCAGATTTAGAACAGTAATATGGAATGCAGTCGGCTCACCTGTGCATAGCTTAATCAATGTCACTGGTGAGGCAACAAACACAAAGCTTTTCATCACAGCCTGCACTAGAATCCTTCATTTTCTCTACCTCATTACATGGCAAGGCATGAACACTGACACACTTAAGAGTGTTTAAAAGCCTTTTAGAGGAAAATATTTCAACCTCTCTCAGACTCTGTTCAGCGCCCTGAGAAACCAAAGTAGCTGGAATTATTATGCTGCTATACTTCTTCGCAGTAATAATAAAGTAGGAAAATGTAGACAAGAGATGTAAGAATGAGGTCATGTCACAACCCTATGTATGTGCATAACAGGCAGAAAATAGGATTTTACTGGTGGAGTTTCCTCTTGGTCATATGTGAACAGGATTGGTCCTCATTTCCATTGCTGAAGACGAGGCTGGGTCAGTGTAAGTATGGCAGTGTTAAATTTTGAGAGGCTTGTACTTTTGGATGGGTATGGGAAGAGAAAATGATCATTCTGATCCTCTCATTGTTTTCTCCTTTGCTCAGTGTATTACTGATGCAAGGCAAACTATTGCTGCAATAGGAAACACTGTGATAACTGGTACCATGCCTACAGAGCATCCCACCTTGTTTCAGAGTTCAAGGGAGATCTACATTTGTGGAAGGGACTATACAAATGCAAACAGTCAAACTGGGACAGCCTTAATCCTGCAGTCTGTACTTACTCCACACTTCCACTGACAGTGTTCCTTAAATACAGATTGGAAGCCTGTGCCATCAGCTTAAGCAGAGGCTGGAATGTGAATACATGTCAGTACAAATCATCATACTATTAAGTACTCTGAAAACACCATACACTGTGAGAAACAACAACACACCAGAAATATATCATCTCATTTTAGTCTCTCACACCTGTAAAATATAGCATCTCATTTTAGTCTCTCACATCTGTAAAATCAGAGGTTAAAGGAAGGAATACTGTTTGTTCATAAAATGCAGAGAAGAAAAGACAGAGGGAAATAGAAACACATTTAAACCCCAAATTGCTCCTTTACAAATGAAATTCAGCTGCAATAGCCTTAAAAATGCATGATTAACTAAATCTTTGATGAGGTATTACTAAGAAGAGCTAATCCATTGCTCAGGAGTGACTGCACTTGCACGTGTAGAGCACTGAAAGCACGCACTTCTTTTGTTTTTAACTGGTATGCTACTGTAGTGTGCTTTCTGAAAACAGATAAAACGTTCAAGGAAACAAGCAAACAAAGAAGAATGACTTCAAAACCACCCCTTTCATTTCCAATGAGCCATCTCCCTTCACTCAAATCAATACACTGCTGAATGCAATACCTATACACTAGCTGTAAATGTGCTGTGAAAACATGAAGGGAAAACACCTCTGTTTCAATGCTAAGAGACTGGCTGATACATGGCAATATCATGTTCTAAAAATGAGGAAGAATTAAAATAAAACCTATGGGGAGAATCAGTGGTCAAAGGAAAAGATATGTTCCTCAGAGCTTTTCTGAAATCAGCTACTTAATGTTGAAGTTCAAAATGCAGACTTGGAAGATGGCACAGCACAGGGGACCATGGCTGAAATGAACTGGTTTGGTGCATTGAGACACAAAGGTGGCAAATTCTCAACATACATTCCTGGGACTTGGTGCATGGAACAAACAAAAAAACAGAGGTAAAAACATTCCTCCTTTAGAGATGTGTGTAGTCAGAAAGGACACCTTCAGTTCAACCAGCAGGACACCAGAGATCTGCGTTTAATGGGTAGGGTAGGAAATCTGAGTCCTGTTTACAGCTCTGCTAGTGAGAAGTCACCACAGTCCCTGCCCCAATCCTGATTATTAAAAGTTAAAACATGCTCTGAGCAGTTGCACGGTAATGTTTACTACGCTCTCTAATACAGTCTCTTATGCACTGATCACTGATTGTCAGTACCCAGCTCAGCACTGCACCAGAGTCTTGAACCAACTCTCGTGCAGTGTCAAATCTGGGACCATCAATCAGTTGCATGTGCTGTGCTCATATTATCTCCCTGGAGCAATCCCTTGATACATGAACATGTGTTATTTAATATGCTCTAGAGATACTCATCCAGTGACAAGTCCTAACTCTGTGACAATATGATCACGCTTAGCACATTTTATTGCTTGAACACATGGACTCTCATGTTTTAAGTGCAGTTAATATGTCCTAAGTGTAATGTGCCACATGGCCCTCAGTGGGAAGAAGCTGAGTAGTCAAGTGTGTAGGGCCCTAGCAACTTATGTCACTATTCTGTTGTGCAACCATCAGTTTGTCATTCTGCTCCCTGTCCTAGCTCTGTCTTGTCTGCTTGGAATGGAAACTCTTCAGGGCAGGGTTTGCCTCTTACTGCTTGTATGTGGAATGGGGCCCTGATTTTAGTCGGGGTCACAAAGATACTGCTGTAAGACCATATTGGTATAGAGGGACATCAGACATGAGTCTTCTCCAAGTCCTGCAATCATGGACAGGAAGGCATATTTCTGCAGCTATGTGGAACCCTGCTTAAATTCATGGGATTTGCCTGTTTGGAGCAGAGTGCAGCCTCAGAGCCAAGGAAATACTCTGCTCTTCTTTGATGTTCCCACAGGAGCCTTCCTGAAACATAAGCTCACTCTGTTAAAATACGTTAAAATGATATCCTGGCCTGGGGTCATGAGTCAGTCAGCCAGCCAATTGCTTCCCTTCACTAGTGTAAGATTCACCATCAGACCATTGAAGCCATTCTAAATTATATAACACATAATCTGCTGCTGGAAGGCAACTCCCAGGCATAATGATACATGTATATTTAACAGCTTTGCAAGACACAATGCAAATGGATCACTTGGCTGTGGAGTTCTTGAGGCTGGAAGGGACCTTATTGATAATTGGGTCCAGCCCCCCTGCACTTGGGCAGGAAAGACTTCTGGGGCCAGCTGACCCTAGCAAGATGGGTGTCAAGATGTTTTTTGAAGATTACCAGGGTGGATAACTACACCATCTCTGCAGGAAGCCTGTTCCTGTTCTAACTCTGCTTTCATAACGTCTATGGGAGTTTTACTCCACTTCAATACAAACAAGATTAGGCCAGTGGTTTGTGCTTTATAAAATCATATCTAGTGGTCAAGGGCTGAATTTACTAGTCTTCCCACTGCACTCAATACTCAATGGGTGCATCTACACAAGACACTTTATTGTGCATTAGACTAATCTAATGTGCATTAAAGTATCACCATCTATGTGCGTGCAGCAATTACTATGCAGTAGATTAGTCTAATGTGCCATTTTCTAGTACCTATAGATACAGGAATTGACGCATTAAACTAATGTACCAAAGCACATGTGTAAACACTGACTGAGAGAAAATTGTTCCTGTTCAGCCTAGGCAGCAGGAGGCCACAGCGTGTGGGAAGACCTATCTCAGCTGGGAGGGACCTTGCCACCCAGCCACATGGAGATCAGGACCCAAAAGCCAGGACAGCTCTCCCCCATCCTGTAGAGATCGGAACCAGCCCCCATGCCTCGTGCCATACCAGGGCTGTCACCCAGGGGAACCTGTAGCTCCTTCTGACTGCTGAAAGGGGACAGAACAGGGCAGGAGCAGCCCTGGAGCAAACTGCTCAGATGTTCATGTTCAGAAGTGTGCAGGGTCACAGGTTAATGCACCTGAATTTTCTGCATAGAAAATTTTCTATGCAGAAATTTCAGGTGCATTAATTGCACATATAGACATGCCCAATGCCTCTGAAAACCAGGGTCATTCCCCTATCCATGTGTATTCTATAGCCCATTCACTCTGTGGGTTGTTGCTTAGACCACAAGTTACAGAAATGATATTGGAGGAGAACATGCAACTAAGCAGACAATTACTAAAAAAAAAAAATCATTGTTTTCTGTGTTACATGCAATCCTGGGGAATAAAATTATTTGGGGAAACACTTGATTCTGTTTGTGGAAATAAAACCCTTTTTTGGTATTTGAAATTTAACACAGAAAAATAACACAGAAAAAGGTAACCTAACAAGTAATTGTTCATCCTCAGTGCCAGATCTTCAGTAACTTATTGTCACTAAGACCAGTACAAACAGCCTACAAAAAGGATTCTGGCTGAACACTTACAGATTGATGGTAAAGCATGAACCTGTGTACTCTTAACTGATCCATTAGGTATAATTTTTTAATAGGAAATAGTTCCTGGAACAACTTATTTAATGCTGGCAATTTACAGTGAGGGACAGCTGTTCCACTATGCCACAGCCCCTTAGCAAACAAAAGGAGTGCCCTAGATCATGGAATCACCAGGTGGCATAGTCTTGGTTTTGCTGGTTCCATGTCACTTTCCCTCCTCTTGTTCATGAAGAATAGTTGGTCACCCCTCCTTCGCTATGCCTTCCAGCAATATCAGCTCCTAGGACAGACTTTGTGTGCTACAGAACAATCTGAGGGGTGCTTCAAACTATGTAGAAACCCAGAATCCAAGAGATGCATGTGTCTAATCTGCACCCAAAATGTCTTGTTCTTAATGAGGCTTCAGTGTATTTATCATACTATTTCAATTATAAGTTGACCCCACTATCAAAGATGTCCCTAGCAGGCTGCTTGCTCAGGACTACTGTGGCCTGCCTGGTTTCTGAGAGTGTCCCCCTAAATTTAATCAAGGCATGGCTTCTAAAGTAGTGGGGGACCTGGCAACTGGCATATTCCCACTTAGATAATGGCTTTTCAGTTCCTCACCCTCCCTGCTTTTCCATGATCCTGACTCAAGGAGTTAGCTTCCAGTTAAACTCCTGAGAGAGGGATTTGATCTCTACTGAGGAGAAGAACCCAAAGCTGCAAGCAGCAAAGCAGAGAGCTTCTCTGGAATAAAGAGGTTTACTGGGACAAAGTCCAGCCATCCAAAGATCCACTGCCCCTTCTGTCCCCAGTTCATTCACACAGACCTGAGCACCCCAAAATTAACTCAGTTGTTCCCTTTCTAGTCCTTCAGCTTACACAACTCAAAGTCGCTCCCCTGTTTTCTGTCTTGAGCTGACAAATCTCTTGGTCAGCTTATTTTCCAAGGCTAGGGACAGACATTACACATTCACTGGTTTAAGTGTTCAAAAACTGGTTTAAAACTGTAACAGAATGGAAGTTCAGTGCACATAAATCAGTCTAAAAATAGCTGAAACCAGTTTGAGACAAACCTGCTTGAATGTAGGATCAGATGTACCTGATTTGGGTCAAACCAGTTTATGCAATGCCTGTCCCAGACCCCTTGTTGGTTTAAATTAAACCAGATTCCCCCAACATCCTGGAATGCTCTCTGGGCTGGGATCTCTGCTCCATAACAGGGCTGGCCCCTTCCCTCTGCTCCCTGGCTATAGCTCAGCAGAGACTGCAGGGGTCTGCCTGGCTTCCCCCTCCCCCCCCCGTCCCCATCCCCTCTGCCTTACACGGACATCTCTCAGCATTAGCTAGCAAATCACATGCTGACTATAGTCCATGCTGTGGCACATGTGGGGAAAAGGCAGAATCAACAGGTAGCTGGTAATGTCCCTTTGTTGTTTTCTTAATGGGATGATAAGCACTTTAGTTAGGGGTGATAAACAGCGTTATTAATTCCCTGCTGGGCTGGTCAAAAGTGTGAGGGGGCTCCCTAATTAGAGTGTCCTGCTGTGGCTTGGCCACGCCCCCCTCTGCTCAGCACTTTAGAAGGGAAGGGAGGGCTGCTATAGTGCCCCCTGGCTTCTAGCCTGAGCCACTGCAGGCATATACCTATATTTCTGGGACTTCTGTATGGTTACAGTCTGATTCAGCTTAGTCAGGTTAGACTAATCTGCAAAGATTGAATCAATTCAGGCTCAGGCTTTCTGAATGTCTGTCCCTAGCCTTAGGGATAGACATTACACATAAACCATTTTAAGTGATGAGAAAGTGGTTTAAACATGTAACAGAACATAGAAAAGTTAAACCTGGTTGAATGTAACATCAGACTGAACTGATTTTGGTCCAACTGGTTTATGCAATGTCTGTCCCAGACCCCTTCCTGGTTTAAGTTAAATCAGAATCCCCTAGCATCCCAAAAGCTTTACAGCTCCAGTCAGGGGTCTCTGCTCCAGAGAACAGGCTGATCCTGCCCCACTCCTCCCTATCTAGAGCTCCGGGGGAGACTGCAAGCACAGTAGGGTCTGCCTGGCTTCTCTCACTGCTCATAAAGGGAGCCCCCACTCCCTCCCTCCCATCTCCCACAGCATGGACCCCAGCTGTAGGGACCCTAGGCATGTGGTATGCTAGCTAATATTGAGAGATGTCTCTGTAAGGCAGACAGGACAAAGGCAGATAGGGCAGTGTCCACTTAGGGCTTTCTCCAGCTAATCAACAGGTAGCTGGTAACGTCCCTCCATTCCTTCCTTGGAAAAAGTTATTTAAGAAGAGCTTGAACTAATGAGAGAGACTCTTGTTTTGCTGATGGGCTGATAAACACTGTGGTTTTATCAGCCCCCTGCTGCTTTGCAGCCCTGTCAGGTTTGTAGACAGCCTGAAGAAGCAGGAAGAGGGAAATTGAAAATCTCATTATCATCAACAGATCCATGTACTGTGTGCACGCGTGCGCGCGCACACACGCACACACACACAAACCCTTTCCTCAGAGTGCTAGCCGAGGCTGGGGTCTGGCAACACTCCTGCCCCTTGAGCAGTGAGTGGAGAAAAGTGGAGGTCTGCAGGTAGGGTGGGGTTTATACCCCTCCCTAATCAGAGAGTCCTGCGGGGCCTGGCCACATCCCTTCAGCTCAGTACTGTAGAAGGGAGGGGAGGACTACTCTAGTGCCCTCCAGCTTCTAGCCTGAGCCACTGCAGGCATGTGCCTGCATTTCTGGAATGTAAAGGGAATGTCTATCCACCTCTAAATCAGTTCAAGCTTTGCAGATCAGATTAAGCCATGTAAGTCTGTAGATTCTAGGGGTCCATCTGGTCTCCTCCCCTATATAGGTAGTGCAACTTAACCCTTCACAACTTAATGAGGTAAACTGAGGCACATATCATTCTAACAAAATGAACATATTTAAAACAGAAATATTACAGTAAAACCCCTAGATTATCACATGCATATTTAAAAAAAACTTGGAGAAAGATTTTTTTTTTTAAACCTGACACATTTATGTCTGATCCAGCAATGATTTTTGGTCTGAAATCTCTTCATAGTAAGTGCACATAAAGATAAGCACACACATAAGTCTCTGCAGGACTGTGGCCTCAGGCATAGGGCAGGTCAAGTTCTTAGTGGGGATATATAGCTTAGTTCCATCAATGTCAGTGGAGCTAAATCCACTTGCACCATTTAAAAACCTGGCCTAAAGTGTCATTCAAAGAACTTTTTTTTCAGTATATGACAGCAAAAAAATTCAGGCATATGACCCTAAGTTATTCATAAGATTTATTATATAATAAAAGGATTGATGACATTTAAGGCTATTTAACTCATAGAAGTGCCATGTGTAAATTAACTCGTGTTAACTAGACTGTGACATTTGGCTGAGTATCCTCTTAAATCACCATCCTATTAACTCCATAATTAGCTTTAAATAGGGCAGGAGCACGAAAAAGGTCAGGGTACAAGTTTGTGAACTCACTGATAGGAAATAAAAGAGATCTGTCCCTTCTCTGGTCATTGGTCAGTAACAATCTGTAACAAAAGAGGATCATTGCCCCCTGCATTCAGGTACTATAGACAGGATCGGTTAATCATACTTGCCTTAAACCCTCTTTAATCAGAGCCCTGTTGAAATTAATAGAATAAATTAAAGGCATAACAGCATAAGTAATATCTAACAAGATATACCTTACTCTAGTTTTATGATATGCTGCATCATCTCATTGGAAACAGTGGCATTGGCAATGCTAATTCATACTACACTGGAATAATAGTGTTGCTTTATCAGCTGGTAAAGGTCCTATTAAGGTGTCAACACTGCAGAAGCAATATTAACCAAATTGCTGACAGGCCACTTATCCCTTAAGCAGAACATTATTATTACAATATAATATATATTTTTACATGAAGGCTGTGTATTATAATGGCTACTTATAGTTTCATTAAAAGGAAGACTGCAGGCATTCTATTCCTTTTGATGGAAAAAAAAAACATTAACAGGGAAAACAACCTATTGTGCAGTTCCATGGCTAAAAAAATAGCACAAACAGCTCAAAACTTCAGACGTTTTGGCTAGGTATAGACATTATGCTTTTACCAGCATAACTGATTGGAAGCCAATCTATACCTGTAACAGAACAGAAGTTTGACATACAAAGACTGGTTTAAAAATGGCAGAATCAGATCTAAGATGTGTAGCCTCATACCAAAGGGCAAATGTGTGTTCTGTTTGCTACCAATCTAAACTTCACTGCTTACAGAAAACTGCGTAACTTGGATTGATTTCACCTCAGGCTTTTTGAATGTCTGTGCCTAGCCTTTAAGTTTAGTCGTTGGCAAATCTACTGCCTATGCACCATCTTTTCATTTTAAAAAATTCAAATGTATTTGTTTATTGTTGAAATTATCTTTTCAAACGGGGAAAAAATAAAAGAAGAAGTAATATAAAGGGAAGAAAGTCTGGGTCTCCAATTTGTGTAAATTGGCAGTTCTCTATTGTGTTAACTGGACCCATGATGATTTACACTAGGCAAAGTCCAGTCCATAATGTTTAGAAGCTTACATGCAAAGATCATGACTTCCATGATTGGGGAATACTCAGATTTCCAGCCCTGACAAATTTGACATGAATAGAAATGCTGACTGGATCTTCTCTCTACCAACCCTGCTGGCAGGCACTGCCATAAAACAGAAACATTTCTTTATTTCCAAATGAGATCTGACAGCAGATATCTTGTAAAATCAGTTCCTCTGCTGTGCTGGCATATCGGTGTGCAGTAGCAGAATTGTATGAGGTGCCTGGTGTTGAGATTGCAATGGAGTCTACCCTTCAAAACTCATCCCTTTGAAAAGGCAGTATTCCACTGCCTTTATCTGAAGGGGGAAAATTGTGCTGAAGCTATTTGTATTCATGGTGCTTTGTCCAAGCTAATCAACATTTGGGAGGATGGGGTTTTGTTTTTAAACCTGCTGCTTTTAAGCTCTTCGAAATATTCTGGCCCTGATTTGAAAACAATATTTTCATGAGTCTCATTGGTGATAATGAGAGTTAAACAAGTCAGCTCCTTACACAGCTCTGAAAATCTCAGCCCAACTCTACTGTCTCCCCTGGAAGTCAGCACTATTAGATTCGGACACCTAAAAGTTTGGCATTCTTTCAAAAGAGGAACCTTTCACAAGGGTAGTAGTTGGTAAATTCTAATTGTTACATGTGAAGGAGATAAGAACATTTCAGATACAGCAAATCCTCTCCAATGTTAACACTCCTTCATCCAGGGTGAAGCAGGTTTGTTGAATTTGAATCTTTAGCTTATTCACATGTAAGAACATGTTAGAATATAGTTTGGCACCCCCTGGCAGGTGTGCCAGAATGTGGCAGATGAAGGCATTTTGCTTGGCACACACACTTCAGGATGTGAACGGTGGGGAAAGGGCCAGGACTGCGCTGCCACAGCAAGGATCAGCCCCCTTGCAGCTTCCCCACCATCTGCTCAGAGGCATGCATGTACCCACTGCCAGCTACAAGCTGATCTGGGGCTCTGAAGACCTTGATGCACCTGCTGTGAGTAGCCTGGACTCCGTGGTGGGCAGCAATGGCCTGCCCAGAGTCCAGGCTAGCTGTGGCAAGCGGCTGGGAGACTTCAAGCCACTACACTGAGGTCTGTGGAGCCCCGGCCCAACTTATAGCCAGCGACAGGTACATGTGAGCCTCCGGGCAGACAGCAGGAGAGCCATATGGGGCCCGATCCTTGTGATAGCAGCACAGTCCCAGCCCATACCTCATTGTCTGTCCCCTGTGTTAGAACATTTACTGTTAGAAGAAGCAGGCAGTAGAAAAGACTGCCTAGGCAACTTGTGGACTCTATCACTGTAAGCGTTCAAGAGGCTGGACAGCTACAGATCAGGGATGATATAATTGTAGCTGTGTCTTTGCTCTACTATGGGCATTTCCCATGTTTCTAGGCTTCGCTGGCTTCTGCATGTGGCTGGGAGGGAATCCTGCCCCACCCCTCCACTCCTCCCTCCTTTCTCCTACATCTGTCAGGATGCGCTTTCTTTTTTTTTATTTAGTCTTCCTCAGAGGCATTGGGTGGTGGCTGAAGTGAATGCTGGGGATTTCAACTGGGGTGTGCTGCTGGGAATTAAAGTTGTGAGTTCCTGACTAGACAGTCTTGCCCCTCTGCTCAGGGTTACACCAATAACCATATTTGGGGTCAGGAAAGAATTTTACCCCATGGTCAGACTGGTATGGACTATGGGGTTTTTTGTCCCCCTCTGTAGTGGGGGATGTGGTCCTCTTCCTGGATTCTCTTGAGCATATATTAACAATCTTTTACAGAAGTAAGGTATTAGCTGCCGTGGTTTCCCTGCTTTACCTGGAACAAGTTAGGGTGTTATAGAATCATATAAAGAAGGACTGGAAGGGACTTGTAAGATCATCAAGTCTGGTCCCCTGCCATGGGCACGGGGTAATGGGCTCAAATGAGCTCAAAAAGCTGCTTGTTCAGCCTCCTCTTAAAGAATGCCAAGGATGGAGACTGCACCACCTCTGCTGGAAGTCTGTTCTGGATTCTAGTTACTCATATGGAAAAGAAGTTTTTCTGTATGTCTAGCCTAAGCTCTTCCCTGACTAGCTTGTGCCCATTGGTCCTCATCCTCCCAGGGTATGCTTTTCTGAAAAGTTGCTCTCTCAGATCTGACAGTTTTCCTTTCAAATATTTGTAGGCAGCTACCAAGTCACACCTCAGCCTACTTTTACTCAGACTGAACAATCCTGAAGTCTCTCCCCCAGGCCCTTGATCATGCAGGTGGCCCTTCTCTGCACCCTTTCAAGCTTGTCCACATCCTTCTTGAACTGTGGTGCAGTACTCCAGCTGTGGCCTCACCAATGCCGAATAGAGGGGGAGGAGCACCTCTCTGGATCTATTGGCAACACATCTGTTGATGCACACTAGAGTTCTATTTGCCCTGTTGGCAACTTCATCACTCTGATGGCTCATATTCATCCTCTGGTCGATTGTCCCTCCGGTCCCTTTCAGATGCAGTGCCAGCCAGTGGACCACCACCCATCATATAGATATGGTGAAGGTTCTTTCTGCACAGATGAAGGACCCATCACTTGTCCCTGTTGAACCTCATATGACTTGTGTTCAGCCCATAGGACCAGCCTGTCAAGTTTGTCCTGGATCTTTGTCCTGTCCTCAGACATGCCCACTTGTCCCCACAGCTTGGTATCATCCACAAACTTAATCATTGCACTTTTTACTCATCCATATCATTGATAAAGAAGTTAAAAAGCATGGGCCCAAGTACTGATCCCTGTGGGACACTACTGGAGACAGCCCCCCAGAATGAGGTTACCCCATCAATTACTACTCACTGGGATTGGCTGCTGAGCCAGTTGCCAACCCACCTCACTGTAGCCTGGTCTAGGCTAGTACTCTCCAAGTTAATTGAGAGGATTTCATGGGAAACAGTATCAAAGGCCTTGCTGAAATCTATGTAGATGATGTCCACCTCCTGTACCATGTCCAGCTGGTTAGTTACCTGGTCATAAAAGGACACCAGGTTTGTTAGGTATGACCTCCCCTCAACAAAGCCATGCTGGTTGTTTCTCAGTACCCCACCAATTACGAGCTTGTAGTTGATGGCCTCCTTGACAATTTTTTCAAAGATTTTTCCCAGGACTGAAGTCAGACTGACCTGTCTATAGTTTGCAGGGTAATTCTCGTTCCTTTCTTAAAGATGGGTACCATGCTGGCCCTCTTGAAGTCATTCAGGACCACTCCCGAGTTCCACAACTCTTCCAACAGCCTTGCCAGAGGCACTGCTATGAGTTCGGCTATGAGCTCAGTCAGCACTTTTGGATGCAGGTTGTCTGGCCCAGCCAACTTGAAAACATTCATATGATCTAAGAGTATCTTTACCTGTTCAGGACTGATTTTATGTGGACTGCTGTCATCACCATACTCTATGACCCTCTGGACAGGTGACAAGTTCTCACCTGGTTTCAGAAATACTATTGCAAAGTAAGTATTAACAAGCTCTGCCTTTTCACCAGGGTCAACTGTGGGCTTCCCCTCTGCATTCAGAAGGGGTGCCACAGTGGAGCTTGATGTTTTCTTTCTCCCTATGTACCTACAAAAGGATTTTTTGTTGTCTTTAATTTTGGTAGCCAGCTTGATTTCCAGCATGCCTTGGCTTTCCTTGTCTCATATCTGCTTATCCTGGCTGCATGAGTGTACTCTTCTCTGGCTGCTGAACTGTTTTTCCACTGCATGTAGGCTTCTTTTTTCTTTTTGAGAAGTTCTCTAATGTGTCTGTTGAGTCAGGTAGGCCTCTTGACCCCTTTGCCTCTTTTTGACCACATGGGGATGGCTTCTTTTTGAGCAGTGAGAACAGTCTCCTTAAGGAAGTACCATCCTTCATGAGCTCCCAGCTCATCCAATCACTGGCTATGAAGGGCCTTACCAGCTAGACTCCTGAGTTTAACAAGGTCTGCCCGTCTGAAGTCTAGGAATTCTGTTCTGCTGGTAGAATTCCCAGCCTTTTGGTGGATGGTGAATCTAATCAAATCGTGATCACTGCCACCTAGAGAACTTCCAGTCTCCAGGTCACTGTGAGGAAGGAACTGGGGGGGGAATTAACTCCTAAGTTGAACGGGCCAGGGACGAAAGGGTTCAGGAACGTTTCGCCCTATTACTCCTTTCCCGTCTTGAATAAGAAATCCAAAGCCAATATAATGAAATAAATGCTTTACTTACAACTTGAACACTGCAGACACAGTCCTGCAAATACCACCATGAGGCACTTCAACACCTCGTATCCACTCCTCCAAATACCACCGTGAGGCACTTCAACGCCTCACATCCATTCCTCCAAATACCACCATGAGGCACTTCAAGACTTGTACCCACTCTGTGCCGGCAGTTCCCTTTAAACTCCGTAGTAAATGCCACAACCGAAAACCTCAACCGTAGGGAACCCAAGAGCTCTTGATTATCTATCCGCTGCAGACTATCCAATGGGAGCGTCCAGGGGGAGAAGGGAAACCACAGATGCAGGACCTCAGTGAGGGTGATCAAGCCTCCTGATGTTATGTGCAATCCCGCCTTTCCTTTCCCGGGCTTTGCCTTTTATACTGCCCCAACAACCAATCAGATTGGGTCTTTCATCTGCACGCTTTCTGAGCTGCACGAGCTGGGGATGTTGCTGCATGCATGCTTTGCGCGGCTAATTGGGCTGCACCCACTGTTTCCCCATGCAGCGAGCACAGTTTGCTGGCGTTTGGTCACTTTTTATCACTACTTTTTTATCACAGTCACCTACCACGTCTTCCCCTTTGGTCAGCACCAAGTCCAAAGTGGTTTTATGCCTAGTTGGCCCTTCTGCTGCCTGTCTCAAGAACAGGTCATCTATAGTTGCCAAGAAGTTGGTTGATCTGCTGGAGCTGGATGAATGGTCTTCCCAACAGATGTAAGGGAAGTTGAAATCATCCATGATAATCAAGTCTTTAGTTATGCCATGTGTTGTGTTGGTGTTGATGGTAGTTTTACTAAAAAGTTAGATTATGGATTTGTATGGGATGGTTTGGATAGGGATGGCCCTGCCACAGAGAGGGTTTTTGGACTAGATGACCTCTGGAGGTCTTTTCCAGCCCTACTTCTCAATGATTTCTAACAATTAGAGCTTGCTACCTGCTACTCTTTTGAAAACTTCTCCTTTTGAAAGGGCTCCAAGCAATTGAGTATTAGGGTATAAACGGATGTAATTCTTGAACCATTCCAAGAATGTCACTGATTGGGAACTGATTCACAAATGTACTTGGGCAGAAGTGTCCACATACTGCACGCACCCTGCTAATAGTTCTAAGTAGAATCCTCATCTTTTAGGGATTGCATTGCTACCAAAATGCCACCAGGAGG
The DNA here is from genome assembly GCA_030014935.1 of Caiman crocodilus. Lineage (NCBI taxonomy): Eukaryota > Metazoa > Chordata > Crocodylia > Alligatoridae > Caiman > Caiman crocodilus. The sequence continues at coordinate 47,760,027 of JAGPOW010003395.1, read as the reverse complement.
TGGTAGAATACTCAGACCATTATGCCTTCCTTTCACAGGATCTGATGAAGTAAGCTTCAGCTCAGAAATGTTTGTGATCTATATATCTATATCTGTATCTATATAGAGATATGGATATATATAGATATACCATTTGTATTTATGTGTGTGTACGTGTGTGTGTGTGTGTGGATACGTAGATATATATATCTACTTTGGTTAGTCTATAACAGGGGTGGGCAAAATGTGGCCTGCAGGCCAGATGCGACCTGCCAGGCCATTCTATCTGGCCTGTGGGGCCCCTAAAAAATTTTGAAAATGTAATATTTAGCTGCCCCTGACTACCTGTCATGTGGCCCTCAATGGCTTGCAAAAACTCAGTAAGTGGCCCTCCACTCAAAATACTTGCCCGTGCCTGGTCTATAAGATTCAAATCTACCCTGCTACTTTGGTTAGTCTATAAGGTACAAATCTACCCTGCCTTCTTCCAGAAGTCACTGCCTTGAGATTTCCCCAGGATTGCCCTAGAGAAGGAAAAAGATCTCGATTGGGGCAGAGGGTAGAGTGGAGGGTGTTTCCAGTTGCTTGCAGGGCTCTGTGGACCCCTGCTTATGGTCCCTAGGGGGCTGGGTTCTCTGGGGCTTTCTTGCCTTTTCAACCCCTGTGTGTAGGGTAGAGCATTCAGGTCAGGGCTGGCTGAAAGACTGAAGCGGAGGGTAAGGAACAATTAGAATTTAATGAGCTAATTCGCTTCACAAGAAGCATGGAATTAACATCCATTCTGTTCTGGTAAGTGCCCATGGTGTAATGGTTCTGTGTTTCCCCACCACCACTACCCAGCAATTAACAAAGACTTATTGTTATATGCACAACTGTCCAACCACGAGCAGAGGGTTCCCCCCAGCCCTTCTCCCCAGAGTGGTGCAGTTTGGGATGCCTGGAGGACTGAAAAGACACTAGGCACAGAATGCTTTTTGTCCACACATGAGACGAAATGAGTTCAAGGACTGGCTTAAAATACTACTTGATTTTCCCAATGTGCTTTTGAAACATTCTTGGAAGTTTAAACCAGTCTAAAGTGTTGTGCACGTCTAGACTCTTGGGGTTAAAAGTGCATTTAGGGTGCTCTAAGTGTTATGCCTGTCCACTCTTAGAAATGCTAACACAAGCACCCAAATGCTTGAGCTCAAACCTGTTTTAATTCTTAGTTATGTAATAAAGACCTTAATCATCTTTCACTCTCATGTGCTACATGATTCTAGTGACATATTAGCAGACATTGTGATATCTTCTCTTAGAATAAGAGCTTGAGTTCTCTCTCCTTGGAGATACCTGTATATCTAATAGAGAAATCAAATCTAAGGATTCCCACTTGTTTTCAAGATTTTCCTTTCTCCTCTCCCACTGTTCCCAAATAAAAGCTCAGTCTCTGCATTTTGTCACAGATAACTGGAGGCCTTTTATTACTTTACTGCCATATAGCTGGCACTAGGTATAATATTTTCACCAGACTCAGAAATGAAGCAATATTTTTGTGATATTTTGCCTAAGAAACACCCAAAGGTTACTAAACGCCTTGGCAAGAAAAGATTTTATTCCAATCTTCAGGAGAACAATAAGTGATTTAAAGGACTTTCAAAGGAAGACATCAGCACTTCCATCAATCTTGGCCTAATCCTGCTAAGCACTGAGTACTCTCTATTAACATAGATGTCCATGGGCAATACTAAAAGGCCAGTTTGTCAGAAAGGCTCTTTTGTAGGTATAGAGTGCATATGGATCTTTCTGCCTTCATGAACATGATAAGCAAGGTTCATTTACAATTGTTGCTCCCGTACTCATGGGATCCCAGGAACTGCTGTGCCTGTTTGCCACTGAGGGTGCGCATCAGCCCAAAAAAGTGAGAAAGAAGCAGAATATTGAGCTATTTGAGGAAGAACTCAACTTCCCTGATGTTGACTTTTCCTTCTGCCCAACCTCCCCAGAGGTAAGGGCACATTGTATCAAGATGAGCCAGGGACTAATTGCCACCTTTTGGTCCTCAAATTGTTATTTTTATATGAAGAAAGCCTGATTCTGTTTTTAATTTCTTCTTGGACTTTTCACATTAGAAATTCAATTTTTTTTCCATCTTGCTTTTCGTAGGAGACTTTCTGGATGACGGGAGAATTTATGGGATAAGGATATCAGAGAAAAAAATATAAGAAAAACATGATTGATTAAGGAAGAAGTGATTTTCATTCAGGCAGCTTTATCTGTCTTGGGTATTTAAATGGTGAATCAGTAGAGCTTGTTATAGATTAGAATGTCACAGATTAGAACAGCCTGTAGGTTGCTTTAACTTGACAGGCAGTGTTAAGCCTTAAGGAAGTGTCCACTGCTTAAACATAACCACAGTGCATCATATTCAAGCTTCTCCTCCTCCTTGTCCCTGCCCACTCTGTCAAAAAAACATTTGCTGGGAACTGTGTTGAAAACAGCATAGGAAGATCTAACATTACATTGGAGGAATTCTACTCAGAGACATGATCATTTTCTGTAGGGCCCAAAATGAGTGGAGTGGAGCAGAAGATGGGCCCCTGCAAATGTGAGGTCCTTTATTCACAGCTTGGACTCTAAACATAATTCTGATAGATAGGGGCATCCCATTAAACATACATTTTTTAAATGAACGTGAAAGCTGAAATATGTCATGCCATCTGCTTCTTTTTTGATTCGTGCCTGCAAAGGGAAACAATCATAATATAGGAGAATATTGTACAACGCCTAGCATAGGGGGGTTCTGATCTAATTGGCACTTGTAAATATTAGAAATAAATGCAATGACAATGCATACACTGCCAAGGAAGATTAGCTCGTAGGCTCACTGCATACGGCCTAATTCTGCTCACACCGAAATGCACAAATGTCAAAACCCCCACTGATTTGAATGAGAGCAAAATCAACCCCCATGATTAGATTATATTGTGAAAATGGTAAAATGTCTGATATTAATTTCTCAAATGCAAAGACATGAAGATTACAGTTTCAGGGTTACAGAGAACACATAGCTAGGAGAAAAAAAATTGAAAACCCGGTGACTGGGGTGGTAAAGATGCCATATAGTTTTGTATGAACCTCATACTGGACTTAGAACATAAGAACGTACAAGCTGCTGTTTGTTTGGACTAGGTACAGACATTCAAAAAGCCCAAGGTGGAATCTATGTTATGCAGTTTTCTGTAAGCAGTGTAGTTGACGTTACTAGTGAACAGAACACGTGTTCACCCTTTGGGAGGATTGGGAGCAAATCTTAGACTGGATTTCGCCATTTTTAAACTAGTCTACATATGCTGAACTTCTGTTCTGATATAGGTATAGATTGTGGGGGTTTTTGCACCAGACTTCTGTTTTATTATGAGTACAGACCAGTTTCAGATCACTTATACCAGTAGAAGTGGAGTAACTGTACTGGGCCTGGGTTAAACCATAGCTTCATCTTGCTTAGTATCCTATGTCACACAAGATGAATGTGGCCTGGAACGTTCTCAAAAGGAATATGACTCTGGTAAGTGGCTAGATCTTTTTTTCCCCACACGTACTGAGTGCATTATCACAAATGTATATCCCTGTTAAGAATGGCTCCCTATTCAAGAATGGAGCTTAAATGTAAGGTTAACTGTGGACATATCTACATGAGCAATTAATACAATGCAATAAACTCTGATGCACTTTATGCCAGAGTTTACTGCTCCCAGGCACGGTGTTTACATGTGCACCCAGGACCACAGCACGTTGAGCTGGGTTAGAGCAGCCCCAGCTGACAGGAGGTCCAGGGGTCAGCTTGCCAGCCCAAGGCCTCTCTGGCCTGGCTCAACCTGTTGTGGAGGGGCTGCCTGGGGCACAAAGGTGCTCCAGTGTGGAGCTAGCCAGCAGGTAGCCCCTGTACTGAAGCACACTCATGCTCCAGCCAGTCCCATCAGTGTCTACAAGTGTGTTGCTGAATGCTAAAGAACAATGCCATAGGCTAGTACTTGTATTTACAAGTACTAACATAGAGCTGAGTTAATTAGTTTACTGCAGACTAATACAGCTGCACATGTAAATGCTGAGACTTTACTGTGGAGTTAATTAGGGAGCTCCGCAGTAAACATCTTGTGTAGATGTGCCCTCTTTGTATTATTTTATATCACATCAAAGTAAGGACAGATACAACAGGGGGAAAAAACCTACTGCAGTAATTTAGATCACCTGCAAAACAAACAAATAAACCCCACCAAAAACAAAATGGAGATAATACCACATTTATTTCAATTTTGCTATTGCATAACTCTATACATATCAGCGCATTTACTTCTAATCTCCACCTGTGTTTGTGATACCAGAATGTGTCCCAAATACCCTTTTTATTCACTGAAGTTGAGAATTTAATAGCTTTCCATAGTACTTCAGATTTGCTGTCATATTTTCAGCTTGTTTCCATGATCTAAAGATTATTTTATTGTTACTTATCTATACAAAAGAGTGGAATACAACTTTGGCACAAGAATTTCCCCCTTAAAGATAAGCACTGATTTAATTTTTTATGTGGTACATTCGGTTTTCCTCTGTGTTGAGCTGCTCATTCCAGAAAGCAAATGATATGGGTGGGTGACTATAATTCTGGAGAAGTTTTTACATTTCAACCAACTACATTTAGGGCTATGCCAGAAAACAGCTTTTTTCTCAGTATGCAAATAGATGAGGATACTCAGCCATAGATTGCTCATAGAATGGCCTCTGTACATGTAGGTCTAAGGAAGGCCTCCATCCTGAAATTAAACTACTTGGATGAGAGATGCAGTTGGACTGGTGTAAATATTTTTTAAGGTAGAACTGCTGGTTAAAGCATAGTAGGATACCCAGGCAAGGTTAATAATTGTGACGTATGATGATGTATCAGTATATTAAGGCAAAAGGAAAACATGGATTTGGGCCATAGCTAAAGCAATCATCAACATCTTTACCAAGGCATACAAAAATGGGACTGATGTGTAACATTCAGAAAACTAAGTTACTCCACCAAGAAGCTCCTAATGAACAGTCCCCAACTATGGTAATCCAGATCCATGGTGAGACTCTGGAGAATGTTGAGTATTTCCTGTACCTCAAAAGCCATCTCTCACAGAAGGCTGACATCAATGAAGAAATCCAACATTGCCTGAAATGTGCAAGTTCAGCCTTTGGATGCCTGAAGAAATTGGTGTTCAAAGATTGCAACATCAGATATGAAACTAAGCTCATCGGTTATCAAGCAGTCATGATCCCCACCTTGCTGTATGCAGCTGAGATGTGGACAACATACAGGAGACACTGAAAGTTGTTGGAGAAGTGAGGACCATATCGTGAGGACCATATTGCAGAGTAAAAGATTAGAACAAGAAATACAGCTGATAAATCAAGCCATTGTTTCATGTTTATATGCAAACACCTGAGTGAAAATCCACATACGCAACTTTTCTCTCCCCCCACCCCTTTCCTATTTAAATGCCATGAATCACTTGGAGAACATGTGATGGGGTAGAAAGGTCTTGAGTTCATTCTATAAAACATAGTTTGTATAAGATTGATGGCAGGCAGACATGAATGAAACAAAAGCTAATAAATGTGAACTTTTCCAAGCACTGTACTACAGTAGTATCCAGATCATATGTAGTCAGGGGGGTGTTAACTTGCTTACTTCACAGCAAGTTTCAAAGTTAAAAACAACCTGCTTAGCAGCTCGCTGTGGTTTTGACTTGAAAGGCTGCTGTTTTTCCAATCAGTTGGAGCTCCTCAGCAGTCCCATACAGTTGCTTGTTGTATATATCCCTCATCTTTGCAGGGGGATAAGGGACCTCACTCAGTGAAGTACCCAGCATTCTATTTCATATAATGGAAGAGTGAGTCAGTACCAGATTTACAGCAAGCTGTAAATATAACCTTGCTTAAGTGCACCGTTTGTCATGTGACCTACTAAAGGTGTTTTACAGTTTTCATATCCTCATTAGGTAGGCGGGGTGAGAAGGTTCAGCAACAGGTGGGAGGGATGAGGGTGTCCTGTGGGGCCAGCGAAGAAAAGCTCCAGGGCTGTGACTGGAGAGCCCCAGAACCCAAGGGGACCTCAGAGTGGAGTCCTTCATTGACCTCATTCTCTCAAAGGTTGGGAAACCCTCACTGGTGAGACAGAGGGAGAGCTGTCTCACTTCTAAGACCCTGAGCTGGAATACAGAGGGGACACCCTCATTAGCCACCCTGAGCAGCAGGCAGCACACCCCAGCAGTGCTGATAGAGCAGCAGGGTCAACATGATGGCAAGAAGCAGCACAACAGTGACTTCAAAAGGTGGCAGGCAGATTGCTTGGTATGGGAAAAGGTATAAAAATCAAAGTTCATGATGACAGATGCAAAATCTGTTATGTCTTGCAAATAGGTCAGTAGAAGCTGCTTTGATTCACAGCAACTACTGGGCCAGATAACAGTCCAGCTTACAAAACCAAACAGGGATGAAGAGGAGATAGATCTCTACACACACAACCTGGAATGACCTCCTGCTTTTCTGTTGCAACCTCCAGGGCAGCATCAGATGCTGCATTCTTAAGAACCATTCAATTACCTTGCTCCTCCTGTACAATGGGTCGGGGGGGGGGCGGGAAATCACCCCATTGGCTCCAGCTCTTTAATACACAGGTCAGAACAGTTCAACTGATATTTCATTGCATGGTGTGAGAAAATTCCTACTCACAATTCTCACGCAGAAAGAATCAGGTTGCACTCATCTGAGGCGTGATTTTTTTCCAGGTGGTGTGGGTAGCATGGCTTCTCACCACCCCTTACACAAGGGTAGGAACACAAATTCAACCCGGAGAATCCCCTGTATGTAACCTGCTAATAAGCCAGGAGTCAGGTCATGCAGTCTATCCTACACATGACATTCACTGCTGGGAAGAAAATCAGGGGTGTCATCTGTAAAGCTCTGACAACACTCCAAAGGCCATTCTTTCTCACTTGCCATGCTACATTGTGTGCATTATTTCACTGAATTCTATTGTACTGGGTACCAGGAGAGGCATTTCCTGGAAGTAGGGGGAAGGTCTGATGCTGCTGCAGAAGGTGCTGGGGAGACTTGGTCCGGAAAGACTGTGTACAACCCCGGCACCCATGTTCAAGGCAGAGGAATTCAAACTGGAGCAGAAATGGAGATGGGCTGTTAGGATTGAAGAGCCTACTTGACAAAAAAAAGACTAAAAGAACTTGGCTTTTTAGCCTGGTAAAACAAAGGCTGAGACCCACTTACATCAGGGGTGTAAAAGCCAGGGAGGCAACAGATCTATTTAAGCTTAAGACCAAATGATTTAAAACTGGGCATAAATAAACTGAGGCTGGAAATTAGAAGATGATTTGTAACCATCAGAGGAACCAAGTTCTAAAAAAGCCTCCAAATATGAGCAGTTAAAACAAATAACTGTACTTTTAAGATAGACTGTAATCAGCCTGTGGAAGGAACTGCATGATGTGATGCCTGCAATAGCAGGAGGCTGGACTTGATGCCCCAAGAAGTCACTGCCAGCCCTATGTTATAGGTATCCACAATGCTTATAGTCAAGCATCTGGGGAAGCTGTCACTTCTTTGTCAACATCAACTGGAAACAAGGACAACCCTCTATTTTCTGTCATACTATCCAGCCCCAGTGTCTTGCTGAGCAGTAGGCATGCATTAGTGAAAGCACTTCGGCCTGTGATGTCTTTCAGCAGCAGAGACTGTCACTCTTTACCTATTCAGTAGATTTATATAGGGCTAATTCTGCACTGAGATGTGCAAGTGCAACAATAAAGTGAAGTCAGGGGGAACTGCAGGCACAACTGATGAGAGAATTGAGCCCTGAAACGTACACATATGTACACAGTATAATAATGTGTATAATGTGTTTGCAAGCACAAGGAACTAAAGTTAGGAGGAAATCAGCAGCTTCAATTTGCCAGGGACTGACAAATGGGACAAATTTGTGCCTAACCCAGAAATTTCCATTTACATACCTATTAAGGCTGAAGGTTGGAGAAAGTTGGAGACTTTATGCTAACTAAGGAATGCAATGATTTGCATATTTTAGGGCCATGCATTAGCTCATTTGTGTATTCTGTCTCTTTTTGTCAGTTGGTTTCATTTTCTCGTAGTCCTGGCTTTAGCACATTATCGGTTGCTCTGCTACAGTTGCAGGTATGCACTATAGAAGCCAGTAGAGAGAGTAATAATTTTACTAACATTTTAGGTGATTTTAACTGATATATAAATAGGTGAATTTAAAAGCTTGGGGTTATGATTTTAAAAGTTTTCCTGGTACTAACACACCAATGAGGTCCCCAACTGTCACTAGGGAAGGAGCAAAGAATAGTTCAGATTTCATCGACATTAGGGCTGGAAGGGACTTTGCAAGATCATTGGATCCAGGCTGCCCAAGGGGCAGGAAGTCAGCTGGGGCCAAATGATTCCAACAAGACAGGCATCTAAGGGGGTCAGACTTGATGATCTATTGAGGTCCCTTCCGACCCTAACATCTATGAACCTAAGTGTATCTTGAAAGCGTTCAGAGTAGGTACTTGCACCACATCTGTGGGGAAGGTATTCTAGGCCCTGGGGACTCGGAGAGTAAAGAAGTTTTTCCTTATGTCCAGTCTAAAAGGGTCTTCCAGAAGTATGTGACAGTTGGACCTCGTCTTTCCTTGGGGTGTCCTGGTGAACAGATGTTCGCCCAGTTCCTGATGCACACTCTTTATGTACTTATAGGCTGCCACCAAGTCACCCCAGAGCCTATGCTTTTCCAGGCTGAAGAGTCCCACAGCTCTTAGGCTCTCCTCTGGACTCTCTCAAGCTTCTCCACATCCTTTCTGAATTGCAGAGCCCAGAATTGGATGCAGTACTCCAGATGCAGCCTCACCAAGGCCAAGTACAGTAGGAGGATGACTTCCTGGGTCTTGCTTGAGATGCATCAGTAGATGCAAGCCAGAGTTTTGTTTGCTTTCCTGGCTGCGGTGTCGCATTGGTGGCTCATGTTCATCTTGTGATGAATCACAACCCCCAAATCTCTTTCAGTCGTGGTACTAGCATGCATAGCATTGTCAAGCCTATAAGTGTGATGTGGGTTTTTTCTCCCAAGGTGGAGCACCTTGCATTTCTCCATGCTGAACAACACCATCAGGTTTTGATCTGCCCACCTTGCAAGCCTGTCGAGGTCAGCATGGATTGCCAGCCTATCCTCTACGGTGACTACAGTTTCCTATAGTTCGGGGTCATCAGTGAACTTAGCCAGTCTACTTCTGACACCAGAGTCCAGATCATTTATATAAACATTGAAGAGTACAGGTCCAAGAACAGAGCCCTGGGGGACACCACTGGTCACCATGCTGATTCAGTTTCATCAACGATCACTCTCTGAGTCCATCCACAGAGCCAGTTCCCCAGTCACCAGACCGTCAGGTTGTCAAGGCCACAGTTCTCCAATTTTACCATGAGGACATCATGGGACACCAGGTTAAAGCTTTTCTTGAAATCCAAATATAGAATATCAACCTCTTCTCCTTTGTCCAGGTGATGCATCACCTGGTCATAGAAGGAAATGAGACTGGATCCCACAGTGTGAGACAGATGAGAAAATGCACCAAATAAAGCAAAGCTAATTCTACCACATACCCCAAGGGAACCACACACAGGTTGTGTAAAGCTGATGAGAGCTAGAACCGTACTGATTTTATTATACTGTCTTGCAATAAAATTCTTTTGACCAGGGAAAATGTTGTGATGTTCAGATCTTTTCAGGAAAACAAAATCATATGCCTCTTAATAAATTTCTGTCCCTTGTAATATATTTTGACAAGGCTAATTTTAACCCTTAGGTATAGAAGACAGAAAACAAACATGCATGATGTTGCTTATCACATATGCTGAGAAAGTATATAGAAGTTAAGTTAGTACTCCCAGAGTCTCTGCATCCTTCCTGTGAGACCCATCTGTCCATCAGGTTTGACACTGTGATAACAGTAAAGGGATTACACTGGGGTATGCTTGTGTATGTTATAATGAGGAGAGATGCATAAGCTAGAAAGGTTGCCACATAAAATCTAGTATGTCTCAGTGGAAGGCTTCTTTGCAGCAGGTTCTGGACATGGTGGATATGTTCTGTGGGTTTGAGATGGTTTCTTCTTTCTTTTTTTGGGGTGGGGTGGGGTAGGGAGGTGTCAAACAGCATCTTTCCAAACCTTGTTACAGTAATGCATTGCCAGGCAAAATACAGCCTGAGAACTAGATCCAGACCACCAGGCCATTCTATCCAGTCCATGGGGTCCCTCTAAAATTTAGTCAATTTTAAACTGCACGGTGGCTGCCTATCTGAAACCTGACAAGGCCAGTGGCAGGAGGCACCAGCAGCAAGCGACTCAGGCTTTGGTTGTGACACAACCAAACAAACCCCACCCCACTCTGCCCCCATCCCGAGAAGCTTCTGGAGACTGGAAGCTTCTGGCTAGCAGAGGTTTCTGCCCTGGTGAGCCTGTAGCTGTTTCCTAGCCCTTCCTCACCCGAGAGTTGAAATTCAGATAACAATCGGGGGGGGGGGAAGAGGGGGGTGGCAAGTGTCCCACTTCATGGGGCTTGCAGGATTCTGGTTCTGCACCTCCATGTGCCACTCCCAGCTACAGTGCCAGGAGCATCATGTGGAGACATGGAGCTGGCCTAGCCTGATTGCATGAGACTTCCCACAGTTCTGAAACTCTAGTATGCCACCAAGCCAAGCCAGGCCAGCTCCATGCCATGCCATTCAGGCCACAGCCATATAGCCAGGAACTGCATGCTGCCAACAGGGAATGGGCTGAGCTGGCTCCATATCATGTTGTATGGGTCCTGGCTATGCAGTGGGGAGCCATGCGCTGCAGCCAGGATGGGCCAGGCCAGGCCAGCTTCATGTTGTGTCATGCGTGACAAGGCACAGAGGCAGCTCATCCCATCCTGTCCCCTCCTGGCAGCACACAGATCCCTACTGCACGGCTGGGACCCCTGCGGTGTCACATGGAGGGAATGGGCTGGGCCAGCTCCATGGTACCTCAATACAGGTCCCAGCCTTGAAGCTGAGGCTACATTGTGCCAGGACAGACTGGGCTGGCCCTGTCCCACACCATATGGGTCCTGGACTTAGAGCCAGGAACTGCGTCCTGCAGCTGAGGTGGGTGGGGCAGGCTCCCTACCTCCCACCATACCCCAACCACATACCCACACAGTCCCACAGCCCTCGCCCCACACACACACACACACACGCTCCCAGCCCCCAACCATACCCACATCCTCCCATACACCCACATCCCAACCACATAGCCCACCCCCCTCCAAACCAACCCCTGCATCCTCCCCTACACACTCCATTCAACATACCAATACCCCAAGCTCCACACACCATCACACCCAACCCTCAAACATACAGCCCTCACATACACCCCCTTAACTCCCCACACACAATATACAAGAGAAAGACTGTATTTTGAGCTATGCCTCTAGATACATTACGCAAAAAAACACATAAATCAGGGCAAAAACATTTTTTAAATAAAATGAAAATAAGTTACAGTTATAGTATAGTAAATAAAATGAAAATATGTTTGACTTTTTTTTTTGGTATGTGACTTGGTTTTTTTCCAGTTTCAAGATGGTAACACCTACCCTCATCTCCCTCTAGGAGTACTGAAGGGTTAGGGGCAGGATGTCTGGCCCCAAGATAGTAACCCAGGGGTGGGGCATCTGCCAAGGGGCAGGGTTACCCTTGTGGCTCTCAACTGTTCACCAAAACTTTTTAAGCAGCCCTCCAGCTGAAATAATTGCCCCGCTACACTAATGAAATGGGGCAGGTTTGCAATGTGCACCGATGAGCACCCTGAAGAGACAGGGTCTGCTTATCATCCTGCATGACACACAGGGTTTGCAGTAGACAACACATATGCAAAATACCCAAGGGCATCTGCTTGCCACACTGGCAGACTAGTTGGTGCAACTGACATGAGCGATGTTGATGGTACTGGCAAAGCATTGAGACCACAAGCCAAGCATTGAAGTCCCAAAATTAGATGAGAAGTCTGTAGCAAATTAACATGGAGATTACTGAAAAGCAGGAAAATAGCAAAGTTGTTTTAATTTTGTAACTCCATTGCTGGAAGCCTAGGACACTTCACTATTATAAAAGTATAGGGCCTACTGCTTCCTCTTTCCTTTCAGCTTTGGCTTAGACCTAGGACTGGTTTAAAAAAAACCCAAAAAATCTGCCTTTAACTTTTTTGGACCCATGGAAAAGATGTTTGTTTCACCAAACAAACATTTTCAGTGAAACTTTCTGATTTCTTGAAAATGTTTAGTTATTACCAGAAAACTAGTCATCCTCATGCTGAAAAAACTGGCAGAAAAGGACTTGTATTTTCTGTAGTTCTCAGGCACTTGATCTGTAATTTTAAACCTTTAACCAGTGCTGTGCTCTTGAAAACAAAAAATCATTTCCCTTGTGGCAATTTTGAAATTCAAAGACAGGCAGGTCTTCTAGGATTTTCTTGATGGCTCACTGCTTTAATCCTGCCACTCTTCTATATGCGTTCTTCCATTACCTTCCCTTCTCCAGTGTATTCAGCCACGACTCTGTCAATGATGTCAGCCTTTATTGCATACTTGTGAATTTTTCCAACAAGAACCTCCCATGGTACTCATATGCTAAGGAAAAACCTGTCAAAACCTAGGAAGCTGCTGTCTTGTCTACCCTCCAGCCCTTCCTTAATACTTACCTCTGTCACAAGGTTTACAAAAAACTACCAGCTGTCAGCAGCTGAGCAGAGTGGTGAAATGGAGTGTAGCAGGTTATCAGGTTTCTCAGGCACAAGTCTTCATTTTTCAGGGCACACCTGCCCCTCAGGCTACAGTATAAAACATCAATCAAGTCCAAACACAAACATTAAATGGCTACCTCAAGCCCTGAGTCTTTTCCCAGACCCTGCCTGATTATCCTGGCTCAGTGTTGCAGCTGCTAGCCTGATAACTCATTTTCTCTCTCTCTCTCTCTCAGCTCTCCCTTCTCTGACACAGAGGGGGTTCTCTAGATCACTGCTGCGTCTAGCTTCACAGCCTTCTCTCTCCATCTGTGCTCTTTTCCCAGACCCTGAAAAAGCCAATCCAGCTCTATGCTGCAATATCTAGTCTCAGAGTGTGGAGTCTGCGCCCTGCTCCGCTTGGTCTATCGGGATGTTGACCCTCCCCTCAACTCGCCTCCCACGACTTCGATGTAAATATGTACCTTAAGAGGGGTCTACAGTGGAGATCTTTATCCTGGGTGGGGCCTCCCAATAGACGGTGTTACTTACAGTCATCTGACACAGTGATCCACAGGGCTCCGCCTCCCCTACACCCCATCCACACGCCAACCGCTGGGTGATGCGCTCAAGATGTTTCCAGGCCTCATATGACGGCCTCAGACTGGTTCTCTGGTTCCTGGTTGTTCTCCCTCCTTCTGGGAACGATTTTTCCTTTCTCCTCTTTTACAGGAAATACTTCTCTGAGTTAGGAGAAGCTGCAGGGCGATTCCCCCGATTCCAGCTCCTTCTTGGAGCCTCCACTGTCTCCCCTCTCCTACCAACAGCAGCGCACTCCCCTGCCTCCTGAGCATCTGCCGCTTCAGGAGACTGAGAGAGTGCCCCAGCTTGCACTATCTGTCTGCCTTCTGCTCTACCTCCCGTAGGAGGCTTAAAGCTTTCTGCTAAGCTGCCTGCTTGAGACCCGCAGGCTGGGTCCTCTCCTCTCCGTGCCCGAGCTCACAGCACAAGCAGCCCACCCGTACTCTCTCTCTCCGGCTCCCCCTCTCTCCCTGTTCTGCCAACGTTTTTAAACTTTCCTGCAGCTGCCGCTATGGCCGCTGGGATTGGCTCAGCTGTTCCCCGTGCCGGGAACAGCTGTTGCCACAGGCAGCATAATGGCGGTTCACACAGCTCCTGCTCCTGCTGCTCTTCAGCATGTACGTACACCCCTTTGGGGGCTTGCTCTTGGTGTCTGGGGTCTGCGGGTTCCTCCTTTCTCTCCCTCGAGAGCCTGTGGGGGCACTTTGCCACCACACAGAGTCTTCCTTCTCTCTAAAGCACCCCCTGCATAGCTCTCTCCCTGGCAGCTTTTAACTTCTTCTGGCCAGCCGGTTATTCTCAGCAGGTGGCCCAGTCCTCCTAGCAGGCCTGCAATCACTGCCTGAAGCTGTGCAGCAGCCCTGGAGACATGCAGTCTGCTATACAGTTATAATTTACTATGTGTAACACATTTCATTTCTACTTAAGCATTACTTTGTTCTCCTCTCATCCCATTCCCTACCCTTCTGTTTATCCTGCTCTTATGTCACATTTTATTTCTACTTTGTAGTCTCATTTACATGTTCATCCAGCATTTGTCATGAGGCGATGCTGATCCTGGGCTGGGACCTCTGGGCACTAACACAATATAAACACAAACACTAAAGGATTCAGAATCCTATATGTCCCCAAAATTAAACCTCCCTCACATTTCAGTCTTTAGTACAAGTGCCAAAACTAATCCCATTTTCAAAGAGCACCATTATTTATCCGAGAGAACTGAGCTTTATTGCCTGCTCTGATATTAAATATTGATTGTAACTGCTGAGAAAAAGAATAAAAAATGTGCATGTAAAAGAGAAACCAATTAGATCTGCTTTAAAGCTTTGATCTGAATTTATAAAACTAATTTCATGAGTGTTTTTTGGAAATGTATTATGATTAAATATAGACCAAGAGCCTGGGTCTATTTTACATTAACTTCGTAGTTCTAAACCATATAACAAACAATCTTCCCATCTTACGTAGTAATTAAGCCATCATTTTTAGGGTTGACTGACAGCTTAGCTAAACTGGTTCTATAGGTACCCTGAAGGCAGAACAAAAATTCATATCTGATACTTTCTTAAAATTGAATTTTGTTCCAAACTTCTGTACTGCATTTTAATTTCTGTAAATGCATTTGAAAGAATCAGTGTTGGAATAGCAGTGCCACTATTTACCCTATTGGAATCAATCTATCCTCTTCTCTGTAACTTGGTAGAGTTAAATAGGCTCTGAATATATTCACTCAGAGCATTTTACTCTTTTTAGACTGGAAACATAGTTGTAAACAAGACAGCATGATGGAGGTAGGGCTGCTTGTAGATTGGCATGCATCTCATACATGTTCAAAAACTGAGCCAAACAGACTGGAACCTGCTTTTTCCCTGGCATATGTGGGACAGGAACAGTTTTCTCAAATACAAAAGGGCAAGTCTGCAGAAAGTAAGTTAGCATTAACTGTGACGCAGGAGCTACCTACCTGGCTAACCTACAGGTCTGAGTTTCACACGAGCTAGTCCTTTCATTTTCATTTGCATATAATTGAGAGAGGAAAGGTGTCTCCACTGCAGCCAGATATACGCCATACAGTAGGACAAAAATAAAAGGTACAAAGGTAGGAGATCCTACTTCGTGGCTGGTCAAAGTTTGGAAAGAAACAGACAGGTATGTTATCTGTCATCTGTGTAAAGTTAGAAAGAGCATAAACTTGGAGAGGTAGGAATTGGGAATGGTCTGAAGGCCTGCTGTAGATGTTGGGACTTTGCATAAGGTGATTTTGAATGGCACAGATGGAGCCTTCTCCTCAGCCAACCCATGGTTGGATATCGTTGTTGGGAGGGAGATACCAGGAAAACATGGATGGGAAAGGGGCTATATTGTTGTTGCTGGGAGAGGATTTCTGCTCACATGGAAGTAAGGATATCAGGCCATGGTTAAGGAATGGAACTCCTGCAGTTACACATGTTGCCAAAAATATACTCCATAATTTTGTTCTTCTAGATCTGAATTCTGCCCTGACCTACTTATTCATGTTAAACACTACCTTACTTTATAACTAATCCCAGTGAAACCTAATGTATACAAGGTTGATGCAGTCCATATGCCCCTGAGATGTGGGTCACACTATGAGTCAGAAAGGTTGAGATCAAACCCTTGATTGCAGGTATGTTTAAATACCACAAGCAAGAGAATCCCTTATTTGGCTACACACACAAACATGGGTTTCAATAGGGATACTAGCTAATAAGGAAGGCAGGGAAAACTCACAGTGCACCTTGACAATTCCTCAGTGCTTTGCTTGAAAGAAACATTTCCATCCTAACCCTTTGCACACTGAAGTATGAGATTAAGTGTTCCATATTTTAGCTTACATGATTAAAATGCTATTTGTGGCCATACAATGTTCCTATTCTTACCTATTCCAGACACAGTATTTGATTTAATGATCGTACAGAAATAAATTTCCAACATTCACTATGTGCTTCATGAAGTAGTATTTCCCTTCATTTGATCTAAATTTACTAGACATTAATTTTATCCCTCGCTCATTATTCTTTTATATAGTGCAGGGTACAAGGAGATTGGTCAGTTTTCACAATATCTTTTACAATGTTAAATATGTATGGTCTGATAAGGATCTCACTTATACCTGATTTACAAAGATATGACTCAAATGACTTCAGTGGAATTACATCAGACTGAGACTATAATCAGGCTGCATATCCTTACTAACTTATTTCCAGGCTAGGTAATCTTATTTTTAACAACCTCTTAGCTACTTATATCTTCCTGATATTTGTTCTATTTGGCTAAAAACAGATAGGGGGATTCCCCCCAATTCCTCCCTACTGACAGGTCACACACCATGCAGGCTACATGTCACATTATGCTGGCACCCCCACACCGCATAGTGCACCACAGTCCTCTGGAGCTGCCTGATTCTGGGCTTCCTTGGGGCAGGAAGTAAAAGCCAGAGGAGGGAAGGACAGCCTGGAGATTGGGAGCCTGGGGCCACAGATTAACCCCAGGTGCGGCCTATGGGCTGCCAGTTAGACAGCCTTGGTACAGACACACAAAGTATGACAGTACATGGGTAACCACTTTTCAGTGAATTGTCATTCAACTTCTTCCTTGATATCCCTTTTTTAAAAACACACCAAAGCATCCCATTAGTTGTTTTTAAATGTTATTTCTCTATTGATGTTTTCTGTGGCACACTGGGAAGACATTTCACTGAGCTTCCCACTGCCTTCTCCAGAAGTTCATTCCACCTCAGATTTATCAGCATATTTAAGGCACTGAACTTGGATTATAATGTTCATTGCCTTATGATAGTGCAAGTTGTCATTGTGCTGTCTAATGCATTTAAGTATGTCCAGGTTTTCTCAAAATTCACCATGATTGTTACTAACCCTAACAGTGGCAGACCCCTTTTGTACTTGTGCAAACACTAGTGGTTTTCATAGACAATACTTTTTCCTTCAGGAGCTATTCTAGGGTTATAATTTCATCTCACCACCCACTCACCATAAATGCAACTCTGTTAGCAAGAGCTGACTGCATGGATCAAGGTCAGCATTTTGCCCTGAAAGCATAAATTATTTGAGCAGATTTATCCTTGCTGGCTTCATTCAATTTCTGCCTCTATCACATAGTAGCATATTGGTAACTTAATCTTCTTGCCAAAAAAGAAGGCAAATTCACTCCTTTTGCAGCTCCACAAATACAAAAGAAGAATACCTAAATCTAAAGATTCCTTCTTTGACGAAAGGCACAATACTGTACCCTTTGAATCAGAGATGGCATCTCTGACTCAAAGATACGTAATACTAAATTTTAAGACCCAAGACTGCTCTTAGTCATATATATCACAGGCCTACACACACACACACATGCATGCATACAGAAACCTGCATTAAAAATCATTATGGTCATACAGTCAAGCGCTCAAAGATCAGAAATGCTAACTTTAAATTGGCCTGTCCAGCCTTAATTCAGTCCCCTAGTATACATACATAATCGCTAACTCTAGGATAGTAGTCTTATTGTTAAGTCAGTCCATAAAGCCTCGGATAGACACCTTGTAAAAAAAAAAATGCATAATATAAAATGTATCAATAATTATGTGACAATAATAAGCATCCTACCAGTAGGCCTGATTCTCATTTACGTGGAGTACAGACTACTGAAGCCACAATTTTGTGATTTTTGCAGAAACTTCGATTTCAGGCAGTTTCTGCAAAAAGCACAGGCCCTGTGAAAAAGCACAAAATTCCAGAGCAGGGAAAAAAAGCCAAAAGGAAAGATGCAAGCAGAGAAAAGGATAGGAAGCCCTAGTGTCCTGAAGCATGAGGGGGTGGGGAGGGAGGAGAGGGAGCATTTCAGAGGCTGAGCTCCTAATATAGGCTCAGTTCATGAATGGAGGGAGGGAGGTGAGGGGGGTTGGGGGGAGGTAGCCTCGCTTTGCCCCCGGATTTTCATTCCATTCCCTGTCATTTGACATAACCCCACCTCCAATCACACTACCCCACTCCTTTACCCGCCTCCCATTCCATAATTTACATAATCCCACCCACATCCTATCCCCCGCATCTTTCTTTGGAATCACTCTACCTCTCTCCCTCTCAATTCCATTATTTGCATAAACCCATCCTCTGCAGAGACAGCACCACACTACCACCCTCCCCTCCTCCCTGCCCTGCTTTTCCCCCTTCCACTCCATGACTTCAGGGCTTTTTCTTTGTTTGCTGGAAAGTTTATTTATTTATATACTTTTTGCAGACAGCTGCTTGGGGATGGCCCAAAACTGGCTTACTTACTCTGATTGAGCCTAGGAAAACCATTAATCCATGCTTAATAACGTGTATTAATGGCTTCCCAGCGCTTAATCATTCATAGATTCATAGACATTTGGCCTGGAAGGAACCCTAGAGGATCATTGAGTCCAGCCCCCTGCCCAAGGGGCAGGAAGTCAGCAGGGATCATAGAATCCCAGCAAGATAAGCATCCAAATGTGTCTTGAAGATGTTCAAAGTGGGTGCTTGAACCACCTCCAGTGGCAGTCTATTCCAAACCTTGGGGGCTTGGACAGTAAAGAAGTTCTTCCTTATGTCCAGCCTGAATCCGTCGCAGTGGAGTTTGTGACCGTTTGATCTTGTCATCCTTTGGGGCGCTCTGGTGAACAGATATTCCCCCAGATCCTGGTGAAGACCCCTGATAAACTTACAGGTAGCCATCAGATCGCCCCGACCCTGCGCTTTTCCAGGCTGAAGAGACCCATAGCTTTCAGCCTCTCATCATAAGGTCTGTTCTCCTGACCTCTGATCATGCATGTGGCTTTCCTCCAGACTCTCTCAAGCTTCTCCACATCCTTTTTGAATTGTGGAGCCCAAAACTGAACACAATACTCCAGCTGCGGCCTCACCAAGACCGAGTACAACAGGACAATGACGTCCCAGGATTTGCTTGAGAAGCGTCTATGGATCCAGGCCAGCATTTTGCTTGCTTTACTAGCTGCAGCATGACATTGAAAGCTCATGTTCATCTTGTGGTCAATCATGGCCCCTAAGTCCCTTTCATCTGTAGTGCTAACCAGCATAGCACTTCCGAGCCTACAAACATGCTGCAGGTTTTTCCTCCCAATGTAGAGAACCTTGCATTTTTCAGTGTTAAACACCATCAGGTTCTCATCCACCTACTTCATGAGTCTGTCAAGATCTTTCTGGATCAGGGTAATTAAGCCACCATTTCAAGCTATGTGGCAATCTGCAGGGAGGGGTAGGACTTCCTGGGCCTCTCAGCCAATCAGAGGCATGGGAAGGCCTGCTGCACTTGGCCCACAAAAATGGCATTGGGCCCCATGCTGTCTGTGAAATCAGTGGGCAGCCACCTTGAACTTGGTAAGTCCCTAAAGCTAAGCTTAAAACAGACCTTGGATTTTTCCCAGAAGAATATACAAATTCATTGTCCCATTGTCTCCCTGGCAGCCTCAGAATGGGGAGGGAGGGAGGCAGGGGAATTGTTTGGAGTTTCTCCCTGAGGCCTCAGAGTCGGGAGAAAGAAACAGGGCTACGGTGACTTGGGAGTTCTGCAAGGCACATGGTTTTCTGTAGTGGAAAGACAAGCAGGGCTACCCTTCACACAGGGTGTGACAGGGCGCCTCGGGCACTGCTCTCAATATGGCCCCCGCACCTGTCTCTGGGCAACCGCCCACCTACTCGCCTGCCACATCTTTGATGTTAATTGGTCCCTTAGCGGGAGGCTGCCCTTCTACTTGTACTGCCCCCTCCTCTAGGGGGCGCTGTCTGCGGCTCCTTCCTCCCCAATACCGCAGGCCAAGCCTCATGGATCTCAACCTGATCTTGTCTATTGTGGCCCCTGTCTTCTCTGGACCGTCTCCCGTCTTGTCTCTTTCCTGGACTCTATGTGCCTCCACTGGGCTCCTCAATATGGCGCTCCCCACTCTGGGCTCGCCACGCCCACACTGGGCTCCTAGATACAGCGCTTCCCTCTCTGGGCTCACCTCGCCCATCCAGGGCTTCTCAGTGCGCTGCCCCCTGTCTAGGGCCTCAATACTGCCCCCTCTTTGGGGCTGACTGCGCCCAACCTGGGCTTCCAAATGCTGCCCCCTTCCTGGGGCTGACTCTCAGCGTGGCCCCTCCCAGGCCTCTCAAACGTTGCCCCTCGCGGGCTTCTCAAATATGGCACTCCCTTCTCTGGGGCTCACCGTACCTACACAGGGCTTCTCAATATGTTGCCCCTGTCGAGGGCCTCAATATTGCCCCCTTCTGGGACTGACTATGCCTAACTTGGGCTCCTTAACAAATGTGGCTCCCCCTATTGGGGCTCCCAATGCCTGGACTTGGGCTTCTCCTTAAAATGGCCACCTTTCTGGGGCTGTGCCCAACTTGGGCCTCCAAATGAATGCAGCCCCCTTATCAAGGGCTCCCTGTGCCTGAACTTGGGCTTCTTTACATGCTGCCCCTCTTGGGTTTCTTAATCATGCGCCCCCCCCCCCTTCTCCGGGGCTTTCTGTGTCCAACTTAAACCTCTCAATCCTATTCAACTGCCCCTCTTGGGCTGGGGTCCACACACCCCAGAAGCTGCGCCCTCACTGGCGCTCGGCTACACCTCCCTGGCACTCGGCTGCGCCTCCTGCATGCTAGGGCCCCCACACATCCGTGAGTCCCTATGAGGCCTCCTCCTTCCCCTTATAGCCTCACCCAACCCACCGGTCATAATAACAACAGAACACAAACACAAGCCTCCAGCTATAACATAAACATAAGGCACCTGGTCATAACAGCATAAGCCTCCCAGCTATCCCATAGCATCATTGCTCCAGCCTCTGGAGCTCTTGTGAGCTGCACTCACATGTCTGTCTGTCTGTCTGTCTGTCTGTCTGTCTGTCTGTCTGTCTGTCTGTCTG
>JAGPOW010003395.1:47707778-47723803 GCA_030014935.1 Caiman crocodilus | reverse complement strand
TCATACATACAATGGAGAAATTTATTTTATAAATTTTATAAATATATATTTTGTGGCATGAGTGGGGTAAGGGGGATGCTGGGTATCTAAAAATACTGAGGCAAGGGTTTGCAATCTTTTAGAAAACCTCTGTGGAGTACGGAATGGCAATGGCAGTGGCCACATACAGAATGGTGGCAGCACAGGGTGGTGAGTGGCAGCAGCCGCATGCAAGCTTCCCTCCTCCTCCCACCAACCCACATGTCCGGCCAGCAATTCCAGTTAATAGAGAATTCTGGCTAGTAGAATGCCGATTAACACAGTTTTTACACAGTTTACCATGTGTGTATGGTAAGTGTTGCTGGGTGACTGATACACGCGTAACATATGCATGCACATGCATGTGTGTGTGTTATTTATGTATCAGTCACCCAACAACACTTATAATAGAAAAAAATAGAGTCTGTGTGGAAGCTGTTGGTTCCACAACTGAACTGAAGACTGTGGAAATAAGTGAATGAGGAAAGACTAGCAATCCTTAACTAAGTATTCGAAAAGATGGCTAGGGTTAAGATAACCCACTCAAGGAAAAAAAGTCATGACTGAGGTAGATCTGACCTAATACCCCTTTTTTTTTTTTGCCAATGATACTGTAGTATTCAGGGTTGTTGAAGCGTATGGAACAAAACAAAAGTGTGTAATGCTTCTCCAACAAACATTAATGCCAAAGAATTACAATTAACTGGATTCTTTGTTAATTTTTAAAAATTATTTAAGTGATACATAATTTTAATGAGAAAAGAAAGGCTGGACATACTGTTACATTTTAAATTATTAAAGTTCTGTATGCCTAGGAGCCTCTTTACTGCTGAGTTTCTTCCTTTTCCTTCTGATTCACTGTTGCCTGGGTTTTGACAGCAACCTGATAACAAAAAACCTATATTTTGACTTCAGCCTTTCCTGCCTTACAGACTTCATAAAGAAAACCATGAAAGTGGCAACATAAAATCACAGCATGATAAAGGGTCATTCTAATTAAGTTTGCTGATCCATTTTGTTTGTACTTATTTTGAGGAACAGAGCATCTACTCATCTGAGTGGGACTAATGGTCAAATTTACTAAATTGTAATCTTCCTCTGGAAAAAAAAATGGCCTGGTATGGTTTTGTGCTCACTGTGCTGCATGATTATATGCCAATCTTATTTGAGAATAAGAATATATTTACAGCCCTGCAAGTTTATCTTTTCAATAGGATCCAGAAGCACCTCTGAAAAAAAATTGAGACATTTGTTTAAGAGCCTATATAGTTTAACCTTCAGGTTATCACAGTTAAGAATGTTAGTCCTTTGCTTGAAATGCCACCAATACCTAGATTATTCTCAAGGATCACGTTGCCGAAGGTTCTCAGAACCCAGCAGGTCTCACTGAAAATGACAAGCTCCTACATGTATAGCTCTTTGGATAAAGACACTATTTATCAGCTAAACTCATTCCTAATGCAAAACACCTCCTGGATTAGGAGCCTAAACTCAACAAAAGACACAGCTGATGCAGAAGGGCAGAGAGCAATGGTCTGAAGAATTTACCAGCATCATCCCATCACCCTCATCAGAAAGAAGATGCTTCCCCATCATCCCAGTGGTACATAGCTTAGGAACTATCCTGAGCTTGTGTGATATCAGATACCCAAATAACACTTGAAGGGAAAAATGTTTTCCTTCACTTTTAGCTGGCCAGATGCTATTGGAGCAAGATGTTTATTTCTGCTCCTGATCTTCAGGATCATTTACTGCAACACCCTGTACCATGGACTGGGTCCATAGGTACTGAAAATATTAAGGCTGGTAAAGAAGGATATCTACCAGCCCAACAAATACAGGTGAATGGAAGCACAACTACCTATGTAAGGCAGAGATTGGCAATTGGGGGGTACATGTACCCCTATGGGTACTTGGAAAGGCCCTAGGGGGTATAGCGCGGGCAGGCGGGGATGGATCGCCACCACCCCACACTGACGCCTCCCATCACCTACCCACAGCCGCACACGTGCAGCTCTGTGGGCTTTCAACTTTGTTATGATGTAGAGTTGTGCCTCTCCAGAGTTCCTATATCTTCAAAACCACCATCTAAAAAGTGTCAGCTATGATCCACAGAAATAATGGAATAAGGACTCAGCAGTAACATGCAGGAGTGAAAGCAAGAATTTTTTGACAGCGTGCCCATAACTGTGGAGCTGCCTGGTATACAAGGGCAAGATAATGCATCTGCCCTGAGAACCTTCACCGTAGAATACAAGAGGTTTTTTGAGAAAGTTTGCTTATAATGAGCACTCACTGATATATTTCAAAGGCACTTACTGACACACATCACTGCCATATCTGCTTTGACAAGGTTCCTTGGGTGAATTTGATATCTTTTATTAGACCAACCCAAATAGTTGGAGAATAGTTATTAAGCAAGCTTTCGAGTTCAAAAACCCTTCGTAAGGCTAAGGAAGTTTAAGCAGTTGGTGTGTGCTCTTCCTGGATGGAATGAAAAGTAAAGATGCCAGGTGCTGGGCTGGGGAGTCAGTTGCCAGGCAGATTATAGACCCCTGGTCTTCATATAGACATTCATAAAGACTGTTAATTTTGCCTACCATTAACACACCACAGGGGCAAAGAGAGACTAGAACTAGACAGACAGCTCTACAAAATTTTGAAATGTATCAAGAATAAATGTAGGAAGACTCACCAAGTCAACATTTGCAATGATCTAGAGCAAGGGTAGGCAACCCCCAGCACAGCTGCCACAGCGTGGCGTAAGAAGGCATTTTGCTTGGCACATGTTCCAAGGTACCAGGGCTGTGGTGTTACAACAAAGATCAGGCCTGTCACAGCTGCCCTGCCACCTGTCCTTAGCATGCTAGCATCTTAGGTTGAGAGTGTAGGTGTTTTTCGCACTCTGCCCAAAAATGTTGCCACCCTCTGGTCTAGAGTGTCTGTCTCTTTCCTTGAGATTGCAGTTCGATGTAAGATGTAGGACTCTCAAATTTCAAATTTCTCTTCAAGAACTCATTTAACAATAGATCCATATGGAAAGGCCAAAAGGGACCACTCTGAACATCTAGACTGACTTCTTACATAGAAAAGCCCACAGAACTTCACCCAGTGAAACTTTAAGGGAGCTCAGTAAATAATGGCTGACTTAAAGCAAATCCCTTAGGAAGGCATCCATCCTGGAAAACCCCATCCTTTAGTCATCTAAGTAACCCCAATGGAATAAGGACTCCCTTGCCTTTAAAATATTGCATCATATTTCTAGTTTAACTTTTTTACTGCCAGCATCCATTGAAGAATGCCAGTAGGCTGCCCAGGAGGTCAGCCTGCCAGCCTGGCGCTGCTCCAACCTGCTGTGATTAGTACTTGTGTTGACAAGTACTACCCTGTGGCAGTGTTTATTAGCTTATTGGGGCCTATTAGGACTGCATATGTGGACACTGAGACTTTACTGTGGAATTAATTAGGCAATTCTACAGTAAACATCTTGTGTAGATCTCCAGTTCCCCCCCACCATAGATATTTCTAGAATAGAATTTACCCTTCTTTCTAGTTTACTGAAGAAATGGATAGTACATACAGGTACTTTGTCTTTTATTAATAGCTGTGATCCCAGTTCTCAGATCAGTCTTGTAGCTCTTCTCTGAACTTTGCAGGTTTTGCAACATAATTTTGAAGTGTTCAGCCTCCAACTAGATACTGGTTTCCAGTTGTCTTGCTCATGTTGCATAGTTCCTATTCAATATACCTTTGCTTATTCAGCTTAGGATGCTTTCAGCTCTTTTAGTCACTGTACAAAATCAGTCTTACTCAGTCAATGCTAATCAAGATACAGTCCCTCTTTCCTATCAGTTCTTTGTCACTAGATGTATGGCTTCACTCTATAAAATATATCTTTATATACTAAAATACATACTGTTTGTCTGAAGTTTACCAAGCAAAGCAGATTACCTACTCTCAGTGATTTGTCTTAATCCTTATTTACAAACTCTGCCAACCTTTGGGTAAATTTGCATGTTACACTTAGACCATACTAAAGGGACTTAAAATGTGAATTCCCACAGGTTAAAGCTCATTTACTTGTGCTTAGTGTCCTCCGAGCATCTCAAAGTTGTGCCACTTCAGGCAACGGTTAATTCTGGGCCATGCTACCTAGCTTGTGTTAGGGTAGCTTCAGTGTGCTCCATGCAATCTGCGGTGCTCCAGCATCATAGGACACACTGGTCCCAGCCCCTCAGAGCAGAGACAGAACTCAGATGTACTCCAGCCCTCTAGTGGCAAGTCTGAACTGTGAAGGCAAGAAATGTTATTGACCCTTAATGTGTGATTGTTCGCTGCACGTTCTAACTGTAACACTATTTAACATGCCACAGCTTTAGTATGGTCCAAGTATAACATGTAGCTTTGCCATTTGTGTCACCCACAAACATTATCAACAGATTGTTGATACACATGGAATAATGGTAGCCTGAGGACTGATTACTGTTGCATCCCATCAAAAGCCTTACTTCCCACTAAAGGGTAAAGTCCAAAAATGTAGTTTTTGACACTAATTAGACAGCTTTTAATCCATTTAATACATATGACAGTTTTTAAATGTGCTCTTTTTTCAAAAGTAAATGTAATTCAACATGAAGTTAAATGCCTTACAAAAGCCTAACAGGTTATATCAACACAATTACCTTAATCAACTACACTGGGAATCTTGTAAATAACCATATTGAGTTCATTTGACAGAATCTCAAATTTGAAACCATTCTGACTGGCTTTAATTATGCTTCCATCCTTTCTTTAAGGACTGAGTCCCATATCAACTTGTTAATTCTCTTGCCTGGATCAAAATCAACCTGTAATTTCCAATGAACCCTTTACCACTTTCAAAGATCAGATTTTTTATAAATACCACCGACCAATCTAAAATTGCCAGAAAATTTACTCAGCAACCTACGTGCAAACTGGAAAATGAACCACAACAACTGAGAAACACAAGCAGACATATTAGTTAGAGATGCTCCATAACTCAGAAGGCTGAAGAAGTTAGGAATTCAGAATGGCCCCTCCGTTAGTAGTTGGTTAGTTAAAGGCAAAGGAACTGAAGAGGCTTGTCTAATACCCCCCACAATAAAAGATGGTTGTTTAGTTCTTCTTATCCATGTGGGATTGTCTTTATTAAATCCACTCATCACTACACATTCTATACATACCTGAATAAAGCTGAAACAAAACAAAACAAAAAAGGAGCATATTACAAAAATGGGCTTCTGAATTCAGGGCCCTATAAATAACTTCTGGATACATGTCCTCTAGAATTTACACATAGCTACAGTTTTTCTATCCTGGAATGAGATCCAGCAAAAAGTAAGCACACGATTTTAGAACAGCACAACGCATGCAAATAGACAAAGTCCTCGCTAGAAAGGATAAAGAAAAATAGATGATATATATATATTTTTAGGGAGGGACTGTGTATAGAGGCAAAGATTTTAATCATGCACTCATGGATTCATTAAAAAAAATCATGCACCCCCCTCCCCCCACACACACTCAACAAAAACCCCAAACCTTTGATATATACCCAGATAAAAAACCTAGTGCATTAAATGTTAGCAGGCTCATTCCCAAAACATGCATGAGCAATAAATGGAAAAAAAAAAATCAGGTCAGTAACAGTAAGCAAATAGATCACCAGAAGAGAAAAATCATATCATTATTAGGTTGATAAACAAGATTTAAAAGACAGAACCGAAACAGCCTTGAGGAACGATGGACTTTTATCAGTAAGTTACTTGTAACCTACAAGAACCAAAACCAAAATGCACTGACCTTAAGCTACAGTTAGGCTGAACTATATCTAGGAGGAAATTCATTTCTTGTAACACCTGATTGCTCACCCAAGTATCTACATTCTCCATCAAACACCCACGTACATATGAATGTACAAAAACCCTACTTAGCTTCAGTTAGATTAATCCATCTATGACAATATTCCACCATATACCTTCATATACTAAAACTGCACCAATTGCCCATGGCTGTTCCCATATAGAATGGCATGAGGTACTTATGATTTTATCTGCACACAATAATACAATTTAGATACATACATGTACCATGAACCCACACACACACACCTGTAACTGTCCATATGGCACACAGAGCATATGTAAAAATAAAAAGTAGTAAAGCAAGTGCTACATGTTAGGAAGTCACAATTCAGCATTTGATTTTCCCCACTACTTTTTTTAAACAGACGTGAAAAATGTAAAATGAGATGTGGGGCTCTAAATACAGGAACATACAAGTTTATATTTAGAACTGTGCTGCTTGAAACAAAGTGCAAAGTAGTGGAAATATGTCATCATTTTAAAGTTCAGCTGTCATTAAACCACTAAGGCAGATTAATTTGCTTGAGATAACAGGGACACAGGGAAGCTGTGAAACCTTAATTAAGAAAGACAAAAGGTGATCACACATCTGAGAATGGTCAAGAGATTCTTCTGAGTTTCCAAAAGCAAAGTCTAGAAATTAAATAGATTAATGTGACATTTCAAAGGGATTTTTTAAATCAATACTTCCCCACAGCAGTCAATGGTAATTCTGTATTATTAATGTAAATATTGAGTTTCCTGAAAGAAGAATGGAAAGCAAATACTCCCCAAGCAACAGGAAGATAAGAAATGTATTTCCCTCCTTTTATTATTATTATTATCTGTGACAAGGAGCTGTCCTGGGGCCAATCACAATGTCAGCCTGCCCACCTATCTAGGGCAATCCGCCCACCTGGCTCACCTATTAAGTGATGTAAAGAATAGTTGTTTTTAGGCAGGAGGCTACCCATTTAATGCCCTGATGCCAAGGCTGAAATACACTGCTCTGACCTCCCCATGCCTCGCAGATGGCACCAAAATTCTCTATCCATTATTACTCCCCCAGTCCCATTGCTGGGCTGTACTCGGCCTCTGGCCTAAACTTGGCCTTAGGCATCCTCAGACTTAGCTTGGCTGCACACCCGCACTGGGGCCTCTAGTCCCACACACGCTCTGGGCTCCTTGCCTCTCATTAGGCTTCTGACCCCTTACACTTTGCCCCCTCGCTGGGCTGCAGGGTCTTACGCCCTGTGGGCCTCTGTTGTCTGTTGATATGCCTGGCCCTCACTCTCCTTCAGGCCTCCCGCTAGGCCCCGCTCTCATTTAGGCCTTGGGTCTCAGGCCCTCCTGGCCCTTGCATTGCAGCCCTAGCCTCACTCTCAGGCACTGAGCCTCAGGCCCTCCTGGTCTCCAAGGTGTTGCCCAAGCCTGGTGGTGCTTGTCTCTCAGGGTGTGCTTCCCTAGACTTTCCCCTCCACAGGGTCACCTGCTAGGCGTGGGTGGGCTGAGGCTTTCTGACACCTCATACTCGCCTTTCATTAACCTTCCTCTCAACCACAGGCCCCATCTCTCTCAGACCCCATTGCAGAATACCTCCCATCAGAAGGCTGGGCTTCAGCTTCTGCCATACTAATGTGCTGGCTGGCTGACCACCTCGCCTCTCTTTGGCAGTGATGTCCCACTCAAAGGGACCTTCAGCCTCTTTTAGGCTCTGGCCCCACCTCCAGGCTAGTCGGGGAGCCAGTAGCTCTGCACAGCCCTGGCCTGCCACTCGCAGTGGGCTTACTTGCCCTTCAGCCTTCTGGTCCTAGCCCCCTTGCCTGGATCAGTTAAGAGTCCGTGGCATCAGTGTGGCAGCAGCTGACCTCCCTACTTAGCAGGGCTCTCCCCTTGGCTACCACCATAAAGCCATCAACTTGCACAGGCTTACCTAGAGCCCCAGAGATCTTCTATCCAGCAGCCCCTTACTCTACTGGGCTCGTCTGAGCCCATGGCCTCAGTCACAGCCAGTTCTAATCAAGGCTTGCCTGTCCCCTCTGTAGGCCCACACTCTAACCCCATCCCTAGGCTGGCCTCACTCTCCTTAGGCCCATAGCCATTTCCTCAGGGCTTGGGACCCCCCTGGGACCCTAGGAACCTCCTCCTTCCCCATAGCTCCTACCCTGACCTTTAGCTGTTCTTGGGAGCAGAGGCACCTAGGCCAGGCGACATCACTCCATCAGCATCCCTGCAGCAACTGCTGGCTCTGCTCCTTGGGGCCTGCTCTTATGCTAAGGCTGCTCGGCCCTGCTCCAATCAGGCAGCCTCCTGGCTGTCATGAGACCACCTGATTGGCTCTGCAGTTACCTGCAGGCTGCCTCACCGCGTGCTCAGGCCCTTAAAGTGGCAAGCACCCAAAGGTGCACAGCCACACACCTTCCCCCTTAAAATCCTTCCAAGGGGGCATTGTCTCTCTGCCGCTCCCCCCTGCAGGCTCCTCTGTAGCCTGCACAAGCCCTTAAAGTAGCAAGCACCCAAAGGTGCACTGCCACACTTTCTTACACTTGTCTGTTATTACTGCTTCTTCCTATATAGAGAGTCAGACTAGCAAGCAAACACCCCTGCTGTAAATGGCTATGTATCACTGCACTACAGTAACAAACTAGTGACATCCAATAAGGCTGTCAGAAGATTTCAGGCCTATGTTATTTCTAAGGCTCTCATATAAAAAAGCATCTGAATTCAGGGAAGCATTTAAACATGTATTTATTTTTTGATAATGTAAGAGCAATATAGCCGTGATGGTTCAGAAAGTATGCAATAGGCAACCCTAAGATTTCTTAGGGTGATATCTTTTATTAGACCAATTAGGTACAGCAAAGTGCATTTCTTAATATCAGACAATCATGAGCAGAGAGTGATTTGAAATTATCACTTTCCATAGAGGATTTGGACTACCAGTCCCTATTTGTTTTCAATATTTGAAACCTGAAAGGAAACTAAGTGCCCAAACTTCCTATGTGGCTGTGACAATTTCAGCACAAATATTTTAATAAGAGCTATCTAAAGTGTTTGAATTCTCTTATGTAACCTGTATTTGTAATGTCCATGAAAAAAATCTTTGTTTTCTGAGATGTTGACACTTTTAGTAACATTTATATCTGCCTAAAGATTATACCCATAGTCTTTAAACTATATACATATCTGCATGATGTGCAATATCTAATTTTCCACTGCTCATCTGATCACCTTGTGAAAAGATATCAGTTTTCAAACTGAATAATTATTTTGGAAAATACTGATTATCTGAGAATTTCATGACTAACTTTGTCAAACTAGGGTTGGGTATTTGACCAGTGAAATAAAGTTTGGTCAATTGACTGGTCAAATATTGGTCAAACATTGTAAAAAGAAAGTGCCAATAGGTCCAGCTAATACACAGAAAAAAACCAAAATTTCCATTAAGAAATGGGTCAAAAATAATTTGAAAAAAAAATCACACTCCTGTAAAAAAAAAAAAAATACAAAAAAAATGTAGTTTTTTAGTAAAATTGTTGCAATCTTTTCCTGGTAAAAAATATTCAGTCAATTGACAATATTTGACTGTTGAATAGACCAGCTTCCCAGCCCTAGTCAAAACCCGCCTGTGTCTGAAAAATCCACTCTAGGACAACTTAATTATTTATTTTATTCAAACTGATGCAATAAATGGGAAGTCAATCAAGAAGATCTCATCAGTGACTGGAGGAATGTTAGCAGGTACGTATCTCAAGATTTTCAGTAAATCTACACATTAATTCAGGTTCCTATTTATAGAAAGGTTCTGTTTTTTCTTTTGGGTTTTTTTTATGAAACATAATTTACTTCAGAGAGTCATTGTTTTTATTACCATTTGGCACTCTGTGTCTATCTGTATTTAGAAATGTTTATTAAAATGTTGAAAAATCATTTATGTAGAAAGTAAATGTAAAAAAGTTCTTTAATATACACAGGAGCTGGAACATTCTGCAAGGCAATATTCCAAATGTCAGAGAAGGAAAATAAGTTCAGAAGAATACTCATTGATATGTCATGAATTGCCATTCCACTTCCCTATACAATTTGTGTTAAACTACATTCATAGCTTCTGGGGCTATTCTTCTTGTCCATAAAAGTCAATAGAAGTTTAGTGACTGACTTCACTGGGGAGAGAAGATCCTAATGAAAAGCAGAAGTTAGAGCACCAGCAGATAAAAATTCATTTTTCTCAATCATTTCAGGATCAGCAGTTCCAAACATTTTCAGTTCCCAGTGTAGCAGGCAACCTGTATATCTCAGTTGCCCCATTGTCAATTGTTGCACCCAAACTGTACCACAAACCTCAACAAAATTTGTGTAATATTTAAAGACCTGATTCAGTAAAGCACATAAAAAATGTGTCTCTGGATCCCTTCCAGCAAAAAAAAAAAACCCCAAACAAAACCATATACATAACTTCAAGGATTTGAGTCAGATCACTGACAGGTGAACTTAGGGTTAAGCATGAGGTTGAGTACTTTGGTGAACTGAGCCTAAGCTCTGCTTCTCTGCTCACTGCGATCTATACTATAAACTCTATATAGCAAAGGTCCTACTGGCTTCGGAGCTGCAGAATCTGTTATGTAGGGCTGCATGGTTTAAGCTCCTTCATCCTAACATAAATCGTCTCTTGAAAATGAGTAAAAGGCATGATTCCATCCTTCTTATTGTCCAGCCTTGGCAGAAAGAATTAAAGCACCACCATTTTTAATAGTTTCTATTAAAGATTTTCCCCGTCCTTCACCTCTTATACAATATGTCCAGCCTCAAGAAATCCTACTGACTTCAGTGAGACAATTCATATGTGAAAGGAATGGAACAGCAAGCCAAAAGTGGCCACTAAAAATAATGGATGCTTTGCTTTTGTGTTTTGAAACAGGAGAAGATTTCTGCCTTTAGTTTCCTGTGCATATTGTTCTTAGATTAGGCAGTTACACACTTATCTACAAACACCCCCTCTCACATGTATTTGTCTGTGTGTGTGGGGGCAGGGGCTGTAAATAATAAAACAAGGAGTACTACATATTTCATTTTGGTGCAGTGGTAGTTTCTGTTTGCAAACTGCTGGATTTCTAAACATAAATGGCTGACAACAGTCAGTAATAAAGCTGGACATTACAAAACAATGAAAGGAAATACTGCGAATACTGAATAAATGTTTTAAAATAGTATTGAAGGATCCTCACGAATATCATGTGTTTTCTGAAAATACTTCATATGAAAAATATTAAATATGTTCTGATTTGTCCCACTGGTGAATACCATCTAAAATTAGTACATTTTCCATTAGTATATACCTTTCAACTTTGAGCATAATAGAATGAACGGTTCTTCAGTAGCTACTAATGAGATAGCTTAGCATAGTTAGAAAACAAATGTAAAAGATGAGATGGAAAAAGAATGCAGCAACAGTATATAGGCTATTGCAAGAGGCCAGAATGTTTTAGACAGCTGCTACAAAAATTAATTGAGTCCATATTCACCTGTTATGAATCTGATTCCCTTCTTTCACTGTACTACCAAATGCTCCTTTGCACAAAGGAAGTGTAAACACATACGTTTAAATAACTGTTAAAAACCAAACAACTGTTCCTGTCAGAAGTAGGTGGATTATACAGGAATCTTAGCTGTTGCCATAAAAAGAGTTGTCGATAGCATGATAAAAAAAGATGTATTGCTGTCTACAGAGTTACATTTTTTTGACAACTCATCATAAAAATAATGAACAAATACTATGGCAACAGTTTGAAAATGCAATAAAAATACAGGTGGCTAGTCTTCATGTGATGCCCAGATACCAGTCTTTGATATGAGGGATTGTACTTGAGTAAAAGCTGAACAATTAGCCCTGAATGCATCCAATAAAA
The DNA here is from genome assembly GCA_030014935.1 of Caiman crocodilus. NCBI lineage: Eukaryota > Metazoa > Chordata > Crocodylia > Alligatoridae > Caiman > Caiman crocodilus. The sequence continues at coordinate 47,712,015 of JAGPOW010003395.1, read as the reverse complement.
ACTGCATGTAGACTTGACAGAATTTTGCTTTCAGTCTCAACTTCTTCTAATCTACTCTAGTGAAAAGTACTGCACTCTCTGAGGCTCCTGGCTTGCCCCTTCCCTCCAACATGGGTACTTCAATTTGTGATGGGCATGATGTCCTACACTAGCTGATGCCATCTTCCCCAGGTTCTACACTACCTACCTACAGAGGATCTCCTCCATAAACATATGCACACAGGGTAACCATCTGACCTGTGATACCTCATTCTTCCAGGTTATATGCTGTTTTTTAGACTTGGCATATCAAAATTCTTCTGGACCATAAATTGCTATTGGAGGCATTCACTTGGGATGTAGTTCTTGACATCTGTTGCTACTCTTTACCCTGGAGAAGCCATTATACACAAAATAAGGAATAAAACAGTCTGAGAGAATTTTCCATGTTATCCATGATGTGTTTAACTGAAATTTACATTTTGTCAGGTAAAAGTAGACATTATACCAGCTGGTCATTTATAATTTATTTTACATTTAGTGAAGACATACATTGTAGAGACTTAACTATAAATATTTACTACATAGCTTGCCTATAAGATGCTAAATTAAGCATCTTTCATGAATTTATATGCTTGAGTTAATACACTATTTATTTATATTGCGACATATTTTTTCTTTTAAAGTCACTCCTATATACTGATAAACTGAAATATCAGTTTGAGATGCTTTGTATATAAATTTGTGCACAATTGCTATGAGTGTACATGACTCACTTTCTATTAAGAACATCATGATCATGTTATGTTTTATTTAGATGAGTATCTCCTTCCTTGCTAAAGATGATTTTGGCATGCAGGTAGCAATATAGTAATGCAGTTCCAGAACATTACCCAGTCATAAGGTATGACATATATCCATCTGAGACATAAAATAAACATTCACAATCTCAGACAAACAATTATAGCCATTACCAGAATGCAGTAAAAATACCTTACTAATAAGAAATAGATTGCAACCATTATGCAAATAATTTATATATGTACATGTATGTGGGTAAATATACATGTGTTTCTAGGTTATCTGAAAGTATCTGTTTAATCCTTACTCCTTAGTCTTGTTTCCCCTGTAAACCTTGAAATAATCCCATTTCATAAGTATTACAGACTGTATCTTGTACAACAGACAGCCAGTTATGATTAATTATGAATATTATTTCTAAAGAAATGGATCTGTACCTCAAAAGCAATTTGCTGGTAGAGCAGCACTAGAACTGCTCATGAAGCCCTACACACACAGAAGATGTGCATGTACACAGAACATATCAAGACAAATTCTCCTTGCTTTAATCCCATGAGACATCCCACTGAAATCTGTGGGACAAATTCATAGAGGTGAGGAGCTACAAAAGAGGTGATCCACTCCTTTCAAGGGTGTAAATCAAAATTATGATTCACTGGTGTGAAAAGTGCTTACTTTTATAAGGTGCTGAGTACCTACTATTATCATAAAATGTTGTACCTGACTCTCTCTAGGATCCAGGTTTCAGCTCCTAGATTTCAGTTGTGTGGGCTGGGGTTCTTTGCAAATAGGAATGAAGAGCATACAGCCCTTGGCAGTAGGTACTCAGTGACTCACAGCATTAGTTCCTGACAGGTGTAACTCTTATAAAATGAGGGTGGGCTGCCCAGAATAATGTGAAGGATGGGTTTGGAAGGCAGCAAAATGCAGCTTGCAGGGAAATGGAGAGGAAAGCTACTCACTTACACAGCAGACAGCCCTTGTGACAGACAAGCAGCTAAATCCAAATGAGCTGGGGAGGAAAAAAGAAGAAAACAACTCATGCAGCTGTTGAGGCCACTGCATAAAGAAATCCTATCGAGGGCACGTGTGTAGAGGTTGATTCTGCACCTACTGAAGTCAACAACCAATTTGTTCCCATTGATATCAGTGGAGTAGGAACTAGCCTTCATTTCAGACCTTCACCACTTCCTATAACTCAGGTCAAATTATCTATTTTAAAAGACTGTTCATGTAGCTATCATTCATTTTTTTTTAAATATATATAAAATCGGAGCCATATGAATATAGAATTTCCTGAGGAGGTATTAGTCATGCATAAAGATATGTTATGGGTATATATTTTTACAGTGCATGCACATACACGTAAACACAGGGTTGGAAGTGACCCCGAGGCCATGTCCAAACTACTGCAAAGATGAAGATAAATCTACCTATATCTACATATCTTTTATAAAATACAATATTCTTAAGGTATAGTGTCAATACATAAATCAAAGTGAAGCTGAATATATATAAAATTAATGTGGCCTCAATTCAGCAAAGCCTTCAACCACATGAATGCTGAACAAATATTTCCAGGCAGTGATATAAGTCTTTTTCTTTTAACAGGCATGTGAATCAATCTTAGCTCGCCTCATATTGATATTTATCCACATAATCATTTAAATTAACTCTTAATTAAGTTTATTTCAGTAATTCTTGGAACAACTAAAACTATGAAATAAGTAACTGGCAAAATCAAGTATTTCTAAACTATTTGAAATTTGGATTTTAATTTTAACTTTAGCCTATTTGTTTAAACTGACATTGAAATGATGGGAATCAATCTAAAAACTGAACTGACAGTGCATGTAAAGTGCAGGACAGACATTCATATCCCATTCTCAATTATTTGATTACAAACATTTATAGGTCAGTGAGAGATACAACTCTTAGACAGGGCTGTTAACCACAGTGAAATGATTTAACATCCTTAGGGAATGGATATAACCTTTCTGTATAAGAGAGTATGTGCGTACCGTCTACTAAAACTGTGAATGTACAACCTATGTTATAAAGATGAAAAGATACTCCCTAATGTGGGTAAACAGTAAGTCAGCTCTGATTTTAACCCAGCTCTTCATCTGCGGTTTTGTATTTAGAGGTGTTTTCCCAAGCAACCACATATTTTTTTTATTTGGTGAATAAGAAACCATTTTAATGTACATTGAATATCAGGACATAAAATCAAATCAAGTTATACCCCTTATTAAATGAGGGGGTTTTCTCATGTGATGCAATTTAGATACTGCCATTTATGTGTTTAAACATAAATTTAGGTGAACCCTATTAACTTGGAAAATTACATTTATGGAAACATAACAATAACACTTGTAATTAATTTACTGCTATTCTTATTGCTAATCACTTAATATAGCTTGGTAATCTCTTTAATGAATCTGTTTAATGCTGAAGAGAAAATCCCTGCAGTAATATTTTGATGCGAATATGTGCTTACGGTCAACACACTGTCTGTATGTTTCTTCATACTGAATACAGTAGCTCAAATAGTATGAGGAAACAGTTCTATGCACAACTGACATATTCATACAGGTAGCTGATGAATATTAAAATTGTCCTGAAAATTAACCTCTGTATACCACAGATAGCATGTGCAGACAGTAAAACATAAAGAGGAAATGCTGATTTCAATTACAACATTTTAGCTGAATAGAAAAGAGTTTTGCATGTGTTTGAAAAGAGCATATACAGCTAATTCTTAGAACACAAACTGCCCAAACCTCTGAACCTAGTGCCAGATTGCACTCTGGTACATGTGGCACTGCCCCAGCCCTTCCCCAGACCTAGCTGGGGAGGCATTCCATGACCCTAAGACTTTCTGAGAAGAAGGAACAGGGTCTGGTAAAAAAAAAATGAACAAACAGGCCACCCAGCTCTGAGTGCTATGTTTCATCCCCCTCTGCAGGATTGAGGGAAACCAGCGAAATGCAAGAAGACCATCTTTGCAGAGTTTTCCTCCCCCACTTTAGTGACCCCTAGCAATTATATCATGAGGGATAACCACACCCGCCCCCGCTTTCTTCTTCTTGGAAATTATGGCCCACCTGTGTGAGTATGGATTCATCATATAAATAAAGTACATACAGAAGCTGGTTGTTATTGGCTAGAGGCCTAGTCTTCAAGCTTCTAATGTAAGTAACCTTTATTCATGTGGATAGCTCTTCTACTGAAAGTCAATGAGGAAGCTTACAGGAACTAAAGCTACTTGGATGAGAAAGTGCATCATCTGCACCCCTCTTCCCCTCTCCAGCTATAACTTACAATAAGCAAAAATATTTGGAGTCCAGTCCTCTCGTTGACACCTGGAAAAACTTCTACTGATTTCAATGGGAAGAAGATCTGGAGAAGTGAGTGTACTGTCCAAAATTAAAGATGACAAAAAATAAAACAAAAC
>JAGPOW010003395.1:47678380-47692025 GCA_030014935.1 Caiman crocodilus | reverse complement strand
TGAATGAAAAACCCAGATTCCTGCACTATACTGTGAATCCAGGACAAATGCTGTCCTGGAGTCATGCAGCCTGGAACCAGGACTTGATGTTTCCATTCTGGGACTGTCCTGCCCAATTAGGGATGGGTGGTCACCCAGCCTGTGATGCCTCACAAGGCTCAGCTCCAAATCTCAGCTCAGCCACAGGGGTGGGGAACAGTGCATTGTGGAATATGTAGTCCACCCGAGGAAGGAGGGTAAAGAAAAGAAAGGGGGCATGAGGGAATGCAGAACTTCAATGCCAACAAAGCACCATGATGGTTCAGGAGAGACTCAGAAGAATCTTGACTCAACCTGATGGGAAAGACATTGAACTAACAATGTTAAAATATTTCATTTCTATGTAAAAAGGTCAAAATTAAATATTCCAATATTTATGAATTGGAATTTTTTGGAATTCTTTTTTCTCCCCACAAGCAGTTTTTGCTATTTTGTCCATTCATTCTGATTTGGGATGGAAATCAAAATTGAAATATAGGACTATCTGATGGGACAGAAATTCCATTTGCCAGTTGGTTTGAGTTGTCCGTATTATTTATTTTTACTGCCGAATCACTTGGAGCTGTGATCTATGATTGTTAGATGCTAGTGAAAAGCAGAATAAAAAGATAGCTGCTACTCCAAAGAGATTACGATCTAAATGAGGTTGTGCCAGGAGATTAATTTCAGGTGATAAAGTTCATTTTTTAAAGTTCTTGAACTGCTTGAATTTTTTAAGACACTTTCCTAGAAAAGCAAACAATAATAAAAGTTGAGCAATCATATCAGCGCTGGCGAGCACTGGTGAGAGTACTGGTGAGTAGAACACTGCTCTACTCAGCTCTGGTGAGGCCGCAGCTGGAGTACCACATCCAGTTCTGGGCACCGCACTTTAGCAAGGACATGGAAAAGCTTGAGCCAGTCTAAAGAAGAGCCACTCATATGATCAGATTCTTACATAGCAAGCAATACGAGGAAAGGCTGAGGGATCTGGGACTCTTCAGCCCGAGGAAAAGAAGGCTGAGAGGGGACCTAGTAGCAGCTTACTGATAAACTAGTGGAGTACATCAAGGGCTCAGTGAGCAACTGTTCACCAGGGCACCTGAGGGGAAAACCAGGAGTAATGGCCACAAACTCCTGGAAGAGATTCAGGCTCAACATTAGGAAAAACTTCTCCACAGCCAGGGTGTCCAGACCGTAGAACAAGCTCCCTCCAGAGGTGGTGCAATCACCTACCCTGGAAATCTTCAAAAGAAGACTAGACAGTTATTTTGCTGGGATCACCTGACCCCAGTTATCTTTCCTAGTGGCAATTTACCACTATGCTAGGGGAGTACATCAGGGGCTCGGTGAGCAACTGTTCACCAGGGCACCTGAGGAGAAATCTAGAAGTAATGGCCACAAACTCCTGGGAGACCAATTCAGGCTCAACGTTAGGAAAAACTTCTTCACAGTCAGGATGTCCACACTGTGGAATAAGCTCCCTCCAGAGGCTATGCAATCACCTCCCCTGGAAATCTTCAGAAGGAAACTAAACAATCATCTTGCTGGGAACACCTGACCCCCAGTTATCTTCCTTGCTTGGTGCAGGGGTGGACCTGATGATCTTCCAAGGTCCTTTCTGGACTTACAATCTATGAATCTATATTTCTAAAAGCACCACGTAATCAAAATGTCTCCCTCAGTGTATCTTTGGATCTCATTTTAGATCTTAGTAGAGCAATATTACATAGAAAATGAGAGTGCATAACTTTGTAGTGTGTGTAGTTTGCACCAAAGTTTCTGAAGTGGCTTATGGCCACTTTTAGAGGGCTTAAAAATGTTTTGAAGGTTAGCATTAGATGCATTAATTATGACATTGGCATTAGAGTTACAATGACACAGTGTTTACCGATGTCATATGTTATGATAGCAACATTTTACAACTTTTTTCTGTGACAGTTATGTCAATACACTGGCAGAACACATTGTAACAGACATACAGTTACCATGACAGATGCTAGAGGACATCTGAGCATACTACTGTAATGTGTGTTGCTCTTTGCCTCTAGTAGCTAAATGATAAATAGAAGTTTACGGGTCTGCTATTGCCTCTGAGTTAGGTCTTTCATGCCAAGCAACAGATGCTTATGGACAGGGAACCAAATGTTTGTGATTCAAACCCCAAAGGTCACTAAAAGTGGGCTTCTGGTAATTAATATGAGCTTTCCTATGCAGGGAGAGCATGTACATCATGCTAATCCATCATGTGTTTTTGTCATCTTGGGATGGAACACAAGTTCCTCTGGATGTGAAAGCATGAGCCATTGTAGTTTCAGTCATGAGACCCTTTCTTGGTTTAACAGCTCACATCTCTTTATGGAGTTGAGCCAATGGGAGAGGATAGAGGCCAACTGGTTTACTACACATTCTTCTCTGACTCAAAGTGGTATCACTGTGGTGAGCACTTCTCCTTGCAGGGGAGTAGTACATTAACTCTGCATGCTTGTTTCATTTCACTGAACACAGAGCAGGTGATTTTAAGAAATGGACATTTCCAGATATAATAATTTATTTGTAGTAGAGCTCATAGGAACAATGTGTGGCAATTTTTATTCTTGCAAGCTGGGAAACACACTTACACTCTCTAGCAAAAGCTGCTACAAAACAACTATACCCAGTGGTGAGCATTTCTAAATTTATTTCCAGCTTTCTGGCACACTGTGATGTCTCCATAAGGAACAGAAAATATGGTTTCTAAGGCATCTGCTCTCTTCTTATTGTACTGTAAAGGCTCCAGGTGCTCAAGAGAGCGATGTACCTTCAGGCCTGTTCTTGTTCTATCAAGTGCTCTAAGGCTGTGAAACACAAAACTTAATGGAGAGCAAATGCAGTGGGGGTGTCATCAGCCCTATTAATGTTCTCACTGGGGAGCTGGGTCTCTCTCAACTGTGGGTGTTTTGGATGATGTCATCATGGGAGTCATATATCCCAAAAGTTTGGTTCAAGGTGTCAAGTATAATGAAGAAGAGTTGAAATAAAAACTGTTTCAATGCCACCAAGTTTTGCTGGAAACAGATGTCTTTTTATCCTCCCAAACTCATAACTTAACAGGACAAAGTGAGAAATTCCCCTTACCTAGCTGCTGGATTCTGCAGAGGTTTGGGAGGAGGCCAGCACCTTTCCACTGACTGTATTGTTCAGTTCTTCAAGTACAGAAAAAGAATCCATCCAGGAGGGAGTCTGTTTCACATACTCTTGAGAGAGAAGCTGGGATGATTTAGTCGGGGATGATCCTGCCTGGAGCTGGAGGTGAGGGTAGATGATCTTGTGAAGTCCCTTTCAGCCCTACTTTCCTATGATACTAAGATCTTAAGTTAGTTTGAATTCAGGAAGAAGACACGGCAGGGTGGCACTTAAACACTGACTGGTTAGTCTCTAAGGCCCTTGCCGTGCCTTCTGCCTCACATACTTTTGTACAGGTCTGAAGCTCTTCACAGTGGATGGATAGTGTGTATCAGTGCCAATTGCTCCCCAGAAGGATAAATATCAATGCTGACAGGGACTCAGAAATTCTGGGCTATTCCTCAATAAAAAGCTTTGTTAACTTTTTAATATTGGCAAGCTGCATATCCCAAGACCACAAAGGGTAATGAGCCAGAAATAGGTTAATAGATTTGTGATGCCTCATGAGCATTGCAGTTTGGTGTGGTTGCAATTTTTCTCCAAAGGCCAAGATTCAGGCCCGGATTACCTCTCCCTCCACAGCCAGGGATCCTTTTCTTCTTTTGAAAGGAGATTACAGTATATCATGGGAAATATGGTCCAGCCATGGAGCCTGGCTTATAAAAGAGAATATAAATGTACACTGAAATGTACACAAAGCCCAGAAGCAAAATTATTTGGTTTTCACTAGAAAAACACATTTTAAGGAAAATGTATTTGCTACCAGTTATAACAGTAGCAGACATATAAGCATTGCTGGGCCCTCAAGGATGGGGAAAGGGAAGAAATGCAATAGTATGGTTTACAGAAGCATCATCTCAACAATACAGATCAACAAAAATAAAAGGTAGATCTCTTCTTCAGAAGGGAGCATGTCAGAACTGATATATTTGAAAAACTCAGTCAACCACTTGTTAAATTCACAACACTTCCCACCTGAAAGTTTTGGAAATCTCATTGCTGTGTTTGTTTTTTCTAAATGTTCTCTGCAATTAATTAAAATGCCATGTATTCTTCTCTAGACATAAATATTTCTTTGCAGAATTGAAACATATCAGTATTTGCTGCCTGGCAATTAGCAGTGGACATCTGACTGCAAACATATTTTACTTTACCGTGACTTTGTATGCTTATACACAAAGCAGAACTAGTTATGCATTTAATCTTCAGATTGCCAGAGTTTATCCTGTTCTTAAAAGCAAAGCAATTCTGAACTTAAGCAAAAAAACCCAAAACTAAACATAAAAGGACAATTATCTGAATATAAAAAGTACAGGGCTGATTATCACTTATACTACAAGACTCCAAAAGGGGTTTAATGTAAATGAGAATCAGGCCCATTGACTGCAGTTCTAACAATACTCCTGAGAGGACTGAACATAGATAGTTATTGAATGTGTGTCAAATTCAACACTGGGCAGAGAGAGAGTAAACCTTGCTGAAAGCACTTGGCTGAAGCGGCTTTTGGATCAGGCCCTTCAGACTTTGTTAGGACATTGGGTTTATGTTGATTCTTTGTGTAGAGGTGGTTCCATGCCATTATGGCAATAGGATACTATATATCGGCTGAAGACCTGTGAAACATGGAACAATTAATAAGTCTTGTCTCAGCTGTGATTTTTCTGCATGTCAGCTAATATTTCTATATTTAATTGCCCAGCTTTACAGAAAATGTGGTCATTCTTTTCTAATTGCTTAGAATTGTTTTAAGAATATTGTAATGGACTGTAATGTTGATTGTCATGTACTGTAATGTTGTAACATGAATTACAGCTCCCAGAAGCTTCTACAGGACTGGAGGAAGGGACTGCAGTGTGAACTGCAATTCCCAGAAGGCTGTGAAGCAGCAGAAAAGCAGTGATGGGCATGGGACGCTGCAGCTGGGAATGATGCATGGTCAGAGACTTGGAAGAAGCAGCAGTCAGGAATATGAGTTGCAGCAGCAGGGCTCAGATGTGGGAGCCCTGGCACATGGCAGCTAAGTATTTGTGGAGCCAGAGGCTGGTTGGAAGTTGCTCTGGAGTTGTGGGAGGGTATAAGGCTTCTCAAGTGTATATACTATGGTATTAGTATTTCCTACATGTTACCTGTTTTGGGGTGATTTGACCACAGTGTCACTGTTTATTACCTGTTATCTGGATTCTAAGTGTACGTACCTTAATGTTTTATGTTTTTTCACCTATGCCTGTCCCTCTCTCTCTAGCCCATTGGCTTATGACCATAAATCCCCAACATTCCCTTTATAAAAGTGGGAACTTCTTTTGCCGGCTTCCTGTGCTATTTCCTGGGGTGGTGGGGTTTGGTATAACTGGTGGTAAGTGTGGATCGGTGGTCACAGGCCATAAGATGCAGCACTAACTACTGCAGGAGTGTATTGATTCTATTGCTGTGTGGGTATTTGATCTGGGAAGATGAGCATCACGGGAGAGAGAAACACCCCCCTCCAACGAGTGTCCCAAAGCTGATATTCAATCCAGTACCCTTTAGTGGGGGACAACAAGAATGGGATGACTAGTACGAACAGTTTGAAATGGCAGCTGAGTTAAATGGGTGGGATGAGGTCACAAAGCTAAAATTCCTGATCCTGATACTCACAAGGAGGGCTAGGGGGGGCCCATTATGGGCTCAGCAGTGAAGCCAAGCAAGGTTACCAGCACCTAATAAGGGCCCTCAGGGATGCATTGCAGCCAGGTATAGAGACTCTTTAAGACCATGATGCTTTCCTTAACTGTAACCAGATGGCAGAGAGTCAGCACAAAAGTTTGACATGGCCACAAAACCTATAAAAGCCTTCCACAAATTGGCACAGAGGTATAGGGCATGCTGGCCTGTGACCACTTTGTCAGCAATGCTTTCTGTGGGGAGGCACAGGCTCAAGTTTGGCTGGGAAAATCCCAGGATCTGGATGAGGCCATAAAGCTAGCCACTGAGGTAAAGTTGGTAAAAAACCTGGGGCTGTAGGCACCCAGGACACTGAAACAAGGATACAGGGAAGAGAAGTCTGCAATACACATCCCAAAACCAGAACTATCTGCTTTGCAAGTGATGATAGAGGCACTGAAGAAGATCTGGGCTGAACTCGACCAATTCAAGAAGAGTGTGGAAACCCAGTCCCAAAGCAGATGTGTTAGGGGAGGCTTTCCTGGACCCTGGCAGCTGAGGTCTCATCAGGATGGATGTTGGTATTGTGGTGGCTGTAATCATTTGCAGAGGGAGTGCCTAGAGAGAAAATGGCATTCCAAGCAGGGAAACTAAGGCAGGCAATGGAGAGGGGCCCATTTATTACTAGTAAACCAAGGATGAAGTGGTCATTGTTGGTGCCACAGGATTAGGGTGCTACCTATAGAGGAAGCTAAGAGAAGTTCCTTGCCAGTTCCTCCTAGATTCTGACACTCAGGTATCCATTGCCCGTAGCTGGATATGAGAGTGTAAGCAAAGACAAAAAACAAACTTCAATCCTGTGGATTTGTGGTCAAAGTGGCCAGTGGGGAAGTGTTCACAATTCTGGGACAGCGATGTACAGCTACTGACTTCCAAGGTGTGCAGCTGCCATGTACATTCCTCATAGAAAAGGGTGCTAATCAAGATGCCTTGTTAGGCACCAACTTTTTAAAGAAATTCCAGGTCACTAGGATCTTTACAGACTGTTCCTGCTTCTTTCTGGAAAGGTGTTTCCTCCTGTATACCACAGACAGCCAAACAGGAATATGTGCAGTGATAGTAGAAAAAAATTAACAATAACTCTTTGCAGAAAAAAAGATGATCACTGGCAAACTGAGGAGTTGGTGTTGCGAGGAAGAGGAGGACTTATCTGAACGTAAGTGGGAAGTGCAATGGGTAAGAGCCACAGCGGTGAACTCCCAGTGAGTGTTGCCACCACATTGACAAAACCTCAGGTCACACTGAAATTGGGATGTTTGAGACCAAAGTACTGTTCTGAAGGCAAATCCTGGGTCAGGGAGGTCAGTTGCTATATGGGCACTGAGTACAAACAAGAACCATCATCTTGAAGGGCTGGGTGATAACCTCCTATAGACAGGAAGATTGGAATGCAAGTTCAAGTTGAGTCACCGTGGCCTGGACACTGAGCAAGTGAGAGCACTGCAAGAAATCCTGCTGGTGTATGCAGATGTATTCAGCCTGAAAGACCACAGTGTAGGGCAGACCACGGTCTACAGCATACAGGTCTGATGAAGCACCAGGTTGACACTGACAGAACCAGACCTGTCAAATGGGCCTATAAAGGTACCCATTCAGGTCCAGCAGGAGTTTGACCAGCAGCTGCATGATATGAAAGAGCTGGGCATCATTAAGCCCTCCATCAGCCCATGAGCTGCCCCTGTGGTGTTGGCGTGGAAGATGGGGAAGAGGTGTGCAGATCTGTGTGGATTATCACAGACTGAATAACATCACTATTAAAGATGCCTTCTAGAGCTAAAGCTGTGATTGATGTCATTCCCTATCTTAGCATATCCTGATCCTCAGTTACTCTTCTTATTGGATATTGATGCAAGTGACATTGGCATTGGAGCTGTTCTGTCACAAGTTGAAGGACGCCAGGAAAAGGCAATGGCCTACACAAGCTGAACCCTAAACAAAGCTGAGAACTAACATACAATGACAAGAAAGGAATTGCTCACTGTGGTGATTTTTACCAAACATTTCTGACATTTTTCTCATTGGGCAGTGGTTACCAGAGATCTTGGAGTCGATCCAAGACAGGGGTGGGGAGCTGAGTGCCCACATGCATGCACATGCGTGCCCCAGTCCAGCAGGTCAGCCCATGGAGGAGGAAGGGGTGATATTGAGGCCCCCACAGTGAGGGTCAGTGCTGCAGAGGCAGGAGCAGGGCTAAGTTGAGTCGGGTCCCAGCCGGTGGTGGGACTTACCTGCTGGGGATGTGTGCCCCCAAATAATTTTTTCTCCCTCTGCCTCAATTTGCCCCCCCACCCCCAGACTTACCTGCTGGGTGGGGTAGGGGGGAGGAGATGGCAGCAGTGCACGATAGATCTTGGGTTGCTTTTAAATGCCAAAGGTGATCTCCTACTTTAAAAGGTTAGAGACCAATGTCCTAGGGAGACGCTTCACATTAAGAACAGATCATGTTTTTCTCTGATGGCTAGTTACTTTATTTTCAACAACCTGGAGGACAGTTGGCTAGGTAGGTGGAACATCTAGATGAGTTCATCTATCAGATAGTGCATTGCCCTGGATGACAGGACCAAAATGCCAATGCCTTGTCCTGTAGGCCTCCCACAGTGGAAGCTGAACCCAAAGCAGAGGCAGTGGGAGTGTAGCCACTACCAGCAAAAGAGTCAGCTTGGAGTGAACCAACCCTGGGTACAAAAGAGGCCACAGGGTTGGCAGATTAATGTGCAAAACAGTGGGGAGATGCTGGTCCTGAGAAACTAATAAGATGGAAGGAAACCAATAGTGAAGAGTTTTCTGAGGAAGGGGAGAGTCATTCATGCCTAAAGCAGTATTAGGTAGTGTGGCATGAGATAAGCATGAAGTAAGGAGTACTGGTGAAACAACTTCCAGAATCAGCCCAAGGATCCAAATGAATTTAAATAGTAGTATCCAATATGGAAATACCACCATTTTCCAAGCTTTGCCTGATTCAAATACTGAGGGACATTTGTCCATGGAGAAAGATCTTGCATAAGGTCCAGTCCTGGTGTTTCTGTTCGGGCTGGAGAAAACCTATCAAAGAACGGTGTTGCTTGTGTGAGGTCTGTAGTGCATGAAAAGGAGTGACATGAAATCCCAAGTCTCCCATGGTCATCACACAACGTATATGAAAGGATAACCATAGATATCCTGGGTCCCTTACCTGTAACACCATGGGGAAACAAGGGCATCCTAGTAGTGGCTGACTATTTTTCCAAGTGGGTGGAAGTGTAACCACTCCCTGACCACTCCCTGCCAAAGTTTTTTGTTAAATTCATGTGCTAGCATGATCCCTCCACATGGACCAGGGGAGAAATGTTGAATCTCAGCTATTTTACCACATTTGCAACCTTTTGGAAATTAATAAAACCCACACAACACCATTCCACCCCCAACTTGATGTGCTGGTGAAATGGTTCAACCACACTCTGATTGGCATGTTGTCTTCTCTGATCAAAGACAATCAGATGACATATTTCCTTACATCATGAAGGTCTACCAGAACAGTGTGCAGTCATCTGAGGGGTATAGAATCATAGAAAATTAGGGTTGGAAGGGACCTCAGGAGGTCATCTAGTCCAGCACTTCCCAACCCATGAGTTGTTACTCAAAAGTGGGTCTCTAGAATATTTCTAAGGGTAAAGAGCCTGTGCCAGAAAAATGCACAACAGTGCAGGTTTCCCCTTGCAGGCTGGCAGCATTCCAGCCTGCAAGAGGAAACCCACACTTCTGCAGCATTTCAGTCTGCAAGCAGCTATTGGGGGAGTGGTCAGCACACAGCCAGGCAGGGTCCTTGGAGCAGTTCCAGGAGCCGATTGAAGGTAAGTCTATGGGGAGCAGAGGGTTTGGAGGGCCAAGGGACTGTCGGGGGGGGGCAGTATGTGCATTTGTGTGTACCTGTGCATGGAGGGGATGGGTGTGTGTGTGGGAGGAGAAGGGAGTAGGTGCATGCTGGCACTGAGAGAAGGTGGCCGGGTGCTGAGGCTGCGGGGGCGGGGGGGGGGCAGGGGCCTGTGGGTCAGGCATGTGTCATCTGGTAAACTTGCTGAAGGTACAATCCAGCATGTGTCATCCGGTAAACTTGCTGAAGGTACAATCCATCCTATCTTCCAGATAATTAACGAAGATATTAAACAAAACTGACTCCAGGACTGATCCCTGGGGCACTCAACCTGATATCAGCTAGCAGCGTATGGGCTGAGACAAGCCACTGATAGTGGCTAATGAGTCCCGGTAGGAAAATGGTTGAGAATCACTAATCTTGTCCAACCACCTGCTCAAAGCAGAACCATCCCCAAGTAGATTATTCCAGCCAAAGCTTTGTCTAGCTGCTCTTAAAAACCTCCAAGAATGGAGAGTCCACTACCTCTCTGGGTAACCCATTCCAGTGCTTCACAACCCTCCTAGTGAGAGTTTTTCCTAATACCCAACCAAAACTACCCTTCCTGCAACTTGAGACCACTGCTCCTTGTTCTGTCATCTGCCACCACTGAGAACAGTCTAGCTCCATCCTCTTATAGTTTCATAGTTTCATAGTTAGTAGGGTTGGAAGGGACCTGAGGAGATCACCTAGTCCAACCCCCTGCCATGACAGGAAAGAGTACTGGGGTCAAATGACCTGGCCCAGGTGTTCATCTGTCCTTTTTTTAAAGACCCCCAGGGTAGGAGCCAGCACCACTTCTTTTGTAACCTCCTTTCAGGCAGTTAAAGGCACTTAAAGGCTGCTATCAAATCCCCCCTCAGTCTTCTCTTCTGCAGACTAAATAAGCCCAATTCCCTTACCCTCTTCTCAGAAGACATGTGCCCCAGCCCCCAAGCCATTTTTGTTGCCCTCCACTGGACTGTCTCCAACTTGTCCACATCCTTTCTACAGTGGGGGGCCCAAAACTGGACACAGTACTCCAGATATGGTCTCACATGTACAGAATAGAAGGGAATAATTACTTCCCACAATCTGCTGGCAACACTCCTACTAATGCAGCCCAGTCCACTGTTAGCCTTCTTGGGAAGAAGGGCACACTGTTGAGTGTAATACCCAGGTCCTTTGCTGCCAAGTTGCCAGTTGGTCCCAAGTCTGTAGCAGTGCATGAGATTCTTCCATCCTAAGTGCAGTACTTTACACTTGTCCTTGTTGAACCTCATGAGATTTCTTTTTGACCCAATCCTCCAATTTGTCTAGGTTACTCTGAATCCTAGCCCTACCCTCCAGCATATCTACTACACCCCCAGCATGTGTCATCCGGTAAACTTGCTGAAGGTACAATCCATCCTATCTTCCAGATAATTAATGAAGATATTAAACAAAACTGGCTCCAGGACTGATCCCTGGGGCACTCAACCTGATATTAGCTGCCATCTAGACCTTGAGCCATTAATTACTACCTGTTAAGCCTGGCATTTCAGCCACCTTACAGCCCATTCATCCAAACCATACTTCCTTAGCTTGCTTGCAGGAATGCTGTGGGAGACTGTATCAAAAGCCTCACTTTGTATGGTATTGTGCCCAAATACATTGCAACAGGGAGGACTGTGGCATGTCAGAGGACTGGGTATCTGGCAGCAGGACTGGCGGGAAGTGTAAACCTTGTGCCTGCAAAGGGGGTTTACCTAGGGGCTGAGTACCTCAGGGTCCACAGAAGGCTAAGCTGGAGCTGGAGCTAGTGAACCCTGGGGATGGGATACAACCAGAATAAAACCCTGGTATACCCTGACATCTCATGGAAGAGCACTCGGCCACACCCAAACGGTCACAAAGCTTCCTCATGTGCGTGGATAAGCTCTATCTGACTCAAGAAATCTATGGACCAATGAGAGGCAAAGCACTGCTTGACCTGGTACTGGCAACTGGGGATGAATTAATCATCAACCTAATGATTGAAGGGAAGCTAGGAGACAGCAACGATGAGCTTATCACCTTCACCATCTGCCATAAAGCTGGGAATTCTGTCAGCAAAGCAGATGTCCTCAACTTCAGGAAAGCTGACTTTGACAAGCTCAGGAGGCTTGTTGGCAAGGCTATAAGGGACCATGACTGAAAGGGGAGGGGAGTTCAGGAAGAGTGGTTGCTCCTCAAGGGAGTGATCCGGGAAGCTCAAGCAATGTCTATCCCATCTCAGAGGAAAGGCAGCAAAAGGGCACAGCAGTCCCCTTGGCTCTGCAGGGAACTAGTAGACCTTCTGTGTCTAAAAAGAAAGACCTACAAAGAATCAAGGATGGGATCCACCCCAAAGAAGGAATACTCTGCACTGGTCCAGACCTGTAGGGAGTAAACCAGGAAAGCCAAGGCTTGAACCGAACTCCAACTGGCTCCATGTATCAAGGACAAAAAAAGTCCTTTTTTAAATATGTGGGGAGCCAGAGGAAAAGCAAGGGTAACGTTGGACCCCTGCTAAACCATATGGATCAACTGACAACCAACACCCAGGAAAAAGCCAATGTGCTTAACAAATATTTTGCGTCGGTTTTTCATCAGCCCTAAGGGATGGCCCTGCTCAATATGGTACGGGATGGCCAGGGCGAGGGAGAACTGTTACACTTCATCAATGTTGACCGTGTGAAGGAACACTTGGAGAGGCTGGACACCTTCAAGTCAGCTGATCTAGACAGCTTATACACCACGGTACTTGAGCTGGCAAGCATCATAGCTCTGCAACCAGCACGGATCTTCGAGAACTCGTGGCGCTCAGGTGAAGTGCTTGAAGATTGGAAGAAGGCCAATGTGGTGCTGATCTTCAAGAAAGGGAGGAAAGTAGATCTGGGGAACTACAGGCCCATCACACTGACTGCTATCCCAGGGAAAATCTTAGAAAAAAATCATCAAAGAGACCATTCTTGACAAACTGGCTAAGGCAACATCCTGAGGGATAGCCAGCATGGGTTTGTTGTGGGTAGGTCTTGCCTGACCAATCTTATTTCCTTCTATGACCAGGTGAAATATCACCTGGACAAGGGAGAAGAGACTGACATCATATATCTTGATTTTAAAAAAGCTTTTGATCTGGTATCCCATGATTACCTCCTAGAAAAAATGGCCAACTGTGGCCTCAGCTACATCACAGTCTGCTGGCTGGGGAATTGGCTCCAAGGTCAGACCCAAAGAGTGATAGTTGATGGAAGTCAATCACTATGGTGCACCATGACCAGTGGGGTTCCCCAAGGCTCCATCCTTGGGCCTATTCTTTTCAACCTCTCCATTAATGATGTGGACATTGATATCAGAAGTGGACTGATAGAAAGTTCCCTGATGACTAGGATCAAGTACAACAGGAAGCCCTTTTTCAAGTATGTGGGGAGCAAAAAGAGAGCCCCGGGCAATGTTGGGCCCCTGAGGGACTCGTCGGGCAACCTGGTGCTCGCAGCCGATGGGAGGGCGGAGATCTTCAATGGGTTCCTTGCCTCGGTTTTCCTGAGGGGGGACCGGGACTTCCCTCCTGTTGGAAGCCTGTATTCCCCCTTAGGAATCACAGCTAGACCATGGGTGAGGGTTGACCTGGTGGAAGGGCTGGATGTCTTTAAGTCAGTGGGCCCGGATGACCTGCACCCAAGGGTGTTGAGGGAGTTGGCGGGGGTGATTGCTGAGCCCTTGGCTCAGTTATACAAGTGCTCTTAGAGGTCTGGACAAGTGCCGGAGGACTGGAAGGTGGCCAATGTGGTCCCCATCTTTAAGAAGGGGAGGAAGGAGGACCCGGAGAACTACAGGCCAGTCAGTCTCACCTCAGTCCCGGGAAAGATATTTGAGAAGATTCTCAAGGCT
>JAGPOW010003395.1:47645198-47678280 GCA_030014935.1 Caiman crocodilus | reverse complement strand
GTTGAAATCCCTGCCCTGAGGGATTCACCAGCAGCCTCTCAGGCTGGCACAGGGAGAGGTTTCTGGAGAGGGGCACCCATGGTGGCATTTCTGCCACAGCAGCCAGCAAAGCAAACAAAACTCTGGCTTGCATTCACAGATGCTTCTCTAGCAAATCCCAGGATGTCATCCTCTCACTTCACTTGGCCTTGGTGAGGCCACAGCTGGAGTACTGCATCCAATTCTGGGCTCCACAGTTTGAAAAGGATGTGGAGAAACTTAAGAGAGTCCAGAGGAGAGCCATGCACATGATCAGAGGGCAGGAAAACAGGTCTTATGATGAGAAGCTGGGAGCCATAGGACTCTTCAGCCTGGAAAAGTACAGGCTCAGGGGGTACCTGGTGGCTGCCTATAAGTTTATAATGGGTGCACATCAGGATCTGGGGGAACACCTGCTCACCAGAGCATTCCATGGGATGACAAGGTCAAACAGTCACAAACTCCTCCATGACCATTTCAGGCTGGACATAAGGAAAAACTTCTTTACTGTTCGAGCCCCCAAGGCCTGGAACAGACTGCCACCAGAGGTGGTGCAAGCACTTACTCTGGATTCCTTTAAGAGTCAAGTGGACGTTTATCTTGCTGGGATCTTGTGACCCCAGCTGACTTGCTGCCCCTGGGGCAGGGGGCTGGACTCAGTGATCTTCCAAGGTCCCTTCCAACCATAAAGTATGGAATCCATGAAATCTATTAAAAGTGAGTTGAGGCTTTGAATGGCCTGAGTTTGGAGAAAGACCTGCCCAACCCCACATCTGCCTCCTGAGGCAGCCTCCCTACAAACCTATAACATCAAGTCATGGCAGGTAAGAACACGATGAGGGGCCAGGCCTTAGCAAAGTGAAGTATATTGAAGCAACCTCCAACAGACCAGGCATAGCACACTCACTGGGCACAAGTACACATGCTATTAATGCACCTGAATGCACTCCAGCACAGTTTGCACCAGAGTTTGTTGCTCCTGGGCACAACATTTACACATGAACTTAGGACTGTAGCATGCTGAGCCATGGCAGAGCAGCCCTAGCTGGCAGGTGGCCTGGGGAGTCAGCCTGCCAACCCAGAGCTGCTCCACCCTGCCTCAGTGTGCTGCGGAAGGGCTGGCTGGGGCACAAGGTTCTTAGTGTCGGGCCAGCCATAGGACAGTACTTGTCTTGGACAATACTATCCTACAGCAGAGTTCATTAATTTACTGTGCCCTAATAGAGATGATGCTTTTCTGCAGAGCTAATTAATCAACTGCAGTAAAGTGTATATGTAGATGCACCCACCCACTAAAGTCCAGTATGTTCCCTGCTTCCCCTCTTGTCCAGTGCCAGGCTAAGCTCTTCCCTCCCTAGCCCTCTCTGCTCACCTGTGTAGAAATGGGGTGTAATGAATTTCAGAGCTTCTTCTCCCCCCTCGCTCCCTGCCTCATTCTAGAACCTGAAATATAGCTAGCCAGCTTGGGCGGAGAAAAGGGATGCTCATGGCCTTTAGCTCCATGGTTGCACACCAGCCCAAGGTCCATTTAGCTTCTTCAATCATATGTGTCAAAATGGTTAAGCAGGCCCCCCTCCCCCAAGTATCTGCCAAGTCCAAAACTGAAGCAACTCCTTCAGAACCCCTCACCATGATAGATGAACTCAGTTACAGCTGAACAACTTGAGCAGCATGATGCAAATGGAGATATTTTAGCGGAACTAGTTCAGAAAAATGTGCATGCCTCGTGTAGTCTAGATACTACTTTGCTTTGTACAGAACATTTACTGGAAAATTAGGCTTTCATAACAACATTACTGTGTCACATTGACATTTGAAAATAAATTAACTACAGATGTTGTAGAAATAGAGCGTCTGACTAGTATTTTTCTTGATACGGAAAACTCGATTGATAAGGCATGAGATAAGAACATAATTTACCTTTGCTGGAAGTATCTTTTGTTTCCATTTTAAATATGGAAACAATAGTACCAAATTCAATGCTTGGCTATTCAGTCTTTATCATTAATCATATAATGCTGCACCATGTTGACATATAGCTCAAACATATGTGAGCCTCTAGTGCATTTTTTGTATTTGTTCTTGCCATTTAATATCATTAACAATCATTTTTTTTCTCCAAAAAAGGAGAAATACTTTCCCAGGAAAACAGTTATATTAATACTTTCCCAGGAAAACAGTTATATATTATATTAAATACAACATTTTTTCCTGGATGAATGGAATTTGTTTTTATTTTCCTTTTCAACATAATTGTTTTCTTACCTTCCAGCAAAGGCTGAATTTAAGCCAGTGAATTTACTGGTATAAATCAATTGATGTGGATGCACACTTGCTGGATTGTGACGTATGTGAGAGGGAAATCATGCCTAGGATCTAGTTTGCTCTAGTTCTATTTATCACAGCCTAATATTTGTTTTGCAAAATAGGCTTCTGGGCCTTTAGGGGGGAGGTGTATTATAGACACAGAACAATTTGGAATTTTGAGGCTAAGCCACCCATTGATGTAACGGCGAGGGAGAACTTCTGAAGATTTCAGAAATCCAGTTTGTAGAAGATGATTGTTTTCATTTTTATAGGACCATGCCCATTGCAAACCTGCATGCAAGCATGCTCTGCTTGGGGGTGGAAATGGGAGAATTCCAATCTAAAGGGCTGAGTCCCTGGACCCCAACTATTTTTTAGGTCTATAGGTGTGCTAAAACACATATTTGTTTCACAAAGGTTACAGAGATTGTTATCATTTTCACCCCTGGAGCTGATTAGCCACAAGGTGAGTTACAACTGGGGTTTCCATCACCTCTGGAAAAGATCAGGATACTGCTGCAGACATGGTGTAAGTCTGAAGAAAGATGGCTCAATACAGACTGTGGAATGGTTATCCGCTACTGAAACTCTTTTAATGCATTTTCAGTTAGAGAATCAAAAGGAAGGAAGGGACCTGGGGATCCCACAAGTGAAAACTCCATGGGCAGAAGAGCAGTTTCCCCAAGCTACTTTCCTAGATTTCTTTTGGAGGCTAGGAAAAAAAAACCCTACTGAACAAGGACTCGTCTTCTCCTACTACAATGTCTTAAATATTGTGTGCAGTTCTGGTCCCTACATCTAAAAAAAGGATGTAGTAGAATTAGGAATGGCACAGAGAAGGACATCCAAAATGACTACGGGTGTGGAGCAGTTGCTAAATCAGGAGAGACTAAAAAGGCTAAGACTCTTTAGTTTGGAAAGGATAAGGCTGATGGGGATATGATAGATGTCTATACAATCATGAAGGGCATGAATAAAATTAACAGGAAAATGTTGTTCACCAAGTCCCTCAATACTAGAACTAAGGGGTACCTGCTGAAGTTAGGAGGAGACAGCTTTAAAACTAACAAAAAAAGTGCTTTTTTGTGCAAGGCATAGTTGACTTTTAGAATTCATTGCCATGAGAAGGGGTGGAGGCAGATATCATAGCTGGGTTCAAAAAGGGACTTGATAAATTCATGGATGATAGATCTAATAATGGCTATGGAACAGAATGGTTGGAGATGTTTCCTCTGGCATCTCTAAACCAATAATGGTGGATGCCGGAGAGGATACTGAAGAGGGGATAGATCGCTCTAAAGATATCTGCTTCAGTGTTCTCTATAGCATCCATTTCTGCCACTGTCAGAGATTGAATACTGGGCTAGATGGAGCATTTGGCTGACTCATTATAGCACTTCTTGTGTTCATGCTGTACCAGCCCTGTCCCTAGTATGTGTTAGCACAGTGCTGGGGGTCGGGGGATGTTAATTGCCCCAGGTGGTGGACAGTCCATACAGATGCAGGAGAGCTGAAGGGTAATCTCTGTAGACTTTCCCACGCTGAGGGTTTTCCCTTTCCTAACAGAAGATTTACTCCAAGCCCTTATTCCCTTAGAGCTCCTCAGAGGATGCATGTGGAGTAAGGTGGGGCCAAGATTTATATCATGCTTTAAATTACTCTTTATAAGTGATATGCTATGTAACAATTGATTTTCACATGGCACACAGAAAACCTTGGCTGTTTATGCCCATTCCCATAAGTTTAATTGTCATCTTAATATGCTGCTGGATTTTTGGTTGTAGCTATATTGGTCTAAGGACACAGGCAGGCAAAGTTCTTTGAATAGATGTGATATATTTTATAGACCTACTAAGCAGATGGAAAAAAAAAATTTAGCAAGCTTTCAGGCACAATCACCCTTCTTCAGGAATTGGAGTCTCTGTTGTTCTGAGGCTCCAAGAAATAAAAGAAACTAAAAGTGCGGCAGGATGTCAGTAAAAATGTAAGTAGGTAGAATTAGAAAGATAAAATGTGAGGCAGAGCGGGGAAGAGGAAGGGGAAGAGAGCAGGGAAATGAAAAGAAACCTTGGACTCTCAGAACGGCAGAGCCTCCCCATGCCTGAAGAAGGGCGACTGCGCCCAAAAGCTTGCCAAGAATTTTTTTTCCAACTGCTCAGTTGGTCTAATAAGAAATATCACATCTACTCAAAGAACTTTGCCATCATAATATGAGTTTTTGTGATTATCCAGTACACCTATGGATTAGAAGTATAATGACTTTTGAATTGATATTTCATTCACTTGATTGAAACACATGCAAAGAATAAAATGTCCATTTCCTCCATAATGAGCTTTAATCCTTTTCACTGAAATACAAGTTTCAGGTGGAAGATGAAATATGTGGTCCAGAGCTGGCAGATTTTCATGTTTCCATTTTTCCACGGGAAATTGCTCGAACATAGGGAATAAGAGAAGATGATCTAGGGCCTGATCTTGTACATCCTTAGTTAAATAACCCTTACCGCTATGAATGGTGAAACTCGACTACATTGGACTGTTTGCTTGAAGAAGGACTACTGCTGTGAGTGAATATTTGCAGGTTGCTCTCTGCATTGGGAACTGTGTCAGGCATCACAAAGTTACCTAATGTAAGGATGAATCTTTTCAAGAGGCATTTTGTTTCTTATAGTACAATGATAAAACAGCTAGCTGTACAACATGCAGACATAAAGCCATGATGGTTCAGTTTTGCAAGATGCATCCAGGCCTTTAAGGGCCCCTGTGCAAATGAATGACATTGGGCACTGTAAGCGGGTTGGTGTCTGTGCTCTTGTATAGACAGGTTTGTCTCCTCAGCCTGTCTAAAGAAAAGTTCATATATAGGCACGAGTGCCTGTGGCCTCACTGTTTGGGTTTGCTCCCTTGGGAACCTCTTAGACAGTCCTCACAACTCAAGCAATAATCCTTGCTCAAAGCAACCAACAAATAAGCAAAACAAAACCTTAGGCCTTTTCTCCAAGTGACAGGAGAGGGCCATTTAGCTCTGGCCCTTATTTGAAGCAACCTCCTCTGGGCTTCAGTCTGCTTCCTGACCACAAAATGCTACTTTCTCTTTCTCTCACCTTTGGCTTTTAACTGCTAGCTAATCACCATAGCTAGGCCCCTACCCCATGGTTGTCTACCCCACTTAAAGAGCCAGACTACACCATGGCAGACCCATTTTATGTTAAATCCACTTACATTATAAGTGGGATTAGCTAGTGCATTAACATTGCATGATTTCTGTGAAAGGAGCAATTTAACCCTAGTGTGGTCAAAATGAAAGGCAAATATTCTGCTGCAGTCAGCAGTATGCTGGCAGCAGAGGGCAGCTTTTTCTGCCGGATGATTTATTTTTGTTTTTTCTTCATTAGGAGAGGGGAGCATGTCCACACTGTTTGGATTTGACTCGGTTTTTAGTTATGGGATCATTTTTGAAGAGGGAGAGATAGGGCAGACTGCAGAGTTGGCATTTTTTCTTAGATTAAAGATTCTTTATAGCTCAAACATACTCAGTTTCGGTACATTTCGGAATGTGTCTATTGGAGCAAATGGCACTGTCAGTCAGTGTCACTTGTGCTAAATGGCACTAATCAATGTTTGCCCAGGCTGCCACTGAAACAAAAGCAAGCTTCATTGTTGTAATGATTGGACTATAAAAGCACATAGTCCCAAAGCCCAACATGTTGATATCATCCAAGAATGCACATTTTCTACTTGTGCATAACACCCTGGAA
This sequence comes from Caiman crocodilus, assembly GCA_030014935.1. NCBI lineage: Eukaryota > Metazoa > Chordata > Crocodylia > Alligatoridae > Caiman > Caiman crocodilus. The sequence continues at coordinate 47,672,197 of JAGPOW010003395.1, read as the reverse complement.
AATCTCTGTCATTTTTGAGCGCAGGTTTCTAGGCTGTCTGTCCCAATGCCAAGGACATTACTAGCTGCTTCCTGTGTGCAGGTACCCCATTATCATTACATATCTTGCTGCTTAAAAAAATTGCTATATAATTTATATCAGTACACAAGACCAATGTAAATTACACCCATCCAGATTCTAAGTGATTTATTACTCCTTGTGTGTACCACTTATTACCATATTTATTCCCATACTACATGCACCTTTCCCCTGAAAATTAGCTATCCAAAACCAGCGTGCAAGTCTTAGCCAAGGAAACTGATTTCCGCTCTGGAATCAAGGCAAAGGCCCCTGCAGCGGTGGCAGGGAGCTGGCCCTGCAGCCTTAAGGGGCAGGGGAAGAGTGCTGTCATAAGCAGGGATCCTGGTTTTCCCTGATAAAAAAAATTGCAAACTCTCTGTTAAACCCCCCCAAATCCATGATTAAAATGAAAAGTCCCCCACAGCCCTGCTGGTGCACACACATATGAGCTAGGGTTCAGCTAGAGGAGGAAGTAACAATTGGTATAGTGCAGAGCCGGCTTAAATTTTGAAAGACCAAATTTTGAAATGAATACACAATTGGGAATATTTTTGACAAAATGCAGATTTTTTCTGCTCTTTTTTACAATTAGATATAGAACTGGTCAACCGCTTTCTAAACTTGTAAAAAAAGTTGAAATATTGAAATGAAATAGCCATCATTTAAAAAAAAAAAATCTCACAAAACTCCTTCTCTTTTCCAACAAACTCTGCTGTTAGCTTTTGAGAGGAAGGGTCAATTTATCATTGCAAACTTATTGGCGAGCCAAATGTATGAAGCAGGGACTACCGGGAATGACCCCTGAGTTGACAAGAGAACTTCCACTATTACAAAATATAGATGCTGGGGATGGAAGGAGGAAGAAGGAATGGCAAATGAATGAGGGGTGAGGTTTGCATTGCTTAGAAGCTTGGTCATAAAATGTGGAACAATAACTTGGCAGAAGGAAAACTGACGTGTTATGGAATGATACCGTTAAAATATGTTGCTATTTTTTGTGAAGCACAGAGATCAAATGAACCCATTCTGAATCTGTCCTAGTTTTCCTCCCAGTTTGATTATTCTTCAATCATAGTTCTCCAGAGTTCCAGCATTTGCCCACACAAACCCACATGTACACAAATACCACCTCAGAAATAGATCATTCTGAATTTTCCAGGGGAAAAAAAGATTAAATCTGGGTTATTTCATTGACTTACACCAAGATTATTCAAAGTTAACATTTTCCTCCTGGTCTGAGTCCTAGCTTCTCATTACAGTGGAAAGAGAGTTTTGTGGTGAAGGGGTTAGGTTGAGAATTGTGGAACCTGAGCTGTCACAGATCTGTTGCGTGTGAACTGGTTGTTTCCTGATGATCATCTTGTCAAAAGGGCCCTTTGGGAGGGCTGCAACATTTAGGGGTCTAAATTGGTGTTTAGGTACGGAAAAAATGAGAATCTCAACAAGTTGAGCACATTTTTGATAACTTGGGGATTTAATGTCCTGATATATAACAGAGGTCAGGGATCCAGCCAAGCCTGATAATGCACAGTTAGTGAGGTTAAGGCATGTCAGTTTCTTTAGCCAATGGAATATGACAGAGAAATATGGACAGCATCACATCTAGCTGCTTTTGACTGCCCTGCTCAAATGACCCTTTACAGCTGGGTCAAATGGGCACAGCCTTTGGCATGAATTTGGAGAGAGGCTTGAGCTTGCTCCTCTGGAGGGGATCATGCTCAGAGAAATGTAATTATTAATATTTGTAATGTGCTCTAAAATACCTAGGTACAAAGTACAGTAGAAGTACAAACTATTATCATCATCAGGATGTGTCCCGGGTATGCACTCACCATTGCACTTGAGGGTAAGGCCACTTTGTTCACAAAAAGTTCAGCTTGAATATTATCAGTCTTGCCCTTGACAGTGCTAATAAACATGTTGTTCTCCTTCACACCATTATGTATTCTCTGTGAGCCTCTGTTTGCTGTTTGGTGCTCTATAAATAAAGTGTAGACTGAGAATATTGAAAGCATATCTAATTTAGTAATTTGAAGACTTAGTCTAGGAAACACCAGTGCAATAGTTGAAAATTTCCCTCCCTGCATCATGTTAAGTACTCTGTTTATCCAAAATAGGATTTCCAAAGTTCCTGCCCATAGATGGCATGAAAGCTGGTAGCACTGAAAATGGATAAAATCCTCTTGGTCCTAGGGCACAATTCCTTTAGCGCTATTGCTCCAATCCACTCTGCTCACTAACAGCAGCCTATCAATAGTATGAAGTTATTAAAAAATGGTGCAGCTAGGAAGCTAATAAAGATGGCACAATCACTCTCTATCCTAAAAAAACAGAGGTTAGCAAAATCTGTATGCATCTTTTAAAAGGGTGATAGGGTAACTACTGACCTGTGAACAGCACACTGCCACTAGGCAAACTGACTGGTATCATAACTCAGGATATAATAGAGACAAATCAGCTTGGCTTCAGTAAAGGAAAATTGTACTCCTCTAGTCTTCTAGAAATTGTTCTTTGAAATGCTGACACAAAAGGAGCCAGGCAGGATATAATAGGACCAGGTTAGTATTATAGGGGAGCCAGTTGTGGCTGGTTGAGGATAACTTTACTTTTGCACTTGAAGTAAGTACTCAATTTCATTATTATATAAAAAAGAAAAACAAAACAATTCCTTAGGCATGGAACAAACTTCTGAAAATTTACAAGTAAATCTAGTAATTGATTTATGAATTTAAATTAATTTTAAAAATGGGTCCTTTCACATGGTGCCAAATTCTGCTTTGTTCTGACTAATCTCAGTAATGGAATAAAACAGACTCTTCAAACTTTCTACATCCTTAAATCTTATTGAAATCTCATTCATAGGCTAAAGCTGAAGGATATATTTTAAAATTAGTTGGCACTTCCAGTGTTATTTCTCTTAACTGAAAGACTCCTTTTCGGCACAGATTAATGAACAATGTCTTTCTGAGAATTTTGTTGCTAGCCTCCTTTTTCAGAATCGTTGGCCTCTTCCAACACTCTTGCTCCCGCAGGGATGAGGCCCTTAGTAGTTATCCATTTACTTGCTCCTCACAATACTATTTTGTATCCTCAGACAATCCTGGACCTGTCATTTTCAAATACTGAAAGAACAGTTACAGGGAGGACAGAGATGGGCTTCTCGCTGTGGTGGCAGGGAACAGGACTAGGAGTAACAGCCTCAAGACGCACCAGGGGAAATTTAGGCTGAAAATTAGGGAGAATGTCTTGACTATGAGGGTGGTTGGGTGCTCAAGCAGGCTACCTAGAGAAGCTGTGATATCTCCACCCTTGGCAACTTTTGAAAGCAGATTCGGTAGTCACTAGACTGGAATGCTTTAGTCAGGGATGATCCTGTTTCAAGCAGGCAGCTAGGCTAGATAACCTTATTTCATATCTACAAATCAGGAAAAATATTATATAACATTCCCTGTGGCTTTCTTGTCTGCTTTTAACGCATGGAATCAGTAGAGTAACTAGGGAGCAGTGAGTGGGGCACCAGCTCTGGGTGCCTACCATAAGGGGGTACCAGAATTGCCTGGAGGTGTCTTTGCCAAGGCAGGGGAAGCCCTGTGCTCCCCTGTCCAGCCATAGGAGTAAGGCAGAGTAGCATCACACCAAGCAGTGTATCTGGGGATGGTGAAATAAGGAAAGTGAGCAAAATAGTGCTTCTCTTCTTGCCCAGGGAGTCTTTGCAAGTGCAGGCACAGCCCTGTGCCCAATAGATAAGTATGGGGGGGCACCAGAATCGGCTCTCAAGGAACCAGGCCATGAAGATGCTTCCAATAAAAGGAGCAGCCACTGCTATATACAGAAGTAGCAGCTACAGCAGTAGCCCAGGAAGTTAAGCCTTCCCTTCCCTCTCACAGTAGTCAGCACACCCCTTTGCCCCAGGTGTGCAATGAGCTCACTATGCCTCTGTGTGGAACTATTGATCTCTTTAAAAATCCAAGGGAATTCCGAGACAAAAGTTGTGTCAAGACAGAGCCATTAATGTTGACAGTCTCTGCATGTTTTAAGTCAGGATAAAAAATATTACAGGTTGCTGGAATTATCTCAAGTAGAAGCAATTACACATTCAAGAAATGTAGACAATTTCATGCAAAAAGAAAAAAAATTGCCCTGCATAACAGGGCCCTGATCTCGGTTTGTCCCATTAGGTGCTAATGTAATGCAAACAAAAATACTAAAGTAATGGAAGTATGAGAGAGAGAACACAATGGCAGCACATTTAAAACAGGCATATGAGAAAGTAGCAAAATAACCTTACTCCATGCAACCTACTTTGTTAAAAGGAAATTTGTGGCAAAAGAACTAGGTAGCTTTAATGACACAAGTGTTTATTTCGGAAAAGTCACGGATCTTCACATTTGCAAATGAGTTGTTTGTAAGGAAATGGTGGTTTGGAAGAGCAAGTTGGCATTGTAATAATCCCCCTGTGATCTTCATGAGTCAGTGAGAGCTCCCATTTTTATGGTTTCCTTCAGACATTTAAAACAAGTTTGTGTTTTCAATAACTACAACGCTCTGACAAACACCGGAATTTGCTGGCATTGTTGGCTGATGTATATATAGCATATTTTTGTGCCATGAGGAATCTGCAGCTGCTATCTGAGTACATATGAAAAGCAAATGTTTGTAATGCATGATAGTTGTGCATGCTCCTCTTATTTCCTGCACAGCTCCATTCTGAATGAATTTCCCTGGAGCAAAGTCTCAGTCAAGTGCAATTTTTACATAATGAGAAGGGTGTAAATGCCCACTGGAGGCTCTTCCTAAAGTTTTAAAGGTTGATGGTAACATTATTGGTTGACACAAAGATTGAATCATGGATGCTTTACAACCTGAGCAGCTGTGTGTAGAAGAAAAGATCATCAGCCAATTTTGCAATGGTGGAAGAGCACACTTAGGACCTTTTTTTAATGCTGTGCAAATGGAAATGGATTACATTTTACCAAAAAATGGATTCTACTTCACTTGCTTAGTACTCCTTGTCAATTTGGACTAGGGTTTGATTGTAAAGTACATTTGTACCTCCTTCACACTCCCATTACACTTCCTGAGTGCTCTAGCGTGGCCTTAATGTCCATGGGACTCAAGCTCTATAGGTAGTTTGTTTTAGGCATGAGTCATTATTTCATTGTTGAGTGAACAAATCCATCCATCCATTTATTTATAGTAGCAAAGAGGACATGTGGCTTGATTCATTATACATACAATTGTCTAAAACTGCAGATTGACAATAATAAAATATAGTATTTCCATTTGCACAAAAGCATAAAGGGACCCACGCTTATATTTCTATAGTCGTTACTGAAAAACACTTTTATTCACGGTAAATTTCCTAACCAATGACTGAGAAAATAGATGCCCCAGTTTAATATGTGATTTATACCACAGTTATTTGACAGAAAGCAAACATCCCATTTAATTTAAAAGAACTAATAGGATTCTGTTTCTGAAGTACTGTAGGGCAAGCCAGATCTTTAGTCAAAGGCTTACAGGAACAGCAAGGGTGGCTTCTGTGTGCATTTTAATATTTTATTATAAAATGTAATTATATTAAAACAAGTAATTTTGCATCCAGAAAGGTATTAATAATTAAAACCCTGCTGATTTTTTTTAAATATCATATAATAATAGATACAAAGTAACTGTAGAGAGGAGAAAAAAATTGTTACATTTAACTGTTTACATTTCTTAACTTTGCTGGAAGTTTTAGAACCGGTGATCTTACAATGCAAATCCAATGGGGGACCTGCTCCATTCAGGCAGTCAGGCTGGATGCATTCAGCTGCCCTGTTCTTATCCCATGAAACAGTCTCTCAGTATGAACTATTTGTCAGAGCATAACTGAAACTAGGCTTTTTGTCTGCCCAAGGACTATCTGCATGGTTATCATTAAGCTTGTTCTCAAACAGCTTGTCAGACTGGTACCTCAGAATGGACTTTTCTTATGGCTCATGGGATTTTTTTGCCATATTACTCATGCTAGTTTGTTGTCTGGGGGAAACCATGGTTCCACTGAAACCAGTGGCAGAACTTCCATAGGCAGCACGAGGACCAGGTTTTCACTTCACTCTACCCAGAGTTTGAGTCTAAGGGCAAGTAGCAGCTCAAAAATCTTCCATTTTGAGAGAGACTCCCTGTGAGCAAGTCAGTGTGAAAATCTCCGAGCAAGCAGGAGCTCCAGGAACACACAGCAGCAACACTAACAACCAACTCTTCAGCCCGGTCAGAACTGCATCCCCCAATGCCTCAGGCAGGTAAAAAAGGCAATTACAGAAGGACAAATAGGACAGATTTAAATGATCAGCACTGCTGTAGCACCCTTCATAGGTAGACTTTAGCTTAGGACATGTCCTATTCAGAGTGAAAATGGAAGGACAAAAACTATATTGGGCATAAAGAATTCCTGTGACCTTTAGCTGAATATTTAAACCGGTTTCCATGACTTGCTCTTTCCACCACCACCAGCATGACATATTCCCTAAAAATGAACACGATTAAACTGTAAGGGTCTCATTCATGTTCCCGTTGCTGAGGAAACCCCCATTTGCTGTACAGCATTTGCCTGTCAGCTGAACAGCAGATCATATACAGCATCTTTTATAAAGTGCACTTTTAAACTTTCATAACTTAGGTTGTGCACAAAGACTTTCTGAAGACCCTGTATAGACAGCAACAGCCTGCATCCGGCTCCTAATCCTAGTAACACAAGGCTCCCTGTAACATGAAAAGGGCACAAGAGTTGGGGTATAAAAATACTTTTCACCTTTTTCTTCCTTGTGTACCTGCACCCAGGTACAGTCCGGACAAAAATTAGGTTCATGCTTTGTTTCCTGTTTAATATTGCATTCCACAAAATGTTCTGTGGCTGGGAGGCAGTGGATAAGACTCAGGAGATGTGGGTTCTTATTTCTGGCTTGGTGACATGGAGCAAGTCTGTATTTAAACTGTCAACTCCTTGGAACTGAGGCTTTTTCTCTGTATATGTATGGCATGATGGGACTCTGAGCTTAGCTGGGGCCCCTAGGCAGTATTGTAATAACAATATTACTGAACAGTACTAAAGCTTTATGAGAAAATAGCCTGAGCCTAATAAAAATAATCACAAAACCGTAAAACCAAATGCGCTGTTAGTGCACAGGCAGAAGACACAACGGTAATGGCTGCGTTATTCTTGTACCAAAATGTTTTTGTAAACAATAATATGCAACATTCTAGTTTGGAGCTACCAAGAGTTCGACTAAAGCAGCAATGGTTGCCTCCCATTCACTTCAATGGTATGTAGCTCCTTATTCAAAATGTTAGGAAAGGTGAACACTCCTTACAACACTGTAACAATGCATGAATGTTCCCATTTTGTCTGCAGTAATTATTTTTGGTGATTGACATTTCAGCTCAGCAGATTAATAGGAACAAGCAATGTATAACTGATGGGTGAATACACAAATTGGTCCAGTCGGTTTTCCCTTTCTATTCTCACAGAAAAAAGTTCATTAACCATAAAGTTGTTGGAGAGTATTTTCCCTACAACGTCATGCAAAGAAACATAAATCAAGGAGATATTCATACCTGGCACAATACTGAACTTGAAGAATTAATCTGATGTTATGACAATAGCAAAGGATCCTGGAGAGAGTCACTTTCCTCCAGCACTGAGCAAGGAACTCACACATTGCCGTAGAGCATCTTCAGGGCGGTATGGCACTACTCTGTTATGTCAGTTAGCCAGTTCCCTCCCAATCTGCTTCTTGGTAAGTGGAGCTTGTGGTGGTCCTATCAGGCTGAAGAGTCCATCCTTTAGCAGGTGGTGGACCTTCATTCAGCAGCTGGGTCCAAACAACTGGGCTAGGGACAGACATTCAAAAAGCCTGAGCCTGAATTGATTCAATTGTGGCAGGTTAGTCTAGCCTGGCTAAGCTAATCCAGTTTATAACCATTCAGACATGCCCTCTGGACTGAAGAAATACTAGCACATACCCACAGTGGCTTAGGCTAGAAGCCCAGGGGGAGGGCAGCATAGCACAGACCTCCCTTCCATTCCATAGTACTGAGCCAAGGGGGCATCGCCAGGCCCCAGCAGGATGCTCAAATTAGGGAGGGGTCCCCCGCTTTGATAACAGAGCATTTATCAGCTCTGTTATCAGCATTTAGCACCCCATCAGAAAGCAAAGCCTCTCTCATTAGTTCAAATTGTTCTTAAAACATTTTCTCCAAGGGACAGAGGGACATTACCAGCTACCTGTTGATTAGCTCCAAAAAGACCTAAGCAGACACTGCCTGTCTGCCTTACGCAGACACCTCTCAGAGTTAGCTGGCATACCACATGCTGGCTATGGTCTGTGGTATGGGAGACAGGAGGGAGGGATCCCTGCTTGGGCAGCAAGCAGCAAGGGCTGGGGAGAATGGGGGAAGAGGAAGCCAGGCAGATGCTGCTGTGCCTGCAAGTCTCTGCTGGAGTTCCAGCCAGGGAGCAGAGGGGAGGGGCCAGCCCACCTCTCTGGAGCAGAAAGCCCCACCCAGCCCAGAAAGCATGCTGAGATGCTGTGGGATTCTGATTTAAGTTAAACTAGAAAGGGGTCTGGGACAGATATTGCATAAACTTGTTTGACCTAAATAAATTAAGTCTGATACTATATTCAACCAGGTTTATCTCAGACTGGTTTCAGCCATTTTCAAACTGGTTTATGTGCACTGAATATCTATTCTGTTACAGGTTAAACTAGTTTCTCATCACTTAAACTGGTTTATGTGTAATGTCTGTCCCTAGCCCTAGAGCATCCTCTTTGTTGCATTTAATCCTATGCAAATTGAAGTAAAAGCCAAAAAAAGTTACCATTTGCTCATTTGCCAGCTGGAAGGCTTCAAAAAAGCAACTTGTACAGGCAGAAGTAAAGAGACTATGGGAACTACCTGTCTAGTCTTCCCTTGATGGCCCTTGATGCCTGTGAGAGCAAGAGCAGGAGGCTGACTGATAAACAGGGTGATTAACTGCAGATCCTGGAAAGACTGGATGGTGGGACTGGCCAGAGGTGAGCACTGAGCTTAAGCAGCATCAGTCTTGGGGGAGAAGTGGCTTCAGGACACTGGGTTCTCCCCTGAGACACTGTTGCTCAGGGCTTACCTCTAGACAGTTGGGTTCAGACCAGAAGTGCAGTTGCAAGCTGAACAAAAGCAGGTTTTGCCCCCTAAAAATAACTGTGAAACCATTGCTGTTTCAGGCTTATCTGTCATGGCCTGTAGCCCAGACACCACTAGAAGACTGGTTTACATGACTTTAAGATCAATTCAGAGACATCTTTACCTTGATAAAGTGGCTTGAAATGGCTGAGATGTTTATATGAATCAAGCCCCTAACTTCAGAATACTCCCGCAGTAGGCTGTCGCTTACCAGGCTTCAGGGATGCTCCACCACTTTTCAGCCCTGCTGAAGTATAATCCTGCAAAAGCCCTGCAGCATACATCAACTTTATTTGTTAACCCTTCTTTAAACTAACTGGAACATAATTGTTTTCTAAGAGCATTATTATTGCCTATTTTCTCTCTTCCCTTATGCAGGCTCTAAAAAAATATCTTTTCCCTGCAGCCATTCATAAAGCATAAAAGCAATGAGGGAACATATAAATATATTCATGAACAAACAGTGTTAAAATTCCATCCACATTAGATTCGAATAAATTGCAGTTATCACACCCTGAGCTGCAACCTAGGAGGGAAAGTGAGGGCTAGCTAGATGGAGGTTATATTGAATGGAAGTGCCTTGAGACAGAAAGTGCACTGCCTTCTGTGTTGCAACAGGAAAGATTGAACAAAATGCCTGACTCCCCTTTGGATGCTGTACAATACGTAGTAAACTTCTCAAATCTAATGAGAACAAAAAAAATTTCTTCATGCATCCCTTCTTCTCAGTCCCTGATTTTTGGTACTAGAGCAACCTACAAGGCTTATAATCACAAGCAGCTCCTACAGTTGAATCAGATCTCCAGTGACACATGAGCTAGAGAACTTCATCCAGGTATTTCTGTATCATGCTCCTCTTGTGTGAGAATGAAATTACACGTTTAAGAAGACAGTTTTGTTTTTGCATAGTGTATTGATTTGGGTTTTTTGGTGGGGAAAGGTTTTGCAGTCTCTGGGGTCTTTGTGGAATACTGTGGCTTTGCGGAGGAATCTTACAGGTATGGCAAGACATTTCTCCTTGCTGTTTACAAATTAACCCCTTTACATACTTTTAGATATCTCAGCAGTACAAAAGGAACGTTAAGTCAGATCAACAAGCCAAATGACCTTACCCACGCAGGAAGGAATCCCTGAGGGGATTCAAACCTCCTCACTCACAGCATAGGAGGGAGAAGGCATGTCAGGCTGGGAAAAAAATAACGAGACTGGAGCAGCACCATTTTCTAGCAACCTGTGATTGGCACTAAGGTTATTCACATTGGCCAGCCTATGGCTGCTGTAAGCAGGACCATGCAAAGAGCCTAGTCTTTAAATATAGCAGGGGCTAGTTTGAGCAGTAGCTTGTGTGACTTATTCCAGCCAGCAACCAGACTGGATGCCAGGATCAACAGGCCCACAGAAAAGCTAATTGCCAATAAAGGAATGCTGGCTGCTTAATATATTTAATGAGCTTGTTGTCTTGTCTCCCCCTCCTAGCCCCTGCTTTATTTTCCCCAGCATTTTGAATTACATTCTCCTGATTTCTGGCTTTGCCTTAATTATGAATTTTGGATCTTGGCCTCTGGTTTTAATGCTCCACTTCTTGAGGCTGTGGCTCAGCCTGGAGTTCCAATCTAGCTTTTTCTAACTTGGGTGTTTGTTCTAACTCTTGTTCCATTGGACTGTTTCTGCTAGGGCTGGGAGAGAGGTTGAATCTATCCCCACCAAAGGCTAAAATAAGCAATTGGCAAGAGTTTAGTGATCTCTGTTCCAAGCCTTCTGCTCAAGGCTGCAGCTGAGCTCCACTCTCAATCTGAGAACCCAGCTCTTTGTTTAGCTGTGTTCTCCGGTTGCTGTCTGTTAGGAAAGCAAGAATACAGAGCCATTTGTAGTCTCTTTTGCAGCACTCAAGGGATGCTAAGATGCAGTACACTGCTTTTTAGCACCAGAGAGCATTCTGTAACATAAGGCTCCACAATGGCCATTTTCCCCTTTGCTAGTAAATACATAGTAGGGTTGTACAAAGCTTCAGTAGCTGATTTGATTTGGAGGAGATTCAGCCCAATTCAAGGATCAAATCTCTGCAAATTGAATTGGGAGACCAATTAAAAGCTCTGGATCGATTTGAAACATCTAAATTGATTCAGAAAAGATTCAGCGATTTGGCCATAGACTAAACAGGCAGCTGGTAAGTCTGTTGGGGTTGGGAGAGGGAAGAGACATGGGGGAGAGAAGGATTTGGGCGTGGGCTGGGACAAAGAAACCATAGGATTATGCCTGGAAATCTTTCTTGGGCCACCTCATACCATGCCTCCAGGGCACCAGAGGACACTCCCAAACATCTCTGACCATGGTCTTGCACAGACCAAGAAATGGTTTGTTTGTGGCAGGCATCCATCTGACAGCCCCCCAGACTCTGAACTACGTATACAGGTTTGAATAATGAATTGGCTTTTGGTCTGGGATTATGGCTGGAAATCTTTTGTGGACCACCCCACACCATGCATCTATATCACCTGGGGACACTCCTGGACACCCCTGACAGTGGTCTTGACCAGCCTAAAGTGAGACTTGGCCATGCCAGGCTGCCAACTGACATCCCCCGCAGCCACTGCTCTAAGTATATGAGTTTGAGTTAGGAACTGTTTTCTGGGTTTGGATTAGAGATGGAAACACTTCTTCAGCCACCCCACATCATGACTCCGTGGCACCAAGCAACTCTCCTGAGTCTTGCTGGGCCCAAAGTGCAGCTTGGCCGTGCCAGGCTGCCAATTGACAGCCCCCCATGCCTGCTGAACTAAATACATGAGCTCAAGTAAGGAACTGGGTTTGGGGCTTGGATTATGTTTGGAAATCCTGTTTAGGCCACCCCAAACCATGCCTCTGTGGCACCAGGGGACACTTCCAGACATCTCTGACCATGGTATTGCCCGGCCTAAAGCGCAGTTTGTTTATGCCAGCCCCCTCTTCCCCCCCCCCCCACTACTAAGTATATGGGCTCAAATAAGGAATTAGCTTTTGGGCTGGAATTACAGCTGGAAATCCTGTTTGGACCACTCCACATTATGCCTCTGTAGCACTGGGGGACTCTCCTGGACATCCGTGACTTTAGTCTTACCTAACCCAAAGTGTAGTTAGGCCTTGCCAGGCTGAGATACAGATTGAGATCCTTTCTGGGCCACTTGACACCATGCCTGTGTGCCACTGGGAGACTCTTCTGGACATTACTGACCAGAATCTTTTCCAGCCCAAAGTGTAGACAATAATGATGGTGCAGGATTTCCAGCAGCTTTTGGCACTCTAGCACACCACTGGACCAGGCCAGTTCCATGCCATGCCACGTGAGTCCTGGCCATGCAGCCAGAAACTGCAAGCTGCAGACACAGGATGAGCCAAGCCAGCTCCATACTGCACTGCACAGTTCCTGGCCATGCAGTGGGGAATCACATGCTCATGGGAAGGGATGGGCCTGGCTGAGCTGGCTCCATATCACACCATGCAGGTTCCAGCCTTGCAGCCAGGAACTGCATGCTGCAGCTGGGATGGGCTGGGCCAGACTTGTTTCATGCCTCATGATGCAGGTCCCTTGCAGCTGGGAACTGCATGGTGCAGCACGGAGCCAGCCTGTCCTGTCCCATCCCCTCCTGGGAGCATGCAGTTCTCCACTGCATGGCTGGGACCTACATGATGTGACATGGAGGGGACAAGCCAAGCCATGCTGGCTCCATTATGCACTGTGTGGTCCCTGATCTTCAGCCAGAACCACATTAGAAAATTATGAATTATCGTAGAAAATTAGGGTCCAAGGCACCACTGGAGGTCATCTAGTCCAACTCCCTGCTCAAAGCAGGACCATCCCCAACTATATCATTGCAGCCAAAGCTTTGTCTAGCCAGGTCTTGAAAACCTCCTAGGATGGAGCTTCCACCACTTTTGTGGGTAACTTGTTCCAGTGTTTTACTAGCCTCCTAGTGAGAAAATTCTCCTAATCTTTAACCTAAACTTCCCTTGCTTCAACTTGACACCACTGTTCCTGGTTCTGTCATCTGCCACCACTGAGAACACTCTAGCTCCATCCTGTTTTGAACCACCTTTCAGGTAGTTGAAGACTGATATTAAATCCGCTCTCAGTCTTCTGTTCTCCAAACTAAATAAGCCCAGTTCCCTCAGCCTGTCCTCATAAATCATATGCCCCAGCCCCCAAACCATTTTTGTTGCCTTCTGCTGGACTCTCTCCAATTTGTCCACATCCTTTCTGTAGTGGGGGCCCCAAAACTGAACACAGGATTCCAGATATGACCTCCCCAGTGCTGAATAGAGGGAAATAATAACTTCCCTTGACCTATTGACAACATTCCTACCAATGCAATTCAGTATGCCATTAGTCTTCTTTGCAACAAGGGCACACTGTTGGCTCATATTCAGTTTATTGTCCACTGTAACCCCAGGTCCTTTTCTACAGAGCTGCTGCCTAGCCAGCCAGCCCTTAGCCTGTACTTGTGCATGAAATTGCTCCATCCTAAGTGCAGGACTTTGTGTTGTGCTGGGGTGGGCCAGGCTGCCCCTGTGCACACCATATGGGTCCTGGACTTCCAGCTGGGAACAGTGCACTGCACCCAGGAGGGAATGGGTGGGGCTGACTCCCCACCTCCCACCATACCCCCAACATACACCCATACTTTTCTCCCCCCACATCCTACCATCACTCCCATCATAACCCCCACACACACTCCCACACACCCGCCATATCCACACACACAATGACACCCTCCCACACACCTCACTCCCCAGCAGACCCCAAACACACCCACACTCTCTCACATCCCCCACACACACTTCCACCCCACCACCTCTACCATACCCACATCCTCGCACATACTCCCACCCCAACCACATTCCCCACATCCTACCTATACACTGCTCACACCCCATGACATGAATACACCCACAGTCTTCACATGCACCTCCTTATCCCCCCACACACAATTTACAAGAGTATATTTTGAGCTATTATGAAATTGCCTCTAGATATGCTGTACAAACACACATAAATCAGGACAAAAAATATATTTTTAAACAAAATTAAAATAAGTTATAGTAGATGTTTGATTTTTTTTCTTTAGAATATGATTTTTTTTTCCAGTTTCAAGATGGAATCTCCCCCCCTCCCTGCCTCCAAGTACATCCAAGGTAAGGGGAGGGACTTCTGGTGGCAAAGGTCAGGGGTTAGTGGTGGGACTTCCAGTCCCAAGATGGTGACCAGGGGACAGGGCAACTGTCAAGGAATGGGGCTACCCTTGCAGCCCTCAACAGTTCACCAGAACTCCTGAAGTGGCCTTTCAGCTAAAATAATTGCCCAGCCCTGTCCTATAATAATGTGGTTCTTAATACCCTGCAGCAGACCTCAGGAGGCATTTTGCTTCTAATGGTGCTATTTATGGCTCATTCTGGGGTGCTTTTCCCTTTGTGCTGAGTGGAATATATGTTAATCTGGTCCCAGTTAACAGCAGCCATTAATTATCATTGCTCTAAATTGGCTTTTTGTAGACATCTCAGGGAAGGAATTTGCCTAATAAGTCCATTCTGATTTAGCAGTGTGTACATGTGACAAGATGACAGGAGTCTCCTTTGGCCCCAGGCACTGGAGTCATGCAGGGTAATTACTGCTGGCTCATTGGGTATGGTGTGGCTTATGAGACTTCATCTTGACTATAAAGTCATGTTATTTTAGATTACTTGAAATTTTACATCACAATTCACCCAAATGTACATAGCACTCAAGGGGCGCATCTATACTTGAGAGTAATGTGCCTGAACTTTCTTTGAATTTACCCACTCTGATCTCCTTTTCGCTGGGAGAGCTGTTCTGGCTCAGCAGGATGCTGTCTCCCAGCCATGTGGAGATCGGGACCCAACTGGATCTTTACCTGGCTGGGAGGCAGCATCCTGCTGAGCCGGAATAGCTCTCCCAGCCATGTGAAAATCAGGATGGGTATCTACAGGTACTACAAAATGGCACATTAGACTAACCTACTGCACCTTAATTGCTGTGCACATATAGATGCTGACATTTTACCGTGCGTTAGATTAGTCTAATGTGCAGTAAAGCATCTCATGTAGATGTACCCAGACTTGATTAAACAAGGGCTTATATCAAGCTTCCAAGTATTATTCTTGACATTGCAGAGCGACAGCTCTAGGAAATAGCTGATTTAAAGTGAGTCTTTCTTCTAGATCCCAAGGAAGCCAACATCTATTAGCCCTTTGTGCTCCCAGATTGCAGACACTTCTCTCTTGCTGCTTAAGAAAACCAAAATTGCTGGTTTCCTTTGATTTATCACTGAGCTTATATGGATTTGAATATGGAAGTTGTTGTCTACAATGCAAATGTCTGTCAGGTACCATATATAAAATGTAACGTATTTAAATTGACCAGATCTTCACCCAATAACAGCAAATTTATTGAAGTCAGTGGACCTTTGGCCATTTTCAGTTGGGGATTTAGTGTAATGTGACCTACATTAATTTCTATGGTGTTGTTGCCTCTAACAGCAATGGACTGAACTCAATAACCCACAAGATCCCTTCTGCTCCTGTGTTTCTAGTTTTTGTTACTTAGCACTTCCACAAGATTGGTTGTAGATTTTTAGCACCTTTGTTGAAAGGGGAGCTCCCTGCAAGTTGGTGCAGCTCATTTAGCAATTACATTTCTAGATCGTCACAATTACAGAGCCTTGAGACTCTTGAGCCTTTGGAGGAGAATTCTGGTGGTTCATCCAATTTACCTCTATTCCAAAAAGTAGGATTTATGTAAAATTTGAACCCAGGATCCCTCACAATCAAAGAGAAGCTGCTCGTAGATAAACAGGCCAGGCTTTGGCAGCCCCAGTAGGTTGCTCAGTTTTCACTGATGACAGCCTGTCAAGGGAAAGCCTTGAAACAAAGTGTATATGGATTTTTTTTATTGAAACTCTATGATGTGTTGATCACACAGACCAAGTTTTTCAAACCAGCGTAGCGTGTTGGGAGCTTGGAAGCTTAGCTCTTTGAATTAGGTACCAACATGGGAGCTCAGATCTTTTGGAAATTTGTCCCATGCATAATGACTATTAGGGTGGCCATCATAGATGACAGTCCAGTTGTCCTCTGTTCTCTATTGATATGAAACCAGATGCCTTTATGTCCTCTATTTTTCTCCTGAAGAAAAAAATAGAGGACATAAAGGAGTTGGGTTTGGTATCAATAAAGGACAAAGGGCAGAGTATCAGAAAAACTGTAATGTCCTCTATGGTGGCCACTCTAATGACTATGGGGGCTGAATTGTCTACCATCCCCTACCGTAATATGGTTATCATTTGGGGATTCATGCTTTCGTCTCATCTCTAACAAATGCTTGGGTTTAAACTTCATACTTAGCCTAGGCAGTTTGAATGACCTGCTTCAAAGAGCTGTGGAGAGTGGCCCTGTACTTGTATGTTTTGTTTTTCTGATGTTTCTGGTTCTTTGCAGATTTTTGTCATACCCCACAGTCATTGATACTGTTTAAAATTTTTCTCAGCTTTGTATTAAATGACCTAACTTGGGTCCATGTGTAGTGGTGTCTTATTAACACTTTGTGCTATTTCTGACAGGATTTTTCAGCTGCTCAATATTGCTTTTGAGAGCTTTCATAGCATCAGCTTCCACTGTCTGTCTTGTTCCTGATGGTGTTTTCAAAGTCAGCCCTTGTTTCCAGAATATTTTTTTAATGTCTTTAACAAGATTTTCCAACTGGGGCTGAAAGGGAGGGGAAGGGAGAAGCAGAGGAGGGACCTGATGCTTGTCTGAGCTGGGGAATACATAAACAAGCTGAGAAAATTATCTGAACACAGAACATATTTAGCCAGAGGATTTATGGCTTTAATCCTCATCTACAGGCTGGGATCCCCTCCTGGTTTGTTACTGATGTTGTCTTGATTACAGCCTCTCTCTAAAATCATCTTTCTGCTTATTTCTTTTTCCTGTGGCCTTTCCTCCTCTGCAATCTGGAGGGTTTACAGGCTTCAGATGAAGCCAGGCTTGCACAGCAGAGGACCCTGAACATCTATATTTCTTGTTTGTCTTCTTCCTCCTTTGTTTCTGCCTTTTCTAGACTCTTGTATATTTTCAGAGGAGACACTTTCCTCTTTGCTACAGCCTCAGTATATGGTTGCTGGGGCCCTGGAGCCAAACAGGCTGTACAGAAGAAGAAATTCCTCTGGGATAGGCCTTTCTTTTGACAGTTATAGACTGCCTTATGCAAGCTGATTTGTACATCACAGAATAAGCCTATGCTGAGGACAAAGCATTTATCATGACAGAGATTCATCAGAGCATCACCCATCTGTAGGTAGGTAGGAGGAGTTAACATGGGGTAAGGCAGTCTCCTGGCTAGGGTGGCCATCATAGAGAACAGTCTGGTTTTGTGCTACTCAGTCCTCTGTCCTCTATTGATATGAAACTCGGCACCTTTATGTCCACCTTTATGATAAAGGCATCTGGTTTTGTATCAATAGAGGACAGAGTAGCAGAAAACCGGACTGTTCTCTATGATGGCCACCCTACTCCTGGCACCCTAAGTCCTTGTTGGGGCCTCTTTAAGAACCTGAAATTTGGGAGTGGGGGGATAGAAAGCTGTTTTTGCCTCCCTTTTCCCCTAAGCTGTGCATTTTCTGCTGGGCATCACTCATACGTTTTCAAGCCAAAAGGAGCTGTTGTGCTGAAGGTCAGGCTAAATGGTTGTAAAACTGGCCACAATATTTTACCCTGTCACTTCTGACCACTGCCTTCCCCAATCCTTTTTATTCTTCCAGCACTTCCATGCTTTCCCAGTTCTCCAGAACTAAGCCCTGCTAGTTTCTTCAGGTCCTAAATGACAGAACCCCAAAGAATCTCAAGTGGATAATGTCAGGTAGGCTGTGCCTTCCCTGGACCAGACCTTCCCCAAATTTAAATTGTGCCCTAGGAATTGGCACAGGCTTGACTTTGGAGAGCCAGGTAGGCTGCTTATGTATAAATCTTGGACTGGCAAGTAAGTGCTGGTGGTGTGAAAGGGCTGGATCTAGAGGAGACCTTAGAAGTAGCCATGTGAACTCATCCCACATATATGATTTTGCCTCTGATGTGTGGAGGGGTGTGTGGCCCTGGGTGTATGTGTGTGGCCCTGGGTGAGATCAAACACTCTTGAAACAGACAGTGAAGGGCATTAGAATAAATATTAATTTCAACTGTAATGGATTATTGAATATTTCAGAGGATATTATCTTAGCAGCAGCGGAAGGAGAAAATATTATTTGGAAGGGCTGGGAGTGCAGGGGACAGTGCAGGGTAGACTGCAGAAGGTGGAGCAGGGTCATGCGGGGCCACCTCTTCTTCCTGCAGAGGCCAGTGCATAGTGGGCATGCTGGGCACAGTGTTGCACAGAGAGGTATGGCAGTGGTGGTGGAGCAATGGAGCTATGTTTTGGGGGGACTAAGCCCTGTTTTCCCTGGCCTTCCACTGCCTATTCCCCTTATGATCAGCGGGCAGCAGGGCAGGCCCTACAAGGAGAGGCTATGTCCCTTATACCTATACACTATACTATCACTGTTATAAGTCAGGGCTCTCCAACTTCTGAGCGTCTGGGTGACCTCTGAGCTGCATATGACGTGGGACCTCATGGACTCTGTGGCAGGGCACTGTGTGTGCCTGCCACTTTAAGGGCCTGGAGCTGGCAGCCACCAGGTGCTTGATGTGGGCAGCCATTTTGAATCAGGGGCTGTCTATATTAACAGGGTAGTTTGGCTGTAGGAGGCAGGCAACAATATTGCCTGGCCAGAGGGCTGTAGCTTTATATCAGTAGGTAAGGGAGGAGCTGTAGGGGATGGTAAGTAGGTGTCTGGTCCTGGGTGTGACCTAAAACTGCACCCTGCTGGTAGTGGGTGGCCTGGTGGGGCTCTCAGTGGTGCAGGAGCCCCCAGGAAATGCCAGGCCATTTACCACCCTGGTGAAAATGGGTTGGGGTGCCTTAACCCCTAGCCCCACCACTGGGTGGGTAACCCTATTGTGTATAGGGCCCAGAGGGCAGACCACAGGAAAGAGAGGGGTACAGACTCAGACCTGATTGAGAGAGTACCCTTGACTGGCCCATACTGGGGCCAGGACCAGGATGGTCAAAAGAGCCAGGGGCCTACCGTGAGGGTTGCCCAAGAGCTGGGGGCCTGGGGTCCCGACTGGCCTGGAGGTGGGCCAGGGCCAGTGAGCCAAAGGTCCTGGGAGGAGTCACACCCAAGAGTGGAAAATAGCTTCAGGGAGCTAGATAGCCGAATGAAGGTGGGGTAGGCCGCCTGAATGGAGAGATCTTGGAGGGATCCTGGTAGAAGGATTCTGGGGCCTAGTGTGGGGTCAGTGATGATAAGAACACCTAGATGCCACCTGCAAGGCTTGGGCTGCGGTCTAGGGGAGGAATGGCACCGCAGATAGTGCCCCCTGGCATCGGGGCAGTAAATGGGCAGCCTCCCACTTAATAGACATCTACTAATTAATCAATTAATATCAAAGCATGGTGGTCGAGAATGCGAGCAGCTGGCCCAGGAAAAAGTGGGTGGGTCACCCTGAGAATGGCCCTGAGCAGGCCCACTGTTACAGACCCCCTTCAACCACATAGGTCTCCATACCATGCGTGCAGTGCAACCTCTTCTGTACAAGCCACAGGCTCCGCAGCCCCTCATAGGCTGCGTCACCACACTCCCAGGAGCAGGGGCAGGGGCAGGAGGTGGAAGCTGGAGGAGAGAGGAAGACCTAGGAACCCCAGGCAGCAGCGGGAGTGGCAGTCAGGTAGGAGGCCCTGAGCCAGGTGTTAACTAGGGGTGTATATAACAGTCTGTATTAGATTCTGATTCAGATTTGGCCTCAATTGGGGACGGGGATTCGATCTGTTGATTCAGATCACTGTCCTGGATTTGAGCTGGCCAAATCCAAATCTGAAGATTTGATGCTGATTCAGCATATCAGCAATTCAGACATAGACACAGCTCTAAATGTTTTTTCTACATACCTTGAGGTACCAGGCTTAGCTCATGAAAGCTGTGATGCTGGGGTGGATGGAGCATCCCACAGCAGCATGGGGGGACCCCTTGCATGCTCAGCAATGAACCTGGAATTGGACCGGAAGTACTTATGGTCTACTTCCGGGTTCTCCAGGGAGCACACTGCCCCATCCCACACCCTTCTGGATCGATGATCAGCCATGGGGGGACCTCGGGTGCCCCCCAGACCCAGGAGGCACCAGTCACCAAGACTTGGGGACCAGTGCACTCCCCAGCAGACCCAGAAGTGGACCAAAAGTCTGTCTGGTCCACTCCTGGCTCTGCTGCTGAGTGCGCTGGGGAGTTCCCCATGCTCTTGTGGGACACTCCATTGCCCCAGCATCCCAGTATTCATGAATCACCTGCTGCCTAGAGGTATTCAGATAAAACATTTAAGGCTGTCTCTATGTCTGAATCTTTGAATCTTTCTGAATCTCTCCAAATCGATTCAGAGGGTTCCGATTTGATTCAGAGAGATGAAAGGGTCTCCCGATTCAATTCAGATTCAGAGATTCAGCCACCAACTTGGGCCAAATCTTCGCTGACTCAAATCAGGGACCAAAGCTTCCCACAGTCCTAGTATTAACCACTGACAAGCACCTGTTTGACTGCTTTGTTATACGTCATGAAAATAGCTGTGAGGGGATCTCAGTAGAAAATCCCATTCTCATATCTTTTCCTTCCTTGTAGTTACACAGAGACTTCTATGTGATTGAGCACTGTAAACCTACAGAAGAAAAGTCAGCAAGTGACAGGATTGGTGGAGTAGTTCTGAAGCCATCCCTACCAACCCTGCATTGTTTCTGTTTCCAAGGCTGCAAATGCATACTGGCAGAGACGACTCATGAGAACAGTTCCTTTTCATATTATTGCGACAACCAATCAGCCAGCATCACAAGAAAGGTCCCAGGAGACAAGAATCTCTGAACTAGGATACTAATAAGAATCCTGACACTGCTAAAAAGGGTGACAATAGCACAGAGCAGAACCAGCCTTTTATCTGCCAAATAATGTGTCAGAAATGACATAAACTTGGAGCTCAGCAGTTTGATACAGAACACTAGGGAAACTTTCTCGTCTATTGGAAGAACCTTGAATGGCAAATACACTGGAACCTCAAAGCTGGTGTAAGTCATACGATGGCTGCTGGGTGTACAGATGTACAAGATCCAGAAGACAAGAAAGGCCTGACCTGAGGTAAAACATTGACTATGAAATGATGTATCTAAGATAATGTTTTTGTCAGAGGATCAGCTCCCCTCAGACTTACTTGACACAACACCAATCCTCATTGCTCTCCAGTGGGCATGCCTACATGTCCATTAATTAGCGCATTAAGTTTAGTACCTGTAATAACGGGTACTAACTTAATGTGCCGTGATCAGTGCTACTTCACAGTAGCGCTGGTGCACGCTTCTTTTTTTACACTTACACCCAGTAGACTAATTCTGTTGTGCATTAGCACTGTTTTTGTCTGCTGCTCTAATGTGCAGTAGAATTAGTCTACTGTGGATTCAGCGTCTTGTGCAGACACACCCAAGGCATGTTATAAAGGACTTTGTGGCTTACACCTTCATCCAAAAAAGACTACTGCTTTGTTTAGGGGAACAAAGTAAAGGAAACCCATTGATTAATACAGGTTGCATCTACATGAGATGCTATGGTGCAGTAGCTTGTGTAGAAACACCTGCAGATTACTAAAAACATAAACTTTCAACTAGGATTCATAAGCAATAAGAGACAAAAAGAAAAATCCTGAAAACCCTGACTGCTGTGATACAGATTAGCGGTACACCCTGACCTGGAATGCTGTTTTCTGGCTACCTTGTATGACAGGGAGAGAGATACAGAGAAGGACAGTGTAAGTGTGAAAAAGTACTGGGGTCAAACGACCCCAGCAAGGTGTTCATCTAACCTCCTCTTAAAGACCCCCAGGGTAGGAGTCAGCACCACTTTGCTTGGAAGTTGGCTCCAGATCCTAGCCACTCTGACTGTGAAGTATCGCCTCCTCATGTCTAGTCTGAATCTACCCTCTGCCAGCTTGTGACTGTTATTTCTAGTCATTCCTAGTAGTGCTTGGGGCAACAGGCATTCCCCCAGTGCCTACTGGTTCCCTCTGACTAGTTTGTAACAGGCCATTAGATCACCCCTCAGCCTGCTCTTGTGGAAGCTGAACAGGTTCAGGTCCCTTAGCCTCTCCTTGTAGGGCCTGCCCGTTGATCATGTGGGTGGCCGTCATCTGGGCCCTCTCAATCCTGTCCACATCCCTCCTGAAGTGCAGAGCCCAGAACTGGATGCAGTACTCCAACTGCGGTCTGACCAGTGCCACATAGTCAGGCAGGATCACCTCCTTGGGCCTGTTTGAGATGCATCTGTGGATACATGACAAGGTGTGGTTGGCCTTCCTGACCACGTCCCCACACTGTCGACCCATGTTAATTTGGGCATCAATAGTGACTCCAAGATCCTTTTCTGCCTCTGCACTGACAAGAAGGGAGTTCCCCAGCCTGTAGCTATGCTGCTGGTTCTTTCTTCCCAGGTGCATCACCTTGCATTTGTCAGTGTTGAAATCCATCCTGTTCTCATCCGTCCACCCCTTTAACCTGTCTAGATCCAATTGCAGCCTATTCCTCCCTTCTAGTGTGCTCACATCCCTCCACATTTTAGTATCATCAGCAAATTTGAATAGGGTGCTTTTTACCCCCTCATCCAAGTCACTGATGAAGATGTTGAACAGCACAGGTCCGAGGACCGAGCCCTGGGGGACCCCACTACCCACATCCCTCCAGGTCGAAAATGACCCGTCCACGACCACCCTCTGGGTACGGCCCTCCAGCCAATTAGTGACCCATTTGACTGTGTAGGTGTCAACACCATAGTCCCCTAGTTTCGTAATGAGAATGGGATGAGAGACAGTGTCGAAGGCCTTCCTGAAGTCCAGAAAGACTATGTCCCTGCTTCTAAGGATTTTGTGACCTGGTCATAGAAGGCCACCAGGTTGGTCTGACAGGACCTGCCTCTAATGAACTTGCCCCTAAGCATAACCTCCCCTGCTGCCCCTCGCGGACATGCGCCAGGATAATTCTCTCAAAAAGCTTACCCAGGATCGAGGTCAGACTAACTGGCCTATAGTTCCCTGGGTCCTCCTTCCTCCCTTTTTTGAAAATGGGAACCATTCTGGCCCTTTTCCAGTCCTCTGGCACCACACCAGAGCATCATGGATGTTCGTACAGCTGTGCCAGGGGTCCCGCAATGACCTCTGCTAATTCCCTCAGTGCTCTGGGGTGAAGGTCGTCAGGACCAGCTGATTTACATGTGTCCGGTCCCTCCAGAAGTTCCCTGACTAGATCCTTACTAACCCTAGGCCTGTATGTGCCTTCCCTGGGGCCTGAGGTGGTCCCGGTGAATGGGCTGATCTGGTCCCTGCTCAGGAAAATGAAGGCAAAGAAGTCGTTAAATGGGTTAGCCTTGTCATCTGGTACAACCACCAGATTTCCTAGTGTGTCTTGCAAAGACCCCACGTTACCCAGTACCTTCTTTTTGCCCTTTATGCATTTAAAAGAGGACTTCTTGTTGTCCTTGATCTGGGTAGCTAGGTCCAGTTCCATCTCCGCCTTGGCCTTCCTGACCGCCCCCCTGCAGCTCCAAGCTACCTGAGGTATAGTCTTTCCTGGGGATGGCCCCTCCCTTCCATTGGGTGTACGCCTCCCTTTTAGCTAGATGTTCCTGTATGCTTTTGGTGAGCCATGGGGATTTTTGCACCCTCTTGCCACCTTTGATCCTTGTTGGGATTACCTCTCTTTGGGCTTGGAGAATCGTCTCCTTAAGAAACGACCGCTTCTCTTGGACACCAGTCTCCCCTCCCCTCTAAGTGATTAGAGGCTTCCATATAAAAAGGAATCGTAGTGTTTTAGCTGGGGGAAATGAGAAACAAGGGATAGAATAGCAAAGCCATCATTTCTATTTGCCCTTTCTCCTCATACTAGAACAGGAGACCTTTGAAATTGAAAGGGAACAAATTTAAAACTGGTACAAGGAATTGACCTCTCACATACTCTATAATTAACCCATGGAACTTACTGCCAGGGGAGATCAATGATAGCAAGAATTTATTGGGATTCAAGAAGCCATTAAATATATACCAAAACAAGGCAAATATTAAGAGTTGCTTGGATTAGGAAAATAGTAGCTTAGAAGAGACATTATACTTATGCTTCAGGTCAGGAACCAAACTTTTAATTAAGGGAACTGGGAAGCAACTTCATCTCTGGGCAATTTATGTCCCCTAGAGATTTTGAACCTTCCCCCAAATCAGCTGGTAGTGGTCACAGTTAGAGGCAAGATACTGAGCTGGATATAATCACTCTAGGCCCATCCTGGAAAGTCCTGTGTTCTTAATTACAGTAATTAGGACCTTGGAGACAGCTGTTAGTAGCATAAATATACCACAAACTATTTAAAACAGGAAATTCACCCAATAAAATATCATGCTGAGACCAAAATAACTGCATTCCACTTAATGAAGTTATATTGTATTCATGCCATTAGAACTGGCAATTGAAACCTTTCCCCAAGTACCAATGTACAGAAGAGTACAGAAAGGCAAGGACAGGTTTGGGTGACATTTGTGTCAAACTGTCCCTGACCAACTGAATTCTTTTTGCATCTCTTTCTCATACCTTGAATGTGCTCTCATTCTCATGGGAATTTTCCATCTGTAATTATATAACACAAGGCAGATATGATGCATCCTAAGATAGTCAGCTTCACACTCTGCACAAGAAGTCAAAAAGGAGATGGATCAATTGGTTTTTGGCAACAAAAGATACAGTTTCATGGGATGCAGGATAATTTATTGGCTTCAGAAGTTTTGACTTCTTGGGGAGCAATGCAGGAATGGCATCAGTTGATCTCCACTGTAATCTTGGTAATAAAACTTTCCTATTAATAATAGAGAATAGGCCAAGGGGGGGCGGGGGGTTAAGCCTCAGTAAGGCAGACTTTGGAATAGATACTTTTTATTGATCCTGGCTTGTATTTCGTCTCCTGGAATATAGGGTTGCTAAGGTTTTCCTGTATCTAAGAAAGTTGGAAGCTTCTCCATCAAAAAATGTACGTGCAGTAGACTAAGTTCTGACCGAGGGTATGAATAAACAAAGTACAGCAAGAAGTAGGAAAGAATTACCACAGAGCACCTGTTCTCGGATAACTGTCATGTGTCTGCTCTCACCCTGCAGTGAATGAAAATGTGAATATATCAGAACCTTTTGTACTTTAAGAAATGTAAAACAACAAGACTATTGAATTTCTAAAATCTAACAAGGGGAGAAAGACTTAGGGAAATAATTTAGGGAAACAGTCTGACACAATGATTTATTTTGGTGTGAGAAGGTGGTGTGAGAAGGATCAGCAGTAAAAGTTACATTGATGAGGCATTGATGATCATTTTTGGACACATGGAGGTGCATTTTGGAAGGCATCATCCACTTAAACTTGCCTTTTGTTTGAGATTGTTGGCATCTAAGAAGCTGTGACGTCCTTATCTGCAGCAAAATACTGGATCATTTTCAGAATTTCTTACAGCCAGATTTTTAAAAGTATTTTAAAGTCCTATTGGAGTTATTCATAGGCAATTTCTTTAGGAGTTGGGTACATAAAACCCATGAAATCAGCACCTAAAGTAGCTCAGGAGATCAACATGCGTGACTTTTAGTGGCATGTAGGCGCCTAAATTACTTTTTAAAATGGAATATAATATCCTAAATCACTTGAGCATCTTCAAAATGTTCAGCCACCACTTGATCATGGGTCAGTGCTGCAGACAGCATCTGGATTCATTAGACTGTTCAATATTTTGTTCACATTGAGCACGTCTACCCAAATGTCTATTGGACTAATTGTAGTGCACGTTAGTGCAGCCGGTAAAGACCATGCTAATGTGCTAATGTGCAGTAGATTAGCCCAATGGGCATTAAGCATCACCTAAAAAGCATTCATCTATGCTAATGAGTAGTAGTACAGATTATGGCACATTAAGTTAGTACATGTTATTACAGGCTGACCGTACAGGAGTGTTGGAGCCGACTCAATTAATTGAGTCTGCCAGAGCATGGTAAGTACCTTGTAGTTCTTCAGGTCCAACCCCTTGCCCGGGCAGGAAGAAAACTGGGCTCAAATGACCCCAGTCAGGTAGGCATCAAGCAGCTTCTTAAAGACCCCCAGGTAGGAGCCAGCACCACTTCCCTTGGAAGTTGGTTCCAGATCCTAGCCGCCCTAACTGTGAGGTAGTTCCTATGGATGTCTAATCTAAACCTACTCTCCAACAACTTGTGGCAGTTATTCCTTGTTATCCCGGGGAGCGCTAGGGGAAACAAAGTCTCCCTCAAACCCTTTTGGTTCACCCTAGTGAGTTTATAGATGGTCACCACGTTCCCCCTCAGCCTTCTCTTGTGAAGGCTGAACAGGTTCAGGTCCTGTAGCCTCTCATTGTAGGGTCTGCCCTGCTGTCCCCGGATCATGTGGGTGACCTTCCTCTGGACCCGCTCAATGCTGTCTACATCCCTCTTGAAGTGAGGTGCCCAGAACTGGACACAGTACTCCAGCTGTGGCCTGACCAGTGTCACGTAGAGGGGGAGGATCACCTCCTTGGACCTACTTGAGATGCACCTGTGG
>JAGPOW010003395.1:47606946-47645098 GCA_030014935.1 Caiman crocodilus | reverse complement strand
ACTGGACACAGTACTCCAGCTGTGGCCTGACCAGTGTCACGTAGAGGGGGAGGATCACCTCCTTGGACCTACTTGAGATGCACCTGTGGATGCACGATAAGGTCCAGTTAGCCCTGCTGACCGTGACCTCGCATTGTCAGCCCATGTTCATCTTCGAGTCAATGATGACTCCAAGATCCCTTTCTGCCTCTGTGTTCTCAAGAATGGAGTTTCCCATCTTATAAGTGTGCTGTTGGTTACTACTGCAGCACCCTGCACTTGTCAGTATTGAAACACATCCTGTTTTTGTTAGCCCACCCCTGCATCCTATCCAGGTCTTGCTGCAGTCTTTCCCTCCCTGCTAACGTGCCTACATCCCCCCAAATTTTGGTATCATCAGCAAATTTGAACAGGTTGCTTTTCACCCTATCGTCCAGATCGCAGATAAAGAAATTGAACAGCGCGGGCCCAAGAACTGAGCCCTGCGGGACTCCACTGCCCACTTTCCCCCCAGTTCGAATATGACCCATCCACAACCACCCTCTGAGAATGACCCTTCAGCCAATTCACAATCTATCTGACTCTGTAGGCATCAATGCCACAGTCATCTAGTTTTTTAATGAGGAAGGGGTGGTCAGTAGTGTCAGAGGCCTTGCTGAAGTCCAGAAAGACTACATCCACGGCGACACCTGCATCCGATGCTTTTGTGACCTGATCGTAAAAGGCAACAAGGTTGCTCTGACATGACCTGCCCCTAATGAAACCATGCTCAAGGTTGCCCTTGAGATGCTGATACACGAGATGCTACAGCACTTTTATTAAAGCAGCTCTCAGACTGGCTCTTGGCATTCAGCACAGAAAAATTGAGCATAGAAATTGACATTCTCCGGCAGCCTTCTACATCACTTGTATCAGAGTCCCTGTACATCTCTCTGCTGAAAAATGGTGATGGGGTGCTTTGAAATACAACACATTCAATGAGCTTTAGTTTAAAGTGCCTTGCCACAATTTTTCAGCATGGGAACATGCAAGGACACTGATATACATAACACATGGGCTAACTTTTATACACTTATAAACTTTTATATACATAACACTTTTAATTAGCATGGCTAACTAATTAAAGTGCCTCTTGTCACTATCCTGGAGAATGTGTGAAAATGCCCACTGTGTCAGTGCCGGCACCAAGGAGTTCATGCTGTCGTTTCTCAGTCCTTGTTACTATGGCTGCCAGAGCCCCACTGTCCGTGAGGCCAGAACCAGGGGGTTTACTTGCAAGTAAACTACTCGCAAGTAAATGCTTCTAGGCAAACATCTACATGTGCAGGGAAGTGGGAACAGATTTGTTGCTCCTAGCAGTAAACTGTTCCCCCTTCATAGGGCCCTCCAACAGGCCCTGGCCACTACTAGGCAGAGCTGCCTACAGCCCAGTTTTCACAGCTGCCTGCTGCCCTGCTCCCTGCTTTAAAAGGCAGCCCTGCTCCCTGGCCAGCAACTTCTCTGGCCAGCAGCAGTGTGCAGAGCATAGGGGCAACATATAGCAGCTCTCTCACCACAGTCTCTGCCTCTCTCACCACAGCCGGTGCCCTGGCAGTGACACCCAGCAGCCCGGGTTCCTGCTGGCCACTGTCCTGGCCTTGCTAGCCCACGGCAGTGACTGCCATCTGGCCCATGGCTGCCTTGGCCCCACCAGCTCCCCCACGCACAGTGACTACCTGCCCAGCTTCACCACACTGTCTCAGGGCCCTCACTGCTGAACATCTGCCACGTGGACCCTGTCTTTCTGGCCAGACCCTACCAGGGGCACTAAGACCATGCTTCTGGATGCACCTCTGGTGCTGTTCATGCCCTCCTGGGCCTCCAGCCCCACTGCTTCTGGGTATGGTCGGCCAGCCAGGACTGGTGGCTGTACACCATCCAGACCTCCTGGGATAACAAGCAGTGGCGGGAGGCAGTCTGCATCACCCAAACCGTCTGGAGCTTTTGAAGTAGCTCTGCCTATACCTGAAGTGTCAGGACACCACCATGCAACAGCCTCTCTCTGCGGACATCCAGCTAGCCATCACCCTGTTGAACTTGGCCACCCCCACTAACCTGTGCTATGTTGGCCACCACAGGCAAGGCCACTGCTGGGGAGGCTGTCTTGGAGGTGTGTGGCTCTCTCCAGAACATGCTGGGGCACACAGTACTACTTGTGCACAACCCCCCGGCAGTGGTGGCAGGATTGCATACTCAGGAATTCCCCTAGTGCATCGGGACCCATAGCCCCATCACCTGCCCACCCCATGGCGACCACTCCTACTACAGCTGGCAAATCTTACACTTCATTGTGCTTCAGGCCATTGTTGACCACCGCGGCACCTTCACGAATGTGAGTGCTGGTTGGGCAGGCAGCGCCTATGAAACCTGTGTCTTCCAAAATTCTGCCCTGCCAGCCCTGGTGCAGAGTGGGTGCATCATGCTGGGGGTGTTGGACCTCCAGCTGGGCACTGTAGTGGTCCTGCCCCTCCTCATCAGGGACCCCACCTATCCACTTCTGCCCTGGCTCATGTGACCCTACACTGGCCACCTGGACCCTCAATAGGCCCACTTCAACAGGTGCCTGGATCAGACCTGTGCCCTTGTGGAGTGTGTCTTCAGCTGGCTGAAGGGATGCTGGCACACCTTCATGCTGACCTCAAGGTTGTGAAGGCCAATATCGTCTGGGTTGGGAGCTTGGTGGGACAGGCTGCTGGTGGGCTGAGGGGCTCTCCCCCAGTGATATGCAGTGTTTCCTCTAAGGAGTAGTGGTCCAGAAGCACACCACCTCAGTCCGTGAACATGCCGCCTCGGTCCATGAGCGCACCGCGTCAGTCTGGCGTGGGGCACTTATCAAAGAGGGCTGGGGGCCAGAGGCTGGAACAGAGAGGCTGGGGGCTGGAGGCTGGGGCTGGGGGCTGGAGGGCAGGGGCCAGGGCCAGAGTCGGGGGCCAGGGACTGGAGCCAGGTGCTGGTGTGGGCTCTGCCAGCTCCAGGGAAGTGCTCCACCCCTCCCGCATCAGGGCCAGGGAGTAGAGCACTTCTCCAGAGTCGGCGGAGCCCACACCAGCCTCCATCCCTGCCTTGCCTCACCTTGGGAAGGAGATGCTGCCTGCCCCACGTGAGGCTCCACCAGCTCTGAGAAACACCTTCTGAGGCCATGTGAGCGAGTGGAGCAGTGTCCCAGAGCCAGCAGGCCCTCACTTGGAGCAGGCAGCAGCTCCTTCCCAAGGTGAGGCAAGGCAGGAATGGAGGCTGGGGTGGGAGGCTGGTGCAGGCTCCATCGACTCTGGAGAAGTGCTCCACTCCCCAACCCTGATGCGGGGGACTGGAGCTGGTGGAGTCTGAGCCAGGCTCCTGCCCCCTCTTCTTCTGGTGCGCAGCCTTGAAAAGGCTGTGCGCAGCCACACTTTTAGTTGTGCGCAGCCGCACACACATGCACCTTAGAGGGAACCTTGGTGACATGTCACCATGGGTGCCAGATCATAGTGGGAGCTCAGGCAGCCCACCTGTGCTGCAGTACACAGCACAGCTGCAGCCTGGGTCCTGGGATGTGAGGATGGCATGCAGTTGCTACATAAAGGGCCTGGACTTGCAGGCACTCCCCAACCAGTGGTTATTGTCGGTGATGGTAACTCAATGTGCCTGCAAGGCCTTAAACTTTATGCAGTACTTCCATGCTGACTGGCCGTGCCCACACTCCCACATTTGGCTTGACAGCCCCTCATACACCTGTGCATTGGAGCACCCACCCTATGTGAACTGCCTCTGCACCTCCACTTTGCCCCACAGTACCATAAGGTCCCCAGTCTCCTCCATCAATAAGCTCGGACCCTGGGAGGCATCCTAGATAAATGTGGATCCTGTGATGGCTGCCTGCAGTGCCCAGCACAGGGGCACAGCATGGGACTGGCAGCCATGCAGTGAAGCAATGCCTCACAGCACCTGCCGGGTCCAAGCATGCTGCTAGGGTTGCCTGTGGCCAGCTGGTCCCAGTGACCAGGAGCTGGCTGCAGCTGGGCCTGGGTGCTAGTAGGCCTGGCAATACCCTGCAGGGCTGGACATTGTGGCCCTGGCAGCTGTGCAACACTGTGGTGCCAAGGAGTAGCACTGGGGTCTAGGCAGGTTGTGCTGGGGGAGCCAATGGCCAGAAGTCACCCCAGGGCTCCAGACTGCCTGCAGGCTTTTAACTGGGGCTGCCATGGAGCTGGCCTAGCTCTGGGGCAGGAGAAGCTTCCAGCCCTGGGACCCTGGGGCTAGCCTGAGGTTGCCCCCTTTTGGCAGACCTGACTAGGAGTAAATTTGCTCCTGGTTGGTGTCTACACATGTATTATTGCACAATAACTACTTGTGAGTAAATTTACTACTTGCATATTCAGGTAGCAAATTTACTTGTGAGTAGTGTAGTTTATTGAGCTGTAAGTATGTGCATATGTAGAAGTACACACTTACTGTGCAATAAATTGCTCTACTGCACAGTAAAATGTCTTGTGTAGATGCAGCCTGTGTTTACCTCCTGGGGGTCTGGCTACACTGACACTGGACCTCCGGGAGCCTTGGCAGTGGGGGCTGAGCAGCAGCAACGTTAACTCTTTGCCTTATCGCAGCTACAGCCAAATGCCTGTATATTTGAAAGGCTGTGTAGAGACAGTTGAAGTAGCTCCAAGTAAACTAACTCAAGATTCAGAAGCAGTCTAGCCTTGGCAGTCTTGGGTTTACTTACAATTATTTTGGATTATGCTACATTGTATCACGGTGTGCAGTGTAGACCTATACAATGTCACTTGCAATGTTTAAAGTGCTACAGCAAGGTGTCTGCAGTCTGAATACTGTCAGGCCAGGTAGACAGGAAATTTCCAACTGTGTTTTATATGTTTGGCAAATCTGTAACACCATAAAGAAAACAGCATTGAAAAAACTTTTGCTGCAAAGGAAAGCACTTGCTTCCCAAGAAAAGCCCGTTCAAATGTATCTTATTTCTGGTGTGTGCCGTATGTTGGTGGAAGCTTGCTTGCTGCACCAAGGAGGGCTGGAGGGGCTCATAACAATACATTCTGCAGCACTCCCACAGATGTTTGTATGTAGGCAGAATGCCTAGAGTCACTGCCCATGGTGAGAGATGCCTTACTCCAAACATCTCAATATCACTGTAGCTCTTTGGGGCTAGATTGCAGTACAGCTCCCACACTTGGCCTTCAGAGGGGATTTCATCTCTTTTACTACAGAATGCATGTGTCTATGCATGTTCTTATGTGCACCTACACTTAATGCGCATTTGCCTAATCCACATTAAGATGATTGTTTATATGTGCACATGCTAAGGCACATTAATGTGGTAATGGGCCCAGCTTGGGACCACAGTTAGTTCCAAGTCCATTGGCATACATAGCATTATTGTGCCTTAGCACGTCTACATTTGAATTAAGGAGCTCTAGCACTTCATGCATAAATTTGATACCTGCTTTCTCAGGTATCAAATTTAGGTGAATAGCCTAAAATGGCCATTTTTAAGGTGCATTAAGGGTCTAGATCTGCACCCTTAATGTGCCTTAAAAATTAATAATGAGCCTTAAATTGGCACATGTAGACACACCCAATTTGTAGGATTATAGAACAGTGCTTGAAGGACCTGACATTGGATTCAGGCGGTCATACAGTCTACCTGTGGGCTCAGGGCAGGAACACCCCTCTCTAAACCATCCTAGATAAATTTCTGTCTAACCTGTACTTAGGAATTTACAGTCATAGAGCCCCTCTAGATAGTTGGGTTAGTGTTTCACAACCCTCACCTTTATAAAGGCCTTCCTAAAATGTAACCTAAACTTTCCTTAGTGCAATTTCAGCCTATTACTTTTGGTTCTCTTCCCTGTGGACACAGGACAGTTGATCAACATCATCTCTAGAGCACCTCTTTTTTGTACTGGAAGGCTGTTATCGAATACTTTCCAAATGTTCTTTCTTCCAGACTTAAATACTCCCAGTTCCTCCAACCTCTTCTCACAGATCAAGTTTTATAGACCTACAGTCGTTTTGGTTACTCTTCTCTGGACTCTGGACTCTTTCTAACTGGTCCACATTTTTCTTGTAGTGCAGTACCCAAAACCTGCACGCATAACTCAAAGTGAGGCTTCCCCAATGCTGAACAAAATAGAAGAGCAGCTTCCTGTGGCATGCATATGACACTCAATATGCTATTGCAAAATCTAGAACTCTAGGTTCCAGAATGATATCTTTTATTAGACCAACAGAAATTGCAAAAAAATATATATATTTTTTGCGATTTAAAAAGTATTATTTTGGAACCAAGAATTGTAGATTTTTATATTTCTTTTTGTCTCAGACCAGCATGGCTACTACATACATCCCTCAGCATGCTATTAGCCTTTTTTTGCAACAATAGGACACTGTTGACTTATGCCAGCTACAACCTGCTATGACTCCCAGGCATTTCTGCAGTTCTGCAGCCTAGCCAGTCTTTCCCTATTTTGCATTTTTGTAGTTGCTTGTGTCTAAGTGCAAACTGCTATATGTATTCCAATTGAATTTCATCCAATTTATTTCAGACTGTTTTTTTCCAGTTTATCAAGGTCATTTGAAATCCTAGTCTTGTCCTCCAAAGTGTCTGCTACTCCACCCAACTCGGTGTCCTCCAGATAAGCATACATTATTTTCCTAGAGATTATTGTTCATTTTCAGAGGTATGAATATATCATGCTGTATCTCAGCTGACCTCTTTGGGCAATGGATTCAAGCCTGAATCACATCAGAATGGGTTTGCAAAAGGTTTTCATTTTAATTTGAAATAAAAATGTTCATCTCCATGGGCTAGGTAGCTTGTCACATGCCCTGTGGCTCATCACTTGCTCAGCCTGCGGATACCTCCAGGAGTTCCCTCATTACTGAAGCTGGTTGCATTTGTTTAAGGTTATCTGCGTGATATGTCAAATGGTTTGCTGCTGCTGTGCCAGTGATTTGTGAGGCCAAAAATCCTGGGTGTCAGCACATCACAGAAGTAGCTAAACTTGGACACATCAAGAACTAAGCTTAAAAATCTCCCTGGCCAGAGTAATTTGTTTTCATAAAGGAGACAAAGAATATATGATCATACTATTTTTTAATGCATCTCATTGTTAAGTCCCTGATTTTAAGGAAAAAAGAGGTGTTTTTTTAGTTGCTGTTTCACGTCTTGCTTGAAAGCAAGTTATAAACAAGCCCATTTAAATATTTGCATTATGTGGATTCTTGCAGCTCTATATATTTATCTGAGTGGAAACCCCTTCTGTTTAGACAACATCTGACCCTTCCCAAGGTTTGTTTTGGAGTCCTGGTCATTGCAAGAAGTGTTCTCTATGTCCATAGTGTAAGGCCACAATTCCTCAATCAGATCCACAATGTTTAGATGACTGTTCTGCTCCGATCAATCATACATAGTTGTTATGATATAATCAGGACCATTCCTCCAGTAAACAGAGCTATATCCTTAACATGCAGTGTAGACACAGTTAAAAAATAGAAAGAGTTCTTAGCTACATTACTGGAGTTCTTATAAGGCACAAGCAGAAGCGTAACTAGCAAGGTTTGCATTGGGGGAGGGAAAGCACGCAGGAAGGTGTTGTTGAGCACAGGAGGGGAGGGGGTGCCAAGGGCTAGGAGTGAGAGGAGACTTCCAGCTTTGGGGACTGCTACTACCACAAAGGCTAGGGATAGAAATTAGACGTAAACTGATATAAGTGATTAGAAACTGGTTCAAAGCTGTAACACGACAGAAGTTCAGTGCACATAAACCACTTTCAAAATGGCTAAAACTGGTTTAAGATAAATCTGGATGGATGTAGTATCAGATTTGATTGATTTAGGTTAAATCAGTTTATTGAACTTGCATTCCAGCTCCCTTCTGGATTCATAGTGTCATCGTTTCTAGGGTTGGAAGGGACCTGAACGGCTTGCCAAGTCCCACCCCCTGCCCTAGGCAGGAACAAGTGCTGGGGTCATAATACCCCAGCCAAATATCTATCCAACCTTCTGTTGAAGACCCCCAAGGTAGGAGTGAGCACCCCCTCCCTTGGAAGCCCATTCCATAGCCTGGCAGCCCTAACCATAAAGTAATGCCTCCTGATATCAAGCCTGAACCTGCTCTCAATCAAATTGTGGCCATTATTCCTTGTTATCCCAGGTGGTGCCCGGGGAAACAGAGCCTCACCTATTTTCTGCTGGTCCCCCTGGTGAGTTTATAGATGGCCACCAGATCCCCTCTCAGTCTTCTCTTGTAGATGTTGAACAGATTCAGGCCCTTTAGTCTATCTTCATAGGGCCTGGCTTGCTGCCCATTAACCATACGAGTGGCCCTCCTCTGGACCCTCTCAAGGTTAGCCACATCCTTCTTGAAGCCCAGAACTGGATGCAGTACTCAAGTTAACTCACAGTCCTCCAGAATCCCAGGATGCTTTGCACCTCTCTCACCCCCTCACAGGGTGGGCAGGCTAGCCTGTCTTCTCTGGCAAAGCAGGGAGGCATGCTCTAGTGTCCCTTGACTACTGACCTGGGCCACTGCAGGATGTGACTGCATTTCTGAAATAAAAAGTGAATGTCTGTTCACTTGCTTATTTGTTCAGTCTATGCAGCTTAGATTAACTTGCGAAGATTGAATCAATTCAGTCTTCAGCAGAGAGGGACCATTAATTTGACAGTGCCTGGTAAAAGGAGTGATTAAAATTCCATGCAGCTGTTTTGGAAATTAATTGATGAAGGCCTTCTCAAGCAAATACATAAACATGCTTTCATCAGAGCTTTGCTTTGTTGAAACCTAAATGTTGAGGAGGTTCCTGTCCTTCAGCTTAGGCATTTGTAATGTTAGTTTAGTAACTTTTTGCTTTGTCAGTCTGTGTTCTCCATTGAATTGGAATTGCTGTACCATACAACTGTTCAGCCTACTTTTGTACTACTTACATAGGCAAAATGTCCATTTCCACTGAAGAATTATTTGAAGGACATAGCTTTTATGCATTCCTAGTGCTACAATGGGGAGCATTTGCATAGCTGAAGGGTCCCTGAGACCTTCATCACCAGTTCTGTTTTCTGCGAAATAATGTTCACTTTCTCCTGTTGGCATATGAGGCCTTGATCTTCATGACAGCAGAAGAAACTACCGTTTTTTTTCTTTTGACTGATGAACAATGATGGATAGTATTGCAGACAGAGTGCAGCCAGTAGTTTGTCAGCTTGTTGGTATATAATTGTTATTTAAAATGGGGATACATTATGAAAAGTTTTGAAAGTAGAAATAAGTAGCTGGTGCAGCATTATTCTAAGTGGACTTAAGGAGGGCTATTATATTGGAATTTCTCAAGGTCAGAGAGGAGCACGTTGCAATAGACATGAGATGGTGAAAGCCTGCACAAGTTTTAGCTCCACAGACTGAGAATAGTCCAAGTCTTAGACATGAAGAAAGAAGAAGCAAAATGTAGATCTCCATGATACATGTGGGTCTGGAGGGATTATGAAATTCAAAAGAGCCTGAACCACAGTAGAGGAAGAATAACAGTGTTGTCAATAGTATCTAAGAAGGGAGAGAGGGGACGTTTGTGAGAATAATGGTCAAGGGCTTAATTATGTGTTGATTGAAGGTTGGATGCCTAGAAGATACTGCAAAGAGAGGCTGAGAGTTTGGTTTGGGTGGAAGGATGCATGTCTGGAATAAAGAGATAGGTCTGTGGGCCATCAGTAGAGACGTGGTAGTTAAAGCTAAGTTTTTTGAAAAGAAAAAAAGCATTATTTGTGTACTGTGACGTGTAGGCATCTCCACTTATCAGAGGAGTTGTTCTTTGGACATGAGATAGTGCTGAGTGGTGTATCTACATGTGCAAATGCTCATGGGTGGGTTTACTCCAGAGTAATTTATGGGTGAGTTTACTCCAGAGTAATTTACTCTAGAGTAAACACACTCTGGGCAGGCATCTACATGCACACCCATTTGGGAGCAGATTTGCTGCTCATGGCAGCAGTCTGCTCTCACCCCCTCAGGTCTTGCACTAGCCCCCTGCAGCAACCAGAAGCTGGAGGCTCTGGCCAAACCTGCCTGTGACTGGTGGCCATCTTTAAAAGGCAGCCCCACACCCTGCTCCTTGGCCACCTGCTTTCCTGGCCTGGAGCAGCCTGCAGAGCACTGTTTGAGTACGCTGCAGCATTGTTGTCAAAGCCTGTGCCTACCATGCTATGGCTGCTCTACTCGTAGGCCCCAGGAGTGATGCCCAGCACCCCAAGCTTCTGCTAAGCACCCTGATTGCCCTGTTGCCCTGCCACAGTGACTGCTGCCTGGTCCAGGACAGTTTCAGCCCGGGGAGCTTCCCCCACCTCCCCACCTTGTGGCACGGCTGCCTGACCAAGCTCACAATGTTGTCTTAGGCCTCCTACCACTGCACTGCTTCCTCCCACTTCCTGTGCTGCCACATGGCACCTGGACACCATCACCAGGACCATCTACTACCTCCTCAGGCTCCAGCCCCACTGCCTGTGAGCCGCCCAGCCATCCTGAAATGGAGGCTGCAGGTAGGCTACCTGGACAGCTGGCTCTGGATCCCCTCCCCATCATGCATCCCAGCACCACGTTCCCTGTGAACAGTTCTCAGGATAGCACTTTATTCCCCTCCACAAATACAGACCCTCACCCCACTTCCCTCCATCACAAGAAAGCCCTTCCCCTCTCCCTTCACCACACCAGATCCTGTCCTCTCCTCCCTCCTCCCTACAGAGCCCCTCTACCACTCACCCCATCCACCACCTCTTCCCCTTGCAGACCCTGTCCAGTGTGTGCTGTTTGTGCCCTCCCAGGGTGGGGGTCATTGGGCACCTAAGGGGTGGAACCTGGAGACAAGTGTTCAGCACCCCAGCCTCTGGATGCACCCCTGTGGGTATGCATGCCATAGTAAGGCTGGTAGGCAGGGTGTTTGCCCAGGGGCAATGGCAGCCAGTGCTATGCTTGTGTGGGGGGCTCCACATCCTGCAGCCAGCAGGTTGGGGCACCATCCTGGCCCTTCCACAGGCAGTTCCTGCTCTTGGCCTGCATGAAACTGGGGTGAGCGGCAGAGCTGGACCCAGGGGCAAGGGGGTGGCTGGGTGGTGGGGGCCCCAGGACAGCAGTGGGGGCCAGGGCAACGGCTCCTGGCTGGTGAAGTTGTTGTTGCACCTCAGCCCAGGCCCACATGGAGGCTTGTGCCTGGGCCACAGGCAGTTGCCGGGGGGGCAGGGTTATGGTCAGTGGTTCGGCAGTGGGTGTCAAGAAGGTGACCACCAGGGCCAGGAGGGTATCCAGTACCCAGGGTCCTCCTCCATGGGGTTCACTGCCCTGACCACCAGGAAAGCTTGCTATTCCTGGGCCTCCAGGTATCTCTCCTCCAGGGCCAGAAGCCTGTCCCAGAACTTCTGGTCTGCCTGGCCCCTCTGCTGGGCCCTCTCCTCCTTGTGTGCATTGCACTCCTGATTGCAGGTGATGTCTTCCACGTGCCAAACCTGTGAGTCTGCTAGGTGCTCCTCAGCCACTGTGACTACCTGATCCAGCAGGTCAGTTTGATCCTGGGTCCTGCATTGCTGGAGCTGGCACACACACAGGGTGCCAGCCAAGACTGATGGTGACCCTGAAGGTACATCCAAGCTGCCAACTGGTACCTCTCCTCTGTGTGCAGCTGTGTGCCCTCAGAGCTAGGAGAATAAGACTGTCTGTGAGAGTTTGCAACATTTCTGAGATACAGTGCTCCATGTCAGGAGGCTGTGCACTGCCCAGCCTCAGATTAGGGATCCTATATGCTTGGGTGCCCAGAGACCATGGAAAGTTGCCCCCTGTCTCCACTCACTCCACATTGGCAGGTGAGACCAGGTGTCCGCAAGTAGCCTGCCTTGCCTACCCCCTTCCAAGGCTAGGACAGGCCTGGCTCCTGGCAGTGCCTGCTGCCATGGCTCCAGAGCCATTCCCCTCACTTCTCCTGTAGGCTAGCCTGTGTCCTGTGCTGCCTCCAAGCCCACAGCACCTGGGATCGGGGGTGAGGGACTCCCAGATAACTGGGATGCGGAGCTGCTGGCACCCCCACCCTCCCCCCAGAGGACCTCTCCGGGGAGGCATCCTAGGGCCAGCCCCTCCCTCACCCACCCCATGCCAGCTCTGCACCCTGAGCATGCCTCTGCTGAGAGTGTCCTGGGCATATCTCGGGCATGCTTCAGGTGCACCTGCAAACCTGGTGTAGGACTCTGAGCTTTGATGGTTCAGAAAGCAAGCCCACCCTGCCCCAAAACCTCTGCCACTGCCTGGAGGACTACCTGTGACTGCATTACATGTCCCTGCCCCCCACAGCCAAGTATAACATTGCCACTGGTATCACTACATTTGTCCACATGTGAAAGACCCCTGCCTACCTAGCTGCAGGGGCACAGGCTGCTTCTTAAAAGTTTTGAACCACTTCCCACCTCCCTGCCTGCTGTGTGGTAGGGAGGAACCTGGGGCCAAGGGAGTGCAGCCAGGCCAGGCAGGGAGAGACGGGGGCAGGGCCAGAGCTCAGGCCGTGAGATATGGGTCTCCCAGCCCAAGCCCCATGACCATGGAGCTTAGGCTGGGACATAAGCATCTCCCAGCAGCATCCGCACAGTCATGGAGCCAGCGCTGGGAGCTCTCTGCTGGGAGGGGCTGGAAAGCTTATTCTCCTTCCAGCTCCATGTGCCTGGGTGGGGACAATGTCCCCCTGCCCTGACAGGAGGCAGCTTCCAGTCCCCTTCTGATCACAACTGTGACTGCAGAGTGGGGGCTGGGAGCTTGTTCCCAGCCCCAACTCTGCAATCAGGGAGCTGGGGCTGAGAACAGGCTGGGAGCTGGGGCTGGGAACAAGCTCCACAGCCGTCACTCCGTGATTGCAATTGTGATTGTGGAGCAGGGCCTGGGAGCTCCTTGCATGGGGACAGTTCCCCACCTAGCCTGGAGCTGGCTGGGACCTGCCCCTGACAGGCTACATGAGGAAGCACTTACAGCCTGAAGGTGCCTAGGGACTGTACTGTTGTGAGCAGTCCACAGCCAGCTCCAGGCTGCATATGTAGACTTCCCTGTGCAGCCCAAATGGGAACTGTTCCAGTCAGGGGCAGGTCCCAATCCCAAGCCTCGACTGGGTGATCAAAACATGGGGCTTGGAAGGAGTTGCAGGGGTTGGGTAGGTCCTAGCCCCCTGCCCTGATCTGTCTCCTGGCCCAGTGCTCCCTGCCAGCCCCTGGACTAGCACCCAGGTGGAGCCTGGAGCTTCGCCCGGTGGCAGCAGCAGCCCACTGCAGGGCTGCCGGGAACTAGGTGCAACTCTGCTCCCTAATTCCTGCATGTGTAGGCACCTACCCAAAAAGCCTTAATCTGGAGTTGCTTACTGCACAGGAAACGTAAGCTGGAGTAAATGCATACGTAGATGCCCACTGAGAGAGAGACAATGAGAGAATTCTATGGAAACACTGCAAGTATAGTTTCTTTTAATAGGCTTTATATATATCTATATCTATATCTATAGTTTTATGTTGTATCTGATTAGATTCAGTTCCTAAGATTAACTCAGTTTAAGCACATATTTTAAGAGCTGGGTTCCACTTCATCTGATGAAGCTTTGGATTCCAAGTAAGAACGTATTGTATAGCGGACAACCTCCTAGGCCATCCAGCACCTGTAGAAAATCACAGGGAAAATAGAAACATAGGGCTGGAAGAGACCAAGAAAAGTCATGTAGTCCCCTTTGTCATGTAGTCCCCAATATATCTGCAGTATCCCCAACAGATGTTTGATTTGAGAAAGAGAAGATTTGTATTAAAGGATTTATAAATGAATCCTAATCTTTCATGCTTCTCTTTAAATACTGATGTTTCATTATTTTGCCTTTTGTCTAAGAAGATATTTAATCTCCTAGGCTTAAAACAGTAGCTCAGAAAAATAATCAGTTCAGGAGGAAAAAATGTTGATACACTCTGGCCTTTCAATATTTAATGAGATTCTATAAATAATTTTCCTTTTCACATAACCAATTTGGAGATAAACAATCTTAAATAAGTTTAAATGGCCAAAGAGATGTTATTTCTTCCCTGTTCTACACAAGTAAATACAAAAAACAAAAAGTTACCAGGAATGAAAAAGTGACTGAGAAATTTGAGAATTTAGGTGACTGTAGTATAGCTGCACTGCCGTATTTAAATACTGCTGAATATTTACAATGCAGTTATTGAACATGCTCTTATGCTACTAATTTTTTCTGAACATGTTCTTAATCAAAGACAGGACTTTTCTCCTTATAACAGAAGAAAATGAATATTTAAAGTATGTAGCTTTAAAGTATTATTGAGCTACATGAAATCATTACATATAGACTTATCTGGATCACTGTAAGTCCTCTTCTTGTCTTAAAAATAGAATAATCAAGAAATTCTCTTATGACCACAGTGAGGAGTATTTCAGTACCTCAGTTAAACATTATTTTTCCTTGGGACTTTATCTTTGTTTGTCTTTTGGGGCCCACACAGAACTAAAAGTTAAGAAAATGTCCC
Source organism: Caiman crocodilus (assembly GCA_030014935.1). Lineage (NCBI taxonomy): Eukaryota > Metazoa > Chordata > Crocodylia > Alligatoridae > Caiman > Caiman crocodilus. Next base: position 47,630,554 of record JAGPOW010003395.1, on the reverse strand, counting down.
TTTGTGAGAATCAACAGAAAAAATAATTTGACAAAAAGATGAACTGCAATTATGGGGTAGAAGGCAATCCTTGAAATAACTTTTATTTAGTTATAAAAACTAGTTCTAAAATATCTGATCCATTGCCAGAGTGTGTGCATGGGCATGTGCATGTGTTATCATGACATGATAGAAGAATCTTGCTTTAAGGACCAAGACCCCCAGTTCAGCCAGATGATTTAACCATGTGAGAATTTCAGATGTTTCATATTAGCAAGCTAAGAGGCCAGACCCTGGAAACTGCAATAGTCTAGAGGTGTCCATCTCATAAGCCCCAGGCCTTATCTGGTGAGACTGGCTGCACAGATGGCATAGGGGGCTGACCTGGGGTGTGTTCTGCATACAGTGCACTGCTGGACCAGCTCTGTACACTGACTCTGGCACACATGGACAGCCTGAGGCCCTATCCAGCCCCAGAGTCAGCATACACAGTCAATTTGGCCGGATGACACATAGTGTGTGCCCTGGATCACACCCCACGCAGCACCTGTGGCACCAGGCTCAGCCTGAGCACCACACCAGCTCCTCAAACCACATGTGGCACATGGGGTTGATTCAAGACCTATGGACAGCCAATCATAGGGCTCTATGGGCTGGATCTGGCCTGCTGGCCCATTGTCTGACACCTCTGCTATACTCCATTAATTCCCGAGTACCTTTACAAGATCGGGTATAGCTCACCTATAACTCTGTAGTAAGAGAGACAGGAAGTGAACATAGAAAACGATACTCTCTAAGCATGAAGGACCAAGTGCCTAGGGTGTGTATGTGTGACTATTCCACCTTGTTCAAGTTCCTGAAAATACATTAATGAAACTGCTTTTTCAATATGCCAGCACCTGACCTTTAATATTCATCCTTAATATTGATCTAAAAAAATAGCAAGGAGGAGGAGCACCCACACACCTTTTGCATTAACTGTTTTCTTTCAGGCATGTACTCAATGGGTGCATCTAGACAAGCGTGCATGTGCCTGTTATGGTGTCTCAAAGCAGGTTAAGATGCTGCAAGGGGCATGCTAGGAACAAAAAAATGTTTCCTATGCAAAAAAATGTTCCATGTGCTGCATATTTGATACCAGGATGCATGATTTATCCCCACTCTAAATGTAATACCAGAAACCCCAGTGTCAAAAAAACACACACCTGAAAAAAGCAGCACAGGGTACGCTCCTGGAGCATGCCCCTAAAGCAACCAGAGGCTGGGTCCTCAAGAGAATCTCTATGGCTGCCCTATGCCCTGCTGCTCCAGCCTGCTGCCTCAGCATACTGGGGCAAACAGGAGCGGGCAAGGCTGCAGCAGTGAATTGGACCTGGGTGCTGTCCCAAGTAAGGAGGGACGTGGGAGTTGGGGGTCTGTAAGGGTGGGGGGACTGTGTCGGGGTGGGAAGGACTGCTTGGGAGGGATGGATCCCCCGCCCGCCCTGCACAGCCCACAGCTCCCCCTGCAGCAGCAGCGGGAGCTGGCCTGGCCCAGCCTGGGGGCGTGCAGCTTCTGCCTGTGGTGCTGGAAGCCCCAGGTGACAACAGAAGCTGGCCTGGTTCTGTCCAGGGGCACATGGGCTGAGCCAGGCTGTTGCCACATGCAGCTACCAGTCTAAGGCGGTCCCCGTGCCACCAGGGATCTCTGCCAGAAGCAAACATGAGCACCCAGATGGCTGCCACTGCTGCTGAGGGAGGGCTGTGGCCCATGCAGGGAAGCTGTGGGCCATGTGGGAGGGGCGGGCAGAAGACCCATCCCTCCTGAACAGTCCTCCCTACTTGCACAGTCCCTCCTACCCCTATGCAGTCCCCCCATACCCACAAACTCCCCCACAACCCACCCACAAGCCATCCCGACAAACCCTCCACCAACAAACCCCACACCACCCCAAACTCCCACACAACATGCTGCAGAGGGGCTGGCTGGGGCATGAGGGTGCTAGGTGAGGCTAGCTGTCAGGCAGCCCCTGCACTGTAACACCCTCATGCTCTGGCCTGCCCCATTCACCAGCTACACATACTTTTCAGCGCATGTAACTACTCTGCTGTTGGACAGTACTAGTCCAAGAAACAGTACTATCCTACAGCTGAGTTAATTATTTCACTGCACCCTAATAGGGGTGTATGGGTAAATGGTGATGCTTTACTGTGAAGCTAAGAAGACAGCTCCACAGTAAGACGCACGTGTAAATGGATTCTGTGTTTCACTAACTATAACTGCTGATTTGAGTTCTCCTTTGGGGATTTTCTTTGTTGTGTGGAAGGGATTCTTCTGACAGCTCATAGTGTGCTGAGGATCAGCCTCTGGATGAAAAATAGGGACAAATGGTGCCACAGCATTACCATCTTCCCTTCATTCCAGGGCATTTTGGTCTTGACATCATTACAGATCTAATAGCTCAAAACCTGCTTTGGGTGAAGAAGTGTTGCAATTGTAAGAGATTCTGTTGCAAGAGATCCTACTACTTTTTACCATCAGTCTGGAAACATGCTATTCAGCAGGTTATAAACGCACATGCTGCCTCATTGCTAGATGTTGGTGTCCTTCCTTTGCATCACATGCAGATAGGAAACAATCTAGATTACAACCTGGTTCTTGCATCAGTTACTGTTCTACACCTCCTTGTTAAAGCAAATAGAGTTATTTCCCTGTATGTGTGCAGTCTTCAAGCTACTAAATTCCTTCCATTTGATAGTATAGGTCACCATAAGCAACAGCCAGTCAAGCCTAGGGGAAAAAGCTAGCAGCATCCATTTCAGGAAAGGCATTATTATAGCATAGCAGTAATTTGTCATAGAAGTGGGATAACAACATTAATATGCTTGGCACAAAGAAGTCCTCACCTTCATATTGGGTTGTTTTGTATGCTGCTGATGTCCCACATAAAATCCCTTCTTAAGCTGTGAAAATCCTTATAATAGGGACATACATATTGCAGAAATGAGGGAAGGAATTTGAGAAATCCACTCATTTGTCTTCCCCTTGAAATGAGAGTGTTTTCCTAGAACCATAACGAGGGCAGAAGCAGCATTGGTTGGTGAACAATATTATATTGCTTGTATCTCACTGGAACTGTTTATACCTTATAAAGCAGTTTTGTAAGGGATTTGGATGCTCTGTTTTCACTCGTGAGGACTGGGTGTCCAGATCACTTGTGCAACATGGAAAATTTCTATGTTACGGAATACAGTGATAATGTATTCAATACACCTGCTCAACCCATGTATTTAAATAGGTGATGGAGGTCAAGAGCCTGGGCCAGACTGATAGCTAGTGTAAATTTCTGTAGCATTATTGAAGGCAGGAGAGATTTGTACCTTATAAACTAACTAAATTAGATGCATAAGCTTACATAAGCAGCAGCTTGCTTCATCAGCTGCTACAAAGGGACTGAACGGAAAGCAGTGATTAGAATACAAAGGATAAAGAAGGGGGAGGAAAAAGGAGAAGGCACTGCTGGGAGAAGCAAGGTAGGTAAAAGACAAGGAAACAAAGCAGTTAAACCACAGAGGGGCATAGGTGTTATAAATGTGAATCCAGTTAATGGGCTAAAAATCCACAATCTTGGTTTAGATCATACTTAATTTGAGTCAGTCCATGGATTATTTTTTGTTTTACGCTTTCCTGTTCAAATTGTTTTAAAGTTTTGCTGTCGAAGAGCAGTTACACTGAGGACAACAATTGATGTCCAGAGAAATTAAAGGATTCTGCCACAGGCTTGTGTCTCTTTCTGGAAGTGAGGTCAAACTGGTGTCCATTCATCTCTCACATAAGGATCGCCCTGTCCATCCAGTGTACACAGCACAGGGGCACTGAAAGCAGGTGGTGATGTATATGGTGTTGGGAGAGGGGCGGGTGAGTGAACCTTGGATGTTATAATCCATGTTATTTAGTCCTTTGATGATGTGGTCTTTGTTGATGAGGAGGAAGAGCTGGTATCTGAGTCCAGAGCAAGGGCTGATGCATTTATGAGAATAGGAGTTAGGTAGTCTGTTACTGGGGAGATGACATCTGTGGCTGGGGAACCATCACTGGTTTAAAGTGCCCTTCTGTGGTCTACATTTGGCAGATGGGTGTGAAAACTTATGCATCTCTGATTTATTTAGTCTATAAGGTGCAAATCTACTGTGCCTTCTGAACTCTGCCATGTTCAAGTGTAAGATGTTGTAACTACACTTCCCCTGCATGTTTGCCCAGAGTATAGCTGGGTAGATTTTTTTTTTTTGTGGTAGGAAGTTTTCCAAGCAGTGGAGGTTGGGGAGGCCAAGAACTGTTCATGAACTTAGGTATTTAGCAAATACTGCTAATTAGAAAAAAAAAACTGAAAGGGCATTAAAAAATTTGGAAGGATTTAATTTCAACATTTTCTAAGTGAAATGTTTATCATAGAAATCCCCAAATATTTAATACTGACATTTTTAAAGTTACACTTTTCAGCTTTTTCTGTCACATGTCCAGTTTTGCTTAAGAATTGAATTAGATTGCACAAGAAACTTTGTTAGATATTATAACCTGAAAATGAAACTAAAACAGGTTGGTTGGTTGCAGATGTTAAAAAACACCTGTGCTTCACTGGAAGCACCAGCATGTTACCTCAGCCTGGCTTTGCAGAGTCTGCATAGATTGGGCACTTCAGCAGGGCTGTTTGGTGCTTTTCGCTGAAGCTGACTGAATCAGCAATTAGATAAAAGTTCCAAAAAAGTCCCACTAAAGCACCCCATCTATAATGATGCTGCAAAGCTGAGTCCAGCTAAGGCGCTGCCTCTTCTGAGGATGTGGTGGGCTTGGCATGAGAGTACACCAAGTTTAAATAAGGCCCCATTTTTGGTTTGTTTGTTTTTTAAAATTAATGTCTGCAAGGAACGTTTGATTCAGGTTAAACAAAATTAATCACGTTCTTTTCATTTTGATGAAAATTCCAAAACATTTCCATTTTGGTTCACCCATGCATGCACCCTGCACCAGTACAGGCTGAGGACTGACTGGCTAAGCAGCCGCTCTGCAGAAGAAGACCTAGGGATTACAGTGGACAACAAGCTGAATGAACCAACAGCATGCCCTTGTTGTCAAGAAGGATAATGGCATATTGGAGTGCATTAGTACGAGTGTTGCCAGAAGATCAAGGGAAGTGACTGTTCTCCTCTATTCAGCACTGGTGAGGCCACATATGGAGGCCTCATGTGGAGTCCTGTGTCCAATTTTGGGCCCTCCACTATAGAAAGGATGTAGATAAATTGGAGAGACTACAGTGGAGGGCAACCAAAATGGTTAGAGGGCTGAGGCACATGACTTGTGAGGAGAGGCTGAAGGAACTGGCATTGGCGACACATAGGGGGTGCACATACACCCCCTGAAATTGGCCACCACCCACGCTGCTGGTGGCGTCTGTGGGTGGTCGCCAATCGCTGCTTGCCCCCCAACCCCAGCTGTCACTCAGCCTGCCCTCACCGCAGATGTCACCATGGCCACCTGCAAGCAGTCCCCGCTCACTGCTAACACCTGTGGGTAGTTGCCGTGACCCGCCAGCCTCAGGAGGCATGAGTCATTCATGGGAACTGATGTGACAAGTGGGACTCTTCTGACCCGTCACAATACTGGCCACCCACCTGCCATGCAAGTTGACAATTAAGTTGTCGATTAGGCGGGAGGCTGCCCTTCAAATGCCCAGTGACATGAGCAGTATGTACACACTCCGACCTCACCTTACATGTGATCCATGTATCACACTGTGTGATGACTCTCCAGCTCAAGGCCAGGTCAAACTGGGCACACACACGCACGCACACACATGCACACACTGCTGCCTCTCTCATTGAGGGCCCCTTGAACTCCACTGGCTCTCACCCGGTCTCTTTCACACCACCCTATCCAGGGCTCATACTGCCCTGCTCCCATGAGCGACCCCCAGTGTGCCATCAAGCTTTGTGCTCCATCCTTTGGTCAGCCCTGGAGCAGTCTTTTGGGGCGCTCCTGTGACCCTCACCTGAACAGGACTGAGCGATTACTCAACCATGGGCCTACTTCACCGACTCCACCCCTATGCTGGGGCCTAGGGTCTTCCATTCAGACAGGTTCAGGTGCTTCTTCACCTAAGCATGCCTGACCTCCACTCTGCCCTCTCCACAGGGCTGCAACTCACTCGCCCCACTCTCAGGACCTCAACTCTCTTCTTGCCCCTCTTTGAGGCTCCATGGTCTTACAACCAACAGGCTCAGGTGCCCCATATGGCCGTGCCTGGCCCCACTACTACTCTACGGGGTCTTGCACCCCAACAAGCTCGAGTGCCCCATATGGGTGTGCCTGGCTTTGTCTCCCTCTGTTGTTGTAACCCACTGAGCGGTGGGAGCAGGGGTTTAGGTGCCATGATGCACCTTATACCACGGAGAGTCTCGGTCCTGGTATTTGAGCGGGCCTGCCCTGCCACAGGCAGGTCCACCAGGCCTCCCTATCCTGGCAGAGTGCAGTTTTAAGTCAAGCCCAGGATTTCTGAAGCTTCCTCCACCACACTGGGCTTATTTCGCCTAAAGAAGAGAAGACTGAGGCGGGATTTAATATCGGCCTTCAACTACCTGAAGTGTGGTTACAAAATGGATGGATATAGAATCTTCTTGGTGGCAGGTGCCAGAACAAGGAGTAATGGTCTCAAGTTGCAGCAAGGGAAGTTTAGGTTAAATACTAAGAAAACTTCTCACTAGGAGGGTGGTGAAGCACTGGAACAGGCTCCCCAGAGAGGTTGTAAAATGTCCATCTTTGTAGGTTTTTAAGCCCTGGGTAGACAAAGTCTGAGATGATCTAGTTGAGGCTGGTCCTGCTTTGAGGAGGGGGTTGGACTAGATGACTTCTGGGGGTCCCTTGAAACCCTAATTTTCTATGATTCTATGATTTTTGTTTGCCTAATTGTTTTGGTCCAGTCACAGTTCTTCTCCTGAGATTACCTGCCTCTGAGAAATAATTTTGAAAATTCCTGACACCTGGTACAAAGATAAAAAATTTTTTGCTTCAGTATTTTTATGAGCCCAAGAGCTAAAATGTCTGTGATGGATGATTTATTATGTCTCCAGACAGTAGGAGAAGACTAACGGAGACAAGAAAACAACCCCAACCCTGACCTCCATGTTGTGACAGTGTTTTAACAAGGGGCTCCCTACAGCCCCCTCTAGCACCTCCTTGCTAATTTGTACCTAGCAGAGAAAAGATATAAATCCAGTAGTGAGAAAGGCAAAACCATCCTCAGAGCAAACAGTTAAAAATAACATGCATATTCTCCATTCTGCTGATATTACTGACCTTGTAGCACTTCAGTCAAGTATATGGACAAATAAATCTGAGCGCTGCTGCTATTTGTTACGCTCCTAGCAACAAAAAATGCAAAATAGTCCTGAGAGAGAAAGATTATTTCATTCTTCTGTAATTTGGGTGACTTCTACCCTTAATACTTAAAGTACAATAGTTTTATTTATGGTACATGCATTTGCAATGAAGACTGAATTTTGGAGATGCTCAAGCCCATTAAGATGCTGCAACCTATTGTAAATGAAGCTGTGGAGGTTAGGAGTCAATTCATCTTGCTGTCCCTTTAAAGTTAAGAGAGGTGGGATTGGGAGGGCAAATGGAGTTTGAGTGGCAGTTGATTTTCCCTTCTACCCCCTGAACCATTCAATCTGCAACTGGGTTGACAGAAAGTGGACTGCATGACAGTGAAGGAAAGAAAGGTGCGAAGAAGAGCGTGCTGGGGTGGCTTGGAGAGAAGTTTTAATGGTAAAAGAGTAGCCAGAAGGCTGCCTTCAGACACATTAAGGCTGGTGGCTGGAGGCAAGGCTGAGGAAAGTGTGGAGGTCAAGGCTGAGGAAAGTGTGGAGGTCATGATGCTGGTTAAGAGGGTTATGAAACAGGTTGCGGGACTAATACAGGAGAACCACAATACAAGCTGAAAGAGTAATATGTGAGTTGTGCTTGGGCAAAACTTCTAGGACTGGTTTAATCTCATACTGGTTGCAGCCCCAGTCTATGCCATGTCTAGGGAAAGGGGTGGTTGGAGGGCTGCTGAGTAAATTCCCGCTGTCAAAACAGCCTGTCTGATGGGGTCACAGTTTGTACAGATGGTATGATGCGCTTTGGTTACCAGACAGGCCCTGCAGATCCATGTTCAGATTGTATAAAAGGGGAATAAAGTCATTGCTTCTATTGTCACTTCTGGGCCAAATCAATACTATGGGCCTGAATGTCTTGTCTTAAAACAATGTATTAGTTTAAGTGCTGTCACTGGTCCCAATGTGGGTTTCACCTCTGCTCACTGAGATCTGTTTCTGTTGTCCATGTTAGTATAGCAGAGTCAGCCTTAGGGGTAGGTGATGTGGGTGCCTGCCCAGGGTGACATGGTGAGGGGGTGCCAAATGCACAAACACACCCACACACACGTGAAGTAGACCGTGCTAACAACAGCACGCTCCCCCTGCCCTGCCCTAAGTGACGTCCACCCCAGGCAGGACTGCTGCCCAACCCAGCCTGCCACCCCTGTCCCCAGCTGCTGCTCAGGTGGAGAGGGGCCAGGCACATGTGGGTGGGATGGCACCCACTCCAGTCTGCCCACCTTGCTCCTGCCTGCAGCAACACCACTGCCTGGGGTGGTGCCAAAATACAAATTCACCTCGGCCCCATTTTCCCTAATGCCAGCTCTGAGTACCAGCAACTATAAAAGGCAATATGTGAACTTCCAGGATACTTTATTATTGTCTACTGTAGAACCACCACCTCCTGTCTTGCCTCTTGGAGACAGATGCCAGGTAGAGGTGGAGGCAGGACAGCAGAACTTGCCATGATGGTTAGAGAGAGATCCTGTTGCTTTTGTCTTTGTTTTTGATGTGGCATCTAGCATCTGTCACATGATTTGCCAAGTGTTTTGTCTTATGTACTTTGTTCTGTTCCAGTCTGTGCTTCATGATGTCTCTGAAAGCAAATGGGCTTTCTTGTTAGCCCATGTACTGGAATGCTCTTCAGCCACAGGGCTCAAGCCCCTGGCTTTAGGGATCCACTTTTACTTTGAGGAGTGGTAGGCAGAGAAAGACCCTATTTAAGAATAATTCAATTTATAAGCAATATACTTTTCCCTTATCCCAAGAAGTTCAAGAGGCTCCTCCCTGCAGCCCTAATACCTGATAGGTCTTTGACCTATTTCTTCCTACTCTGCTCCTGGATGGATTACATTCCAGATGTCACTTACCTAGGAGCTGTGCCTGAACTGGATTTCTAAGACATGTATCTGAACTAAGCTTTTTTCCTTTCATCCAGAGACGTCTGTACCTCACAGATACTGAGCCCTGGCTGGCTGTTAGGAGGAGCAGGTGGTCTTCAAGCAATTCCCTGAGACTTGGCTTCACAGCATTAGCTGGGAGGCAAAGTAATTAGTCATGGGTGGGGCTAGGATAGACTCCGCTTGAAGGGACAGCCACCTGCTGCCATGTTTCCAGGGGAGCAGTAAAACTGCCTTACCTTGACAGGAGCATGAAGGAGTACACTCCTGCAAATGCTACCTCTTTCCCTTTGGGGCTGAATCTCCATGCGGTAGATCCTGTTACCTCTAGGCCAGTGGGTGGGTGAATTAAGTGGTATGAGTTACCATTATATCATTTAGAAAAAAATAATTCTCAGTAGAAATGAACTTCTAAGCCTGAACAGATCTGCTTGTGATAGGAGGCATATCAGGCTTTCAGCAGACTGTAGAGTCTCCTTTTTAGATGACTTTGAGAAGAGGGTGGAAAGGCATCTGTCTGAGATGGTTTGAGGAGAGAAAATCCTATATCTGTGCAGGGGGTTGGACTAAGTGACCCTTTCGATTCCTTTTAAGCCTGTGATCATAGACAAGCTGAGTGCTTGTAAAGCCTACCACCCATGCAGCTCCTGAGAAGTGTGCAGTCTATTTGGGATCCTGGTTGTTATGGGGCAACCAGTGATGGTGCGGATACCAAGCTCCATCTGAAAAGAACAAACACAAATACCCTTGAAAGAAATTCTTGAGACAGTCCAGCCATGCCAAAATTCAAAAATATTCCTTGTTACAAAGGCTGCATCAGATTCTGGCTATTAGTTATGGCTCATTGCCATAACTCACAATGACTTCATCCCTAAAGAGCAGTCACCAGGCAGAAATTCTTGCTGGTACCCTTTGGCACATGCACACACAGACATAGTAATCTTTTAAGTGGGAGCCTAAGTATCTTCTGAAGGAGTGATGTCATTTGGATAATTTATTATACTTGTCAGAATCAAGGGCTAACTATGAGACAGTACTTTATTACCCATCAGCTTATTATCTCTCACTTGCTTCCTGGTGCAAGGAAATAGAAAAGAAGTAAACATTTTACAATGAATCCCAGTGTCTAAGTGACTTTTCATGGATTGTGAAGCTGTCTTGGATGAAGAATAGGGTGGCCATCATAGAAAACAGTCCGGTTGTCCTCTGCCCTCTATTGATACAAAACCCAATGCCTTTATGGCCTCTATTTTTCTCTTGAAGAAAAAATGGAAATGTCCTCTCTGATGGCCACCATAAGAAGAACCCAGGTGGGGCCAAAAGAAAGAAAAAAAATGAAATCCAATCAGAAAAGGACAGAGCAATAGCTAGTGATGTAACATGGTGCTACATAGCCACAATCAAGGATACACAATGTACATGCAAAATGCAGTCAGGACCAAGACCTTCTGGACTGTTCAGTCTTCAATAGAAGTGGAACTGGAGTCCAAGAAGAAAGCCACAGCTGATGTGAACTGGTGCTGTGTAACTTACACCAGCTGAAGAGCTAACATTAGGTGCCTAATTCTTATTAAAAGTCAATGGGTGATAAGCATCTAGCTTTGTTAAGATCCTTTTAAAATTCAGTCTCCATCATTCACTGCTCCTTTGTAAGAAAACACACTTCTAACACCTGGTTTACATTAAAAGACATCTAAAAAAAAACATAAATGGATAAAATGATAGCATCAAAACCAGAGCTATTTACCATGTATAATGTGCTTGTAGCACAACATTCCTACTTCCTCTATGAATCACAGCATAATAAAAGGAAGACCTCATCTGGTCAAGACAATAACTGCATACAGCTCAAAGCTGTTTTGTGTCAGCTAATTAATTTAATTGGTTAATAGAAAAGAGAGAGCTGAGGAAGGAAAAGGAAAAGTATCCCAGCCTGCAGCCTACTCCCCACCCACGCGGCAATACCTGACAGATCTGTGGCTCTGAGTCTGAACTCTTAAGTTATCTCAAGACTCATCAATGAGCTGTGGCAGAAATTATCTTTGAATGCAGGGATTTCTTATAATGACTGGTTAATTTAAATCAATGTCAGCTTTAAAGCACTGCATAATGCAGCTGCTGGCCATACCCAGTTGAAACCAATCATGCAACTCTGCGTGGCATTAGAAAAGCAACACTTGCAAGCACTGGCGCCTACAGTTACAAGTGATACTTGGGTGCTGTTATGAGCGACTCTTCCTAGCAAAAATGCTTAGGCCTGGCAGCATCAGTCATAAGACATAATTACCTCAGTCTATTTCATCTTCAGGTAGCTGTTGCAAACAGAGGGCCAAAATTTATCTTCCTCTGTTTTCATGTATTTAGCAGGGATTTCCTTAGCGTTCACATTGCCTCTCAGGGTAGGCAGCTGTCTTCCCTCCCCAACCCCCTCTCCTGAGAAACATGGTCTGTCTTGGTGTTGACTAGGGTGGCCATCACAGGGGACATTCCAGTTTTCTGCTACTCTGTCCTCTATTGATACGAAACCCAACGCCTTTATGTCCCCTATTTTTCTCTCATAAAGGCATCTGGTTTCATATCAATAGAGGACAGCCAGACTGAGGACAGCAGTGAAGCTGGGCACTTCACAGATATCAATTAATGCAGCCTCACTACACCACTGTCAGGCAAGGGAGGATCTTTTATCCTTATTTTTAAACTAAGGCACAGTTTGACAGAGTGACTGAACCAAGGCCATACAAGCAGGATCAGGGCTAGAACCCAAATCTCCGGAGTATTTGGCCAGTGGTTTCATCCAATATCACCTTTATTCACAGCAGGGGTTTGCATGGTTCTGAACTCCTGAGTTTCAGCGCTGCCTGCAACCCTGCGCCATTGTGCCTGTAAACCACTTCTGCAAATCTAGCCCTTATGTGACAAGCAGGGAAGGGGCATTTGCTGTCCATCCCCATTCCAGGAGATAGCCGGCGCCCCTTTATGTGCTGTTAAATAGTACATGACAAGCATACACCAGCACACACCTGTGCTTGTGGCTTGTTCAAGGAAAAAATTGATAGCTCTGATAGCTCCCACTGGCCTGAGTCTTCTCCTCTACCCTGCTCCTGCCCCATAGCACAGATCTGAATGGAGCTGAATCTTAGCAACTTCAGTCCAATGGAGAAACAGGGATGTGTTTTTCCTGGATACCACACACTGTGTCTGTCAGACTCAGGCTCAAGAGAGACACTGTGAGCAGAACGTAAGGACCTTACAGCTCTGACCTTAAAACTTTTTATCTGTCTTATCCAACAGTTTTGATCTTGGACCTGGTAGTTTCCTTACTGTATGCCACTTCTTTTCTTCCTAAATGTTCTTCGAGATTTGCTTAGTCTATTAATACACAGGGATGTTTTCTTGACAGGGATGTTAACTGAAACTCTAGTGGGTTTGTATCACACCTGAGGGTCTGGCTACACACATAAATTGCATCCATTTGCTAAATAAGTTGTTAAATCAATTTACTTAAATTGGTGCATTCCCCTTGTGTAGGGCCTCATTAATCAGTTTCAGAGTGACTGATCTTGATTTCACTTAGTACCAAACTGAGTTAAAGAGAGTCCATCCACACAAGGGGGTTGCTCTGATTTAACTAAATCATTCTAGAAATTGATTTAGTTAAATTGGTACAATTTTGACATATAGCCAGGTCTCAGCTGCTGGGAATCCCAAGTAATTGCATTGACTTCAGTGGTAACTACTTGGTATTTAGTATTTCTGAAAATCAAGTCATTTACTTAATCTCCTAAATCTGTACTACAGCACCTAATTTTGGGCAACCATTTTTTGAAAGTCTTGTTTTTACCAGTTTTGTTAATTTGAGAAGCAGCTTTTTTTACTTTTGAGTCAGAATAATTTTGAGAGTTACAAAAGGTAAAGAGGAGAGAAAAAGCTATTGTTTGTTCTGGCCAGTTTAAAATGTTGCAAGAAAAGTAAAAAAAACGAAACAAAATAAAACCTTAGCGGTAACAAATAAATTGGTGTATCATTGTTATAGAATTAGCTGAAGTTCTAAAACAGATCTCACTAACTACGTTCCAAATAACAATGAGTCAGGTAATATCATTTAAGCAATATTTGAAATAATAATTCCACAGTTTTTATAGAAGGAAAGATGCCTTTGACTTTTTGCTTCCCAAGCAGTTTTTCTTGTTATTATGGCTCAGGAATGAAACTTGTCTCTGGTTCACAAATGTTGTTTCAGGTTGCAAAGTCTGAACAATGGGCGTTTATGCAAGCGTGTTCTACAAGAATGAAGGACAAATACTTACAGACTTGACAGATCCTTCTCAGTTTAACTGGATTACAGCACATGCTGAGGCCTGTAAATGTAAGAACAGCCTATTTCTTTAAGGCTTGCTTGTGCTATGTGCTAAATTTCTCCTATGAGCTTTCTGAACTTCTAGTACCTCCTGCTCACTACCCAAGCTTCATCCACCCATGACCAGAAGTGGAATTTAAATGAGTGGCAGTACCTGGGACAGGTATTTCTTACTCCTCCTTTAATGCCCATTCTTCTAGACTATATACGCAGTTCTTGCATCAAAAATGGAATGGGGACCAAGCAAAAAATATACCATTGTTGTGTTAGATCTAAGCAGAAATAAAACAACAAATCCCAACTAACTGAAGACACAAACTTTTAAAGATATCAGTGAGAATAGGAAGGGAATGAAAAGCATAGACCCTATCTCAGCATGAATCATGGGTTCCTAGGGCTGGAAGGGGTCCTTAAGAGTCATCATCTTTATCCAGACATGCAAGCACGTGCGTTTCCCTGGGGACAAACAGCAGCAGTACAGTATATGCCACTGCTACTTGTCCCTGGGGAACACTGGTGCACAGCAGGTGGCTCCGTGCGGGGTAGGGGAGGGTGCAGCCAGCACCTGGGCTGGCCCAGCAGCCTTACCTGGGGTTCTGGGGGCCTCCCGGGGCTCCAGCGATGGTGATCCAGCAGTAGGGAGCCTCCCAGCTGCCAGAGTATAGCTCTGGCCACGTGGGCTCTGGTTTTGGGTGGTATACACTGCTGCCACATGCACCACCCCTCTTTTTTTCTGCTGTGGATTTTTTTAACACCAGCTTCTCCCAGTGTCAAAAAACACCCCCATGCTGCAAATTAGCAGTGCGGGGAACATCTGCATGTGGGGCATGTGGCACCACAGAGTGGTCTGAGGCACCACATACATGCTTGCCTGGATGCACCCATCTAGTCCAAATCCCCTGTACAGATGCAAGATTTGCTTCTCTGGACCGTCCCAGACAGATGACTAGCTAGCTTTTTCATTAAAATCTCCAGCAGGGAAGATACCACACCTTTTCTGGTCAGCTTGTTGCATTATCTTTTGACACATAAGCACATGGTCAGTTTTGAGCACTTTACTTAATTTTGTAAATGTAAGTAAATTGTAAAGTCAACTGTGCTACTTATGTGCTTGAAGTTAGGCATATACTTTGGTAACCTCTTCGTGTTGATTCCAGGGTCTAATAAGAAAGTAGAGAGATAAAACAAATGGTGACTTCAGAATGGAAAAGCTACTTTCCTCCTTTTGAAAAGTCACAGTCTGTTTGCTTTGTCCAAATACAGGGTGCTAAACCTGCTGTGTCCAAAGAGTCAGTGGTTGTGAGAGGGGGTTAGGCTTTCCCTGCTCATCTCACTGGGGTCCCTCTGGAGAGTTATGTTACAACACTTTACTTGAGAGGCATGCAAAGAAGGAAAATAAGCCTCAGGAGCCATATATCTCAGGAGCCACAAAAGCAGGAGGCCCAAGGGCTCTCTAGAAACTGTTTCGTTTTTCTTAATGGATATCTGGGTTGTGATTCGCAACCCGAATCTAGTTTCATACCTAACCAAGGCAGGGAAGCAATATTCCCAATTCGCAGACAGGAAGCTGAAGTCCAACAAGATGATACCCAAGGAACCGTGGGAAGTCTATGAAAGGGGTGAAATGTGAATCCACTAGTGGGATTTTCAGATGTGGGCCATTCATGCTACAGAAAATCGCACCCTTTATCTCCAGAGATTGTCTTTAACCTTTAACCTCAAGATCAGACTCCCCTCCAAGTTTACTGGAAAAAGTTTATCTTGATAATTAAATTAAATATAAAAGTTTGTTGTGAAGCAGATGAAAGAAGGAGCGCTTTTTATCTATTTCATGTAACCTCTGCCTTCTCAGGAGCAGTAGGGATAGGTTCTAGGGGTTTCTGTTTCTAGGCCTAGTTATAGGATGGAATAACCATTAGCAAGCCATGCCTTAGTGATGCGTGAGAGCAAATGTAAAATGGGAGCCATGCAGGTGCCTAAAAGAGCTAGCAGTTGTCTCCATGGAGAGACAGCACTATGCCTGTAGATTCATTTCAATATACACTATATGATTTCAATAATCAATGAACTCACTTTTTTTTAATGTGAAATTACATTTATTCAGCAATGGATAGGCCTGGTGCTAAAACCCTTAATTTGCTTTAGTTATCATAGCAATTTGCTACCCATTACTGAAACAGTACTTCTTCACCAGACAATCTGCTATGATGATGCCCCCCCTCTCCACACCACACCCAGTGCTAGTGTGAATATTGTCATATTGGAGACGTGCTGACAACCCTTGCTGTTCTGGAGTCTTGCTGCAAAGAGTTTCCCAGGGTGTGCTGAAACAGCAGGACACTTGATGTCTTGCCTTTCCAGGCACTGAAATTGTCACTGCAGCAAAGCAATCGGAAAAAAAAGTCTCACTGAAGAAAATAATTGCAAAACAAGATGCTGTGCACAGTGGGTACAAAATGGTGCCACTGTCTTATTAAATCATTCAGATCAGAGACTTGCTTTGATCTACACTTTTCTCATTCAGATTTTTCTAGAGGTAAGTGACAAGCAATTGTTTTGGATCCGCTGACTAATAACAAGTTGTGGGTTTGTCTCAGCAGGACCCAGGGTCCATCCCAAGAGCTTTAGAAGCTTTCCTGACAGACAGCTTGGAGAGCGCGCTCACTTAATAGCTATTCCAGACTGCTGTCATTGTTACGTGATAGGTGACTGCTGAGGACAAGAGCCAGCCTCCATTTCAGAAGCTGGTGCTCTAGGCTGCTGGGTGTGGATCAGACCAGAAGTCAGCATCATTCTTCCTTCAGTCTTTTAAGTTGTTTGTTGTATTTTGTATGGGCTGGTGCAAACATGTCACTGAATTAGACCTGGAGTTGTAAACATGGAGCCTCAGAACTCTAGCATTAGAGCATTGCTTTTTAGCCTTCAGCCCATACTCCTGAAAGATGAGATTTTGGAACAAGTTTGCAGGTACAATGAGGTGTGATAAACATGAAGCCCAATGCCATGTTATTTGGCACAATGCCACCACATATAAATGCATGGTTCAAACCATACGTGGAAAAGATAATGTGTAAGGAGCTCAAAAGAGGCAGACAAGGGGAATTCTCGACTGCTGTTGTGCAAAGAAGGAAGATAACACTTTGTGAATATATTTTCCTTCTCAGGGCACTACCTTCATCTCCCACTATCTCACAGCTCATGAAATTGGCTACAGCTGAAGTTAGGTGTGCAGCTGTAGGCTTCAATGATTTATTAGAACATAATGAAAAGCAATGGAGGCCTCTTCCATGTTACCTCTCCTCTTATGTAATGGTGACATTGATAAGTCAAACTAATCTCGCTCAGTAAAATACTAAAACATTTTTTTCCCACAGAAAAATACATGGTGATGCTGAATGCAGGGTTTTTCCTGGACCTGCCAAATTTTGCTTCTGATGATGCAAGAAGTGTGAATGTTTTTTTCCGCTAAGAAAATTGGGATTCTCAGCTATCCAGTGGTATGACCCAAAACAGCTGCATGAGATCATTAAAGCTTAACTCCACTAAACTCCAGACAGCAAATGAATAAGCAAAAGTGCAATCAAAAAGTACAAGCAACTTGGGATAAAACCTGGAAAAAATAAAATCTGGAAAAATAATCAGTTTTTGATGGCTGAAAGCATACAAAGTTTCAGTAATTGGGATTTCAATTTTTTTAAGAGAAACTGAGAAAAATATCATAATAAATCTAGACTTTTTCTACTGAAATTTCTATTTGGATCCCTGGGGCACAAATGTTATGTAACACCTGCCTTTTTCAGTATATCTCAGCAGAAGAAAGCGTCTTGTTCTAGGAACTGAAGGTTATTCAGTGGCTCATACCCGGCAGGAAAACCCTGCAAGGCAAGATAGAGTTTTAAGGCACAAGGTGTTCTTAAACAAACCTTGCACATGAAAGAATAAAAAGAGGGACACAGGGAATGATTTCAGTTCATGTGGCCCGAATGCATAAATCAATGGTTTTATGTCTGTGCCTCTGTTCTCTAGTGATGCACTTCACTGGTATCAAATTATAAGTATCTGAATCAGTAAGCAGTGAAGGTTAGGAAAGGTCCCATATACTTCTCAGCATGGTGATGTGGCAAAGTCATGTCAAGGAAAAAGTCACCTCTTCAACAAATTTGTTAAATAAAAATATCACAACTGGCTTTTAAACTGGCAAGAAATTGCCCTTCATCAGTACATCAAAAATTAGTTGATCTGAAGAATATTAACTGTATTTCTAACTCAAATGCATTATTTAAAAGGGATCAAAGCTGAGTCAAGGTGTAGCTAGCTACACATACAGTTTGCATGTGCTAACCCTAAGGAATGTGAGGCAGTATTAAAATTAGTATGTGACATGAGCAGTCACATGTTAAGGGTTAATACTGTCTCTAAAGCACAGCTCAGACCTCCTGCTACAGGGCTGGTGAGCTGGGTTGTGGCTGGGAGCTGCCAAGTCTCTTCCCTGCCTTCCCTGAATGCCAGGTCTCCACTCAGTAAAAACAAGGGGGAAAAGAGGCAATGTGGAGAAGGGCTCCTAGCCTCCATGTGCTGCTTGGATTGTGCTCCTGCCATCCAGATTTCCTGCCACACTCCCCCTCCTGCTGCCCCAGCTCCTTCACCATGTGGTGTGCACAGTCAACTTCAGCTGTAAACATACAGGGTTGACATAAAGTATGCTGTGGTACATGTTAGCAGGGCAAGCATGAGGATATCATTAATATTTTGTATTATGCCGCAGTTATTAGAAATGGACCTCAAAACTGCTCCAGACCAAGGTCTGAATATAGCTGCTAGGACCTCCTAAATTGTACTAAGTTCCCTGTTAACCTCTCCTGGAGAATGTACCTTCCGCGTAGTCACGGACAGTGTTATAACTGGAATTATTTCCCTCATATAACTGATGACAAAAGATCTGTGCACTCCTAAAATACTACTAAGTTAGTATGGTGAATTTTTGCATTTTGGGACTTTTCCCCAAATATGTATTACATTTAAGAGTAAAGGTATAGGTGCCTTATGTAATCTCTAGTATCTCTCCTGCAATATTTATGCATTTTGCCACAATTTTCAGCTTATGGGACTGCAAATGGGGAAATAATTTCCCATTTTAATTACCATTGATGATCTTATCATTGGGTGGTCTACTATAGTGGTCACTAATACAACCACAGTGCAATGTGTTGTCAACAGATCAATAGTGCCCACAAATTGCCCCTCTTAGCTTTTAATAAGTCCAATTGATGGAGGGCGTAGGGACTTGCAGAGCAGACGGGTGAATAACTGATGATGCCCACTGTAGCAAGGTAGAAGCACAATCACTTGATCAATAAGTAGCTTGCATGCACTTTCCTGGAAAGTTTTGTCTCACTTCCTGGAAATCTGTATTGATAGTTTTGCATGGCTCAGCCTGACACAAAGAAGAGCAGTAGGCTTGAAGAACCTGTAGGGTGTCCAGAAATTACCCTGTCCTTTGAAATTTTATTGAAAATATCAGAAAATCTGTGTAAATAAGAGCTCTTGAGACGTATACTTCATATATTTCATAGACATCAGGGCTGGAAAGGACCTCGGAAGATCATCAGGTCCAGCCCCCTGCCCGAAGGGCACGAAGTCAGCTGGGGTCACAGGATCTCAGCAAGATAAACGTCCAGTTGACTCCTAGGTGCAGTAGGTGCAAGTTTAGCAGGATGTACAGGAAGGTGAACTGCTTCATTATCAAGGAAATCAGCCTAGCCCTCCTTTCTATTTAGAGGCAAATCTTGAAGAAAGGACTCCCTGAAATCCCCTAAGTTCTCTTCAATGGTGTTTGTAACTTTTGCACTGTAGACTGTTTCAAAACCCGAGGCCAAGATTTTCAAACATCTCTATCAAATGTGGGTGTCTTAGATTGTCGATACCTAACTGAGGATATCCTAAAAGGAATGAAATGAGGAGGTGTTGACCACTGGCCCTATGACAATGAAGCCCTTTAGCACTTCCCAAGTTAGACATCCCAAGGTTGAGGAACACTAATTGCTTTTGAAATCCTTGGCTTGATCCTTTCCAATAATCAGTGGGAACTATAGGAACACATGCTTTCAGTTTTGCCCTCCCAAGCTAATTCAGGACATACCTTTAGTTCATGCTATCTTCTTTCAAAACTTCCAAAAATCTGAAATGAGCTAAAAGTTGAAGGGCAGCTTGATCCCAGGGAGTAGGCTGCAGCATTGTTTTCACTGCTGTATTCAATATTGTTTCACGGAGTACATGGTTGCTCTCTGGGTTTAAATGTATGTCGGCACTTTTGGCACACCAGTTTAGAGAAGCAGAATTCAGCAATAAACCTGGAATAAGATTCCTGTGGGTAGAAGAGAAATCAACATCTGTCTTTCCCAGCTTGCTTTCTCCAACACATTCCTACAGAGGGTTTTTTTCCCTCTCTTTATTTTTGGTTTGGCTGTACTAGAAGCCTCTCAAGCAAATAATAGGTAAAGCTTCAATGACTCAGAACCTCCTTTTTAAGCTGATATTTGAACAAGTTATTTCTCTTCTTGCAGCTGAGTCAGAATTTTTCTGGCCTTGACAAAATAACCAAAATGTCCACAGTGCTCACAGATTAGATTTGTTGCTAAAAACAATTTTTTAATGATCCAGGCAATTATCATGGCCACCCTCTTGTTTGACCTGTAATAGGTTTTTCATTGAGAGCTTTGCCCTTTGCAACAGGTGACAAGCAGAGATTTGGGATGTGGACTAATTATTGTCATCCAGCTCCTACTGTCAGCAGTCAAATGTGGAAGGAGTGAGATTTTCTAAAGCACTCAGCATGGGTTTAACTCCATGCCAGTTAAAGACAAGGGGACTTGAATATGGGGACTTGAATATGAACTTGAAAAAAGAGATTTGAATATGGATTTAAATATGGACTTCAGTCTGAATCTGGTCAAAGCAGGGCTCTTTTGAAAAATGCCACTCCACATGATAGGTCTTGTGATACCAGTTTCCCTAGTTCTACCATTATATACATAAATATTGAGCTCCTTTTTATGTGAATAGTTATGTAGCCTGTTGCTCCCCAACATGTAGTCTCTTCCTCATTTTCTCAAACTGTCGCTTCTCAGAATAAACTGGTTAAAGTTTTTATTGGAGTGTATTTTAATTTAATCAAAGAAAGTGAGTTGCGTGGGGGCTCATCTCTAGCATTTCTCCTGGTGTCACAAACAGTCATGAAACCTGTGTTCTGTCTTATTTTCTTCTGGACAGTGACAGTCCCAGAGGTACAGAGATGCTGGACCCGATTCCTCATGCTGCAGCCAGATCAGAAAGGAAACGTATCACGAGCCCAGTTTTGCAGTACAGCCAATGTCTTTGGCCAGAAGGTAAAACCAAAATCAGGTCAATTCCACTTTCAGGTCCAAAGCTACCTGAACTTGAATGCAGGTATTGGGAATCATCCCTACAGGGTGTTTTGGGACCTCACACCATTTGCTTAGTTGGCAAAGGACATACCTGAGAACTATCTAGAAGTGGCCTATGAACTATCTTCTCACCTGTCCATTTGCCAGGGCTGATATCAGCCGTCTGTACTCTGTCCTGGGTCAAGTAGAGGAAGATTGTATTTGAAGTCTTATATAGGAGACCAAGTTTTGTACAGAAGATTAGGATTTGACCTTTTAGACCTCATCGGTGCACCGGGATTCACTACTATGCCTCCTTATACCTCTGTGGAGTCCCATTGATCTCCACACAGGTGAAGAATCCACATTAGGGTGTCCTGTTGAAGAATAATGAGGGTATCATTAATGTTTTGCATTATGCTGCAATTATTAGAAATGAACCTCAAAACTGCTCCAGACCAAGATCTGAATATAGTTGCTATATTCTGTACTGGACTTGGTGTTGGCTATGGGGGATGACCTTGTAGGGGAGCTGCAGATTTGTAGTCACCTTGGGGACAGTGACCACCAATCAATCAAATTCACCATATGGCATACAGTGGGTAAGATAACTAGTAGGGTGGAAGTGCTTGACTTTAGGAAAGCCAACGTCAGTGTGCTCAGGAGTTTAATCAATGATGCACTGCAGGATAGGAGTACTGGTGAGGTGGGAGTCCAGGAAGGGTGGTCATTCCTGAAGGAAGCAATCCTTCAGGCACAAAGGGAGATGATCCCGGTGCGAAAGAAAGAAGGGGAAAGCGGCCAAAAAACTTCCTTGGCTAAACAGAGAAGTCCAGGGGAGCCTAAAGGCAAAAAAAGAGGCATATAGGCAGTAGAAGCAGGGGGAAGATACTAAGGAAGAGTATACCTACTAGGCCTGCACTTGCAGGAAGGCAGTTAGAAAGGCCAAAGCAACTATGAAGCTGTGACTGGCAGCACAAATTAAAGACAACAAGAAGTATTTTTTTAGCTATGTAGGGAGTAAAAGGAAGATACAGGGCAGCATAGGACCCCTACTGAACAAGCAGGAGCAATTAGTGACAGACAGGGAGGACAAGGCTGAGCTTGTCAATGAGTTTTTTGCCTCAGTGTTCTTGAACAAGGTTGGTCCTTGGACCTGTACTCTTCAATGTCTTCATCAGTGACTTTGATGTAGGTGTGAAGTGTACTCTGTCCAAGTTTGTGGATGATACTAAATTGTGGGGTGAAGTGCACACTCCGGAGGGTAGGGAATGATTGCAGGTAGACCTGGACAGGTTGAAAAAGTGGGCAGTATACACAATAGGATGCAGTACAACAAGGACAAGTGCAGAGCGCTGCACCTAGGGCACAAAAATATCCAGCACACTTACTGGTTAGGAAGTGACCCTCTCAGCACCACAAAGCGGAAAGAAATCTTGGAGTCAGAGTGGACTGCAAGATGAACATGAGTTGTCAGTGTGACGAAATCTTCAGCAAAGCTAACTGCACTTTCTCATGCATCAGCACATGCATGACAAATAGAACCAAGATGGTGATATTTGCCCTCTATGCGGCACTGGTCAGACCACAGTTGGAGTACTGCATCCAGTTTTGGGCACCATACTTCAAGAAGGATGTGGATAACCTCGAGAGCATCCAGAGGAGGACCACTCATATGGTTAAGGGTTTACAAGCCAAACCCTATGAGGAGAGACTAAGGGACCTGGACCTCTTCAGCCTCTGCAAGAGAAGGCTGAGAGGTGATCTTGTGGCCGCCTACAAATTCATTACATGGGGTGCCGCAAGGAATCAGAGATGCTCTGTTCACCAGGGCGCCTCTTAGGGTAACAAGGAACAATGGTCACAAACTGACAGAGAGCAGATTTAAGCTAGACGTCAGAAGAAAATTCTTCGTGGTAAGGGTGGCCAAAACTTGAAATGGGCTTCCAAAGGAGGTGGTCATCTGACCCCAGTACTCTTTCCTGGCCAGCAGGGGTCGGACTATATGGAAGAAGGCCAATGCGGTGCTTATCTTCAAGAAAGGGAGGAAAGTGGATCTAGCAAACTACAGGCCCATCAGCCTGACCTCTAGCCTGGGGAAGGTCCTGGAAAAGATTATCAAAGAGGCCATTCTTAACAGACTGGCTGATGGCAACATCCTGAGGGTTATCCAGTACAGGTTTGTTGCAGCTAGGTTGTGCTTGACCAATCTCATTACCTTTTACGACCAGGTGGCCTATCAGCTGGACAAGGGGGAAGAGATTGATGTCATATATCTTGACTTTAAAAAAGCCTTCGATCTGGTATCCCATGATCACCTCTTGGCAAAACTAGCTAACTGTGGCCTCGGCCTCACCATGATCTGCTGGCTGGGGAGTTGGTTCCATGGTAGGACCCAGAGGGTGGTGGCTTACAGAAGTTGATCGTCGTGGTGCGCCATGACCAGTGGAGTCCCTCAAGGCTCTGTCCTAGGGCCTATACTATTTAACATCTTCATTAATGATGTAGACATTGGTGTCAGAAGCAGAATGGCCAAATTCACCAATGACACCAAACTCTGGGGTAAAGCATCCATAC
>JAGPOW010003395.1:47572148-47593340 GCA_030014935.1 Caiman crocodilus | reverse complement strand
TCACAGTATCATAAGGTGCTGACAGATGTGATGGTTTGTCAGATGACTGGGCACTGAAAGTGTTCCACAGCTGTGCACTGACAGAAGTGGAGTGCTTTCAATTAACATCTGTCAGCATGTGCTAGGGGCAGGGCTGGGCTGACTCAGCTCTGCTCCAGGCACTGTCTTCAGAATGGGAGGAGGAGAAGGGAGGGGAGTGAGTTCAGTGCTGGAGGGTAGGGCAGGTGGATTGGAGCCCCCCCAGGGTAGCTGGGGAAACCCCAGCATGGCCCTCCCTACCTTGCCCTGCTCCCCTCCCATCCTGAGAGAGCGTGGGAGCTTGGAGAGAGGGGTGGGGCCAGAGGACAGATGCTGCAGACATTCAGCCTCTCTCCCCAAGGTTAGCTCCAAAGTGGGACTTCATCACCCACCCTTCTGATCCAGCAGTGAATATCTGTTGGATCTTGAGAGTTGATCTAACTCATGGTGCTTTTTGTGAAGCACCATGAGTTAGAACTGGGAGCTGCATGTATGTCAGCATCCATGGTAAGTCCTCTCTCTGCTCTACCTCCTTCCTTCAGCAGGGCAATTGAACTTTTATTGTTTCTCACTGTTTTGCATTATTGCAGCACCCAGGAACCCTTGTCACATTTCCACAAAGGAGGGATGCTTATGAGGCACTCCTCCCAAAGCTGATTGGCAGTATGGGAAAGACCACCAAGGAGCTGGTTTGAAAATGTAACTGGTGGCATCATGGGCATCATTTAGTACTGAATGAAAGAGGATAGAGGGAGTCACAAATGGGCATGAAAATGAAGGAAACTAGTTCATGTCTGATAGGATTCAGAAAGAGAAGCCAGTGGAAGGGTATAAGGAGCGGGGCACCATTAAAAACAGATAATCTTTGCAGCATCAATCCAGATAAAAATGAGCAGAGAAAGATGTGATTTATCAAGGGCAGAGAATAGGATGTTTCAGTAACTGAGACCAAAGATGCCAAAAGCCTGGATGAAAGTTTTAACTCTGTGGGTAGATAATAAAGACTGTATCTTAGGAATGACATGTAACAAGGATCAGCGATAGGAAAGGTATGTCACCTTTCCAGTGCAATGCAAGGAAGGACTCAAGACTAGCAATATACTCTTAGTGCTTAGTATGTACACTCTGCATAAAGAGCAAGGCTCCTGCACTGTATCAACAATTTCTTCTAAACCCTTTAATGAGATTCTTTCCAAAGCATACATTCTCTATCACACCACATATAAAGCAATTAGAGGCTAAGGGAATCACTTGACCATGGTCACTTATGGAAGTTATTACCCAAAATTGCCAAACAGCAAACTTAAAATTCTCTCCTGCTTGTATTTTTAGGATGTGTATATAGAACTTACAGTGACAACCTATGCTCTGGTTACATGTATATTTCTTAAGAAGATACTAGTAATACAGACAGCTCCTCCTCCCCTAGTGATGCTGAAATCTGCATTTAAGACAATGATGTCTATGTAGTATAACCTATGCCTCCTTAGTTTTGCTCTGTCACCTTCTAATATGTGAATCTCTGGTTTACAAACTTAACTATAGGCATGTGGTTATTTGCTCAAACAGCAGGGACGTGTGCTTTTAGATCCAGAGTTTCAAGTTCCATCTCAGCTACTGACAACCTATCCAGGAACTTCATGTAGTATGGATGCATCCTGCTTCCCTTCCCTCAGGATAGAGCCAAACATAGCAAACTCTCATTAGACTTGCTAGACATTATATTATGGAACCTTCCTTACATATTAATGCAGACTTGTACATCAAAAAAGTGTCTCTAAGTGAATGTTGCAAAGCATAGTCAGTATTTCCCAGGTGTTAATTACTCAAGGTTATTAATTGGAATTATCCACCATTACAGAAGTACTGTCCATGTTGACTTTAATGAAAGCAAACAGATTCTCTGTAGACATAGATTGATGCATTAAATTACTAGAGCTTTTCACATTTCTCTAAGAATCAGGCCCTAAATATTTTCTGAAAGTGCCTGGTCCTCTTTTCTTTATACCTGATGAAACACTTTCCCACCTCAGTCCCACCTGACAGGTCATAAACTTCCATACTCTGCCAGTAGGCCAAATTAGCAAAGGCTCTTTCATCTCTTCTTCTTGACTTTATTACAATGAAACAAAAACAATTTTGTTCTGCAGTGAGGGGCTCTGTGAAAGCAACATAGAGCAAGTATCTTTTTTAAGCGCTAAACATCGGAGAAACAGCAATTTACAGAGCATATTAAGGAAGATGTAATAGTCAAGTAAATATGTGTAAGCCAATATTGCCCCTAATTATTTGAATTTCAGTTGCTCCTTGAAGCCAGGGCCCCTTGCACAAGCAGACCCAGGATTTTGTAAAACGGGGTGTGGCAGCACAACTGGCACTGCAGGGATGACTGCTTCCCTTGATCCTAGCTTCCTTCGCATCCACACTGGGGTCTCCAAGCTTGCTCCTGGAATGGCGGAGGAAACTCGGGGTTTGGGAGAGGGAGCCTGCCTGCTGCTAGTGCTGTCCCCAACTACCAGGGGGCAATGGGAACAGTGGCAGTAGTGTGTGGGAAATCGAGGGGGGAAATGGAAGGGGAAGAGTTGTGCTACTGAGCATGGAGGGGAAGTCTTATCTGTGTTGGGAACTTTAAAAAGTCACCAGTGGCTGCTGGTGTGGTGTGGTGTGGTCCGAAAAGGGCATGCAGCTATGCCATCACACCCCCTCTTGATTCTTTCCTGCCTGCTTGTCTTCTTCTGTGTCAGATAATGTGTACAGCCTTATCAGTTCGGAAACTCACTGGAGTTTGTTCTGAAGTATTGCAGTAATTCTGTAGTGTAGCTGGGCTATTCCCAAAGGTACCACTGTGTCTTTAGTGACATATCCATGTGAAGTACCGCATGGAAAGCGCTGCACACAGCGAGCAGCTCACAATGCTCAACAACTTTTTATTGGTCCTCCAGAACGGAGGAGCAACAAATTCTGTGCTCCATTGAGTCATTTACTGGCACATCTCTTTATTAGCTCCCAGTGCATACACCTTTCCTTTTTGAGCAGCATCCCTGGAATAATCACACCTTCCCTTTTATGACTTGCCCCAAACTTGGCACCATCTGTTGTTTACAGAACAGTGTCCTCCAGTTTCACTATGTTGGGAAGCTGCGTTACAGGGGAAAGTGCCACGTTTTAATTAGCAGTGGTGAGCTACCTCATCCAGGGTTTCCAGAGATTTCCTCTTTAAGAACCACTCAGACACAGTCCTACTACCTTATAAAACCTGACAAGTGTGGATGAGGGAATGGTGCAGCACGAGGTAGAGGTAAGCACATACTCTCTAATGCCTGCACTCTGTATTGTAGATACCTTCCCTAAGTATCCCTTTTGGAGGAGCCAGGTGGTGAGGTCTGACAGTTTGATAAAAGAGTATCAGAAAACACAGGGAGGTGCTAGGCCTATAAAAGCAGATGGTAAATGCAAAGGATCCCTGAAGTCTATGGTTAAGATCAAAAAAAAAAAAGAAGAGGAGGTGGGAGTAGATGTGAAAAAGCAAGATAGATTTGAAGGAAAAAACTTGCCTTGCTTTGTGCTGCTTATTTATTTGCTTCAGCTGCTGGAACAAATCCCTTGTACGGATGAAGACCAGATAACATTCCAGTCTTACTGTAACGCTGTGTCCTGGTTGTCTAAGAGCCCTCTGGAAGCCAAACTTAGAGGTAAGGCACAAAGGTTCATTGTCCCTTTGTTTTATTAACATGGTATTATCTGACTAGCCAATCTAGTATCTGAGATGGGTTTGATAAAAACATGTTTTTTCTGATGTGTGGTTCAGTGACAGATCACATGTAAGGATCAGGCAGTCTACATGCAGGGAAAGAGAGTATGACAGTCATGGCACATTATCATATTTCGCCATATTTGGTGGGTTGCCCTGAAGCTGCTCCAAGCTTGACCAAGTCTTTGAAGCAGTCAGGCTCTGGAGCAGAACTGGATCAGCTCTTAGTTCCCAGACTCCTCTTCCTCATACTTACTTTGAATGTAATTTGCCACCCAGAACCTCAGGCATTGCAAATCAATGTGGTTCCATTGACACTCCTAGGCATTTCCCAATTCACACCCACTTATGTATCTGTCTCTCACACTTTGTTGATAAGAATTGCCTGGTTCTCACTGTCTTATTACAAACTTCAAATCGCAGTCCCAGTACTGTGACATCTGTTAGTTCCACAGCTCCTAAGTATTATGATTTGTTTTCTTTAAAAAAGAATAAATATGTTATAGTTAAATATAAAAGAAGGGTCTGTGCAGTCAGACCCTAACCACAAGGTCAAATTCACTGAGACTGAATTAATTTCCACCCCCCACTGAAAATCAGAGCCATGATTTCTAAGAGGGACATTTGTTTTCCAAAAAGAACATATCCAAGAACATTGTTCAGTTCTCCAATTGAGAAAGTAGCTGAGAAGTCCTTTGTTCATGATGGAGCTGGTGTCTCACTTTTTATTGTTATTATTTTATTATTATACAGGGACCCTTATGGCAAGTTTTGGGAAGGTTAAAGAACTACAATAACCAAGGGCAAGTTTTTGGGAAGTGCTCCATACAGGAGCTGGGCACACAACTTTTTATTTATTTATTTATTTTTTGCTCACTGTCTGAACCAAAAAGAGTTGGTTTTTTTGAATCCACCTGGAATGTTTCATTCGGTTGACCTATTTATTTGACCCAACAAAACTCTTTATTTGATTTTTCAAATTTATTTTAGCTTTTTTAACTGGTAAAAGTTGATTATAACATTGAAAATAGTTTCAAGTAAGAAATCAAAATGTTATATTTAAAAAGATATCTGAGTAAAACATTGTGGTTTTTCCAAATGTCCTGTTTTACAGTCAAAAATATTTACTGAATTTGTGAATAATTTCAGTTTTCTCTTATTTGCATTTTGTGACAAAAAAATGGCTTTCCAAAGAAATTAACCCAGCTATACTCAGTACCAAAAAATGCCATTGTTCTCCCTAAGGGGGAAGAAAGAAAGTTTGCTTGCTCTTCTGGGCAATGTCTAGTCCAGGACTTGGTCATGAGAGTACTGTACAATGCCTGGGAAGCAGAAGATGCAGGTTCAAACATCCACTGGATGTGGGAGGCCTAGAACCCAGTCTTCTCCTTTGCAAGTGCCTCAACCACCAGGCTATTGGGTTAAGAGGTGGATGGGCCCACTGTCCTTTTACTTCTAGCAGATATGCACACAGGACAATTCTATTTCACCACAGGGGAAATCAAATCCTAAACTGGAATCTAAGTGCCTACCCCCTGCAAAGTATCTAGCACAATAAGAGCTGGCAAGGATTCTGCTTACCATCCGATGCTGTACACAAGGAGCAGAAGGCAGCAAGAGTTAAGTTCTGTAGTTCAGGGCTGCATGGGGACTTGATCAAAGGTTGCAGCTAATGACTCTGCAGTTCTCATCACCCACCCATCACTGTCAAGGAGATGCAATAAAGGACTCTGCAGGGTGCCCTTGCTGCAGTTAAATGGGTCGTATGTTGGATTTACTGGCACACGTTAGTTGTTTGTAAGAATAGCTCTCATGCTATGCTCAGGAAAAAATAATCTGTGCTGTAGCATCAAGAAAAACTATATGTCATCCACTCCTGTTCTTTTTCAAGTCCAACCTATGGCAGGCACAACTACTCCCTTTTTATTTGTGCAACAAATTTTGCTCGTGTCTCATTTTTATGGCTACATGTGTCCTGGTGAGAGCATAGTTTTATGATGCCGTGTGTCCTAATTCTGCTGATGAAGTCTGCAAGATCAGAAGCACTCTTGGCAAAAGGTGAGGGTCCTCATTCTCAGCTACAACTCTACTTGTGGGCCCTGATTTACCAGCTCCCTGGTTCAGCGTCAGGCAATCTAACATCCTTGAACAGGAAAGAAAAGGGTGACCTAGACAATCTCATGGACTCACACTTAACAGAGACTGAAGGCACAGCTTGCTCCTTTTCTATCAGAAATCAGTTTCATACCCATTAAGCAGTGAACCCAGTGCCTTTCCAAATGGGGTGTCCTGAAAATAAAGCATAGTTTTTGTATAAGTATGGAAGGGAGAGAGAAGCCAAAAGGAATCAAGAGCTGCAGATAGAGAATGCCAAAGTCCAGCAACTTCTCGACAAATACAGGCCTCTCTAATGAATACTGTAATGCTGCAGCCCTGGGTGGGTTGGCAGGTGCAGCAACTCAAGTTGCAACTGCTGGATATTCATGCATGAGCCCTTGTACTCAAGCTACAATGCCTAGCTCTGTTAGCTATAGCTACAGTAGGCTCAGCCATCTTGATCTGTGGCCGGCCATCATGAAAGGGAACAGAGCACTAGACAGTGGGAGTATCTACATGTGCATTTAGTCATGACTAGATTTATTGCGCAGTAAACCAATGCACAGTAAGAGAATTTGGGTAGGTGTCTACACATGCAGGGACCTGACACTAAATCTAGGTCCCTCCAGCCCTGCCATGCACCAGGGGGAGCTCCAGCTTCCAGCCCCCGCTGCTAGCACTTGGCAGGCATGTTTGAAGCCAGACCCAGCTGCCAACACTGGGAAGCCATCTTTAAAACTGTGCCCCTCACTGTGATCTCTGGGCAGCCAGTTTCAGTGCGCAGAGGAGCAGTGTGCCACACAAAAGGCAGCACATGGCAGAGCTGTTCTTGCCCCCTCTGTGTTCCTGAGCTATGGCTGCCTCAGCTCCTAGGCCTGGCAGTAAGGAACAAGGTCCCCTGATCCTGCTGGCTACCTCAGTCACCCTGCTAACCCACCATAGTCACCGTCACTTAGCCCACGGTCATCTTGCTCTCCCTGGATTCCCCACATACAGTGACTGCTTGGCTGCCTGCCACGTGCCCTTTCAGGGCCCCCACTGCCATGCAGCTGCTGCCGGTAGTTACACTGATGAGGAGCTTCACTAGGCTACCACCGGTGCCACCATTGCCCTCCTGGCCCTTCAGCCCCACTACTTCTGGGCCCACCATGCCAGTTAGGACTGGTGGCAGAGCCTGTTGCAACACAACTGGGATGCCAAACAGTGGATTGACACATTTAGGATGACCTGGGCCACCTTTGCTGACCTGCTCCACTGGCTCTGGCCCCAGGACATTGGCACGTGCTCAGCCCTCCCCTCTGACACCTGCCTGGCTCTGGTGCTTGTTAAGCTGTTCATGTATGTGAGGCACTTGTTTGGGGGTGGCAGGGCCACTGCTAGGAAAGCTGTCCTGGAGGTGTGTGGTGCCCTCCAGGACATGCTGGTGGACACCATCCTCTGCATCTGCAACCCCCAGGCAATGGTCGCAGGGCTCCATGCACTGGGGCTCCCCCAGTGTATCGGGGCCCTGGAAAGGATGCACATCCTGGTGACCTGCCCATCCCATGGAGACAGCCCCTATTGTATAGTCACAGGTGGCTCCACTTGCTGGTTCTGCAGTCAGTCATTGGTCACCAGGGGCCCACCCACGTCAGTGCTGACTGGGCAGGCAGAGTGCATGACGCACATGTATTCAGGAACTCTGGACTGGGTGTGCTTGTGGAGAGCGGGTGCTTTGCACTGGGAGGGGAGGACCTGCAGCTAGGTGTCATCGTCATCCGAACCCTGCTCATCAGGGACCTGGTATACCCACTCCTGCTGTGGCTGATCAGGCCCTACACCGGGCGGCTGGACCACCCCTCCCCAGGCCCACTTTAATCAGTGCCTTGGCTGGACCTATGCTGTCATCAAGTGCGCCCCCCCTCAAAGGCGCTCCCTCACTGCCCACCTTAAAGTGGTTAAGAACAACCTCCCTGAGGGCCATCGCTGAAGCTTGTGTGCTGCACAATATTTGCCCAGCGCTATCCATCCTTCAGTTTGGAAGGGAAAGTGAAATACCACTCAGGCAAATCTGCCCCTCGCTTGTCTACAGCAGCTTGTCAGGTCTCATATTGGCCCCATTTTCTTCCTCTCTGCCCCATGTGCAGCATGATGGGATATTTTGGCCCTTCCAGGCTAAAAAGGGAAGTATCACCTTAGCTGTATGTTCAGTCATTCCAAAAATATTTGTTGGGACTTCTAGTGAACGTGAAGCTGTGCTGCCCATGCAGCTAGACTGTATGAACACAGACATCTGCTATAAATGGGGAATCATCTTCTCTCTAGCTGAGTGTTACACAGCAATCCCAAATATGGTATATGCAGAGTCACACATCACCACTGTAGTCTAAAAAGACGCTCTCTAGAAACCAAGATGGTCATTTGGAACGGACACATCACCAAAAACACAAGTGTCAGATAGCCAAGACTATCCCCACTGAAAGTGTGCCATCACCAGAGGCCTTGGGAAGACACCACAAAACGAAAGGATCATAAGCATACCATGAAACACACAGCCTGCTTAAAGGTTTTGAAGCATCCGGTTTATAATAAGCCCAACTGAGATTGTAACAGGGAACAGCAACAGACCTATACAGATATGTTGGTTTGTTATGAGTCTCTCTCATTTGTTTGATTTTAACTACTGGATGGATGAGAAGGCTGGTGAAGTTTGGTAACACTGTGACTCTTAACTACAAAGTGTGACTCTCCCAGAGAGAGTGGGGCTTTGTTTCCCTAGGTATAAAATAACCTGGCTTTGTAGAAGAAAAGTTTGCTTGTATTAATCCCTGGGCTATTGCTACGTTTCTCTACTATTGCCTGCTAGTCAATTTTCTTCTTAGATCTTCCTGGCAACTGACTAAAAACTAAAAGGCCCAGTTCTCTTTAATGCCAAGGCCTGCTTTCATCACTCTGGTAGTTTAAAGGGGCCTTTCAGTAGCTGGAAACTGCATGTACATCTAATTTAAGGGCTGTGTATACTACCAGAGTGTAAATGAGAATCAGGCTGTCATTCTTGACAGCCTTGTCCAAATCCCCACCATTATGTAAGTTCAGGGTTGTTTATTTAACAATGCAAATGAAGTCTTCCTCTTCTGTTACCTGCAAGTCTCCAAGGACTCTGCAGCTCCGGGGGGGCAGGCAGCTATTTTGTTTCCAGTTGAAAGCAAACAGTTTTAGAGAAGTCACTATGCTTTTGTTCTCTTCATATATGGTAAAAATCAGTTCAAAAAGTTTGTGTAGGGAAGCTAACAGGTAACAGAAGGAGGGAAACTACAAATACTTATGCTCTAACCACTCTACTCACCTTGCCGTTCCTTCCATTTCCCCACTTATTTGTCAGCTTCTAGGCACAGACTCTGTCTCAACCATTTGTAGAGCACCTATCACAACGGGATCCCATCCCATAGCAGGGGTTCTTGGAGCTCCCACAATGCCAGATTTCATCATTATTTATCCATCTCCCGCAGTTCACGCAGACCATGCTTTCTCTCTTCCCGCATTCTGACGCTCATTGTCTTCTGGAGCAGTGAGTGGCCTACAGCCAGACAGTGGCTTTGAAAACTCAGGGGACAGCATGTCTGTGCCAATGCAGAAGTAGTGTCTGCCAGGAGAGGGAACAGCTTTTTATTTTTTGTGTGCCACAGCGGTAAGGCAATGCTAGGAATGACGAGAGCAGCTTTCCAAAGAACATCTGAAATAGGCCAGGAGTCTTCAAAAATGCATGAAACTGCCTGCAAAGGTAACTTAAAAATGGAATATGAATAGTCGCACCCTGGAAGCTACCTGCAATGCCCAACCACTTTTATTGGTCCTACCAAGCCTATGAGTAATGCTGCATAGCCTTGTATGACACCTCATGGCTCCTTGTTACAGAACTGTCACTTTTGCAGGCACAGGTTAGTGAAAAGGAAGCAAGGCAACTTCCTTTTTGCTTTCATTACATGTTCAGTAGGGCAGTGAGGAAAAGCACTATTTTGTTTCAACTTCTGTTTCGACATTTCAATGGGAGAGTGTTTCATTCTGAGTTTCTCTATTTTGAAACCGTGGTTCAGTTTCATTTCATCAAAACTGTTTCGCTCTTTCAACTCTGTTTCAGCGTTTCGCCCATAGGCTATAATGGGGACGCATGAAACTGCCTGAAACAGACTGTCAATGTGGGTTCATCAGATTGACCTGAAATACTTACCCTGGGTTAGAAACAGTGCCGGTGAACTCTGAGCAAGCCCAAGGGTGGAGCAGGGGAGCCTGCCCTGTGGAAAAGGAGAAGCCAATCGAAAGAAGGGGTTTTCAATCCCTTCATTCGCATGGAAGGGGGATGACAGGGGTTGGGGGCTCACCGCCCTGACCCCTGGTTGGCCAGTTTGCAAGCCAGGGAGGGATTGTGGGAGGGGATAAAAGCAGCAGCCGAACTGGCATGGGGGGAAGCTGCTGGCAGTGACTCCAGGGAATGACGCAGGAGGCCTACGAAGAGCTGGGGTGAGCTGACCCAGCAGAGGGAGCAGAGAGACCCCCTCTGAAGAGCCTCGAAGGACCGAGGAGAAGAAGGCAGCAGCGGTTGGCTGTGCCTCCAGCCCTGCAGCAGAGAGGGAGCAGCAGCCAGCGCTTGGGGCAGAGAGCTGGTTTCCCAAGGCCCTGGTGCAGTGTGCCGGACATGTCAGGCATTCCTGAGGCTAGGGGTGGCAGTCGGCCCCCCACTCCACTGCAGAGAAGAAGCAGCGGCCAGGAGTGCAGGCAGCATCCTTATCCAGAGCAGGGAGCTGGGCCGGTGAGTTGAGGAAACCCCTTACCTTCCCTGGGGAAGTGGGACAGCAGCAGCCAAGGCACTGGGATCCTGAGGAGCAGCAGAGCAGCTGCTCTCACCCAGGAGCTCGGGGCGCAGGCCGGCACTCGGAGTGGGACTGGAGAGCCATGAGGCATGTGGGTCGCCCGGCCAGTTATCTGGAGCAGGGGTTTAGCGCAGCAACCCCTGAGACCTGCCTGTGCTGCTGGCCCTCTGACACTGACTGCCCACAAAGGGGACTCAGTCCTGTCCCTTATTCTGCCGCTGATCGTCATCAGATGGAGTCCCTGAGCTTTGTGCTTGGGTCATGCCAATTGCTGCAGAAGTCTACTCTGTTGCCTTTTGCTTGCTTTTTTGGTTGCCACAGAGGGTCACCCTTCAGGCTCTTTGAGGGGTTGGGGTTTGATACAATTTGATTGCTGCAGACCAGAAAAGCTTACATTGTGGCAGTCTATCGCTTATTGGGAAGCCTGTTGGAGCTGCTGGAAACGAGCACCCTGCTTCCTTGCTGTAGCATCTCAGCAGTGGCTGAAAGCTGCCAGTTACCCGACCCGTGGTTCTTGAGTCAAGGATTGACTAATGCATTCTGGTTTGTTTTGTCATTTAAGTTCACTTGTAAATAACCTTCCTGTTATTCTTGTTTTCTAAATAAAGTGTAAATAGTTAAATCATTTAAATGTTAGACCTTCTTAGGACTACGGGCTGCCCTGTGGGGAGCAAGGCTGGCTGGAAAGTAAATTGGTCCTGGCCGGAAGCCCTGCCACACCCTCACCATACCATCCCTGATGTTTGGGCAGAAGTGGCAACTATTGGGCCGTCACCCAGGTTACACTGCCTATAACTTTGTCATTTCTTGGCAGATTTGGCAGGGATGGTAGCCCCTTCTGGAGGCATGAAGTCTGCCAAATTTCAAGGAGATAGGTGCAGAGGTTTCTGGGAAACTGAACCACAAGCTACTGACAAGCAAAACTTGTGTCACGTGTGTGTTAAGGTGCAGTGGGGTGAAAACAGCAGGGTGGGTAGCCCCTGCTAAGGACACAAAGCCTGCCAGGTTTCAAGGAGATAGGTGCAGGGATTTCTGGAAAACTGCACCCCAAGCTGCTGACAAGCAAAACTCATGATGTGTGACTGAGCGTGTGTTAAGGCGCAGCTGTTTTTTCTGTCCCTCCCCCCAGAGCACTGGGATTGGAAGGGACCTCAGGGAAGGATCACAGTCACTGGCCAGCTACACACTCAATATCAGAGCAGTCCTTCCCCTCTTCCCCCTCCCTCTCCTTACTTTCTGTTTCCCTGCAGGCAATCACAGCTTCAAAATTTGAAACATTTAGAAACTTTAGAAACATTTCAAGTGCCCCCATTTATTTGCAAGGCTGTTTCAAAGCCTTTTGTTTCATTTCGATTTTGCTTTTTCAAGCTCGAAACAAGTTGAAACTGCATCAAAACAAAACATCCGGTGAAATTTTGCACATCCGTAATGTTCAGCTTTGACTCCAGGCAGCACATGGCGGTGGCAGCCTTGTCATGGATGCAAGAATCTTGATTTTCATTTAGGAAAACAAAAAGCTCCTGTGCTGAAGACCAAAACAATAGCACAAACTGCTCCCTTCACTTCAGTGAACTTGCAGTGCATGCTGCCAGTTGTTAAAGTCACGCTGCCAGACAAAACATGGGAAAAAGAGGCTCCACTTACGAAGGATAAGACAGTTTACTCAGAACAGCATCTCAATTTGATATCCTGAGTAGACAGGACTCATACTGTTGCAGAGCTGAGACAAGTACCACTGCCTTCCCTCTTTGCCTCGTGGTTCTGCTCCAGGTTTGTGGATATTTGCTATGGTCTGACACACTGGTTTAAAAGCGTTTTCCTATTTGTTTTCAAAGAATAGGAGAGCACACTGGGCAGGGCTGTCAAGGCAAGGGATCGTTGAGCAATACCGATTATACACTCAGCTTATGTCTCCTGCTGAAAGCGCAAGACTCTCAGCAGGAACCACTGGCACATTAGGAGTGGCAGCTTCAGCCAGGCCCATTTAGCTGAATCACAATGACAGCATGTGGCTACAGTGCAGAATAGTTGGTAACATGCTAGTAGCGTGCAAATCAGCATGCCTAGGAGCATAGTAAACCCAGCAGAACATACCTCTGGGTCAATTCCAGCTCAAGTTGAGGAAAGATGCAGCTTCTTAGCCAATGGAAGTTTTACTATTGGATAAGCATGCCCTACAATCTACCACAGCACTTTTACTACATGAAACAGGAGTGCAGGGGTGCTCACCCAATTTGCAGCCTGATGACTGACTTCACTTCTCATAACTTGTACACCTGCCAAATATTCCCTCAACTCCTGGGTAGGAAGGAGAGACAAAATATCCCCAAAAAGGGTGATGAACAAAAGAGCAGCTTTATCCTATTCCAATTGCTTATCCTGGTGTCTTCCTCCTCCCTTTAACAAGATCTCTGTGCGTACATGTATAGGCACATTATTTCTAATTTGTCGGCTTTTAAATCAAATCACATATCTCTGGGTATAGGTCAGCCTCTGTAATTGATAAGCTATAAACTTTATTGGATTAGCATGGATAAGTAATACAAGTAACAGGCTGAACAAGGTTCTAGTCAGGCATCACATTACTGTAGCTATCAATCAATCATCAACCTCACATGACCAAAGTCAAAACAAAATTATGGATTAATCATCAAGGATTGAAGTAAGAATCGGCAAAAGACTTTGCTAAAATGCCTAGTAGGATTAACTATCTGAAATGAAAAGCCTGGCAATACCATTTTGAAGTGCAGAGTTCATTTGATTAATTAAGTAATTACAACACAGTGCATTTCCTGAAGATTAATGACCAGATAGGAAAGCTGATACTCTGATTTTTTCCCCTACCTTGGGCCATTAACCCCAGCTGATCTTCAAGCCATCTTTTACTGGAACAATGATTCCTATTCAATCGCTTTTCTTAAAAAACAAATATTAAAAGTCCTATTTTCTTCCCAGCATGGAAGTTTGCAATGAGGTAAAAAGGCTTTAAAAATATGGTGTTGTTATGATGCCTAGCATTTCTATTTATTAAAAGCCATCAAGGGCATTTTCACTCATTTTCCCTTCTGGCCAATTAAGATTTCAAATGCCAACCTTTCTTCCATCAGTCAGTTTCCCTTCCAAACTATAACAATAAAGTAGAACTGGTGGAGTATGTCTAGGTGATTCAGCTACATTGTAACTGCAGGTACCAGGGCGAGAACAGCTTCCACTCTTCTTACTTACGTAGAGTTTGGGATCCTATGGGACAGATTTTTCTAATGTGACCAGAAAAAGGTCTTGGCCAGATTTTTCCCAATAGCCCAGCATGGTGTGCACCAAACAGATTAGAAATACTGGTCTTTATTTAGGCTGCCAAGCTCTGTTGGGAAGCTGGCTGCACTGCTCAGAGTCTAAACCTGTTGATTAGGGCTGTGAGAAGCTTCAGGTGGTGATTCGATTCGGAGGAAGGTCTAGCCCAATTCAGTGGCTGAATCTCTGAATTTAAACCGGATCAAGAGACCAATTTAAAGGTTCAAATTGATTCAAAGCTCTCTGAATCTTATGCAAAGATTCGGAAAGCTTTGATATTCGTGCAGTCTCCGGTGGCAGCAACAGGGAGCTGCATCAGACTCCAAGCTGGTAAGTAGTAGCAGAAGGGGGAGAGGACCATAGGTGGACCTCTGCCAGCCTTCCCGGCCCTCCCCCACTCCCCTAGCTCCCCCCCCCCAATGGCTGCCCATGCCTGCCTCAGCTCCCAGTACTTTAAAGAAAACCCCTGGTTCACTGGGTGCTGCCAGGCAGGGGGCGATCCCTGCTGCCCCACGCTGCCCCATTCTGCATGGGGGGGCTCTGCACAAGATTTAAGGCCTGTTGCAAACAAGGGGATAAGTGCAGAGGTTTCTAGGAAACTGCACCTCAAGCTGCTGAAAAGCAGGAGCCAGGGAGCAGGATCAGTGTCCTGTGATCTGGAAGGCAAATCAAGGGCTTGCACCCCCTAGAGGAGTGTGGCAGAGCCCCCATGGCCCTCCTGGGGGTGTGGGCAAGCCTCTGATCTGCCTGCCAGATGACAGGAGGCTCGTCCTGCTGGCTGGGGCCAGTGGCAGCACTGGTCTTCCTGGCATGGGCTGCGACAGTCCCAGATGGCACACCAGCCTCCGGTCAACTGGCACGCAGATCGGGGGCTCGCCTGCACCCTGGGAAGGATGCAGGGGCTGTGCCAGACTCCTGCCAGGGGTGCGGGCCCCCAATCTGCCTGCCATATGACAGGAGACTGCTGCCACCTGGGACTGGCATCGGGCACACCCAGGAAAATTGCTGCTGCCATGGACCCCAGATGTCAGAACCAGCCTCCTATCATCTGGCAGGTGGACCCGGGGCTCACCCACATCCCTGGGGGGCTGTGGGGCTCCCTGGGGCCAGCAGCTGCCCCCAGCACTGGTCCCAGGCAGCAGGAGCAGCCTCCTGTCATCTGGAAGGCAGATTGAGGGCCCGCACCCCCGGGAGGAGTCTGACAGAACCCTGCAGCCCTCTTGGGGATGCAGGTGGGAGGATGCTGCTGCCGCCTGGGACCGGTGCTGGGCACAGCCCACACCCCGTGCAACTCCATGGAGCTGAGCCTGGTGGTGGGAGGCGGAGCGCAGCCTGGCCTGGCCCTGTGCTGCGCTCCCCCCATTGGGCTCGGTTCCATAGTGCTGCGAGCCACTGGGAACTGAGCCTGATGTGGGGAAGCGCCTCCCACCACTGGGTGCCATTCCTAGCGGCTCACAGCCCCATGGAAATCAGGATGGTAGTGGGAGGCAGAGCTCAGCCCTGGCTGTGCCCACCTCCTGCTACCAGGCTGCAGGCTGAGCTCCATGGGGCTGGTGGAGTCGATCGGGGCGCAACCCTGCCTCTCCCCTGCCTCCCACCACTTGGTCTGCTGCTTCAAAATTCAAACTGTAAAGCAGACACCCATCAGTAGGAAGCATTGAGGAGACTGTTTCTCTCCTCAGCTCTGTCACCGGCTTGCTGCATGAACTCTGGGCCAAGTTATTTTGTCTCTGTACTTTAGGCTAAGTATAAGCATTCAAGAAATCTACAGAAGTGCTCTAACCTTCAAGTATTACTCTAAGTGCCCCTGGTTAGGTTCTGAGGAAGCAGAACACGTTAGCCCTTGTGTATACAACCTGAGCCCAGCAGATAGTGGGGTTCTCACACACCTCCCAGTGCAGGGCGCTCCCACCTGCCCCTCCTTGCCCATTAGCTCAAAAACAAAAGGTAAGAGCAAGGGTGTCAGCTTTCAGGTTTCCAGGTGTTGAATTTTTGCTTCCTTCTTATAAAATAATGAAGTTTTCATTGCAAAGATGGCTAAGTGTCATATCTTCCATGTTTCAGGGATGCAGATTGTAGCCATATTGGTCCACTGGCAAAAGGAATTAGAACTCATGATAGAGGTGATATCTTTTATTAGATCAACTGGATATTTGCAAAAAAAATTCTTTTTAGGTAATGTGCATTAAATCTAGTGCTTTCAGGCACCTATTCAGGAGTGTAGAGGCTGCTCCGACATGCTGTAATTATGACGCATTGGAGCAGACTCAATTCAAGTCTGCTCAAGTGTGGCAATTACCTCACTCCAGCAGCCTCCCACATCTCACATATCAGCATCCCCATGCTTAAAAACAGCAGTGAGAGGACTTGAACGAAAGCTTGTCAAATGAGCTTTAGTTTAAGTGGTCCTGCAACCATTTTGAATTGTGGGGACGCTGATACATGAGATGTGGCAGCGATTTAATTAGAGCTCTGTCCTCCCCACCCCCAGATCATGTGTAAAAGTGCCTTCCATTGTGAAATACTAGGAAAAAATGCACATTCACCTATTTTACTGCACATTAGCTAAAGAGCACTTTTTTGCAACACTTTAATGAGCATTAAAATAGGCTAATGTCTATTTTAAAACACATGTGTAGATGTGCCTACATGCCTAATTTTGCCTGGTAATGTTAGGGTCCAGCTAGTTAGACAATTAAAAAACTGATGGAATATTGCCACAGCACCAAATACCTGGTGATCCTAAGTCATCCTTTCCAGGGCATGAGCCAGCAAATGGGACACCCCGACTGCTTCCATTCAATAGGACTTCAGGAGGGTGGTGCTGTTTGTCTACTGGCTTCCTAATTTCTTTACAGATTTGAGAGACTCTACTGGATTCCATAGGGAAAATAAAAACACTGCTTCTTTTGCAGGCAGGCTTCTTTTGCAGATTAGGAAGACAAGGAAAGAGTTTCCTCTCCTCCCATGAAAGAATGTGAGGTGTTTCCTAAGGGGAACGTTATAGACACTGTGTCCCAGCGGGGTTTTTTTTTGTTCTTGATCACTCAGTGGCTCTAAAAAAGGAACGCTACATTAAGGCTAGTGAGTGCATTGGGTTATTCATATAGCCAGGAAAAGTGACAACTGAAAAACAGTAACTAATAAACAACCTAGGAGCTTGACAAAAAAAGCTGCCAGAGCTGGCTGCCTATGGGACTTCCAGCAGCATACCTGTTAACAGACCGTCTGAAACAGCGTTCTATCAAGTGCATGTGGGTCCAAACCATTACTTGATTGACCTGAATTATTCAAAATTGACTTTAAGACATGAGAACAGAGAAGCACTCTCTGCATCTTTATAGGCTATTGAATGCATCCAAGGTTTCCGGGACTTTGGGTCTGTGAGCTGGGCTCATGGGTTTCTGGTCTTGCATCCTGTATTGAGCTTAGGAAGTGTGAGTACAATTCATAATCTACAGTTTACACACACATTAAGTTTTCCCAGACAAGTTGGAAAGTAGGGTTGCTACATATTATAGACTTCATAGATTTCATAGACATTAGGGCTGGAAGGGGCCTTGGAAGATCATTGAGTCTAGCCCCCTGCCCAGGGGCAGGAAGTCAGCAGGGGTCAAAGGATCCTAGCAAGATGAATGTCTAAATATTTCTTAAAGGAGTCCAGAGTAGGTGCTAGCACCACCTCTGGACGCAGTCTGTTCAGGTCCTTAGGGGTTTGGATAGTAAAGACATTTTTCCTTATGCCCAGCTTGAAATGGTCTTGGAGGAGTTTGTGACCATTGGACCTTGTCATCCCTTGGGGCACTCTGGTGAACAGGCATTCTCCCAGATCCTGATGTACACCCCTTATATACTTTGTAGGCAGCCACCAGGTCCCCCCCTGACCCTGTGCTTTTCCAGGCTGAAGAGTCCCATGGCACTCAGCCTCACTTCATAAGGCCTGCTCTCCTGCCCTCTGATCATACACATGGCGCTCTTACGGACTCTCTCAAGCTTCTCCACATCCTTTTTAAAGTGAGGAGCCCAGAATTGGATGCAATACTCCAGCTGTGGCCTCACCACAAGTACAGTGGGAGTCTGACATCCTAGGATTTGCTTGAGAAGCACCTATGGATGCAAGCCAGAGTTTTGCTCGCTTTACCAGCTGTGACATTGCATTGGCGGCTCATATTCATCTTGTGGTCAATCATGACCCCAAGTCCCTTTCGGCCGCGGTCCTAGCAAGCATAGCAATGCCGAGCCTTTAAGCATGCTGTGGGGTTTTTTTTCCCCCAAAGTGGAGTACCTTGAATTTTTCAGTGTTGGACACCATCAGGTTTTCATCCACCCATTTTCTGAGCCTGTCTAGATCGACCTGAATCTCCTGCCTATCCTCAGGTGTGGACGCTTTACCCCAAAGTTTGGTGTTGTCAGTGAACTTGCCCAGTCCACTTCTGACACCAATGTTTACATCATTAATAAAGACGTTGAAGAGTATAGACCCAAGGACAGAGCCTTGGGGGACCCCACTGGTCACGGTGCACCACAACGATTGACTTCTGTCAACTACCATTCTCTGGGTCTGACCTCGGAGCCAGTTCCCCAGCCAGTGGACTGTGATGTAGCAGAGGCTGCAATTGGCCAATTTTTCCATGTGGAGATCATGGGACACCAGATCAAAGGCTTTTCTAAAGTCAAGATATATGATGTCATTCTCCTCTCCCTTGTCCCAGTGATATGTCACCTGGTCATAAAAGGAGATGAGAGTCGTCAGGGAAGACCTACCCACAACAAACCCATGCTTGCTATCCCTTAGGATGTTGTGATCAGCCAGTTTGTCAAGAATGGTCTCTCTGATAATTTTTTCCAATATCTTCCCTGGGATAGTGGTCAGGCTGATAGGCCTGTAGTTCTCCGGATCTACTTTCCTCCCTTTCTTGAAGATCGGCATCTCATTGGCCTTCTTCCAATCTTCGGGCACTTCACCTAAGCACCAGGAGTTCTTGAAGACCCATTCCAGTGGCTGAGCTACGATGCCTGCCAGCTCTGTGAGTACCCTGGGGTGTAAACTGTCCGGGTCAGCTGACTTGAAGGTGTCCAGCCGCTCAAGGTGTTCCTTCACATGGTCCACATTGATCTAGGGGAGCAATGCTCCCTCAGCCTGGCCATCCAGTGCCGTACTGAGCAGGGCTATCCCATGGGGCTGGTGAAAAACTGATGCAAAATACCCATTAAGGAAGTCGGCTTGAATTAGCATGCTTCAGTGTGCTGATATACATTTTGGGAATGTTCAAATATATGTTTTTACTTCTGTTAGGGAACTTGCAAATTGCCAGAAATCAGTGCAGATACATCAATTCTTAAGACAGTGAGCAGAGGTAAAATAGCAGCTGACCCACATTCAACACTTGCTCAACTGAACCCATGACAATATGCAATAAGAGAAATTCAGTGGTAAGTAGTTTTCTTTGAGTGGATGGATCCGTGTTAACCAGAGGAAGGAAGTGGGTAGTCCTGGGGACAGAGGGTTTGCTGAGTCTTGTCAGTGACAGCCCAGGGGTGAGGCACTCAAGCAGACCACACAAGCTCTAGCTGAGGCTAGCGTGCTGCCTTGGGAGGAAGTGAGCAGGGTGCTACAGACAGCACTCCCTGGGATGCCAGTGGAATGCAACCTACCATGACTTGCAAAGGACTGTGGGACAGATCTTTGTTATTGTGTTCTAACCTGCAGCTCTCAAGTCTGATACCACATCCATCCAGGGTTATCTTAGACTGGGATCTGTCATTTTTACAGTGGTCTGTGTACCCTGATTGTCCGCTTGGTTACGGCTGCAGAACGGTTTCTGCATGCTTACCATGCAATTAATGTAACTGCTCTACATATGAGAAAATTGAGGCCAGGTAGAAAAGAGGGAGTGGGCCTGATCTCTACTGTAAAGCTCTGTGACCACTGTCTCAATTTTAAACAGCTGAGTGTAAAATAGAGCAGGTATCTGTGTCCAAAGAGGCCGGATGTAGAATCAGTGATAGAGAAGAAAAGCTCTCTCCCATTAGCGGTCTCCCAAGTGATGTTGATCCCACTTATAGGAAGCACTGATGTTAATGGTTGTCAGCCATCCTTAAAGCCATTTAGACAGCAGTGTGCGCGCACGCATATGTATTTATGAAGTACACTATAGAATTGGAATTAGACTGTCATATCCAGTCCTTCTATTTGATGTTGATCTGCCACCAGTGTGGTATGTACCATTTCGTTCTCTTTAATCCAGTCCTGACCAGTTTCTAACTTAGCTCCCACTGACCCAAGAGCCTGT
The DNA here is from genome assembly GCA_030014935.1 of Caiman crocodilus. Taxonomy (NCBI): domain Eukaryota; kingdom Metazoa; phylum Chordata; order Crocodylia; family Alligatoridae; genus Caiman; species Caiman crocodilus. Next base: position 47,573,043 of record JAGPOW010003395.1, on the reverse strand, counting down.
GAAGAAAACAGCAAGAACAACAGATTTTTGTGTTTTCCTTCTAAAGGGTCATAAAGTTAGTTTTGGGGTGAATAAAATGTGTTGAGCCAAATAAAATGATTTATTTGAAGCATTTTTCCAGAGACTATTTAACCTTATTTTTTAAATAAAGAACAAAGGAAATTTCAAAAGGATCATTTTGACTTTAATCAATTTTTGATTTTGAAAAAAATTAAAAGCCAAATGCATTTTATTTCCTTTTCATAACACATTTCATTCAGTCTATCAAAGATGAACAAGTTCGGTGGAATTAAGCATGAACATTTCATTAATTCAGGTATTGCCAAACCTACATTTTTCTCTAAAGACTTTCAGGTACAGCATTTTGCTGCTGACCTGGCTATGAATTTACTTTAAACTATGTAAAAATGCTTCCTTTGAGCAACTGGAAATTGACCTTACAATCCTGAAATGATGTTTTAATCAGGAGGAAAAAAATCCCACAGTAATTCTGGGGGAAGTCAGGGAAGAGGACTACTGGAAGTGTCACAAGGCATGTGTAGACAAAACAGGGGCCCTAAATTGAAGCGGTGGATTTTAAAAAAACATCGCTTCAATTTGGGACCCTTTAAACCCCTGTGTCATACACACACTGACTTACCTGACTCTCTCGTGGTGGGGAGGAGCGGGCGAACTGCCGGCAGGCAGAGCAGTCCCAAGGATGCTGTGGGGGCTGGTGATTCCCCCCACGGCCGTGACGTGTGCCCCACCCAGTGGCTGGCACGCATCCGCAGGCACCCAGCTTGTGCAGTCCTGAGGGGCACTGCAGTCACAGAGGGAAGCACTGGGCCCCCGAGAAAGCTCAGGCAGGCACGTTCCAGGGGTAGGAAAAAAGCTTGCTGCTTTATTTGCGTGG
>JAGPOW010003395.1:47535812-47551591 GCA_030014935.1 Caiman crocodilus | reverse complement strand
ATAGGTGAGGTCAGACAAACTCAGACTGGAAATAAAACACAGATTTTTAAACAGGGAAGGTAATTAACTGTTGAAAGAAATTACAAAAGTTTGTGGTGGTTTCTCTGTCCCTGGCAATTTTTGAAACAGGACAGGATATTTTCCCAAAACCCATGCTCTAGTCCAAACAGGAATTAATTTGGGGAAATCCTATGGCCTGGGATATACAGGACGTTGAACTAGATGGTTCATCTTGGCCTTAGAATACATGAATCTGAATCTAGAGTCAGAGGTAACCAGTGAGGCAGATTTGAAGTCATTGGAATAGAATTAGTGGGAGGCAACATCTTTGTTAGATCTGCCTGGGGTCTACTCTCACATTACCATGGCTGTCTGACCAAGGTAGAACCATAAACCTTGCATCTCATTTAACATGCAGATCCTGGCATTGTTGCAGATTTGGCGAAAGATGTGCCAGGAGGCTCCTCTCCCCGTCCTTCAGACAGCGCTGAGACAGAGTGGTAATGCAGACATTTGCAATGAAGTATTTAGCTTGAATTTCTGAAGGCATCATGTGAATAGTGTGCAAACTGGAGAGGAACTAGATCAGCTAATTTCAAACAGATGCTCAAACTCATGGTCCTTTTTCCTTGGAAGAGCAAACATTTGTAAGGCAGCCACATTTGGATTTGCTGGCTGAGCTTTTCAATATTGCATGTGGGATTTGAGTGTCCATTAGTTGTAATGGGAACCTGACATTCAAATCTCTTAGAAGGGTTTGAAAATTGAGCACAGTCTTTATATTGGCTAGGACAGAAGTTACACATAAACTGGTTTAAGTGATCAAAAAACTGGTTTAAGCCAATAACAGAACAGAAGCTCAGTGGACATAAACCAGTTTCAAAATGGCTGAAACTGGTTTAAGATAAACCTGGTTGTATGTAGTATCAGACTTAACTGATTTGGGTCAACCGGTTTGTGAAACTTCTGTCCCAGACCCCTTCCTGGTTCAAGTTAAATCACAGTCCCCTAGCATCCCAGCATGCTCTGCAGCCCTGGGTTGGGCTGTGCTGTCTGCTCCAGGGAGCAGGGCTGGCCCCATCCTTCTGCTCCCTAGCTGGAGCAGTGAGGGTTGGCTGACAAGAGGGTGAGGGGGGGTGGGTAAGGCTGGCTGGGGATGCAGCCCAGTCTTGGGGTGGGGGGTGACTACTACGACCATGCGAAGCAGGCTCTATTCAATTTGTACTCGGCTCAAATCAGGGACAGTGATTCGATTTGTTGATTTAGATCACTATCCCTGATTCCAGTTGGCAGAATCCAAATCTGAAGATTCAATGCTGATTCAGAGAATCAGTGACTTGGACACAGATACAGCTTTAAATGATTTTTCTACATACTTCAAGGTACCAGCATGGCTTGCGAACGCTGTGATGCTGAGACATATGGAGCGTCCCACAGGGTGTGTGTGGGGGCAGGGCCCATGTGCTCAGCGATGAACCCAGAAGTGGATTGGAAATGCTTCCGATCCACTTCCAGGTCCACTGGGGAGTGCAAGGAGAGGGCCCCTTCCCCTCCCCTGCCTTGGCAATCAGCTGTGAGAGAACCCCAGGTGCACCCTCCCAGACCCAGGAGGCACCAGTCATTGAGCTGGGGGAGCACATGAGAGCCCCCCCAGTGCACTTCCTGGCAGACCTGGAAGTGGACTGGGAGTGCTTCTGGTTCACTCCTTGGTCTGCTACCAAGAATGCTGGGGAGCCCCCCCGTACTTCTTCTCCATGCACCCCAGCATCACAGCATTCATGAGCTGCCTGCTACCTAGAGGTATGTAGAAAAAACATTTAAAGCTGTGTCTATGTCCGAATCACCAAATCTTTCCGAATCTCTGTGAATTGATTTGAAGGGTTCCAATTCAATGCGGAGAGATTAAAGGGTCCTCTGATTTGATTTGGATTTGGAGATTCAGCCACCGAATCAGGCCGAATCTCTGCTGAATTGAATCAGGGCTCAAAGCTTCATGGCTGCAACTGTGGACTACAAATCCCAGAGACACCTGAAAGCAGGAAGAGCAAGTGATGAGCAGAGTCCTGCTGCTGTAATTCTGAATTATAAATCCCAGAGACCTCAGGGGCATCAGGAAGAGGAAGTGAATGCAGGGTCAGAAGGCCATGCTCTAGTGTCCCCCAGCTCTTGGCTGTAAGTCACTGCAGGCACGTGGCTGCATTTCCTGTAACAAACATAAATGTCTGTTCACTTCTACTTTAATTTAATCTGTGCCATTTACACTAACCTGCAAAGACTGAATCGATTCAGCCTCAGGCTTTTTGACTGTCTACCTAACCATTAAAAGTCAGTTTTCTGTTTAATAAAGCATAGTGTTATGCATTCTTTTCTATTCATACACTGAAACAGTCAGTTTTACCAATGGCAATATATACTCCATTTGATTTTCACAATGCAGTTTGGTTCTTTATAGTTTGAAAAGTGAACCCAAAGCTGGAAAAAATCCATCTGAAGCAACAATAAATCTACTTCTGATTTGGGACCCTGTAGGCAACAGTGTATATTGTCCCTCACTAAAAACTCTGCTTCATTTTCTTTCAGACCACATTTCACTTTTTTTTAAATAATTCAAGGCTTATTGAAGAGGCAGATTTTTTGCTAAACTGTAAACTCATCTAGAAGTTTGAGAAGAGAAATAACACCCCTTCTTCCCCTTTCTTCCTTATTCTCCTGCATCGCCTCAATGGATCTTGACTCATTTGGTTTGTGATAAGACAATGCTAGATAGGTATGTGCAGTCAGTGGGAGGAGACAAGGAACAAGCTGAGTTAAATATACCAGCCTAAGTCCATCTTCCTTGTCATGGACTCTGAGGCTAGGAACAGACATTATACATAAGCTGGTTTAAGTGATCAGAAACTAATTTAAATCTGTATCAGAACAGATATTCAGTGCACATGAACCAGTTTGAAAATGGCTGAAACTGATTTGAGATAAACTTGGTTGAATGTCGGATCCTACTTAACTGATTTAGGTCAAACTGGTTTATGCAATATCTATCCCAGACCCCTTCCTGCTTTAATTTAAATCAGAGTCCCCCAACATCCCAGATGCTTTGCATCCCTGGTTGGGGTTCTGCTTTAAAGCAGGGCTGGCCCCACCCCTCTGCTCCCTGGCTGGAGCTCCAGCAGAGACTGCAGGTATAGTGGCATCTGCCTGGCTTCCTCCTGCTCCCCCACCCCACTCCCTGATCAAGCAAGGATTTTCCCCCTCCCCTCTCCCACAGCATGGATGTAGCCAATACATGGTATGCTAGCTAATGCTGAGAGGGGTCTGTATAAGGCAGACAGGACAACAGCAGAGAGGACAGTGGCCACTTAGGTCTTTTTGGAGCTAATCCACAGGTAGCTGGTAATGTCCCTCCATTTCTTTCTTGGAAAAAGTTGTTTAAGAAGAGCCTGAATTAATGAGAGAGGCTTTTGTTTTGATGGGGTGCTAAATGCTGTGTTACTCCCTGTGTAACTCCCTGCTGGCTCCTTTCCTGGTTAGGAGCAGTGAGTTAGGGGGGAGAGGACCCCTCTCTAATCAGAGTCCTGCTGGAGCTTGGCCATGCCCCACCCCTTAAGCTCAGCACTGTAGAAGGGAAGGGAGGGCTGCTGTAGTACCACCCCAGCTTCTAGCTTAAACCACTGCAGGCATGTGTCTGCATTTCTTCAGTCCAGAGGGAATGTCTGTGCAGTTATGAACTGGTTCAACCTAGCCAGGTTAGACTAACCTGCAAAGATTGAATCAATTCAGGTTCAGGCTTTTTGAATGTCTGTCCCTAGCCTGAGTGTAAGAAATCAGGTAAATTTGCAGCTTACAGACTAACTAAATCAGAGAGAGAGATATAGCATAAGCTTTTGTGAGCCCAATTTTCCTCTTTTTTATTTCAAAGGCAAAATCAGCTCCAAATTCTATCAGGCAAAACAGAGTAGTCAAGTTCCAACTTTTGACAGTAGAGCTCAGTCATTCAAGTCCATGTGGCTCTACCACTGGGCAAGTATCCTCCTTCCCAGACTTATCAGTCAGGGGCTTCAGATACTCCCAAAATCTGTGGTTAACATCCTACATGGAAGCCCAGGAATGTTGGGGTTCAGAGCCCCACTAGTCTTGCTTGCTCTTCACCAAAATGCCAGGAAGCAAGCCAGGAGGAAAGCAAGAAAGCAGTCCCCCATTACCACAAAATTGTATAGTCAAGTCTCCTGCATTGTTCCCTTCATCAGATGCTGGCCTTAAAGCAAAGGATGCTATGAAGGGACATCCACAGAGCACTGTATAAAATGGAGGGAGTGATTTGAATACAAAAGGCAGAAAGGGAGGGAGGGATGGGAATTTGAACCACCTTCAATAGGAAATTGCAGAACAAGAAATCAGCAACAGACTAGATTGTGTTAAGTATGGGTTAAACAGGAACTATGGATTCTTATCCCATTACCTAGGTTACCTTTTGTGACCCTTCTGTTCCCATAGTCTTATTACTTGTATGTTTGCACTACTTCTCCCCTTCGTGCCTCTCCCTTCCTACTTTTTATATTCAAATCACGCGCTCCATTTTATAAATTGCTCTGTGCTTGTCCTTTCCCAGTATCTGAAGACATGAGCTGACAAAACCTGTAGCAAGTCAGTAGGGGGCACTCCTGCATTGACCACCCATTTCATTGCACCTGGCCACCTTCCAGGCTCTGAGTGCCTCCCTGGGGGCACCTCACATCTGGCCCACCCTCTTCCTGGAGCACACCCACTAGCCTGGGGGTAATACTGCCACCACCCAGAGATGGGCTTGATTCTGACTCTGTGCACCCTGGGAAACACACGCCTCAAGGGTATTTGATTAAATTCAAGAACTTGAGATGCTTCCCTCAGTTGGAAGCACAAGGAGTGGTCTCCCTTAGTCAGTTGAACCAAGGGGACCCCAAGGCATAATCTAGACCCACTCCCAATAAGTCTCCCACGCTAGGTACAAAGCAGAACGTTATTGGTTACAAGGGGTATGGTTGGAATAGGGTACAGGGTAGAGCAATATCAGAGAAATCCCATAGAGCCAACTGGCATGGCTGGGTAGCCTTTGATCACAAATCTGAGTTACTTCAAGCTATATATCTATTTAGATCTCAGGTAGCTTACTCATGAGTATCATCCAGAGGCAGGTAGAGATTCCCTCTGGAGGCAGGCAGTTCTTTGATCATGAGTTTTGAGAGAGAGAGCAAGTTTTAGATGGTACAGCTCTTCTTTCTCTCTGAGTCCTGCCCCCTCCTCCTGGGCAGTCCTTAACTTATATAGCCCTTATGATCTCATTTACCTGGTCCAATGGAGGCCAGCACCTGTTGGCTCTGAGCCAACCAATTTGAAATGCATCACTAGATGCTGGGCAGACTGGCAGTTCCTAGCTCCTCGGGGAGCCCAACCCCCTCACCCAGGTGTGTGATACCAGTCACGCAGGCAGAAGGAGCAGGTTTCCCCCCACTCCCTTCAAAATGCATCCAGGTCAGGTTACCTAGAGAGATAGGGTAAGGTGTGTACCCTCTGTAGGGCCCATCTTAAGCAAATCGTCACAAAGCAGTGTTTCGGGGGAGAAACAAAGGTGGCCTTCTGCCACAAAACCTATGTTATATATCTTTCTGATTTAGTCAATCTATGGGTGCAGATGTACCCTGCCTTCTGCCTGACTTCAGACTGACATGGCTAACTAACTGTCTCTAAAAGTAACCCCCTATTGCTCCCTAAACAAGCTTAGGTGTACTCCATGTGCTCCCAGGCCTGCAAGACAGGTGGAGAAAATGGCTTAGGAGCCAGCCTGAACAGCTAGGAGTGGCCTTGAGGGTATGCCTCAGCACGCTCAGACTCTCCATAGCAGGAGGGGGCGTAACAGGATTTATTTCTAGCAGTGGGCTGAAATCAAATGATTGTCCCACACTCAGACCAGGTCTGGGTCTACAGTTCCCTGGTACTAATCATAATATCCCCAGAAATACTGACCTGGGGTCAGTGGTGGCAGTTCATCTCCCTCTGGGAGCCAGTGACCAAACAGCCATGTTAAAGCAAAATATTTTATTTAGCACTTCACAGAAAAAAGACCTTAAAAACAAAAAGCAGACTGTCTGCATGCCCAGCTTTTCAGATGTCCATCCACTTTCTACATGAAGATCCAGACATACTGAAGTTTCCAACAAACCCCTTGAGACTGCAAGGCTCTGATTGGTATAACTTGCTCACCCACTTCAGTCTCACAGCTTTGGAGGGCATGACTTTCAATCCTGCTCAGCCTTTTCATTGCTCTTTTCTGCAGTCCAAATCAAACCTATGATGTATTAACTGCCAGCAGAATACGACTTGCTACTTTCTTGGAGATGGGGTAGCTGGTGGTCTTGCCAACACATGCTGAGATGTTCTTCCCTGGGAAACTGTTTTCTTCCTGACAACAGTCACCCCCGAATTAAAGCTACATAGCCATATCATAAGCACACTCCTAACCCAAAATAGTCATGCCAACTATCTCAGTGACTAGGTAATATATAATATTCATAGACTTTCTATGTACTAAAATGTTCACCACATGCTCAACCTAAGTATTGATCTGGTCCTGGGAAAGGAATATATCAGTAGTAGATGACTGAGTTCTGGAACAAGGTGGGATCTAGGAGGGAATCATGGATCCCTCAGGCATGTTTGCTTGGGCTTATCCTAGGACTTGCTATCCCACATTGCAATGAAACCCTACACAAGTTCCAAAGTTGAAATTACTGTAATTTGCTTTGCAGTAGCCTTCCCTTAGAACCTAGTTTGGAAAAAGATAAGGACCCTCCCTTGAAGGGCCTTCCATTGAAGTCATCAGATTTAATGGTTGCACAACTTCATCCTTGCAAGGCATATTGCTTTGCGTACATGTAACTGTGGCACAGCACTTACATTCATGATCCAACTCTTTCCTCTCTGCTGAGAGGAGCAGGACTGTAGCTCTCTGGCTGAGTGCATAAATCATTTTCTCCCACTTCCAGAGCAGAGTATTCTTTCTGCTGCGTTTACCCAGCTTTGCTCAACTAGCTGGTGCTGTTTCTGCTGCTCTGGATTAGTTTAACTGGAGGGACAGGGGGTGAAATTTGCTTCTGTGCAGTGGTGGTGGTAAATCATTATGTAGGACTTCACTGTAAAACAGACCTGTGCTGATGCTGTGCACCAGGGTGAGATTTGTTCAGGATGTATACAGCTAATGCTGTGACTCAATTATAATACAATAGCCCTCTCCAGGTAGATATAGGGCTTTCAGTTTTCATCTGTCCAAATCACAGTCCGTGTGTGTGTGTGTGTGTTATGGATTCACTGTTTAGCAGAAATCCTTTACAAGCGCATCAGTGACTAAGGACTGCTTTCTTGATGGAGACAGGGCTTAGGTTGGAAATACCAATGGGGAAAAATACCAGTGAAATTTAAACTAATTTTATTTCCAATTTGGCAATGCTGTGGTCACAAAACCAATCAACCAGAGCTCTAGTAAATCCATTGCTATTAAAAGCACTGACTGCACCCCTGGAGCCTGCAGCAACTACAGCTGGCATGCAAAACTAGAGAGCTTTGACAAAGAGGTAAGCAGTGCAAGTAAAGAAGATTCTTGATTCCTGGCAGTAGATGTTTTTCAGCTTCTGTCCAGAAAACTGTGCTGCTTGGGACATTACCAGCAGGTCAATATAACATCAAATGCCCCACAATGCCTAGCTTATATAAACAAGGACCAAATGCCCTGAAACTTGTTACTTTTCCATGTGAGATTGCCCAGTGCTGTCCTCATGCCCTGCAGAACCGCTGCTATAGTGTGCAATGTTTGAGATTGTCATTGGAGTGGTTTTGGTCTCCAGCTGGGGGTCATTAAGCGTTCATGGTATTGGGCTGAATTAACCCAGCTCAGGCCTTGTTGGTGAACAGCTGATGGAGGTAGCCTTGCCCAGGTGGTTCAAGCAGAACATCATTAAACACAGTCATTTGGATGGACTCCTTGTCCACCTCCGCCTGCTTAAATCTAGGCCAGAATGGAGCGATGTGATCCCCCAGGCTGAACCGCTACACAAACACAGACCCTTGTTCGGTGGTTCTGGTTCCCCAGGCACTCCCTACTCAACCAAGCGCTTACCGGTAAATATGTGCTTGAGTCTCACTGACTTCCATGTGAAACCTTTATATACTCATGAATGCTTTGCGGAATCAGGGCCTTACTTCAGTGGAGTGATTATCCAGCGAGATGGAAACTGAAGACTGGAGATATGTTTCTCCCTGAGAATCTGTTGTGGCTTCTACTTCTACGCCATCTTGGCAGTATCATTTCCGTCTCAGAGCCACACATTGCATCTGGGCTCCACTGTCATTTGGTGCCAGGAAACCCCAGAGAGCTGAGAAAAGATATTGCCTTTTCTGTTGCAATCTGAGACCAGCCAGCTTTCCTGAGACAGAGAATGCATTTTTCAAAAACAATAAAGGTTCCTAAAAAGGAAAAAAAAACTTACAGCGATGCCTTTTATACAAAGCTAACATTGATACTGTTCAAAAAGCAATTGATATGAAGCAAAAATGAGTTTTAAGGAAAGCAAAGTTGCCTAGCATAGGGATTTACGCTAATGGAACTAGACTCCTGTTGAAAACTAACAAAGCACCCATGGAAACCTCTCTCTCTCTCTCTCTCTCTCTCTCTCTCTCCGTCTCACTCTCTCATTATCTCTCTCACACACATACACACACAGCCTCTTAATTTCTAACATAATGTTAAGGGTTGTAGCATCTCTTTCATTGTAATATTAGTGCAAAGGTGTGTATCAGTTTTATTTCTCTGGGATAGCATTTATTTTCCTGAACTTAAATGACATTTTGCTTTCATTAGTTTTGCAGTAGTAGACAGTCTGGTCTCCTTTCCTCTGAATCATTTGCCATGCCTCCTGTTAGAGACCTGACTCCGTTTGGTGGCTCAGCACTTGGGATCTTTGCCTCTGTTTCCAACTGAAGGTTTGGTTTTCTAGTGGGGATTACAAGTAGTTGGTCTCCATAAATTGATTCTTGCTTTCTGACACCAGGTGGCACTCCAGTGCTGGACAAATGTTGCCTTAACCAGCTTCCAAAGCAGGGTACTCTTTTGAACTCCTGGGCTACTTCTTTCATATCAGCTTTGCTGCCTAAAGTAGCACTTCTGATTCCTTCTGGCAAAGGTCCTTCTTCTGGAATAATGTGTGGACCTGCCAGGTGATTCTCAGGATCTGGTCCAGCATCTCTCCCATTGTATTGATTTACTCCAAAGATTTGGGCAAACACACTGTTTCCATCTCCTCTTGTATTACTTTCAAAGTAAAGTGGATTTCTAGTTGGGTCTGGCCCCTTTTTGGGCCTTCCTTGTTTCTTATTCTGGCCCAATGCATTTTTTGAGCATGGCATATCCCTTTCCTGATCTCGTGTTTCATCTTCAAAGTTTTCTGCATTTTCTCCTGGGCTTTTCTCAAGCCGCAGTGAACAGTTTTTTTGACCAGATTGAATAGCAGCTGGGTATGCAACATGCCTAGCATGCTTTGAGTGACTGCCTTCAGGAGGCTTGTGGTCCCATGTGGAAGGTCTCAACTGCAAAGAGTAATCCAGTGATGCCAAGGGGTCTTCCTTTGGCACTGGAGATTTCCCAGCACAGCACAAGCGGCTGGAGGAAGGCAATGCTGTAATCCCTGCAATGTTTGGTGGGTATCCGTTGGAGTGGGAGGTACGTTCTGTCTGTGCTGGTGACCCCATTTCTGGATCCCGGGGACTTCTTGTTAAAAACTGTGATCTGCCTGCATGAGGTGGAGGGTTGAAGTTCTGTGGCAAGGGGTTTGTTTCCTGGTCCCATGGGATGCTCTCTCTAGGACCAAACTCTCTTTTTAAATGATACGGGATGTTTTCTGTTTGCCTTGGGGGCCCTACTTTATAAAGAGGGTAATTATCTTCTGGGGCCCAGGAGCTCATTTCATTGTAAGGGAAATATCTCCCCTGGTCTTTAGAGTACTGGAAATAAATCTCCTGCTCTGCTGGATTGCTTGGAAGGTATTGTGAGTTTCCATATTGCCCGGCCGGGCTGCCCTCTGCCTCAGGCAATGGCTGCTCCTGGTCCCATGTCCTTTGTCCAGGGTAAGAGTCAGGCCCTAGCTGATCAAAGGGATCGTTTTCATAATGGGGACCTCCTTCCCTTTGACTTGAATCGAGAGGATACAGGGGGTTTCCACGTTGTCCTGCTGGGCTCACAGGAGAGTTTTCCCATGCACTGCCCTGAGAGAAATGGGGAATTCCCTTTCGGTTAAAGGAATTGTATTCGGGGTAGGAAACACCTCCCCTTTGGCCAAACAAGACACCTGGTGGATAGGTTGAGGATTCATGCTGCCCTCCTTCAAAAGGTGGGGAATTCTGCTGGTGCCTCCACATCTTGCTTCCCGATAAAGGAAAGTGTTCTCTTTCAGAATATGAAGGGTTAACTGCCTGCTTCTCCCAGTCCCGCTGGCTGGCTTCTGGTGTAGATGGATGTCTCCTTGCATCCAAGAATACTCCCTTTGGAGTGGCTTGGCTGGTCAGCTGCAGCCCAGAAGCAGGGATTCTACTAGCATCTTCCTGTGGATGCTGCGTGTGCTCGTTGGTTCCTATGGTGTTGAAGGTAGGAGCCGGAGGCTTGCTGTCAGCAAGGATGATACCTTGCTTGTAGCCAGCTCTGTTACTGCTGTAAGAGGGTGCATTTTGCCGCTGGCTCAAGGGATGTGCGTCAGGGAAAGGTGGTCTCTGTCTTTGGCCTGCTGGCCTCTTCCCATGCTGTTGGAATTCAGGTCCTGGGGGACCAGGTCTTGGGTTCAGTGCTGGGTAATTGCTGGGTCTGCTCTGGAGGTCTCCTCTTCGATTGGTTTGAATCGGGGAATTGTCTGGAGGGCCTTTACGGTACAATGAGTTTTCTGAGGGAGTGGAGGGATTGACCATGGAGGCAGATGCTCTGTGCCTGGCAGCACCTTGATCCGGAGAGTTCCTGTATCCCTGGGAATACTCTCTGCGGCCAAAAGAACCGTGCCCAAACATTTGCTGCCGGTTTGCAGGAAAACGTTGAATAATGTCAAGAGTTGGAGCATTCCTCCTGGCATTTGGCTGCCCGGGCCTGTTCTGTGGCACTCCCTCACTGCCTGGCTCCTGCGGGCTGGAGATGTTAACTGTAGGAGAAGGTGTGGTCTCATTCTCACCCGCTGGCTTGTTCTCCGGGTTTTGGGAAGGGGTCCCGTTCCCTCCAGCACTGACCCCAGGGTGGGTTGCATTCCCTCCTTGCTCCCCTCCTTGGCTGGGGGGACTGGGTGTGGTTGTGCTAACAACTGGGACAGTGGCATTTGGGACAGGGGCTGCTGGAGGGCTCTCTTCTTTGGGGGCTTCTTTCTCAGGTTTGGGTTTGTCATACTCATGTTCAAACATTTCCTCTGAGTAATAGGGGGGTCTCTGTCCAAGCCCTTGAAAGAAGTATCCATAGTAAGGATTCTGAGGGGAGAAGAGGAAAATCAATTGATTTTAACAATAATCAGTGTCCACTGGTTAAAAATGTCTTTTTTGCTCTTATGCATATATGCTTCATCTGCAGGCTTAAGCGGTTGATTGCTCAAACAGTCAATGACCTGCCCCCTGCTGTCTGGTGTTGAAGTGCAGTAACAGCAGCCTGGATTTTGAGTTGTCCTAGGATAAGCTGCCCGTCTGTTTATTACATTTGCTGGTGTGATTTATATTGGTGCACAAATCATGCAAAGCAAATAAACCCCCTCAGAGACTGTCCCTTGGGTAATCCTCCCCTAAAGTAAAGACGGCTTTAACTCTGCAGCTTCCAGCAGCTTTTCTAAATGGGGACATGCTAATGGTTTGTTATATTTACCCCTCCTTCTTCATTGCTGATAGGTGGCTGTCCAAACCCTGGAGGCATTTGCTGGGAAAATACAAAAGCAAAGCAGTTCCCCTTAAATTTTATCAGCACAGACCAGTTAGCAAAGCCAACAAATATATCTAGGGGGTTCATGAATTCCAGGTCAGAAGATCATAAAAATCGAATAAATGGAGATCTCCCACACTAAATATAACAGCTCCTAATGTTTGTCTAATGTCTCACAACCCTGACACTGACAGTGTGCTGGACTGCAGGACTCAAATTGCTATAGATCTTTTGCAGTTCTAGCCAGCCGTGTCATTTTCAGAAGGAAAATAAGACTGGAGAAAACTATTCACGTGGCATAGTGCACAACAGGGAGACACTGCAGGGTTAATCACTTACATTTCAGCAGCATCAAGCAGGAATCTCTAGAACTTACTTCAGCACGAATGGCTTGATGGGGGGGGGGGCTACTTGGCATAATTGGATAGAGAGCCTCCTGCCTTGAGAGCAGGTTGCTGTGATCAGAATTCATTATCCTGTGACAGCTGCTAGGCAGCTGTGTGCCAGTTTCCCAGTGAACAATTAGCCATGCCAGCACAAGTGATCCTTCCTCTCAGTAAAGTAGGAAGGTCACAGACTAAATGGGTCTAAAGAGCAAAGCACACCCTGGCCCTTAGATGACTTCCTTTAAAACATAAAATAAAAGACAGTTTAGCAGTACTAGAAATGCCCTTAAATAAAGCATCTTACTCTGTGTTGTGGGTTCAGCTGTGGTAAGAAGCCTCCCTGGTTGTAAATCTGCAGACAGAAGGAAAATAGACACATCATCCTAATGAAAGACCATTGCTTGGGCGTGCGGTGTTGGTAGCAACAAAGATACCAGAGAAAATTTCAAAATCTTGGTACCAACACCCTGGCCACCAATTTTTATAAGAGTAAGCAATCTATTTACATACAACTATTGTTCAGCTTTTGTTAACTAGATGTCACAGTGGATTGATGGAAACAGTGCACTGTGTGGGTATGTCCCCAGTCTATGAACAACAAAGAATTAGGACTCACCTGTGGGATGTGCCAAGGTTGCTGCTGATAAGGAAAATGTGCATTACTATAGGGAAAATACACCTGGCAGGGAGAGAAAGGAAGTGAAGAAGCATCTTAAAGTGTATTTCAAATGAAACAAAAAAGCAGACTTCTAGTGGGCATAGGTGCCAACTTTCATTTTTGGCGGGGAAGCTAAAATGAAGCCCCTGCCCCCTGGCAGCACAACCAGAGCAGATCTGAAAGGAGCCCATGGAGGGCAGGGGCAGATGCAGGCTCCCACCCTGCTGCCCTCCCCACAGGAGTCCTGTGCCAGCTGTGCCACCATGGCAAGGCACCCTCTGACCACCTGGCAGCAATGGGGGCACATCTCTGTGCCACCACCCCTGCTACTACTGGACAGGCACAGTGTGCCTCACCATGGCGCACAGCCTATGCAGGGCTTCCAAGAGGAAGGCAGCAGGGCAGGGAGCCATGAGCCCACAACAGACATCCCACATCTACCCCCACCCCACACACAAACCTGGCGGTCATGTGCCCTCCCATTGTCCCCTCCCCAGAAGCGCACACAGCAGCAGAGAGCTTCCCCCCACCCTGCCCTCTGGACGAGCCGCTTGTGGCTCTGCTCCACTCCCTACCCTGGCCCCAGCCCCATGTACTGCCCTGGCTGGGCAGCATCCCTAACCCTAGCCCCTGCCACATTCCCTCCCACCCTCAGTCTGTCCCCCCACATAGACTTACCTGGGGGAGCAGCTCTCCACCGCTGCCGCGGGCTGTATTCTTGGCCATGTGCGTACACACGCACACGATGCCCCTGCCTCCTGCTTCCCACAGTCCCTTGCAGGCTGGAACTGTGCCAGCCTGCAAGGGGAAACCCACCATTTCCCACATTTTTCTGCCATGAACGGAAAACCCACATCCCTGCATGATGCTAGGAATCCGGGACAAATGCTGTCGTGTAGCCCGGGACCAGGACTTGATGTTCTCATTTCAGGACTGCCCCACCCAATTAGGGATGAGTAGTCACCCTACCTTCTTCCCAAGGGGAACCGGGGCTTTTGGGCCCCCGTGTACTTGGTGCCTGTGCTAGTGGGGCTTGTGTCCCTGGTACCGGAGAGGCCAGTGCTGCATGGAAGTGCTACTCAGGCTAAAAGCATCTGTGTTACTTTGCTTGTGAGTGGTCATGGGCAGAGACCATCTTTTTGCTTTGTGTCTGCATGAAACAGTGGGGCCCTCATCCATGACATAGGAAAAGCTGGAAAACTTAGCTTTTTTTCCCATTAAAATATCAGGACAAAAATGTCAGGGTTAGTCATTTTGTTTGTGTAAGGGGCACGAAAACCAGAACCCAAAATTCAGAATAACTTGTGGGAATTCTGCCGCATGCACAACATAACTGAACTCATCCAACCCATTATTTTTTGCAGCAGTGGAAGTAAAAATGTGGCATTTAGTTCCTGCAGAGATACAGACACCAGCTTTTCCCCTTAGGGAAACAACACCTTTTTGATCACTGAAGCCAAAGATTGTGGGTCTGAATCCTATTTACAGTTGTATCTTTTTTCCCCACCCTGGCAAGGTGAGAGGAATTCTCTTGTGCCTGCTGAGGCCTATCACTGAATCCGAACTTGGTTACAAGCACTTTCTGCTAAGTACGTACAGGTAGAAGAGAAGGAGGTGGTCTCAGCTGCCCACTACATCAGGTCAGCTTTGTGTTTTAAGCACAGCTCTGAGCTACACCACCCCTAGGGCAGTAGGAGGAGGCCATATCTCAGAGGTATGCCTTGAGTCACAACTCCTTCCTTGCCTTGGGCAACAACTTAACACCCTGCCTCTGCCACGTTAGCTGTCCTTGCTGGTGTGTTGGATGGGGTGGGACAAGGCTTCAGTGCTCCCAGTTTGGTCCATCCCCTGACCCTTGCTTCAGCAATGCAAGCAGCAGCCTTGCAGGAAGCCCTGTGAGCTCACTCCCAGGTCACGTTCCCCCAGCAGCACACGAGCCCAGCCCAGCTCCAGTGCCCTGCGTCGTTCTAAACACTGGAGAAACGCCAATTGATCGGTGTCACAATTTCTCCTGGTCCTCTTCTCTGGCTCCCAGAAGAACAGCGAGCTACACAAAACACACTAGGTGCTTCTGAAATCCTTCACCAAAGAGTGAGACTACGAGTAGGTGCCCCACCTCCCACCCTCCCCTTCCTTCATGCGGCTGTACACTCACTACAAAGCAAGTCCATTAATATCCTTGATAGCAGTAACAAGCATGTGCCTGCCCCGACCACTCTTCAGTTCTGGGTACTTACCTGGGGCGATAGCTGTTTTTCCTCATTGCGGGGCTGTGGCGGGGGCTGAGGTTGAGAAGGATGTGCTGGCTGAGTTGCGGGGGGCTGCTTCTGCGGCTTTTGTGGCTTTGTCTTTGGTGGTTGCTGGGACGGCTGCGGCCGGGGTTGTGGTCGAGGCTGAGGCTGGGGCTGTGGCCTGCTGGGCTGTGGCGAACGTTGAGCTTGTCGAGGTTTTTGCTGGGGCTGAATGGCAGGGGGTTGTACTGGTTTCTGTTGCTGCCACAAGTAGAGCTGCTGCTGAGGCCATACTGGCTGCTGCTGGAAGACCTGCGGGTAGCTGGAGCCATAGCCATAAAAGGGATTCATCTGTAAAAGAGTTTTGAAGGCTGTATTTAGTGGGCAGTGCTATGAGACAGTCCTGCTGTGAGGCACACATAAGCCATGTGGACGCTAGAGGCATCTTTCTGCCTCTCTCGTTAACAG
Source organism: Caiman crocodilus (assembly GCA_030014935.1). NCBI lineage: Eukaryota > Metazoa > Chordata > Crocodylia > Alligatoridae > Caiman > Caiman crocodilus. The sequence continues at coordinate 47,535,892 of JAGPOW010003395.1, read as the reverse complement.
TTTAGACCACTCCCCAGCTTGTGAGATAAGCTTGCTGGGAACTTGTTTTCCCATTCAACAGACACCTGAGATTTCAAAAA
>JAGPOW010003395.1:47513214-47527506 GCA_030014935.1 Caiman crocodilus | reverse complement strand
GGGCTTTGCAGACCTCTATCGCAGGGGAAAGCGAGGGTCACATGCTGTCTCAGGAGGCGAATTCTGAAGGGCTTGGCAATTCTGAAAGAGAGAATAACAACTTACACCAAATGACGGTGGTTTTAATTGAAACTGCTGCTCAGAAAGGCTGGTAAAAATTGGCCTGCAGATACATTGTATTGTGACTTTTCAGTGATGTACAATACAGAATGAGGGTTGTATTTTTGAGTCACTGGCTTCCAGACTTCCAGGCTCAATAAGAATAAGAACTAATTTAATTCACACAACTTTTATGTATAGGCAAGGCCTCAGTGCAGGGCAGTGAATGGCCACTAATGAGATTCACTTTGCAGGGGTAAGACCTGTTAGATCTGCTGCTCCAGAGGCCTTCTGGTAATGAACAGATGAAAAACTAGAGAGAAGGTATGGCCCATGGGTTAGTGTATTCCTTGCTTTGCCACTGATTTTCTGGGTGTCCCTAGTCAAGTCACTCGGGTCATGTTTGCACTATGGCTACTGAACAGATGTTGCTCTTATCCCAGGAGGAAATATTTGCTCCTAGGATGAAGTGTGATTGTTCAGCTGTCCTTGTTGCTTGTTGCTGGACAAAGCTACAAAAAGGTGTGCAGGAAAGACATCCGAACAGCTGTCCCAGGACATCATACTGGGACAAGCAGGCCAAGCTGTGCTGTAGGCTTCCCACAATGCACCGCTTCAGCCCCAATCCCCACCCCTCTAGAACTCTGTGTGGCCACTCTGGCCCTGATTGCAGAAGTCTGCTGTCCGGAGGTGACAGGCCCCAGGTGGTCACCTCCACCTATTCATTGCCCTGCATGGTGACTTGCCAGCCATTTCATGCTTGCCACCCATCTGGGATCTGCAATGGAGCCTGCATTCAGTGAATCAGTCACAAACACCACCAACCACCAGGGACAACAAACACCACCAACCACCGGGGACCTTCATCCAGCTGCCAGGGAGGTCGTAAGACCCATCCACCACCTACCAAGGAAAGTTCAGACTTTTGTATCCCCACACACTCATCCATCACCCCTCCATCATGGTCCCTCAGTTCAGGTGCAGCAGCAGCTGGACAGGGGGGCAGGTAATGGATGCCATTGACATCTGGAGTGAGATCAAGATTGAGCCAACGTTCCCATCAAACCACCAAAATAAGGCAGCCTACAAATGGACTGTGAAGGAAATGGTGGCCTGAGAACATAACTGATCGGGCCCAGTGTCAGTCCAAGGGCAAAATACTGAGGCAGCAGTTTGCAAGGACTTGTGATAGCAACAGTATGTCAAGGTCATGAGCACCCATGATGGGGAACTGTCCCACATCTTCACAGTCTCTGACATGGTCATGTCTGAAAATGAGAACACACAGCAGTCTGTGTCTACCAGGAGGGTGACAAGGACTTCAGTGCAGCCGTGGTTGAAGACAGGCTGCCCTTGCAGGCCAGCACAGCAATCTGGGCAATGAGCCAGATTGCACATTCCTTGGTCATCTGCATAAGCCACATGGTCTGCGTTAGGACTCTAAAATGGACCCAGGCTTGAACAATGGGAACCTGGAATTTCTCCCAGTTTCTCCAGAGAGAATTTCTCCATTGCCTTTCACCAGAGACCAGCTGTACTCCATACCCCGCTTGCTTTGCACACGCTGCAATCTTTGCAGGACTGTTTGCAAAACAAATTATTTGTTGATTTGTTTTCTGGATATTCTTGGCAAACATCATCTGCCATCAGCAGGCAATATGGAGTATCCTACCTTGATCTTCAGCATCCCAGCTAGCCCTAGCCAACAAGGAGCCAGTGCCCCAGAAGATCCAGCCCACAACAGGACAAATCTCACTTTCCAAGGACAGTAAGTGGCAGCCCATGCAGCCTCCTTTTGTCCTCCTCCCCCCTTCAGTTTGGATCTGTGCTGGAACCACAGGACTGTATTGAGGATTGCCTGCTATGACCCATCCACTCATCTGCCCTCTAAGTGAGGTGTGCTACTAGGTACCACTTTAGGGAGAGTGGTGATTAATGGAACTGGCATTGTTTTTTAGAGGCCCATCTATAACAGTCATCAAACCATTCTTGTGTTATGGGTCCTAGTTTTTTAGCCAGTGATTTATGCCATTTAAGGTAATTGCCCACTTAATGCCTCATCCATCCCCCTACGGAAAACATAATGGTGGTAGTGCACAGCTATATGGATCCTCCCTGATGTGCTTACAAGTTCACAACTAGGATTGCAAAATGTTTGTAAATTAATGTGACAGCCCATAAAAACCAGGCTAAAAATGCTTGTTGGTAAAGTCCCTAAAAAACTGAGCCATCTATAAAAACTAAGCAACTGGGAGCTTGATGGAAGATCCCTTGTTGGAAAGAAGCTGGTGGTATGAGCTTAAGGACAGACAAAGCAGAGCAGATCAGCTCACCTGATGTCTGAGCAGGGGCACAGCGCTCTGCACAGAGCATTCTCTCTGGGCTTTGTAGCCCATGACAGCCATTGTAACCCCTCCCTGCTGACCATGTGTTGCTTTTTCTGCAGTGTCTGTCTGTTTGCCTGCCTGTAAAAGAGGCAGTACAGGGCATGGGCAGGGGTATCGGGGTGTGGGGGTGCGTATGGTACTCTTGGGGTGGAGGCAATCATTGCTGTGGTCAGGCAGGGTTGCCAACATTTTTTTTTATAGATAATCTGCAAAATTTTTCTGAAAACCAAACTTTTTTACTATGATTGGTGTTACACCTTTAATTTGAAAACAGCTCCAGGTCACAGTGTAATGAGTTGTGCAATGAATCACATGAAAATCCCTCCTGCAAAAATGTCACCACCTGCAAGTTGAACATCCAATGGGTGCTTTGCTTGGTGCTGGTAGACTCAGGGGAACTTATGGGTACTTGACTAACATAAGGCACACTGGGATGTGTGCTCTTCCTGGCCACCTGCTGGTAAAAGAGTGGCAGTTCATTCAGCCCCTTTTTAAACCCAACTGGAAGGGCAACGTGTGGACATGCCAGTTCTGTGACTTTTCCAATGCAGAAGAAGTCATGGCATGCCTGGTCCCGGGACAAATGCAATGTCTGTTTATAGTCTATGAGAGCTTTACTAGTATAGAAACGTTAGCATATTACACCAGCAAAGCAGTCATAGTGTGCATAAAGCTATACTACCACAAAGGGTGCTCTGTACAAGAAAGGAAAATTGCCTCCCACCCTGAGTGAAATAAGCTAAATCAGGACTGTCCACTCTTAGGACTTCTGTTGGTGCAGCTCTGTCAGTCAGGGATGATTACTCTTGCCACAACTCTGCTGTAGCATGTACCCCGCCACACTGTGACTGTGGATGCAGCCTCCCTCTACGTAAATCTTCCATGTATAACATGTTGACCTTGACACTTCTCTGTCTCATAGAGGTGTTGTAAGGACAAAAGCATTAAGAACAAGGACAGTGAGGTACTTGTATGGTAATGGGGTCATGTGAATACCCCAAGCAGGTAAAACTTTCCAGACTCATTTGACTGCTGAATATCAATGGGGATGGTTAACAAGAACTCCTCTGGGGGAGTAGTTACCCACTTCTGCTGCAGGGCATAACTGAGTCAACAAGAAGATGTAAATACAGCTTCTGTTGGACCCACTTTACAAAAAACTTTTCCTTTACAAATCATATCATTTCATATCCTACTGAGGGAAGGGTGGGAAGGAATCTCTTGCAATTAGTGCCAATGAACCCGTAAATTCCAGAGGCTTCAAGAAATTAAACTGTTGTCAAATAACAGCAGAGACCAAAAAGAAGAAAAGGCCCAAGTTCCCTCACCATAGCAGGAAACTGACTGTACTTCTTACATCTAGACGGTCCTAGAAAACAATCCCTGCTGGAATGTCAAAACCTCTAGAGGTTTCCACTGTATTCTGAAGGGGCAAATTGCTTTCTAAGTCCACATATAGCAACCTGGCTAATCTTCTGCATATGGCAAAACCAAAATAGTTGACTGCTTCCTACCTGCCTGCACCAATCACAGTGAATCTCATCTGCTACCTACCAAGGGTACTTCTCAAAGGCCATATCTACATATATAGACATGACAAATAAGTGCGACTAAATTGAATGCACACTAAGCTCATTAGCATTAATTAAGTGATTTTTGGCAGGTGTCTACATGTGCAGGCACTTAGGACTAAAGCTAGTTCCAAATCCCTCCACTCCTGCTACATGTCCCTGTGGTCACTGGGGGGAGCTGCAGTCTCCAGCCACATGGCCAGCAGTTGGGACTAACTTTAGTCCCAAATTGAAGCCAGAGTCAGCTGCCTGCATTTAGGACTAACTTGAGTCTAAAATTGAAGCCAGGAGAGGTGGCCAGCCCTGGAGCTGGGCTCAGGCAGGCCCCATAGTGGCTGGGCAAACGGGTACTAAAGTTAGTGCTAAGTCTTGTCTACACATGCATTAATGTATTTTAACTAATCACGCATGCATTTGCAGGTATCAAATTTAGGCACAGTTAGCTTAAGTTAATGCACATTAAGGGCTTACAATTATAGATGTGTGTCCAAAATGTGCATTCACTTATGCTAATGTGCATTAATACATGTCATCTAGATGCACCCAGAAGAATATAATTGCAACAGTATTGCTTCAGTGTTCTTCCGGGCCTTCGATGTGTCTCCCCCATCCTGCACTTGAGCAGCTCATATGCATGAGGCAGTCATGGAAGTGGTTTATGAGATCAGACAGAGTGGATCAAGTCAGAGCAAAATGCGGTAGCTGGAAGTGGAAGCTAGACAAATTCAGGCCAAAATTAAGGCTATAGTTTTGTATATCAAAACTAGCTGGGTGCCTTTTAAAAAGATTACATGGGAGTAATGGGCTAGAGCTGCGGGGTTCTGGACTATGGTGAAGAAGGAAGCCAGGGAGGGCATAGCACAATTGGAGTTGCAGGTAGCAAGGGATGTGAAGGGTAACAAGAAGGGTTTCTACAAGTATTTTGGTATCGAGAGGAAGATCCAAGTGTGGGTTCCTTAACGAATGGGGGAGACAACCTAGTGACAGAGGATGCATAAAAGGCTGAAGTAATCAATGCCTTTTTCACCTCAGTCTTCACAGGGAAGGTCAGCTCCCAGACCATAGCACCACACAGTACAGCTTGGGGATGAGGGAAGCAGTCAACAGTGCAAGAATGTAGGGACTATTTAGAAAAGCTTGGCATATACAAGTCCATGGGGCCAGGTGGGATGCACCCAAGGGAGTTGGCTGATGTGATTGCAAAGCTGCTGGCCATTATCTTTGAAAACTCATGGCGATCAGAAGAGGTCCTGGATGATTAGAAAAGGGCAGACACGGTGCCCATATTTTAGAAGGGGAAAAAGGAGGATATAGGGAGCTACAGACCAGTCAACCTCACTTCAACCCCTGGAAAAATCATGGAACAGATCCTCAAGGAATCCATGTTGAAGCACTTGGAAGAGAAGAAGGTGATTAGGGATGATCAGCATTGGTTCACCAGGGGTAAGTCAAGCCTGACCAACCGGATTGCCTTCTATGATGAGATGACCCATGGATGTGGTGGTATACCTTGATTTTAGCAAGACAAGGTTCTTTGGGTGAATATGATATCTTTTATTAGACTAGCTAAATAGTTAGAAAACAATTATTAAGCAAGTTTTCGGGTTTAAAAATCCTTCGTCAGGCTAAGGAAGTTTCTGCAGTTGATTTTAGCAAGACTTTTGATATGTTCTCCAACAATATTCTCTCAGGCAAGCTAAGGAAGTATGGGATGGATGAATAGACTGTAAGGTGGATAGTAAAACTGGCTACAGCATCGGGCTCAGAGGGTAGTAATCAATAGTTTGATGTCTAGTTGGCAGTGGGTATCAAGTGGAGTGCCTGAGGGGTCGATCCTGGGCTGGGTTTTGTTCAATATCTTCATCAGTTGCTTGGAAAATGGCATAGAGTGTACACTCAGTAAGTCTGAACATGACACCAAGCTGGGGGGAGTAGTACATCTGCTGGAGGCTTCTTTGAACTACAGCCAGCTCTTCTGGATTTCTTTCTCCTTCACACAGACTTCCCAGAGGATCTTGCCCATGAATTCCCTGACCGAGTTGAAGTCTGCTTTTCTGAAGTCAAGGATCCTTACTCTGGTGCTCTCCATCCTTCCTTTCCTCAGGATCCTGAACTCGATTATCTCATGGTCACTGCTGCCCAAGTTGCCATCCACTACTACATTCCACACCAAGTCATCCCTGTTTGCAAGCAGCACGTCAAGAAGAGCATGGCCCCTAGTTAGCCACTCCAGCACTTGCACCAGGAAACTGTACCCAGCACTTTGCAAAAACTTTCTGGATTGCCTGAGCATTGCTGGATTGCCCTCCCAGAAGATGCCAGGGTGATTGAAGTTCCCCATGAGAACCAGGGCCTGTGATCAGGAAACTTCCACTGGCTGTTCGAAGAAAGCCCCATTCACTACTTCCTCCTGGTCTGGTGGTGTAAAGCAGACCCCCACCACATCATCACCCTTGTTGTTCCCCACTATGACCCTAATCCAGAGACACTCAACAGGCCTATCTCCAGCTTCAAACTGGAGCTCTGAACAATCATATGGCTCTTTTACATAAAGTGAAACTTCTCTTCTCACCTGCCTGTCCTTCCTGGACAGTGTTGCCAGCAGGTCAAGGGAAGTGATTATTCCCCTCTGTTCAGCACTGGTGAGGCCACATCTGGAGAACTGTGTTCAGTTTTGCACACCCCCCCTACAAAAAGGATGTGGATCAATTGGAGAGTCCAGTGGAGGGCACTGAAAATGGTCCCAGTGCTGAGGCACATGACTTTTGAAGACAGGTTGAGGGTACCGGGCTTATTTAGTCTAAGAGAAGACTCAGAAGGGATTTAATAGCATGCTTCGACTACCTGAAGTTTGGTTCCAAAGAGGATGGAGCTAAACTGTTCTTAGTCATGGCTGATGACAGAACAAGGAGCAATGGTCTCAAGTTGCAACAAGGGAAGTTTAGATTAGATATTAGGAAAAAATATCTCGCTAGGAGGATAGTAAAGTACTGGAATAGGCTATCCAGAGAGGTTGTGAAATTTCCATCCTTGAAGGTTTTTAAGACCAAGCTAGACAAAGCTTTGGCTGAGATGATCTAGCTGGATATGGTCCTACTTTGAGCAGGTGGTTGAACTAGATGGCCTCCTGAGGTCCCTTCAAGCCCAAATTTTCTGATTCTATTATTCTTATGGTCCATTCTGTCTTAGAGATCTATTAGCGGGCAAAGGACTTCATCCTTCCATGCAACAGCATCGTCCTTTGAAATGTTGATGGTAGGTAAAGGTGTCTTTGTTTTGAATGATTTCTATTACTAATATACCCAATACTTCATTCAGCTTGCCATCTCCCATCAGAAGTGAGAGCTTGTTTTTACTATTTTCTGCTTAGGGACTTCTAATTAATTAAATCAGCAGAACAAAATCCACATTTTGTCAACACAGGCAAATTATTCTAGATCAGCTGAAGGTGTGAATTTAGAATGGTTTATTTAAACCAAAATAAACTCCTGTGTTGATACTGTTACTTGAAATAAAACCTTAATTTATTGTGATTCATGTGTAAAGCAGAGTCATTACTAGCACTCAATCACTTTAAATCTAGAAAGGCTGTCTACATGGGCAACTATCCTAAAATATCTATTATGTAATAGTTTAGTGCAATAGGTAATCTGGTAAATTTTCAATCCATACAAGCCCTTAGGCTGAGATTGTTAAAGGTCTCTAAAATGTATGAATTTCTGATGTCCGTAAAACTTAATGAAACTGTGGTGTTCAAAGCTCTTACGTACCTTTCAAATTCTCATCTTTAAATCATAAAAACATGGATTAGGAACAGCTGGGCCATTATTTTACTGTTTGTAGAAAAAAATTGTGGAGAATCTGGGGAATTTCTGGAATTGTGTGTGACTCAATTTAGCTGCTTCCCAATCTGAAAGGATAACTTCTTTCCATAGATACTTAGTGGGTGCGTCTACATGAGATGCTTTACTGCTCAGTAGAGTGATTTACTGCGCAGTAAGTGTGCGTGTCTATGGGTATGTCTACACATTGCACTATGGCAATGTAGCAATGTGCTACATCACTGTACAGCACACTATGGTGATGTAGTGATCACGTGGGTCTACACATGATTGCCAGCTACGTTGCAGTAGCAGCATCCTCCCTGGTTATAGTGCACTGCTACAGTGACATAGCAGTGAAAACTAACTGTGCAATGCATATGGCACAGTAACTACTCATACTGTGCTGTGCTTTATTACTTCCAAAACGAAGTACTAAAACATGGTGCTCTAGCAACATCACAATGTGTAGACATGCCCTTCATGTGCACACACTTACTGCGCAGTATATTTGCTACCTGTAAATACGACTAGCAAATTTATTTGTGGCTAGTTACTGCACGGTAGCACTCATGTAGATACCTGACTAGGAGGAAATGTGCTCCCGGGCAGCAGGGGAAGGGAGATTGCTTCCTGCCCCCAAGAGCTGCCTGCTGCCAGGGCAAGCTCTGTCACAGAAGCCTGGGCAGGGACTATGTCTCCTTGACCCAGCAGCAGGAAGTTCCCAGCCCCCTGCTCTGAGAGCACAATGGGGAAGTGGGGGGCTAGGAGATCCTTACCTCCCAGCATCAGCTCCATGGTCATGGGGCCGGCACTGGGAGATGATAAACTCCCAGCCCCTACTCTCCCATCAAGGAGCAGGGGCTGGGAGTTCCCTGCTGGTTGGGGCTGGAGAATCTGTTCCCTGCCCAGCATCATGATTATGCCCCAGTCCCATGCCATGATCGGCCAGTCGAAGTGCATGTTGCAGTTAAAAGAGGACTTTTAAGCCTAGTGCAGTTAAGAATTGACAGGACACCTCATTTGATCAATAGCAGAAAGGCTTTAGTAACAATACCACAAACAAGCTATAAAACTAAATGACAGAAAAAGAATCTTTCCCAATATAAAATGAGCTATCACAGAAAGCCCTAGTACATATTTAGCTACAGTCATGTTTCTTTTGCCAGTGCAGGCAGAAACCTGATCCAGTCTCCTTGCAGCCTTCACCAAGCAGGATCCTTCACCCTGGTGCTAGCTGGGTGCAGAAAAATGATTCCCCTGTCTTTCACCTGGACTTCACACCTTGCTGGCAAATCTGTTTTTCTCTTATACTGTTTAACTGTATAGCTTCAAAGCACTTTTTCTTGATGGTTGGTGAATTAAAGTCCAAACAAAACAGGGAGGAGAGGGGCATGAGTGACTGATGCCTCCTGAATTTGGGGGGGCTCCTGCAGAAGCCGCCAACCATCAGGAGGGGCTCCAGCTCTACCAACAGCATCAGTGTCGGGCATCGAGGGGGGCACCAGCCCCTTCAACGGGGCACTTACACCCCCATGTACCCCATACCAGTCACCTATGGAGGTGGGAATTATCACATTACAATTTTTAACTGCTTAGATCCTGGTTTTGGATTTGTTCAGGTGTGAAAACTTGTTTTCTGACCAGTCTGGAAGTTGTAGGTCAATCAAATGTGATGAGTCTTGATTAGCTAAACAGGATACCTAGAGGCATTGATTACTGGACTTCTTTGGGTCTCTGTTTAACAATGGGGCAAATTTGTAATAGCCCATACCAGTGATGGTCCACTTACAAAACTCCAGACAGAAATTGAATGATTGAGACATTTGTAACTCCTCAGACAGTCCATACATTTCATAGACGTTAAGGCTGGAAGGGACCTCGAAGATCATCATGTCCAGCCTCTGCCCCATGAGAAGGAAGTCAGCTAGGGTCCAAAGATCCTAGCAGGATAAGCACCCAAATGCTTCTTAAAGGAGTCCAGAGTAGGTGCTTGCATAAGTTTTTCCTGATGTCCAGCCTAAAACCTTCCAGGAGTTTGTGACTGTTGGTCTTTGTTTTTCTTTGGGGAGCTCTGGTGAACAGGCATTCCCCCAGATCCTGATGTACACCCCTTGTATACTTATAGGCAGCCACCAGGTCACCCCCGAGCCTGTGCTTTTCCTGGCTGAAGGGCTCATGGCTCTCAGCCTCTCTTCATAAGGCCTGTTCTCTTACCCTCTGATCATGCACATGGCTCTCTTCTGGACTCATTAAATACCTGTTTTAAGAAATATGGGGATGTCTTTAGCAAGGCACATTTTGTCACGTACAGGACATCTTTCCTATATTCAATGCACCATTTACAGGTTGTGCTTGAAATGTATATATATTTAGTTTTTAGTTTTCTTTAGTTACTAATTTAATTGAAATATATATGTCATTTCCTTGCCTTCTCTGGTTATGCCAGCTTAGCCTCTTTTTCTTGCTCTCTTAACTTGACAAACACACAATGAGTATGTCAGGTCTCTGCCAACAATTTTCCTTTTAGAGGAACAATCACTTTTATTTTTAGGCACAGGTGTGGTAGAGGGTTGAGACCTATCTAACTCAATGCCTAGTGGGTTGCAACCACTGGTGGACCACCTGTTTGTTCTTCTTGATAGCGCTCTCACTTTCCGCATCCACTCTTGCCCTGGCCTTCGTTATGACTGTTATCATCTTATGGCATCGGTATTGGGTGTGGCAAGCTCCACTTTCTCTAATGAGGACTTGAGGGTTGAGACCTATCTAACTCAATGCCTAATGGGTTGCAATCATTAGAGGAGACTAATTTTCCTTGTGGCAGTCTTGTCACCACAGTTCATTTTTGCCCCAGCCACTGTCTTTTGTGCAGGAGGGTGTCTTTCCTAACTTTTAAAAATTATAAACACTATGATGATTTGCCATAATTTAGCACAGAGAATGAAATCAATTGGGTTTGCTTTATTTTGCTACTACCCAGGGGGAGCCTAGAGTTACCCCTGGCTCCTGCAGGGGGCAGGTGAAAGGCCAGTGGAGGAGGGAGCAGATTGCTTCCATGAGCAGCAAATCTTCACCTGAGTACCTGCATGAGTAAACACCTGCCTGAGTAGTTTACTCATGAGTAAACTGCTCCCAGATCAAATACATGTGTTGATACTCTCACTGGGAGTGAGAATTAGTGGTCTAGTGACCACTGGTTGGGTAGATGGATTATTAAAACTCATTGAATTTTGAAGAGGTGTCATTGGAAATGCAATGAATGCATGAAAGAAAGCAACTAAACCCATAATACTAGTTATGCCAAATGTCTGAGTAACCAAGTAGTGCATCTCCTTATGTGGTCTGCTGATGAAGCTGATCAGGGATTCCCCTGACAAAGCATCTCTCACCATCTATGTCCACTCCACTCCAGCTGTGGCCTGATCAGTATCACATAGAGGGGGAGGATAACCCCCTTGGCCTTTCTTGAGATGCATCTGTGGATGCACAACAAGGTACAGTTAGCCCTACTGACCATGACCTCACATTGCCATCCCACGTTCATCTTGGAGTTAATAATGACTGCAAGATCTCTTTCTGCCACTGTGCTCAAGAAGGGAGTTTCCCAGCTTATAAGTGTGCTGCTGGTTGCCACTGCCCAAGTGCAGCACCCTGCAGTTGTCAGTATTGAAACTCATCCTATTTTCATTAGCCCACCCCTGTAACCTGTCCAGGTCCTGCTGTAATCTGTTCTTTCCTACTAGCTTGTCACCTCACCCAAAATCTTGGTATCATCAGCAAATTTAAACAGGATGTATTTTACCCAGTCGCCCAAGTCACTAATAAAGAAATTGAACAGTGCAGGCCCAAGGACTGGGTTCTTCGGGACTCTACTGCCCACTTCCTTCCAAGTCGAAGAAGACCCATCCACCATTGCCCTCCGAGTACGACCCTTCAGCCAATTTGCAATCCATCTGACTTTGTAGGCATCAATGCCACAGTCACCTAGTTTTTTATGAGAATGGGGTGGGAGACAGTGTCAAAGGCATTCCTGAAGTCCAGAAAGACTACATCCACTGCAACACATGCGTCCAGTGCTTTTGTGACCTGATCGTAAAAGGCAATTAGGTTGGTCTGGCAGGATCTGCCCCTAGTAAAACTATGCTGATTTTCCTTGAGCATCATCTCTGCTGCTGGCCCATCACAGATGTGCTTCTTGATGATCTTCTCAAAGAGTTTCCCCAGGATTGAAGTAAGACGAATGGGCCTATAGTTGCCTGGGTCCTCCCTCCTCCCTTTTTTGAAGATGGGGACCACGCTGGCTTTCTTCCAGTCATCTGGCACCTGGCCCAAGCACTACAAGTGCTCATAAAGCTGTGCCAGGGCCCCGCAATAACCCCTGCCAATTCCCTCAACACCCTGGGGTGGAGAGCATCTGGACCTGCTGATTTGAACATGTCCAGCCCCTCCAGAAGGTCTCTAACCTGGTCTTCCCCAACCAGGTTGCACACCTCTTGCACACCTCTCTGTTTCCGAGGCTGATGGAGAGCGGGTGCTACACTCCTGGGGTTCCTAATCTTATCATCAGTGATGTCATTGACCCCCCTCTGCCCAATCTCTGTCAAGGGACTAACCTATCCCTGCCTGCCCTAGTTCATGAGAGGCAACTAGACTGCTGGAAGCAGTAGTTCAACTACAGACCAGGCCTGGCACCATGAGTGCAGGAATGGGGAGAAGGGGCCCCGGTCCTACATAGAGGCAGGCTATCCAGATCTGCAAAGGCTCGGCTAACTGCCTCCTCACCCTGGTGGGAGCCATTCCTGAAGGAGTAGGGCTGGAGGGCTTCAAGGACCCCCACACCCTGGCACTGAGCCAAGGGTCTCCTGCCTCAGGCTCCACTGGCCTCTTGTCACGGGCAGTGCTGGCAACAACCAGGCACATTCCCCTTCCCTTCTCTCTTTCCAACATCCCTCAGGGGCCCACACTGGGGTATGGGGGAAATATGGTGCAAGGAAGAGACATGTCATAGTTTAAAATGTTCTGGTTGCCAAACTTTTCCTGTATTTAATAAAGAAAACCTGTTGATCACTCCCCATGTTTCAGCTTGGCCCCCTCCTCCTAATTATCACAAAACAGCAAACCTTTGGTGGCAGTGGGGTGGGGAAGGGGTTGAGAATGAGGTGACAGACCCTGGAAGGGGGTTTGGGGTCAGCAGAAATGCCATATGTCCTTATCTCAACAAACACAAAACCTTGCTGAGGAGGCATGGAACAGGGGGCTTTTGACCTGGCACCCTACTTACATCTTCACTGACTGCCTTTCTTATATATGTATCAGTCTCTGGCTTCTTAATTTGGGTGTGTGAAGCAGGCCCTATTTGACTTGGATTTAGACCAAATCAGGGACAGTGAGTTGATTCATTGATTCAGATCTCTGTCCCTGAGTAGATTCGGCCAAAGCTGAATCTGAAGATTCAATGCTGATTCAGCGAATCAGCAATTTGGACATAGACACAGCTTTAAATGCTTTTTCTACATACCTTGGGGTACCAGCACGGCTTGCGAATGCTGCAGTGGAGGGGCACATGGAGCATCCCACAGGAGTGCTGGGGGGGGCCCTCCACATGCTCAGCAGTGAACCTGGAAGTGCTTTACACCATGCGCCCCAGCATCCATAGATTTCATAGACATTAGGGGGCTGGAAGGGACCTCATGAGATCACCAGGAAGTCAGCTGACTTCCCATAGGTGGGAGGTCATCTGGAATCAAGTGACCCCAGCAAGAGAAAAGCATGATTCTACCAGGACTTGAACACTAAATCTTTAAATCCCTTCAACTTCTAGAAGTCCAAATGGGCTAGCTATTGTGCCACAAAGCCACATACTAGCCAGAGCCCCCTGCTACCTGGAGGTATGTAGAAAAAACATTTAAAGCTGTGTCTATGTCCGAATCTTTCCGAATCTCTCTGAATTGATTCAGAGGGTTCCGATTTGATTCAGAGAGATTAAAGGGTCCTCTGATTTGATTCACATTTGGAGATTTGGCAACCAAATCGAGCTGAGTCTCTGCCAAATTGAATCAGGGATTGAAGCTGCACACAGGCCTACTTTACTATTCATTCCATCCAGGAAGATCACACACCAACTGCACAGGCTTCCTCAACCTGACAAAGGGTTTTTAAACCAGAAAGCTTGCTAAGAAAAATGTTTCCAACTATTTAGGTTCATAGATTCATAGATGTTAGGGTGGGAAGGGACCTCAATAGATCATCGAGTCCGACCCCCTGCATAGGAAGGAAAGAGCGCTGGATTCAGATGACTCCAGCTAGATGCTCATCCAACCTCCTCTTGAAGACCCCCAGGGTAGGGGAGAGCACCACCTCCCTTGGGAGCCCGTTCCAGACCTTGGCCACTCTAACTGTGAAGAAGTTCTT
>JAGPOW010003395.1:47458529-47487049 GCA_030014935.1 Caiman crocodilus | reverse complement strand
GGACTCTTCCTGGTTTCTGGGTTGAAAAAGTTATTTTAAAAAATGGACATTTCTGCGGTGGGAAGTTTAGGGATTTTTTGCAAATTCTTTTGGAAAAACTGAAAGGAAACCTGTTTGTGATGGCCATTGATCCCTGCCTCCACCTGACCCAGCCATCACCCATGGGAGTTGTAGGTTGAAATCCCATTCCCTGGCCTGGCCTGGGCTTCCTGCCTGGACTGCTGCCTCTGTGATTCCCAATTTGTAAAATGTCAAAGGGATTCTCAAGAAAATCCATCCAAATTAATTAAATGAAAAATGCATCTGTAAGTAGTTTAGTTTAACTGCATTCAATCCCTTTGTGGACACTGCTATTCAGAATTAAAGTGCCCTTAATTCAATCTAGGATAATTCGTTTTGGAAAAGAAGTATTTTCAATTAATTTGAACCAATCCACTTTTAAATCTTCTTCAGATTGATTTTTTCAGTGTTCTCATATAGACAAGCCCACAGCACAGGACGGGCATTTTGCTTTCTCTGTCAGTTCTGCTCAGAAGGCCCCTCACCTTCTGTATGTTACTCTTTAGAGTTCCTAGCATCCTGCAGATTAGGACGAGATTGCTTTCTCTCATAATGACGTAGCACCCAGGCAGCAATGCTCCTTTCTGAATGAACAGCTTACAAGTGATTGTGCCCTAGGTATAGAAATGAGTCCTGCAGTTCTTAAAACCTTTCCCTACCGCTCAGTTGATTCTCAGGGGATTCGAGGTTCTTGTTTCATTACGTGGGCAGTAGCAAACCATTTCTGGAGGGCAGCAGGGCACAGGGATGGGAGGTATCCTCCTTTCAAACAGTGGGGACATCAGGAATTTCTTTATGAGACCCCACTACCATTCAATTATGTCATCGTGCTCTGGCTATACTCCTACCTAGTGCCCTCTGGCATCTGAAGCATGATGTTAACCTTGAGGCTGCTCCAGGCTGTACTGAACCAGGGAGGTGTAAGAACGAATAAAAGTGACTGTTAGTCCCTCCCTTTTATACCAAGTTGAACATTGCATATAGTGTCCCTTTAAAACAGGGGTGGGAATTTATTTTGGCTAGTGGGCCACTTAATGAGTTTTAGTGAGCTGACAAGGCCTGCATACATAAAATCCTTCAGAAAATACCATTTTAACAAATTATACATAACAAATCATATGCTAAAAATCAAACATCTGCTATAACATTTTAATTTTATTTCAAAAAATTATTTTCATCCTGATCTACGCTTTGAGTAGTGTATATAGAAGTGATTGCAAAACAGCTCAATTAAAAGGCTTATTCTTGTATATTGTGGAGGGGGGGGGAGCTGGGGTTGTGTGGGAGGCGCTGGAGGAGTGGGGGGGTATAGGTGGGGGCACCAGGTAGCGTGGAGAAGCAGCGGCAGGTGTGGGAACATGTGCTGAGCACCCCATGCCAGCCAGGTGCGGAGGAAGCTGCAACTGGGTTGCTCTTGCCCCACTGTGTGAGGCTTCAGTTCCCTGCTGCCTTCCACCCATTTGGCTGCCTACAGGTCGGGGTTTATTATCTCTGGTGGTTGAGTGCATAGAAAGTGGCTGGGTGCTAGGGCTGCATCCCCATGAGCTGGGGCAGGAGCTGCCCAGCTGTAGCTTCCTCTCCGCCTGGCTGGGCATGTGGTGCTCAGAACAGGTCCCCATGGGTGCTGCTGCTTCCCTGATGCCCAAAGCAGTGCAGCAGGGGCAAGAGGAAGAGGAAAAGGAGTTGCTAGAGGCACAGGGAGCTGAGCAGTACCCAGGCAACTGCAGCAGTAGTGGGATCAGCCCCACTGGGAAGCATTTATGCTGGCCCAAACCAAGGCAGTACCATGGGCAAGTGCAGGGTGGGTGCAGGCCTAAGTGTGGCATGGGCTGCTTCGGGCAGGAGCTGGTGGGGCTCAGCACTGTGGGGGAAGCCATGGACCAGATACAATCAATTGGTGGGCTGGATCTGACCCCTGGGCCATATTTTGACCACCTCTGCTTTAAAAACATTATATTGTACTAATGTAATTAACTGGATCACAATATCTGTCATCTCACAGCACAAGGCCTGCTACATAGAAATACCTGAGCTAGATGAGACTACCAGAAGCCGTACAGCAGCAATCTGTCTCAAGGGATGACAAGGTCAAATGGTCACAATGACCGTTTCAGACTGGACGTAAGGAAGAACTTCTTTACTGTCCAAGCCCCCCAAGTTTTGGAACAGACGGCTGCTGGCGGTGGTTCAAGCACCTACTCTGAACGCCTTTCAGAGACATTTGGATGTTTATCATGCTGGGATCCTATGATCCCTACTTACTTCCTGCCCTTGGAGCGTGGGGGCTGGACTTGATGATCTTCTGAGGTCCCTTCCAGCCCTAATGTCTATGAAATCTGTGAATCGATTAATCTAATATAGCTATACTGCTTCCAGCTGGTTTTGGCATCTGTACATTTCACAACTACCCATAGCTCAAGAAGTGAACCTCCTACTATCATAAGGTGGACAAGCCCTTTAAAAGTCCAGAGTTGAACACACTCACCCTGTTTGCTGCCTCCTAAGGTAGTGGGTTTTGAAACAGAAAAAGGAGCCTCTTAGGTTACTTGGAAAGTTTTTGGGAAAGGGTTTCAAGACTGTGCGCTGCACAGGATGGAGCTGAGGGAGACTGCTAGAGACAGGTCACAGTAGAAAGTGAAGCAAATAGTCAGGATAGGTGCAACTCTTTGCTTAATGTATGCTTGGCTTATCCTTAGAGTAAAACCCAGAGCAGAGGGAAGGTCTGACCTCCCCAATGTGACTGACTGCTGAGCAAGTTGTGTTAAAAGCTTTTCAATTTTGAGTTGGGAGGATGCCCTGGGCTTGGAGGTTGGCTGCAGAGCCAGCATGGTAGGAGTTTACTTTTGTAGCTCCTACTTCCAATTCCTCTCTTGGTTTTGAGATGTAAAAGCTTCTTAAAGCTTCTTGGAGGCAGGACGTTCCCCATGGACACTCCCATGATGTGATCAGCCACAAACACTCAGCTCTATCACATGTAGTTGTCTTGACCAGCAGACACCTCTCCAGCCCCAGATTTAGGGCCATACTTTCAAAGGTATTTAGGTATCCAAAAGCACCTGATGGGGCTTTCAGAAATACCCAGGGCCCTAACTTGGGAGCAAGAAAAGCACCACTTAAGGCTGGAAGAAGTCTTGAGACCTACAGAGGATCTCTTCCTAGCACAGGAGGGACACCGGAGTTCAATGAACACCAAGGACTGGTATAAAAGACCCTGTTTGGGACTAAAGGATCCTCTCAGGGAGCCCTCATCCCCATGTCTAGACTGTGTTTGACCTTGTTCCTCATAGAAGCAATAACCACACATGCTTCTACCTCTGGCTTTGTGTATAGATGAGTGTTCTCTTCCTAGCCTTGTCTCTGTAGTAGTCAATCACTCAGCCGTTTGCTGTAGAGCATATGATTAGCCTATCTCTATGCTGGATGGACATTTCTCTACTGCAGTGCAGTACTACTGGGTGATTGATGCTTGAGAAGAAGCCAAGAAAAGTAAGATGATTGTCACACCTGATCATGGGTGTCTTTCCTTAGGCCTAAAGTTGGATATCTCATGACCTCTTCCTGACTCTAGTTGCCTGAGGACTCTATATCCAGTATGAAGCAATTTATGCCTAAAAACTACAGCAGTCTTTAATTACAAGGAGGTTGTAGCGTTACTGTTGTTGAAGTGTAGGAATCCAAGCCGTATCCAACTTAAATATTTGGTTAAAACACCATAATCAGCAGTCACTGCCATAATTATCTTCTCTGGGGATCTTACATGTGCTGACCCTTCCAAGTGATGTCAGTAGCATAATGGGAGGATGGAACAAAGATGTATGGTAAGATCGTGCAGTGCTGAGAAATCTTGCAGCCTGACAAACACTTGAGGAGAAAAAGGCCTGCCCTTCAGAGTAAAACTGGCCATCAACATTAGTCTTAATGCTAGCTTTCATAATCACCGCATTTCCAAGCTCCATACTAATCTCAGTCTTGGGGTATTTTTGTCTCTGCTTTCCAAACCAGTTACCTATGAAAACA
Organism: Caiman crocodilus; assembly: GCA_030014935.1. Lineage (NCBI taxonomy): Eukaryota > Metazoa > Chordata > Crocodylia > Alligatoridae > Caiman > Caiman crocodilus. The sequence continues at coordinate 47,482,972 of JAGPOW010003395.1, read as the reverse complement.
GGTGAATGGTAAGGTTTGGAAACCTTGAGTACTTTGTCAGGCTAAGACTTTTCAAAATATCTCTGCATCAGTATCAAAATATCTCTGCCCACTGTGCTAATTCACAGTAGAATTAGTCTACTGCACCCAAAGCACCTTGTGTAGACATGCTGCCTGGTGCCTAAATTTAATCCTACTTTGACTTGTACAAATTTATGAAAACCATTAAGCTATGAAGGTGACCTCCTCCTGGCTGCTTTTTGTGACATATTCTTCTACCAAATGTGGAAGAATGTTACAAAAACAAAGTTATTAATGACTTTTCAGGGACTTAAGCAGGGTAGATTAGGATCACATTTAGATTCCTAATGAGTAGAACAGTATCTGACCCAGCAAGGACAATAATCTACAGAAGTCACCTTGGTTTGGAGGCTAAGTTGACTGAGTGATTTTGGAGCTTGGATGGTAGGGGAAGTGTTGGTCTTGCACTGTTTCTTGGCTTCAGACAGACCTGAAAATACAAAACAGGTAATTCTTCTGTGGTCCTTTCCCTATCCCACCCCCCATAAAAAATAGTACATTGCTTAAAAATCTGAAAGTGGATTTGCCATCTAGGACTAGGCACAGATCTAGGACTTACCTGATCAGAACTAATTTGCCTTTCCTCTTACAGAACCCAATCGAGTTATGAAAACAAGTAATTGCTCTTACAAAAGGGAAGCATGTGTGTGTGCACACATTTGCACCTAAATGTTTCTGTCTGTGTGTGTTGTGTAAAGGCCCAGTAAAGTTATAGCATTCCACAGTTAATAATGTAACAAAAGATAAGAGAGAGAGAAATTTGAGACTTTTTAGAAAACTTAAAAACAGAGATGTGGGGGGGGCTGAAGGGAGTGTACAGCTGATGCTCATTTTCCCTTCCCTGGCCTAATGCTTCAGCTGCTGAGGTTGCTGAAAAATAACTGTTTTCAGGCAGGAGCCATGTAAATATGGGCCAGTGCTTGCTTGCTCTCTTTGCTGTGCTGTGCTCTCTTTCCAAAAGATGCTGTCTCTTGAATTAATTTGAACAATGACTCAAATTAGGCTGAGATGGGCCATTTGCAGCCCTCCTGTTATCTTGCAAAAGAGCCTACAATTAGGAGAGGAACAGACAGGGCGGAGAGTAGAATTGCTTGTAATTGATGGTGAGTGGCTGGCTGAGACAAACTAGTCTGATTTGTGGTTAAAATAAGAAATGGCTGTGTCTGGGATCCTGCTGGCCTGGGGGAGCTCAGCTAGTAAGGAGTGATGCTGTAGATCCTCTACTACCTGCAACTAGTGGCCTGGGCTTCTGTGTACCTGGCTCCTGGAAACTGAGTGATGCAGGGACTGCTGCAAGTGGAGGCAAAACTTTTCCTGAAAAGGTCAAAGCAAAACTAAACACTGGACCCAACATAGTCTAGCCCAGCAGGCTAGACTCATCTACCATTGCAATGTGTGACCATTCAGGGTGAAATCAACTGACTCACTGAAACTGGTGCCAGTGCCTCCATTCATGTCAGTGAGGAAAGACTCTACCTATAGACCCTGTCATCTTAAACCATTTGTTAGTGGCTTCAGTAATTATGTTGTGAATAACCTAAACTAAAACATAACAATTAGATCTGACAACCTACAGCCACTAAAGACCACCTGCCTATATGTATGTAGATTTTGTTGCACCCAGAACGGAGCAGTGACCCATAGACTCCACAAGAAGCCATGTCATGACAGCGGTATACAAACTCTCTGATACAAGGGACAAAAGTTATTAAAAGAGGTTGGGGGCTGCAATCAGTTCTGCCTTAGATCCAGACACATGCTTGAACCCCTAATTTGATTTTCCCAGGGATCCTGCAACCTAGCAGGGCAGTCAGCCAGAGAAAGGGCATTATGAGAGTACCTATGGGTCTCCCTGGGGCTGTAGGAGGCATTTAGGATTGGTTCAGACATTACACGTAAACTGATTTAAGCGAGCAGAAACTAGTTTAATCCTGTAACAGAACATCAGTTCAATGCACATAAACCAGTTCGAAAGTGAGTGAAACTGGTTTGAGATAAACCTGGTTGAATGTAGTATCAGACTTAACTGATTTGGGTCAAACCACTCAATGCAAAGTCTGTCCCAGACCCCTTTCTGGTTTAACCTGAACCAGAGTCTCCCAGCATCCCAGATGCTTTGCCACCCTGGGCTGGGCTGGACTGGGCTGAGCTGAGCTGTCTGCTCCAGAGAATGGGGCTGGCCCTCCCCCTGCTCCCTATCCAGAGCTTGGGCCTGCCTGGCTCCCCCTACCTCGCCTCCCCCTTGCCACTTGTTGCTCAAGCAGGGAACCCCCGCCCCCTCCCTCCCTCTGTCCTGTCTCCCAGAGCAGGGATCCCAGCCCTGCAGACCCTAGGTATGTGCTTTGCTAGATAATGCCGAGAGGTGTCTGTGTCTGTGTGCATCTCCAATCTCACTGGGACAGGCAAACAACAGTGTCCTGTTAGGGCTTTTTGGAGCTAATTAACAGGTCAGCTGGTAATGTTCCTCTGTTCCTTCCTTGCATAAAGCTGTATAAAGGCAAACAAAAGCCTCTTTTGTTTTGTTGATAGGCTGATAAATGCTGTTTTATCAGCTTCCTGCTGGCTCTCTGGCCTGTCAGGTTTGCAGACGGTCTGAAGAAGCAGGGAGAGGAAATTTGAAAAGCTCAGCATCATCAGCGGATGCATGCACCTCACATCCCCACTTTGCCTCACAGTGCTAGCAGGAGGCTTGAGCAGAGAGTGGGGAAAAGCCTAGGATTATACAGATAGGGTTGGGGTTTAGAGCATCCTGCTGGGGCCTGGCCATGCCCCCTCAGCTCAGCCCTGTAAAAGAGAAGGAAGGGCTGCTCTAGCCCCCACCCCGGCTGCTAACCTGAGCCACTACAGGCGTGTGCCAACATTTCTTCAGTCCAGAGGGGATGTCTTTGCAGTTGTAAACTGACTCAGTCTAGGCAGGTTAGACTAACCTGCCAAGATTTAAACAATTTAGGCTCAGGCTTTTTGAATGTCTGTCCATGGTTCTAGAGAAATAAAGCCCTTCCCTCCTCTCTGTAGTGCTGTGACTGATACAAACGCTCAAGGTGTGGCTCAAAAAATGCATGTTTACTATTCATAATTGCATATATATCATATTAACTCACCTGTGATAGCCACAGGTTTAGACACTGACTATCAGCAGGTCTTACCACACCCAGAGGAAGGTCTTGGCATGACCATGCCTAAGGGTGTGTATAGGTGAAATGGGGGCCCTGAATTGAAGGGTTTTTAAAGACACAGCTTTAATTTAGGTCTGATAAAACCCCCGTGTCATGCGCGCACCCAATTTATCTGCCTCCCCAGCAGCAGGGAAGGTAGGGCAAGCTGCCGCTGGGGCAAGCAGTCCCTGGGCTGGGTGGGGGGCAGTGCTTCCAGCCACAGCAGTGGCAGCCCCCCTGGAAGCACCCACCCACAGGCACCTGGCTCAGGGTCCCGGGGGGCACCACATCTGCAAAGGGAAGCGCCAGGCCCCCACGCAAGTCAGGCAGGCTCCAGGGGGGAAGAGGGGGTGACAGATCAGGCTTGCTGCTTTTTCTTGGTTGATTTCCCAGGCTGCTGCCAAGCTGCCTGCAGGGCTTCCTGCAGAGCAACAGAACTGCACAGAGCCTGGTGCTTCGCTCCCTGGCTGTAGGACCGCAAACAAACTCCTCAGAGGAGTCTTAGTTTGCTGTACCTCAAGTCATTTAAAGTACATTACGCTGCCAAATTTCCTATAGTGGCTGGAATTAATGCACAATATGCCACCGAGGCGTGCAAACACCGACACCATTAAAGTAGTGTAAAACCATTTAGCCTGCTTTAAAGTGTCATGCGCATATGCCCCACATTTTGCCTACACACAGCCTAATATGTCAGTTGGTTCCTAACCTGCAAATGGACACTAGAATCATATATTTGGCATAGCATAGAGTGAGGCTGAGGAGGATTTCATTGTGAAAATTTTCCCTCTTTGCTAGCAGTCTTTTCCTGTACTGGCTGCAGCACTTGATTTTATTTCCAAACTCCTAGGTCCTAGGGGGTCATCAGTCCCCATTGTAGAGCCTTGTCTCAGCATTGGTAGTGTGGTCTAACAATACCTAGAAGTGCATGGAGCGGTGGGTAGCTTGGCTAGGGCTTCAGTATACAAAATCCAATGAATTTTCTACACCAAGCAGAAATTCCAACACGTCCCACCCCTACCTTCTGCTTGCTATTCGACCATAAGATTTCTAGACGGGGCAATCAAAAAAAGACCTCCCTTCGCCCCTTGGTGCCCTGACATCAGTCCAACCCCCAAGGTCAATGGATGTCCTGAATGTGGCTGTTGTGTATCAGTAGATTTTGCATCATTGAGATACAATCTTTCAGTTACTTTGCTATAATAGCTTTCTTTGCCAAACACAGCTGCTTCCTTCCTTTGTTTTTGTCTGTAAGGGATTATCTGCAGTAGGCAAGTTGAAGAAGCTATTGCAGTGCTCTTACATCAGTGTACAGGACCCAGTAGGATCAATTGTACTAGCGTAACCCCACACTGTACAGAGTGGAGGTCTAACTTAGCCAGTTGCAGCAGCTGGCTAAAATCTTCTTAATGTAGACCATCCTCTTTTTCTTTAAATGCAAAGACATTTTACCAGACTTCCACTAGTTGTCCTTCTCCACATGAAGCTGATAGGATTTTATGCTTTTAGGAACCCCTTGGGTGGAACTGCAGTAACACATCACTGTCCTGATATGTTTCCCCACTATGGTCCAACCTTTGAGGTAATGCAAAGGCTGCATATTAAACACTGAGTCTGAGTGAATATCCCACCGGGTCTTATTCATTCCCATGGCTTTTCACTCCCCACTGTGTTATGCAAATACAAAACACATCTGGATTTGGCTAGTAAAGGTCCTGTAACACCTTACACTGTGCGCTGCACAAATGTTGATCAGTATTACTGCTAGCTTGGAGTGTGGAGCAGTCACATCCTTTGTTTAGCAACTTTTTCTGACTTCCCCACCTACACAGCTATGACTTGCCACCAGAGGCCTGGTGTCAGGGGCAGGTCTAGGAGCTGAAGCTGTGAGTTGCCACTAGAGAGCTGGTGCATCAGGACAGGTTTCTATCCTTGCTCTCCGGGCGAAGGTGTGAGAGATCCTGGGAAACTGGAGGCCTTCCAACTTGGATGGCACAGCTCTGGGGAGCGGCCGCATGTTAATGGAACAGGAGCTGGGTAGTGTGGCTCAGAGATAATCCTGCCCTGGAGTAGTGTGACTTGCAGTTGCATACATCCAGCCTCAACTTCCTCTGTGCAAAATGAAGTTTATTTTCTACCTCAGAGGACTTTTACAAGCTTTCATTTCTCTTCAGCCTAAAGAAGGATGTATGCGCCAGAAAGTTTGTAAAGAAAGAACTTTTTTGCTATTTTTTAGCTGGTCTAATAAAACGTACCAGCTCTGAACCCAGAGTTTTAGAGTTTTATATTTTTCTTTGTCTCTGACCAACACAGGTACAAAATTGCTCCCTAAAACTAGGGATGCACCAATAGAGAATTTTGGGGCCAATACTGATGGCCGGTTTTTAATGACCCATATTGGCTGATACTGATCCGATGCTGATATGCAGCTGGGCAGCATGGAGAGCAACAGCCAGCTGATAAGTCTGTTGTGGGGGAAGGGGTATGGAGGGGCAGATCGAAGCCTTCATAATGAGGCAGGGAGTGGACCTGGGACTGGGGCTGAGGCTGGGGCTGGGACAGGGGCAGGGGCAGGCACTGCACACAGCCATGACAGAGCATGGGGCAGAGCTGCAAGTGGAGAAAGAGTCACTGGAAAGAGCTTGATGCCACCCCGGCCTCAGCCCACAGTGGCAGTCCGCCCTTGCCCTGTGTGCAGACCCAGGGCAAATGCCCTCCATGCCCTCTCAGCGTATGCATAGCTGCAGGAGCCACCACCCCCTCCCCACGCCCCCTGGATGAGCTGCTCGTGGCTTCATCCCATGCTCCACCCAGGCTGTGCTGTGCCATTGCCTGCCCCAGCCCCAGCCGCACTCCCTTTCTCACCAAGGGGGACCTCAATCTTCCCCCCCTCCCCACCTCCCATACCCCTTCCCTCACAACAGACTTACCAGCCGGACCCTGCTACTTTCCACACTGCCGGGCTGCATTCCTGGTCACCTGTATGCTGTGCTGTGGACGTGTGCATGCACAGGGCACTTATCAGCAACATTATCAGCCACATCAAAAAAAGCCAGTTGCTGATACAGTAAATTTTCTTTATATCGGTGCCAATCTGATATGGGACTGATATATCAGTGCATCTCTATCTAAAGTCACTTTAAGGTGTTAATGTGCAGACAACCCAGGGGTTAAGAGCTCCAGGAGCCACCCAAAATTACTGCATAACAAGGCCCTAAGTTAATGCCTGAGTACTAAGATTTTGAGCACTGAAGTGGGTTGATACTGCAATAAAACAAAGCAGACTTAAGTGAGAGGCCTTTTGACAGTCAAGAACCATGGTTTTGTGTTTGGGGGATTGAGAGAAGGAGGAGGATGAGCATGTCCACACCTGCCTTTGATGAACAAACAGTACCTGCTTTCTTAACTTCTTCTCTACAGAATTGGCCAAAGGTAGGGTTACCATTAGAGGTGCATCGATACATCAGTCCCATATTGGATTGGCTCCAATATAAGGAAAATTGACAGTCTCAGCAATTGGCTTTTTTTGGCTGATGTGGCCAATAACATAGCCAAAAAATGCCCTGTTCATATGCTCAGCCACAGTACAGCATGCAGGCAGCCAGGAGTGCAACCCAGCAGCATGGAGAGCAGTTTCCAGCTGGTAAGTCTGTTGTATGGGAAGGAGCAAGAGTGCAGCACCTGTCCCAGCACCAGCCCCACTCTCTCCCTCACCACAGGGACCTCCATCTGCCCCCCGCACACCTTCCCTCCCCCCTCCCCCACAACAGACTTACCTGCTGGAAGCTGCTCTCCAAGCTGTCCAGCTGCATGTTGGCTATCAGATCAGTATCGGCCAATCTGGGTCATTAAAAATGAGCCATCGGTATCAGCCAAAAAATGCTCTATCTATGCACCCCTAGTTACCATATTTCCAGTTTCAAAATAGGACACCTGTGTGAGCAGGGTATGATTGTGGTTGGGGGCACTGATCCCCTACCTGTGCCCGTCACTCTCAAGCCACAGCCTCCCCAGCCCTGCTGCTGCCCTCACTCTCAACCTTCATCCCCCTGGCCCTACCTGTGCCCCATGCTCCCAACCCACAGCTCCCTGCCCCCCTGATGCCCCTCACTCCCAAACCACAGCCCCCTGCCCCCCCAACTCTGCTGGTGCCCCTCACTCTAGACCTGCAGTCTCATGGACCCCCCCAGCACTGCTGTCCATGCAGCTCCCTGCTGCCCTCAAAGAACTCCTCCCACCCTTTCTCCCCACCTCCCCTGCCAGCAGGCACCTGCCCCCCTCACGTGCTGATCCACAGACACACACAGAGATAGCCCCCGCGGTCCCCATCCCTGGCCCTCCAACACTCACCTCACACAGTTTTACATGCCTGCAGCTGCCAGGGCATGTGCAGAAGCAAGTGATGCTCTGGCGTCCAATTACCTTCCCCTACTCTTCCCAGCCCCAAGTAGCTCCTTGCTGGGGTAAGACAGGAAGTGCCAGGAAAGTGGAGGCAGAGCAAAATCCTGGACACTTGCAGATATTAAAAAAAAACACCAGGGCAGAGAAGGGAGGACTCAAAAAGAGGACATGTCTGGGAAAACCCAGCTGTGTGGTAACCCTAACCAAAGGAGTCTTATGTCTGCCACTTTGGGTCTCCCAAATGTCATAGCGATGCCAGCAGTGCTACCCAGTGCTCTGACAAACAAGTGCAAAGGCAATGGGTTTTCCCCACTCTTCAGCTATGATATTTTATTGCATACAACACACAACTTTTCTCCCCATTTCAGTACCTTCTTCCCCCCTCCCCCTGCCCTGAATTGGGGTGTGTGTCTTAAGTGAGGAAGCTGGAATAGAAGCACATCTGGAAACATCTGCATGGCATGCAGCTGTCAAGGTGGCTGCTGCTTACGCCTGGCTCAGCAAGCTGAAGGGGTAGACTCCTGTATTAAACTCTCACAGTTGTACCTGTTGGCTGACCACTATAGCTTGTGCCTGAAGCAAGAAGTGAGCTGCTGGTCGTATCTTGATGAGACTTGGGATGTGGAAATACTTTATGTACAGGCATATCAAGAACTAAGTCTTGCTACTACCCTAGCAAGGGTCTGGGGGCCTAAGTGTGTGTGACAGAGTAAATCTTTCTAGGAAGGCAGGGTGCTGCTGACCTGCTGTCTGATCTCCATCATCTCTGGTCCATACTTTGTGTCAACTGCAATTTGGTGGGGGGCAAGGGCTGCCTGTCAATGAACTCACACACAATGCCTGTCTTGGCTGGAGACTACAGCCAAAATAATAAATACCGTCACTGACAGGATGGAAATACCTTTTGCATGAAGAGAATGGAGTGTTTACAAGGCTTCCCTATTAAAGTGGAATACCATTGGAACAGTGGTGGATCCAGGATTTGGCAAAAGGGGATTGGGAGCAGCAACCCATGTTGCAAAGGTGGGTGCACTCCTGTTCCCAGTCTCCTTCCCCCTCCACCGACAGGTCTGAGCAGACTGCATGGGAGCCTCCAGAAACTTTTTAAAGATCTCCGAAAGTAGGTAAGTCTCCTCCCTCCCTTCCCCTCTATGCTCAGAGGCACATCCCTACCCCTCCACTTTTCTCCTTCCCCCACCCTCAGCAGGGAAAGCAGCAGGCAGGGGAGGAAGGGAAAGGAAAGGAAGCAGAGAGGAGAAGGAAGGGGACAATTCTCAACTGCTTTGGGGACTTTTTTTTTTAGAGGTTCCTGTGGTATATTCCAGTCGAAAAAGGTGAATGCAGCAGTGCCACTGCACCCGCTCTGGATCCTCCTGTGCATTGAAATCTTCACCTGGACTCTTATTTTAAAAAATCAATCAGCCTCATATGCCCTTTAAAGAATCTTTATTATGGCATCTTTTTCTGCTTTATTGCATCTGAGTACATAGCTTTATACTTCACTGCTCTTGCCTATGAAAAATCTTCAGACATAAAAATAATAACAACTCCCAAGAATCTGAAAATTCAGATAGAGAAAGGAGAATTTATGGCCCATCAGATTGCTAAATAAAGTCCCATTTTATACGCTCACAGGAAAAGTGCCAAATCCTTAGCTACTATAAAAAGCATTGAGTGCCATCCTTGTTACACCAGTTTACACCAATATGGAATCTGGCTTATTGTGCTTGATAGACTTCTTACTGAGAAGACCTATCTGCATTGGCCGAGGTCCTCAAAGGCATCTAACTCCCAATGATTTTAATATAAAGGAGATGTCTCAAAGTGTCTGGGCTGTTATGCCTGACACATTTTACAAGGCTGTTTATGGGTTATGCCCCATTGGCATTACTCTAACAGAGCGCAGAATTAGCCCGTTACTGTAAATATTCTATGAGGGATGTGTGATTTCACTCACGCATGCTGTGCTCCCAAAAGATAGTCGAGTCTGTGACAGCAGCTTCACAATTAAAATCAATTCCACTATATTAGGATATTTGACTTTAACATCCTAGTCGATTCCCATAAGTAGGAGTGCCTTTTCTATGAAGCATGAAGTTGAATCGATAGCTATTTGTATACATAAACTGAAGTGCAGCCTTTAGGGATGTATTTCCCTGTTAATAAAATATATAAGGAAGCTGAAGGTCATCATCTGATTTTGCTGCATCTTAACCTGTTGTCTGTGTTACAATGATTATTGGGTTTCAACTAGCACTAAGAATTACAGAAATAGGAACTTTTTTTCTATATGACGAACACGTGGATGGCATAGCATTAGGCACTTCTACTCTTATACTCTCTCAGGGCTCTAACATCTCTGTTAGCTAGTGGGAGGGCTCTGTCTCCTCTCACAGGGGATACACCTATCTGATTAACATATCCTTGCGTCTGGAGATTAATAGAATTTATTGTTCCAGTCCCAATGTCAGTAGTGGGTGGTGCCTGGATTTCATTTGCTTCCATGTTCAGCAAGATGGCAGGTTCTGCAAAACTTGCATCTGTCACTTGTTCAGAATCCAGCTGTCTAAAGCCAGGTGGAGTGGTATACACCCCACTGGCTGCCTCAGTGATGCTCTCAGGGGTTTGTGACCCCTTCTTGATGCCTGCAGGTAGAGTTGCACCAGACACATCTGCTGTACCCTCAGGAGACGGTAGCTGACCTGGAGCACCCTGATTCATACCTGTCTGTCCTGCTGGAAAAACTATATCTGGGCCCTCTGAGTTGATCGATGCCTGATTTGCTTGGAGAAATCCTTGCAGTCCAAGTAAAATTAATCCAGCGAGGATCTGAGCATCTGTTTGCTGCACAGGGAAAAGAAAGATGTGGGTCCTCTGGGTAGTCAGGAGCAGAGTGGTCTAAATAGCTCTGGTAACCTCTGAAGGAATTATCCCTGATCATTAGAAGCCAGATCTCTCAATCCTTATTCAAATTGACTAGCACCCTGCTCTGCGATAGGCCAGCAACTACACTCCTTCCTAGAGCAAGGGGAAAAGCCACTGGCTCTATTTTGAGACGCACTCATGTCCATGGGTGTAGGATGCAAAGCAGGAAGGAAGCTTAGGGCTTTTTCCTCCTCCCCAACTACAGCCACTACCCAAGCAAAGCAAGCTTGCAGAAAATCATTTAAAGGTTTTTCCTTAGAAGAAATGGTATGGATAGAGCCAGCATCAACATGAACAAAAATCTTGCACTAGCATGCAGGTGGATTTGGTCATTGGAGAGAGGGCTGGCAAGAAGTGAAGTCCTGTGTTGGCACTGGATTGTTTTGTACATTGTTAATTTACGTAGTTTCACTATTTTATGAACTCATAAGAGACACAGAGGTTTCATTAGAAGGACCGGTTGAGAAGTCTAGGACTGTGTAGTTTAGACTACCAGAAGATGCATGGCAAGCAAAGTAATAAACGACTGAGGGAGGCACATACTGCTCTCATGTGCGTCTTAGATTCATAGATGCTCAGATAGGAAGGGACCTCAACAGATCGTTGGGTCTGACTCCCTGCCTTGGCAGGAAAGAGTGCTGGGGTCAGATGACCCCAGCCAGATGCTTATCCAGCCTTCTCTTAAAGACCCCCAAAGTAGGGGAGAGCACCACCTCCCTTGGAAGCCCAGTCCAGATTTTGGCCACCCTTACCATGAAGAAGTTTTTCCTGAAATCTAACCTAAATCTGCTCTCTGTCCGTTTGTGACCATTGTTCCTTGCCATTGTTCCTTGTTCTTTTCTTATAATACAAGAGCATGAAGATTTAAATGAAACAGCAAGTTCCTTAAGTTTTAAAGCATAGAAGTAAGCATTTCTATTCATCAACTGTAAATTAATCATCTTTCAGTCTTAATATATCACTGAGACTAAGCACTTAAATGGATTAACAGACCTTTCTTAAGAAAAATAAAACAAAAAACCCTGCCCAATAAATAAAAAGAATAAACATTTTTTAAGCTAATGAAAAATCTACCGTTCTTTTAGAGGAAAGTATTCACTGAAGTGATAGAAACACTCATGCCTTGGGATATAACCCAACCTCTACTGGACAGGACCAAGATCATTTTTTCTCTTTAATCATTTCCTAATTGTCTATTGTAGTGCTTATTGCAATTTTGAAACACTTGATACAGGCCTGTGTGAGAGATGAGATAGGAAGACTGCTTATCTCATAACTCTAGGAGTTACTGAGTTTATTTATTAGCACATTTTATAAAATGAAAATAGAAAGGAATGAGTTATTTACCATTTCCTCTGAGCTCACACCTAGTCCCTGAAATCCAACCAAAAATATAAGAAATGAAATTAGCACAAAGTAGGATCAAAGCGAAAGAGCTTTCTTTTCATTTTAGATTTGATATGTTAGTAGTTTTCCTAGGAGAGGACAAGGGGACTCTTCCTTTTCACCAGGAAAACGAGAAGCAGACACGCAAAATTACAATCAGGATGTAAACTTAATTTGTATTAGGAAAGCTGCATTAATTCAGCTAGACTGATTTGGAATTGATCTGCTTAAACCAGTGTAGATTAAACCCTCTAATGCTGATGCACTCAAACTGGGTTAACTGTCTTAAATCAGTTTAGTTTAATTCTGTAATTACCCATACACAAGCCAAATGGATTTAGAAGAAGCAAAACCAGTTTAGGGTTTGTACTGATTAGGCATCATTGATTTTTTAAAGCAATTTAGGTAAAATAAAACTTTCCTAATATAGACAACTTTCCTCTGTTGACCTGAATAGTCATGAACTTCCTCTTAGGTTAGTAGCCTTGGAATAAGTGAGGGCTCCACTGGTTAGATCCAAAACCAGGACTCTTTTGTGGGTAAGTGGGACCTCTTCAGTCCTGTGCCTTTAACCCAAAGTCAGGCCAGCAGCTGAAAAAGTGATTCACTGACTTGTTCCCAAACTTGGTTGACTTTATTTCCTTTTCTTGACTGCTCTTTGATAACCCCAAATACTTTCATGAAAAAGGGTTTTGTTTACCCACATGTTTGGAGATTGGCTGCTGCTCTCTCATATAAATAACGTTATCTGAGATTATCAGACAATCAGAGAATCATAGAAAATTAGGGTTGGAAGGGATCTCAGAAGGCCATCTAGTCCAACCCTCTGCTCAAAGCAGGACCATCCCCAACTAGATCATCCCAGCCAGGACTTTGTCAAGCTAGGCCTAAAAGCCTCCAAGGATGGAGATTACACCACCTCTATGGGTAGCCCGTTCCAGTGCTTCACCACCCTCCTAGTAAGAAAGTTTTTCCTCAAATCCACCGTAAACTTCCCTTGCTGCAACTTAAGACCATTGCTCCTTGTTCTGTCATCTGCCATCACCGAGGACGGTCTAGTTCCATTCTCTTTCAAACCCCCCATTCAGGTAGTTGAAGGCTGCTATCAAATCCCCTCTCAGTCTTCTCTTCTACAGACTAAATAAGCCCAGTTCCCTCAGCCTCTCATCAGAAGTCATGTGTCCCATCCCCTGAACCATTTTTGGTGCTCTCAGCTGGACTCTCTGCAACTTGTCCACATCCCAGCATGCTGTTAGCCTTCTTGGCAACGAGGGCATACTATTGATTCATATTCAGCTTATTCACTGTAATCCCCAGGTCCATTTCTGCAAAGCTGCTGCTTAGCCAGTCAGTCCCCAGCCTGCACCGGTGCATGGGATTATTCTGTCCCAAGTGCAGGACTTTGCACTTGTCCTTGTTGAACCTCAGAGATTTATTTTGGCCCAACCCCCAATTTGGCCAGGGAACATAAATGGGTATGTTCCCTGCTCTGCCTGTTTTGCAAGAAGTGGAGTGCTCATGCACAGGGCTAGCCTTAGAGGCAGGCGACATCGTCCATGGCCTAGGGTGCCATGGTTGGGGGTGGGGGCAGCCCATGTTCACAGCTCACATGTGTGAACAGCCCACATTCACAGCAGTACTCTTCCCCTGCCCAGGATGATTATTATCCCAAACAGGAGAAGTGATGCCCAAGCCAGCCCAACCCCATCTTCAGCCACTGCTCAAGAGGAGTCAGGCCAGGCATGTCACTTGTCACCCACCTGCCTGATGTACCATGCCGCTCTGCCTCCCTGATGGACTGCACCGCACACCCTTGCCCACCTGCCTCTGTGTGCAGCAGCATCATGGACTTGGTGCGGGGGGCGGATGGAAGTTGCCTGGTTGTGGGGCTCAGCAATGATGAGGGCACCAAAATACAAGTTCACCCAGAGCACCATTTTCCCTTAAGGCCGGCTCTGCTCATCTGATGTGTATTCCCATGCGATTTGGTAGATAGTCGAGATCTGACTGTCATGGAAACCTGCATCCGGGAAGCCATACTACTTTGGCCTCTCTCACCACCCCTGTTTCTTGGTAGGAACCATCTCATGCATGTTATAAAGGCCACCACAACATGGAGTAAGAATAGATGCGCTCACGCACTGAGTCCTTTCATAACAGCAGTCCTCTATGATAAATATTCCCTTTCATAAATTGATTGGATTTCCTAAAAGTAGTTAGGTTTTCTGTCTGTCTTTCTTTTTTTTACTCCTATGGGGATGCTATTCTAGACCCTGACTGCCATGACAATTAGATACCTCTTGCTAATTTTTAGTTTAATTTTTTTTATAACCAGGTAATACCCATTTGTTCTTATGCCAATATCATCCTTTAGTTTTTGTAGTTTCGTTATCTCCTGGGTGGTTATTCCCCTGATCTGTTTATAGATTACAATTAATTCCCTTCTCAGCCTTTGTTTTGCTTGGCTATATAATCCAAACTCCTTTATTCTCTTCTAAAAAGATAAGCTTTCAATTTCCCTGATCATCTCCATAGCCTTTTCTGTGCCTGTTCTCATTTGCACTCAGCTTTCTTGAACATGGGAAAACAAAACCATATTTAAAATTCGAGATGATGTCTCACTAGGGCCCTGTACAATGCCATTAATGCTTCCCTATCACTGCAGTAAACATCTCAACTTAAACCAGGACCATGGTGGTGTTTTTTTCCAAAGATGCATCACATTGGTAGCTTATATTCATTTTGTGATTGACTGACAATGCCATGTACACCAATGTCTACAGTCATTGCCAATGAATAAGCTCCCAGCTTAGAGAAGATATTTTTGTCATAGGCTTGCTTTTTGTACTGTTAAATTCTCCCCATTTCTATTATTCCATTTCTCAAGATAAGGTCATAAAGTCCATGCATGATATTGCCTTCCTCCTCCGTAATGATGTCTGTTGACTTTGTGTCATTAGCAAATTGCATTAGCCTTTCCAATTTTTGGTGCCAAGGCCATTACTAAAGATATTGAATCAAATCAAGCCTGGTGTTGATCCTTGAGAAAGTCCATGACTTGCCTCCCTTCAGCACAATCTGTTGCTGTGTCCCTGTTATATTCTTCCTTACATGCTTTATGAAATTTGTACAAGTCCCTAGCTTCTCCACGCTAACAAAAAGCTATCCTTGTAGCTTTGCATCAAATGGAGGCGGATAAATGAGGTCTACAGCATTTTCTTTGTCTAGAAAACCTTTTTAAAAGTCAATTATCTAATTCTTTAAAAAGGCAAGAAGTGCTGGTAAAGGTAGAAGTGCCTACTTCCATTTTCAGAAATACAGATGACTGAGAACCCCTGCTGAATAATGACAATATGGGATCAAAAGCATCTTCCTTTCTTACCTGTGGCCCCATTTGTCCTAGTATAAGTGGAAGCACCTGAAAAATATTATTAAATGGAAGCTGTTGAGAAATTCAGTATAAAACTATGATTGGAAAGACAGTTTAGCGAGACAGAATACTTTACAATTATTTTATACCAAAGACACAGTGCTGTAACAATAACCAGATGTCTGCCATCCTTCCTCCATCTCTCAATATTCCTGCTCTTCCAGCTAAAGTAAGTGTGAAATGCAGGATCTCCTGTTTTTTCAAATGCCAAGCAGATTTCTCATTGACCTCAAAATCAGAGATCACCAGAAGCACGTTTCCCTAGGTGTGTAAGTGGGCTGTGCTACCAGCAATACAGTTCCTCCCTGAGCTGGTCTTTCTCCGGATCGTTTGCATGCAGGAAGTGGCAGGGAGAGCTGTGAGCACACCATAACTATGATTCTAGACATAGGCAGAGATAATGTGAACAGACAACTTTGCAAGGGTTTCAGACAAATGTCTGCAGCAAAACTAAAGAAGGAACTCACTCCTTGTTGCGGCACCAGATGCGGTGTATTCGCTCCACCTGCTCCTGTTGGCAGTGTCTGTGTAATTGGCACCCCTCCTGCTGCACCATTCACCTGCATGATGGGAGAAGAGATGTTTGGTACTGTGAGCCAGAATCTGTTCTGTCTGTTAGATGTGTAAAGTGGACCTAGGCACCTAAGGGTGACCCTACTGCAACTTGTGCAAGTCCTGAGAAACCAGTTAATGCAAAAGGTGAAGGGGGGGAGGATCCTCCTCTTCCTCTTCCTACTTTTATGCAAAAGTAGATGCATGAATGGAGTTTCATGGAAGTCAATGGAGTGGGCTAACGTTGCACTTAAGCACTAGTGCTGGTTGTACACACCACAGGGGTTTACTTCGGTTTAATTCTCCCTAAATTAAAGCGGTGGGTCTCAGGGCCACCGCAGCCACAGAGGGAAGCACCAGCCCTCCCACAGGCCTGGAGGGAAGCACCGGGCCCCCACACTGCTCAGGCAGGCAGGCTCTGGGGAGAAAAAAAAGGATCACGCTCACCGCATTTCTTTTTCCTTCAGTGGAGCCTGCCTGCATGGGCTGCTGTCGAGCTGCACAGCCTCTGAGCTATATGGGGCCCGGTGCTTCCCTCCACGGCTATAAGGTAGCAAACTAAAACACCTCAGACACATTTTATTTTGCTGCATCTGAAAGTCATTCAACACGCAATATGCCACCGACAGTGTAAACACCATTAAAGCAGTACAATAGGGCATTTAAGCCACTTTAAAGGCCAATTTTTTAGTGTGTACAAAGGCCCTAAATCCCCTTAGATCAGTGGTGCTCAACCTCTTGGTTGCACAGGCCATATGAATGGCACAGGGCTAGTCTGCAAGCCAGATTGGACCGTGAGATCTGGCACTGCACCATCTTTGTCCTGTGCGCTAGGATTGGTCTCAGGGGGCCTGACGTTGCCCCTTCCCTTCCCTTGCTCACTGTGATTGGATCCTGAGGGCTTGGCACTGCCCCCCCGTGTGCCAGGTTAGGGTCCCAGAGACCCAGCACTGTCCCCTTCCAGCCCCCAACAGCAGGACTGAGTGCTGGAGCCCAGTGCTGCCCTTAGCCCGCCCTGCATTCTGGGATTGGGTCCCAGATCCAGCACGCAGGGCCCAGGGCTCCCAATGGGTCTGAAAATTTGGCAACGGGGGATATGTGGCACCCCTCCCCCACCACCAAATTTTCAGACCTGTGGAAAGCCCTTCAGGACAGAGGACATGGGACTTGTGGGCCAAAATTGGCCAACAAGTCTGGGGCTGAGCTTCCCTGGCTTAGATGGATTAGATTACTTAAATTCTCCCCACCCTCTAAAATATAACAAAGAAAGTCTGACCTTTACTACCCAATTTATTTAAAATCCTCTTCAAAAACCTGAGACTTAGAGCAAGCAAGTTTGTGAAAAATCATAGACATTACAGTTAGCAAAGGCCTGATGACTTTTCTCATTGCCTTTTCCTGTTCAGGCTTGGCCATTTTAGACTCTAAAAGGTATTTAGTCAGTTAGTCTTACCCTTTTGTAAAATATGTACTCTGTATGCATGCCTGCCGCCATCTAATGATGACTTAATCTTTGTCAGCCTGCACTGGAAGAGGATCAGCCTCTCCATTATTAAGTATCCACCTTACAATAAGTATGTGAAAATAAAGTACAATGGCTGCAAGCAAAAAACAGGAAATATTTTTAAAAAAAAAAAAAAAGTTTAAAAAACTTACTAGATTGATATCTGCTCCAAATGGCCATATCCTTGTTAATGGGATGAAATTTAAAGTAGGGAAGACCTGTAACAGGGGGACATTAGTAAAGAAGAGCTTGTTTTAAGCTGCCCTCCCCCAAACAAGCTACCTCCCGTTAGACTCACATGACTCATGGCAGCATAATGCAAGTAGAGAAGATAAGGCGTTAGCTGGGAGCAAAAGCTGCACTTTCAGATCAGGACCTAGTATCATTTCTATCAGAAGCAATACTAAGACTATTTACTCCACATGCAGTTGAATGAATAGCCCAGGAACAGAGCCTAGAAGTGTGTGAGCAGAGTAGCCTGTAATTTGGTGAATATTTAAAATCCAACAGCATTTTGATATTTCATATTTCAAGATTAACAATGGAAAAAATGTCAGTCCTGCTTTTGCAAAACGTTCTCTTTAGATCAGTTGCAGACCCTGATCAAAATTTGGTTTTGAAATGTGATTTCTTTCTTTTTTTGCAGCTGCAGCAGCAGCAGGAAAAGTGGTTTACCATTTTTCCCTTTTTTGTGATTAGCCTGAGTGTTTAGACACTGGGAAGAGGTGAAGGCTTGTAAGAAATGTGTAATCTAAACCCCGTGTCAAAGGTTCAAAGGGTATGAAGGACTCCTTTTCTCTAGCATCAGGACCGGAGTCTTGAAAGCCCTGTAGAGATTCTGCAATCAAATAAGCTTTCCCCTGACAAGTCACATTAAAATCATTCTTTAAAAATCTTCCTCTGCTACCACCTTGCAGTTTTCATGGGAAATCTCAGGAAAGGTTTTCATCAGTGATAATGGCAGACCAGTTTGATCTGGGAGATTTTTTTCTTGTATAATTGAGATCTGATCACTTATCTGACCAGGTATGTCCCAGATGAATGCAGTCAACCAACCCACAGAAGCAGCATGGGGTCAGCCTAGAAGAAACTCGTTAAGCGTAGGCTCCACCCTCCAAACCTAGTAAGGATATAAGCTCCATTGTTACTTTGCTACTGGGAATCCTAAGGGACAACACAGGTGCAGACAAGTGGTACTGTTAGACCTATGCTTCCTTATTGGTTTGAAGGATGTAATGACACATGTACATTTGGAAAACTTCCCCGGAAAGGAAAATGACTTCTAATGGAATATGCTGCTAGAAACCACCAGCAGCATTTTAAAACAGTAATCTGATTACATTTCAACTATTGAAATGCTAATGTTAGTTGCAAGGGGCCAAAATGGCTCATACTGCTCAGATAGAAAGCTGGAAGATTTAATCCTTTCTAGAAAGGATATTCAAAAATACCTGTGCTATAGGACTTGTGCTGCCCAGTTAATTCTAAGGAGGACCTTGCTATGAAATCACATAAGCACTTTTCATCCAGCACCCTCCCCAAGATCCCGGTTGAACTCTCAGCTGTAGTTAGCCACTCTAAGCCTATCCTGGAAAGAGCAGAATATACAATAAATCAAATTATTATTGATAATATTTGTTACTAATGATTCAAAAGTCTTCAGCATCTAATAGCTGTTTATTCAGTGTGAAATGCAATGTGAGGTTTCAGTGCAGTTCTTGGTAGATGATTCTTGTCCACATGGCAAAAACATTATAATAATAAACATTAACATTTGCAGAAGCCAAAAACCCTCCTCACCAATCCTCAAAGAGCACTTCACACTGCTGAGCAGCCAGGCTGCCAGTATTAATGCTGGGCAGGGAATAACATCCTCAGTCTCAATCAATGGCAACCATGAAACTGTCTCAGAAGGACTTCTTTCAAGGCTGTGCTTGGGAGTAGACAGAATATATTGACAATAATGGCATAACATGCAGCAGCTCAGAGATTTGAGAAGCCCTTTACAGCAACTCCCAGGAGTCTGTCACAACATAGACGCTCTTGCGGGGCTAAATAACCCCAGGACTCTTGCCTGTCCCCATCGAGCAGTGAGGCTGTTTTCATGTTTTGCAAGATCAGCCAGGGCCAGGAAGTCAACCCAGCTGGGCTGAGGATGGAAAATCAGCCCAGCTGGGCAGTCATGACTCCCTGGCCCCGGCCGGATGTAACACAGGGGATGGGAAGTCAGCCCAGCTGAGCTGACTTCCCAGCTGCAGCCTGATCTTGCCATGGGGATCTTGCCGGGTCTAGCTGGGGATGAGAGCTCAGCCCAGCTGTACTCACTTCCCATCCCCAGCACTTTGGTCAAAATGTTTTGACTTTCAAAACATTTCAACTTGCTTTGTTTTGTTTCGAGGCTGTTTCGAAGCCCATTGTTTCATTTTGATTTTGCTGTTTCGCCCTCAAAATGAGTCAAAACAGTGTTGAAATGAAATGGACAGTGAAATTTCACATCACCCTACTTGTTCAATGGCATTAGAGGTAGCAGAGTCTCCCCATACACAGCTGACTAAAAACTGGAGTTTTGTGTTTGTTGGAAATACCAACAAACCAATAAATACCATTTGGTTTGTATCTGAATCAAACCAAAACAAAAACTTTTAAAATTGTTCAGAGAACTGAAGCTCCCTGCACCCCAAAGCTGCTCGAAGAAACTGATGCTTTGGTCAGTTTCAGCTTCTGCTGGAGGAGCCAACCTTCCCAGTACACGGGCCTTCCTTGCTAGGCCTATCCCTCACATCCCTGCTTTGAGTTTCGTGAAGCTTGTTGAGCTCAAGATACTTCAGACTAAACATTTTGGGGTCAAACTGGCATTTTCCAATGAAAAATTGTTTTGCCAGCTAGCTCCATCCATCTGAGAGTGTTCCACCCTAGAGTGAAAATGTCATTTTTTCCCTTTCAATCTCAGCTCTTGTATGCATGCTGGGAAGCTTTCTTCCTGTACCATCCACAGTGTAGACCTAAATAATATGCCTGAGAGCAAACACTCCGCGTGCCATACCTGATTTGCCTGTTGTGCTAGCAATGCGGTCTGATCAG
The DNA here is from genome assembly GCA_030014935.1 of Caiman crocodilus. Classification (NCBI taxonomy): domain Eukaryota; kingdom Metazoa; phylum Chordata; order Crocodylia; family Alligatoridae; genus Caiman; species Caiman crocodilus. Next base: position 47,462,478 of record JAGPOW010003395.1, on the reverse strand, counting down.
GAAGCAGTTGTGCTGGTGGCAGTCCCAATCCAGGGTTTACCTGTTGCTATGACAACAACTGTTTTACGTATGAGATGAAAAATTACATGTTTTGCATTTGTTCACTGTTTTCCGTAATTCTGAAAAGAAAGCTGCAGTCTCTTGATTTTTAAATTATATACTTTCTTCTGAAAATATAGCTGCTGCCACCTCTGCTTTATTATTCCATAATGAATAAACATAGCAATTAAGTATACCTTTCATTAGCTGAAGAGCCATCAGTGTTTACATAAATGTTTATATTTATTCAGTTTCCTCATTCCCTTTGTTCAGGGAAAAACAGATTTGGTGCTGGGTTAAAGCACTGAACTGAGACAGAATGGCTCCTGTTCCTCCTGAGTCCTGTTAAGTTACATAATCTTTCTGGGCCGTGTTTTCAGAGCTGGTCCTTTCTTTACGAAAGATTTTATAGTATTGTATCAGGGGTTTTTTTTCCAAAAAGCTAAACATCTTCAGTTATGTTAGGGGAAAAGCATAACTTTTCCTGAAGTACAACTCTGAACAACTCTGTGAAATAAAAGTGGAATATTGGGATTTCTATTTTCATTGCAAACTTGGTATGCTTTTAACCAATCCTATTTACTTCTTCACCAGCAAAATGGACTTATTCTAACCATGTTTCCTGTCTCATGCCCTCTGGCTTGCAACCCTTTGAAAGAGTTGTCTTCTTCTCAGTACTGATGTGATATGACAATATACAATATCATAATGTGGGATACGATAAGATGCTTTAAGCAATAGGGATCTGATCTCAGCCTTATGCGTCTCTGTTGATACATGGGGAACGGACCTGGAGATGTGGTTGCCACACTCACCAGCAGGTTATGCTGCCTTCATATGCAGTCAATTATTAAAACTGAGCTGCAGAAAGTGACAATAGATTTTGGGGCTGATTATCCTCTGTCTTACAATGACGTAGAGCCAAGGGGAGAATTAGACTTATTATCTCATACTTCAGACAGCTTGAGGCTCCTGTGGTATGATGGAAATCAAGAACTAATCTTTTATGACAAATTAAACCCCAGTACAAAATAAAGTATAGGCAGTACCTGTGTCTGCTGTGGAATGTTACCCAAGGAGCTGTATAGTCTCATTAGTTGCAGTATCTAGTAATTGAAGATTAGACATTTTCAGACACTATTAGTATATATTCTAGTCTCTAACTGTTCCTCATAAACTAAATGTAAAAGCTACCAATTAGATCTATAATTCTAGATCCATCGTTATTTTCAAGGCTCAGTGAATTTTCTTCTCATGTGTATCATCACTGCAACTGGTTTATGACATCCGTGCTAAAATCTATAATATAAATATAATTTATACTGCAGGCTTAAAGTGAATTTTCACAATTTATAACAGAGTCACAAGAAAGCTGTTACATTAAGATCTCTATACGAATACCCTGAACAGTCTTAACCCTGAACTTTCTAGGACACGTCCCATTTGTAAAGCTAGGCAAGGGCCTAAACTTCAGCAGGATCAGTGTCTCTAACTGCAGCCTGAAGAAATTTAGACAGTTCAGACAAAGCCTTAAGTCTCTGGGTTCAGATCATCCAAATACTCAAACACCTTTATTTTTCATTTAAAAAGAAAATGCTGTTTAATTTCCATAAAGCAGTTTGTCTTTCAATGCTAAGTTGTATTTGGATACATCAATTCTGCTTTTCTGGGTTTAGGTTTCATTTTTTTTCTGTGGGCTTGTATATTGCAAACTCTGAATAGTCAGCTGGAGTCTACAAAAGGCACACTTCTGGAAAATGGGCACTTGCGTCCTTAAAACCTGAAAAATGCTCGTGACAATTCTGAAATATTTCTTAATGTATAATATCACTTTTCATAAGATCTATTAAAATAATACTTCTCCCCAGAATTGAACCACAACTAGTAGGTGGAAAGCCATCTTAGACAGCTTTCTAAATTGTCCTTACATTGTTTTTACTTATTTTACTAATTAGTCAAAAGGTTTCTAGAAATGTTTTTTACAAATATCATCAAGGCAGAGTAAGAATATTATGAGTTTTAATTTTAAATATGAAACAAAAGCTCGTAGAGATTAATTATATCAATTAGAACCAAATTTGTAGCAAGCATATATGTGAAAAAATTCAGATTAGTCAGTGAAATCATGTACTTTTTTAAAAAGAAATGAGCTTTTGTCTGAAACAGAATAGCCAAAGGTGCATGTTATTTACCTCTCTGCTATTGCTCACAGGAAGAAATGTTCCAGCTTGTCGCACCTATGGATAGAAATAAATCCTAGTATATCAGAACGTGGCTTAAACTTAACTTAATTTGCTAATTGGTTGGTTAATTACAGTCTTGTTCTCTAAGGATTAGATGCCTGTCTAAAAGATTTGCTCCAGTTCAAAAACAAGTATAGGACCTGATGCAGAAATGATAAGCTGCTGTTGCATGTGATGTATTATCCAGGAGCATGTATTTAAGTGCTTTAGTTAGTAAGGAAGGGATTGCTGAATCAGAGCCTAAATTATCATTTTGGTCTTTCGTGGTGCTAAAATCTATAATCTCATCACACACACCACCTCCCTTGCCAAGCAGCTAAGAACTCGGGGCTGGCCACAAGGGCTGTGCACAGATGTGCAATATGTGGAGCCGCAAACCCATGTGCAGTGCCACACACTGCACGTGCAGGCATTCCCCATGCTGCTACCTTGCAGCATAGGAGGGAAGGGGGGAAATTGTTGGACCGTGGGAGATCCTGGGGTCAAAAAAATCCACGCCATAAAAAGCAGTGTGGCTCACATGTCAGCAGCGTGTGCTGTCCAAAACCAGAGCCTGGCCAGTCAGAGCCACCTCAGGCTGCTGGCCAGGCTCCTTGCTGCAGGAGTGACACAGCTGCAGCTTCCCAAGGCACCCAGGACTCCAGGTAAGACTGCTGGGGCCAGCACAGTTGCTAGTCCCACCTCCTCCCCCCACCCAGGGTAACCTGCCATGCACCAGAGCACATGTGGCACAAATGTTCCCTTGGGACAAGTAGCAGCAGCGGCACAAGCTGTTCTGCTGCTATGTGTCCCAGGGAAACATACGTTCCCATTCAACTGGACATGGCCAAGAAGCCCATCTGCTGAACTGTTAAACTTAGCATCTTTCTTCTGGTAAGTCAGTGAAGAGGCCAGATCTACTGTTTGCTCCATTTAACTGCAGCTCCTCAATGTTGTTAGCCATCTGACACGTCTTTGAATGCCAGTGTAAAAGAGGTTGTGCATAACAGAAAGCAAATCAGCTCTCTCTCAGCTGTGATAGGACTGCTCACTACAGGACTACCTGGCTACTTGTAGTCTTGGTTTAAACAATCCAAGTGCTTCAGCTCCTACAGTTTGTCCTGGGAGACTATTCCAAAATATAATCTCTCATTTTTTGTCTTTGCTTTTCTAACTAAATCAAGCAAGCGGATTAACTTGGATAAAAGAAAAGTGGCAGCGTAAACATACTCACTGGTAAAGAAAATGCTGTTCCTAGGAGACAAAGCAGCAGAATTACAGTCTTCATACTTTGAATTGCTACCTGCATCAAGAAAACAATATTACTTTTTCTCTCTCTTTGGCTGTTAGGATGCAGCCTATCATTACCTAGCATATGACCTCTACCTTGCTGCAGCAAGTAACTTCTACCTCTCTTTCCAGGATGCACCACACAAGTGAGCAGATTGACCAGGTCACAATGGTCTCTGACAGGTTTCTCTCAAACAGCTCCTGCCTTTTGGAGATGTCACTGACTCCCACTCCAATTTAAACTCTGCCCCGAGAGACCAGTCAGAAGGTAGGAACTCACATGAAGTCATTTTGGTTTCGCCCACAGCCCAACACTACATTAGTTGTGTTATTAGCCATCATTAAGTCACATGGTGTCTGTGGTTACCCAGTGAAACAGACAAAAAAATCCCGATTTT
>JAGPOW010003395.1:47424944-47441382 GCA_030014935.1 Caiman crocodilus | reverse complement strand
GGCCTTGTTAACTTAGGGCTGCTAGGATCTGGAACCAGCTTCCAAGGGAAGTGGTGCTGGCTCCTACCCTGGGAGTCTTTAAGAGGAGGCTCAGCGTTTACCTAGTTGGGGTCATTTGAGCCCAGTTTTTTCTCCTGCCCAGGCAGGGGGTCAGACTAGAAGAGCTACAAGGTCTCTTCCAACCCTACATCTATGAGTCTTTGAATCTGTGCTCTTAAAACAGGAGCATCTGCACGTTCAAGCAGTAAAACATATTAAGTGTGATCATATTTCAGCAAAGCTGGGACTGTTCACATGAGGAGCATCACCAGATCGTATGACACTTATTCGGCTACCATAGGTCCACTCCACAGGGATAATATGAGCAATCTTCAGTCCTTGCCCAGCCACAACATCATCCAGAGACCCCTGTGCTGTACCAAGCCTCTATTGTTGGTCCCAAACCTGGCAACACGCTGGAGCTAGAGCTGAAGCTTGTTCAAGACTCTGGTGCAACGTGGGAGCTGGGACCAGTAGTCAGCTGACTTTCAGTCCCAGCCCCTACACACCACCACAGTGCACTGGAGTCTTGAATGGGCCTTGATGTAGTGCCGGGGCTGGGATCCACCACCAGCTGATTGTCGGTCCCAGCTTCCACACTAGAGTTTTGAACTGGACCAAGTGCAGTGCCCAGGTTGGAACTGACAATGAGCTGGTTACTGGTCCCGGCCCTGGCATCACCGTAGAGTCTGAAACCAGCCCCAGTGAGGTGCAAGGCTGGGACCATTCATTTAGCATTACTGCACAACTGATCGGCACACGCTCTAAGGTTTAACGTAGCACAGGAGTGCTTCCTACAATCTACTTGAAGGTGCTAAGTGTCCTGTCTGGTAAGGCCCTTCCACCACTCAAAGTCTATAATTAAATGAGTCAAATACTCATTAGTTATTATTTCTATGGAGGTAGTACAGGGTGGCCTGTCCTCATTGAACTAGGTACTGCACAGACAGTGAATAAAAAGCAGGTCCCTGCCTCAAATACCTTATAATCAAGAAAGGCAGAGAGGCATAGATCTGTTGTTTGAAATTGGTGAACAGCCACAACCGTCTGTGAAATTATTTCTAATTTATTGTCTAATGGAAGGAGCTGTGGCTTCCTATAGCAGCCATGGCCGGAGCAAGATACCAAGACAAAGGAATACAGTCCCAATATGTGGCTATGCTCAGGGGTTTCACCTGTGAAAATCCTTCCTGACTAAATGTTTCCAATAGCTGGAGTGTCACCTGGGGCCAGGCTGTCTTATAGGCACGTGCCTACATCTCTTGTGCACTATGGCACTATGATCCCTTTTTTTCTAATTGTCACTTTTCACCATCTTTATGGTCCTCTTCCAGTAGCATTTTGAAAGTATCAGTAGTCCTTAATCAAGACACTTTTGGCCCTTTTGTTAAGGCCACTTGGTTTGGCTCATTTAAACATTTGACCTATGTTTTCATGAGGACAGAATTGCACTAAGATTTAACAGTGATGAGCAGCTTCCCAAGCACTTAGAACCCCATTTCAAGAAAAGCAAAAGTAAGCTGAAATATTTAAGAGTCTTTTTCTGTAGTGGAAAGTCAGAAGGAGAGATATGGTACATAATTATAATAAAATGCTGATGTATGGAGCCAGGTATGAGTAAAATATCAATCATTCTTATCAGAAAGGACATTGGCTTCAGGGGGAACTGCATGCATTCATCACCTGGGAAAATGAGGCCACTTTTATTTGTGTTCCTAAAGCTAGGCACTTAAGTTTGAAACTTTTGCCCCAGTTCTCTAGTTGTGTCACTGCCTCCCCTTCCACACATGCACACACACTTGCGTGTACACACACACTCATTCTGCTCTTCCTGGTCCCAGTGAGCACTGCAGTTGCTAGGAGGAAATATTGATTAAAAAAGAAAAAAAAAGATGCCTTGTCAGAGCAGTCACTGCTGTAAAGGCCAACAAACTTGTCAGAAGGGTATAACAGATTTTAAAAAATGAGCAGAGATAATTCAGGCTACATGTCACGTGGCAAAAGCAGCAAGTCATCTGGGCAGAGCCAGTGTGGGGAGAATGTGAAATCTATTTCAGCATGGCTTCTAACAAAATAGAGCCACATAGCTACTAAGTCTTTTTTTCTGCACAGACTCTGAGGCTGAGATGTTCCTGTATGAAATCCTACAAAAGTGAGTTTTAACCAAGGTGCGAGAGCAGCCTAGCATGCCTTGAGATCCTTTTAAGGGTGATGCACCATTTCATGCAAAGCTAGCATGTTTGGTGTGCAAACATGAGTCACAAGGCAAGCTCAGAGGCTGCATCCAGATGAGCAGGAACATGTGGTTTGAGGCTTTGAGGCCGTGCTAAACGCCCACAGCACTCATGATTCCATTCTCTGTGCTGCATATTTGCAATGCAGCAGCAAAATTAGATACCAGGAAATCCTGATAGCTAAAAAACCTGGTGCAGAAAAAAGCAGGGAGGCATACATGCCTGCAGTGTGCACTGCCCGAAACCAGAGCCTAGCCAGCCAGAGCCATGCTTTGACTGCCAGCCAGGATCGCCACCACTGCTGCCCCAGGAGGCCCCCAGGACCTCAGCTTAGGCTTCTGGGGCCAACCCAGGTGCTGACTCCAGCCTCCCCTATCCCACCTGGGGCAATTTGCTGCACACCAGAGTGCACGTGCAGAGGTGTGCCCAGGGACAACTAGCAGTAGCATAAATATGTTCCACTGCTATTTGTCCCTAGGGAAATGCACATTCCCATTTGTCTGGATGTGCCTAGAGATTTCAAAAAGGGCTCCATAGTGTTAAACATATTCTGACCTGTTGTGGTTTTTCTGAGTTCTTTGCAACAGAAGCATTACTCTAGTACTTTTCTATAGTAAAAACGTGAGTAAAAACTAAGAGCTGGCATTTTCTGAGGGGTGACTTCAGTCTAACAAGGGAAGACTCGAGTCTAAAAAGGGTGAGAACCACTGTCTTATAGGATGATAACTTCTAAGATCCGACAGCATTCTTATCACCTAACAAGCCGAAGAAGATGTAATCCCTACTCTGAGTTCAGGAAAGGAGCTCTGCGTCTGAAAGCAGCAGACAGATGTGGCTCAGATCAATCAGACATGGCTGAGCAGGGACATCTGGGCACTGAGGGCACAGAGAAGTATTTTTCCCAGTACATTCTTCTGGGGCACAGGGAAAAGCAACAAATTTTTTTTAAAAATGAAGAGCCACACACTGACATGGCATCAAAGTAGTTGTCTGAATGACCAAAATAACCTGCTTTTATTACTCTTGCTGAACTACTAGAGAAAGAACCGCATAAACTGCAGTGCTTGGCTTGCAGGTCAGTGCTATGAGCTGATGTTTTTACCCAGAACACCCTCCAGTAGGGATTGAAACCTAGTCTCCAAAAGAAGAATTGTGGGAAATTTGCGAATGGGGCCTCATTGAGTATCTGATATTAGGGACCCTTTGCCTCTCCTAAGAAAGCCATATGTTATGTCTTTTTCTGAATCATAGATTTGGAAGGGTTCTCAAGGAACATCTAAGCTAGAGCTGTCCAGTTGCAGTGGGCCAGGGGCGCACACTGCCTGGGCCATACACTGAGGGGGTGGCCCTCCTGGGGATGCTTCCCATTCCACCGGCTGCACCAGTGGCACATAGCCAGCACCAGCAGCAAACAGCCTCCTGCCACGCAGGCAGCACTGGCACTGTGGAGCTCCCTGCCCTGTAGACAGTGCCAGTGGCACACAGCTCCCTGCCCCCTCCAGGAGCGCTGGCAGCATGCAGCCCTCCTGCTTCTCGAGCAGGGCCAGCATGGCAGTGGGAGAGGCAGCTGCAGAGGTCTGCGAGTCTTATGTGAACTGCTTGTGGGCCACATGTTAACCATGGGCAGCCCACAGGCCACTGTTGGACAGTCCAGGGGGTTTCCTGAGGTTTAACCTAATCTTCTCATGCTTCTGATTATACTTACCCATCTTAAATTAAGAAGCAAATGCAAAGAGGTCAAACAAATTCCATCAGAATAAAGCCTATGTAAATGACAGATAAATCCAGTCCAATGTTACTTAATTGTGCTGTCATGGATCAACAGGAAGGGACATCATATCTGTACCCAATTACTCCTAGATATCTCCTTTACCCATGACAGGGAAGGTGGAACAGGAAATGGCAGAGAAGTCACAGTGCACTGGCAAAAGAAAGCCATGGGGTGTATGTCTATAGTGGGGTACCTGCATAATACAAAGCAGCAAGACTTGGGACTACATTTTCATCATATTTGGACACTTTGACTCAACTCCTTCCCTGGCACTCTATGGAGAAATAGTCAAAACCTTTGTTAAACTTTACAGGGGTGTAGGTTGTAGCTGTATTGGTCTAAGGATATAGGCAGACAAGGTTCTTTGGGTGAATCTGATATCTTTTATTAGTCCAACTTAAATAGTTGGGGGGGAAAAAATTGGCAAGCTTTCAGGTTTAAAAACCTTTCGTCGGGCTAAGGAAGCCTGTGCAGTTGGTGTGCGCTCTTCCGGGATGGAATAACTAGTAAAGCAGCCAGAGGCTGGGCTGCACACGAGACGGGCAGTCCGTGAAGATGTAAATTGAGGAGTCAGTGGGTGAGAGACAGGCTGGGTGTGGGGTGAGAGGAAAGGGGGATGAATGTAGCAGCTAAACAGTGGAGAGGTACCCGGGGAGTCAGCTGTCAGGCAGGTCACAATGTGTCATAAATCCACTGTCTGTATTTAGGCCATGATTTTTTGTATCCAGGAGGTTGATGAAATGAAATTCATAGGCTCGTCTCTGAGAAGTGTTTTGTAAATTCCCGTTGAGGATTAGAACTGAGGGATTGGAGAGAGAGTGGTTTTCTTGTGAGAAACGTGTTAAAACTTGACATTTTCCCACAATTCTATTTGAATCATAAACGTCAATGGAAAATGGAATCACACTTTTTCAACACAACCTGTTAAAGACGGTATTCTCAATTTTTTTACAGCCTGTTTTGAAAACTTTTCCCCAACATTTTGAATTTCAGAAAAAGGGACAGCATTCTCCTTAAAACTCTCAGAAGTGCCATCCTGTTTTTCAACTGGCTCCAAGTATATATTGAGCATAGATTTATAAATGACAGAAGAAAACATTTTTAAAAGATTGCTTCTTACATCTTTTTATTCTCTCCCTCCCCTCCCCTCCAAAAATGTTAAGTTAAAATTGGAAGACCATTCTGCCACCAGAGTTGCCAGCACTTTTATATGATCAGAAGGCTCATGCAATAAGGTAGAAAGCAGTTGTTTGTGGGCGGAAGTCAAGCCTCTCTTGGGATCAGAAATTCTCTTCCTATTTAATATTGGTTAATCACTCAGTTGTCCTGTTGGAGAGCAGCATCCATCTCTGGTTTGCAGAAGAATGCTGGCACTGGATCAATGAACCAGGAAAGTTTTTTCTCCCTTTACTTGCAGGTGAAATTACTGTATCTTTTGCCCATGGCACATATTTCCATGGAGTCTGCCACGACGTTTCTATTGAAAAGAGTGAGGAAACTGGGAGTGCTTTAGTAAACCCATTATTTTCTTAAGCAAAGATGTCCTCAGCAGCACCTTGATAGTGTCCCAGAAGATATCCTGCTGAGTATGCACCAGCTGCCACTGCCTACATGCAAACTGTGCTTCAGAAGAGGGGGACAATCTCACAGCCTTAGCATTGCCTTGCTGAGAGTCTGAGTTGTATTGCCTAGGTTGTAAAAAAAGAAAAGAGAAGACAGCTAGGAAAGCTCGAGGTGGACTTTCTCCATACCCCTACAGTTTATGCCATGAGTGTTGGATTGTCAAAAGCACCCAGCTTCAGCCTAACTCTGCTCCCACAATGGGAGTTTTACCTGGAAGTCTTATACCAGAAGGATAAAAGAGCTGATCTTGAGAGCTTTTAATAAATAATCCCACCCTAAATTCCCTGAGCCCACCAGGGTTTGGCTGGCCTAGGCTGTAGTTTTGTTTTACCTTGAATGAATTGCTTCCCAATTAGCTCAAGTGAATATACACAACTTGGAGTTTCAAGTGGTTTAGACATCCTCAGTCCATATGCATTTATTCTGGAAAGCAGGTGAACCAAGACCATTTGTGTCTTGACACAGGTATCTGTGGAGTTTCTAGACTGACATTACCTCTCAGTCAAAATGGCTTAGGCAGGGATGATCCTGCCTTGAGCAGGAGGCAGGACTAGAAGACGTCATAGGTCAATTCCATACATGCACAGATTTGGTTCCCAGGGGACAACTTGTGGTGGGGCACCTTGCACAGCTGCTAGTTGTCCCTGGAGAACACCTGTGCCACGTACACGCTGGCACGCAGCAAGTTACCCCAGCAGGGGTAGGAGAGGCTGGGGCATGCACTGGGCACTCCAGCAGCCTTACCTGCGGTCCTGGGGGTGTTCTGGAGCTGTCGCAGCAGCACTTCTGCCGTGCAAAGCCTGGACAGGAGTGGAGTGCAGCTCTGGTCGGCCAAGCTCCAGCTTTGGGAGATGCATGCTGCTGCCATATCCACTGCTCTGTTTTTTTTCTCTGCAGGTATTTTGACCTCTGAATACTCAGGGTGAAAGAAACCCTTTGTGCTGCTCTCTTGCACATTCATCTTGGCGTGGCCATGAGGTCTCGTCCAGCTTTACTTTCATATGATCCAGCAACAAACGACTCTAGTATGCATGCAGTATATTCAAGGAGCAAAAAAATGCACTCACCTGGCCTCTGCAATAAAAGGTAGGTCTACAATGCAGGAACTGCAGTGCATGCCCTTCATGGAAATATAGCAAGCTAGATGTAAACTAGATAACTCAGGTACTGTGAACGGTAACACTGGGGCAGCACAGAATTCAGCATGGGCAGGAAATCCTGCCCAATAAGTTGGGTAAATTCTCCGACAGTTAGCTGAGCTGAATTGCATGTAACAATGGCCATACTGCTACCTGGACCTGAATGAGTTATCTTCAGCCTGGTTCACAGGCATAAGGCACGAGCTGAAACGACTGGGCCACATCCTCTAGCTCAGAGGTTCTCAGCCTTTTCAGACTCGAGGCACAGCCTCATTAGTCTCAAGACTCCTTCATTGGACTTGAATCACTCGTTCATCCCTTTTGTGAATTGAATGGCACCCAATTAAAAAAAAGAGTAATGTATATGTAGCAGGCTTGCCTTTTGGAGCTTGGGTTGAGGCCCAGGCTTGAAATCTTGCTGTTTTGATTGGTGGAGCCCATCCACCAATCAGGAGGCAGCAAGTGGAGTGAAGTCACACCCCTTTCCTGAATGGGGGAGGACAGGGGACCTGATTGAAGACTGCAACACTCAGGTCCAGAAGACTTCAGGGGAGGAGCTCTGGAGCGTATAAAAGGAGCTGCATGCCCAGCATGGGGCAACATAGCTGGGACAGAGAAGAGAAAAGCCTGGGGCTTAAAAGAGCTGAGGAGAGCTGCTCAGCAGAAAGCAGTAGCCCAGAGGTGCCCCTGAAGACTGCTATCAGTGGAGAATGGCAGATGGCTCCAGCAGCTAGGCTCTCAGTGTGCAACGCAGCACACGGTGTCCAGAGCCTGGGAGTTGCATGAGGCAGCTCAGGTCTGCAACCTCTGGTGTGTGACCAGAGACACAGTGCACAGGCTGGTGCACAGAGTAGGACCTTTGGAGCACTTGGGCAGCTCAGGTCCTCCGCCCCTGGAACGAGGCTGGGACCTCGGTGCAGGAGGTGCTGCACAAGGCAGCCCAGGCCTCCAACCCATAGCAAAAGGCTGAGTCCAGAAAGGCAGACAGTGCTCGGGCTATTAAGCCAGCAGACAAGGCTGAGCCCACTGCAGGCAAGAGAGCAGCCCGGCTCAGAGGGCAAGGGCCAGCCTTCAGGCCTGGGAGCCATAGGTTGCAGGGAAAAGAGGATTCCCACAGGGGAGGGAGAGTGTCCCCACCCCTCCTGCCCTGGTTAGTTAAGGGATCCTGAAAGTGGAGGTCCCACTGGGAAGGCACACCTACCAGCTAACAATCCCTCTCAGTTGGAGAAGGGGAGTATATACCCAAGTTACCTGGGCTACATATATATATGACAGTGCTTACCTCCTTACATAGGAGGTGGGCAGTAGGAGTGGAGGATTGTCCAGGCAAGTACAAGCCTGAGCCTGGCTTATCTTCTTATCTCCTCACAACCCAATTGAAAATCACTGCTCTAGCTGAATCCACAATCTTAAGGAACTCTTCTACTGCATGTGTTTGGTTTATATAACTATCACAAATCCAATTCGGTTTCCAAACCATGGGAAAGTGCTAGGCTCTTTGCTCAGTGAAAAACATGCGCAGGAAAGGCAACGATTCCAAACTCCTGCTATTCCCTAGTAATGTCTTTTTTTTCTCCGAAGAGAAAACAGTTCTTTCCTTAGTCCAAACCCAGTGAAACAGATTTTTCTGTCTTTATTTTTTTTTTTTAAATCCCCTCTGCAAAGAAACAAATCAAATGATTGTTTCTTGAGTTATGGGAGCCCTGGGGCTGTATGGCTGATTGCAGTTGCAGCTTCGGCCAGGAGAGAGCAGCAGGTAAGGCATCTTGAGGAATATGAAGAGTTATTGCAGCGCTGACTCCCACAAGGGCATTGAATATGCTTCTGGCAGCCCCAGTGCCAGCCAAGATGAGGACATAAGAAAAATAAGGCACTGCCTCTGAAGCAATTGAACACAAAGCCTACCACCATGACTCCAAGCTGAGAGCACTGGCAGCAACATCCCGCTGCTTCCAGTGTAAAGACAATGTAAGAGTAAAGGAGACTACAGCCTGTCCCCACACCTAGCCCACGCTGCATGAGGGCAGCATGCACTAAGCTTTTTGACCCACATAGTGATAGCTCCAAACATTTCCAAGTATGTGATAGGAGGGGGAGAGAGTGGAAACTATGGCTATTTGAGCAACAGCAGAAACCAGTGATCACACTGCTATATTGTTGTGGGAGCTGAAGGTGCAACCTCTATAGGGAAGGGGCAAATAGATGGAATGATGAAATGCCAAGAGCCACTTCCTCCAGCTTGTGCTGTTCATATATGCGGCACATTTAGGGCACCGTATTTTAGACAATGCATAAAAAATTAAGGAACACAGGAAATGCCGACTGCAATTAAACCTGTAGTCTGTCTATTCCAGCCTCGAAGAATACAGTATCTAGGAAGCCTGCAGTGATCAGATCTAGAATAACCTGTCCTTAGGGGAAGTTGCCTCCAAATGCCAATGAATTAATGCTTAGAAATTAATTTACTGCACATGTTCAGCTCAGAGTCAGAGAAACACATGGCTGGAAAGGACCTCAGTTGGTGACCTAGTCCAATCGCCTCCTCAAGCAAGGATCGTCCCTGTCTAAACTAACCCAGCCAAGCGCTTGTCTAACATACATTTAAAGATTGGTGCTGATGGTAGACCTCTAGGCAGTTTGCTCCAATACATAAGCCCCCTCATTAGAAGCTACTTCCTAATATCTAACCTCTGTGTCTCTCCGTGCAAGTTAAGCCAATTACCTCTTGTCCCATCCTTCGTGGACACAAAGAACAATTGATCACCAGTCTCTATAAAAAACCCCAATCATTCGTTACAGAACGCTGGAGTGGCCATCATAGACGACAGTCTGGTTGTCCTCTGTCCTCTACTGATACGAAACTGGACGCCTTTATGTCCTCTATTTTTCTCTTGAAGAAAAAAAATAGAGGACATAAAGGCATCCGGTTTCATATCAGTAGAGGACAGAGTAGCAGAAAACCGGACTGTCGTCTATGATGGCCACCCTACATAACATACACACACACAAAATGTGCAAGCATTTTGTACTGCAAAGTGTGTTCTAGTTTCGTATTTCTGGCTATCTTGTTTTATACTACAAGGTAAGTTCTAGTTTCATGTTGCTGTGTATATTGTTTTAGTTTCGATGTGACCATGTTTGATATGTGTTTGGATTTGCTATATCTTGTCCTCTCCCCTCTGCTTCCTGATCTAAAGAGAAATGTGCTGCCTGAGCAGGAAAGTCCCCTGCAGTGTTCTGATACTTGTGGTTTTGTTCAGGACCCCTGATGTGTATTGAAAACCAGAAAATCTGTTTTCAATCACATATAACAGGGGAGAGCAGACCCTAGACTGGGTAGCATTTTTTAAAACTAATTGGCTAAGAGAGAAGCTGGTAGCCTGGCAATCCCTGGCTGGAAAACCTGGGGTGATGTCATGCCAAGGTAGATAGCAGTCTCCCAGCTACAGCTTGAGGATGCTGCAGAACTGAAGATCTAAACTGCTAAATTGGAGAAAACTGCTTCCCGCGGTGGGCGGTCTCCCCCACCTCTGCATGGGAGAGTGAGTTAAAGCTATGTAAATGGGAAATCTGAGGTAGTCTGTCTCAGGGTTCAGGCTCCTCTCCTCTCCTTTTCCTCTCCCTTTTCTTTTCTGCATTTTGAGTGGGATAATACCAGCAGGGTACTAATCCCTGGCACAAACTGCCAGGATTAGGCCTGGCAGTTTTGGGTCAGGGTGGGAGCCTGGTCCTTTGGTTGCATCAGTAGCTCCTTTGTCTCAGCCTAGCTGTGTAGCTGAGGCCAGCTGTATGTCCAGGCCACGGTGCAGATAGGCCTGGCCCTTCTTTGAGTTCCTTTGCAACTATTTTGCCCCAGCAGAGCCATGGGATTGGGACTAGTAATTTTTAGGGTGCAGTATGCTGATTGGGGCTGCAGGCAGCAACTGAGGTGGGGTCCCTCCCTGACCGATCTTGCTGCCCGGAAGTGTCTGCAGCCGGTTTTGGGAGCGCAGTGGTGCTCCACTCCCCAGCCGGCACTTGCAGGGGAGCTACCTGCACTCCTGCCCTCCCACCCTGCCCATCGCCTAAGCAGTGAGCGTGGCCAGTCAGGGGGTGCACCAGCACTCTCAGGGGGTGCATATGCACCCCCTACACATCACCACTGCCCTATAGCTGCCCAGGGAGCAATGAGGGGCCCTTTGCCTCAGAAAGGATCAATGCTTACTAGCAGCTCCTCATGGCACAGCAAACCTCAAGGAACAACTCTTAAGACCTCCCAGTGTGGGCCCCCACGTCCAGCCCTTTGCTGAGCAGCAGGTGTAGCCAGCACTAACCCTTTGGGTGAGTCGCCATGCCTCACACTGTCTGGGCATGGGTGGAGTCTCCCCAAAAGGGGCCAAACTAGAGACTATACCTTGTAGTTAAGCATGTTTGAATTGAGTCTTGTGTTTCCTTTACTTTCTTTGCCTTTGCTTTCTGTAATAAATCTGCCCTTTGTGTTTAAACTACTTGCAAGGAGAGAGTTTTGTCTATGTGGGACACCCCAGCCAAATTCAGTAATCCCAGATTTCTGGCGGGGGCTTGAGCCACAGTAAAAGCTTATTGAGTACCCCACAATTTGAACCCGGCCCTTGTTGCTGCCAACCAGTGCCTGACAAATGGATTACATTTATTGGCAGGCTACCTAATTCCTCCTCAGTCTTTTCTAGACAAAATGATCCCAATTACTTCAACTTGCCCTTATGTGTCATGCTTCCTAGACCTCTAATTATTTTTGTTGCTGTCCTCTGGACTCTCTCTGGGGTTTTGAAGTGCAATGCCCAAAACCATAATTCTTTCAAACATGGAAAAGGCATGATTCTTCAATGACAACTAAGTAGTTATCACAGAAGGATATTATAATGGTTTAGACGTTCACCTCTGACTCAAGAAATCTTGGTTTGGTTTGTGGCCCTATCCCAGTTCTATTGCGTGACCTCAAGTCAGTCATTTAATATCAATCTCCTGAAATTATACATAGGAATCCTTGCCTAGATCACTGGAACTTTTTAAGGATAAAGAAAATAAAGTCTAAGATACTGGGACTTGATGCTAATGAGGGCCATATAGAAACCTATGATTAAACCAAAATAGTATCTACAAACATTTCATCAAAAAGACTAGAAAATGAATGGTATCTAAGTAAGAAATAGCATTTCTTAAAGAGAACCACTATCCACACTGTACTTGAAGTTCCTTTTGAGTTATCTGAATGGAGAAAGTGTTCCAAAATATCTAGTGAAAAATATAGATTAATAGATTTTTGTGGTGTTTTCTCAGTAAAAAAAACAAAACCCCCATAATCTGAAACCTAATATTAAGAATTTAATTCTTGTAGAAATTATATAACCACAATAATATAATTTCTAATGTACAAAGATATGCAATCGGAACAAACCTACATTTTTATATTTGTAGATAAGCACCTAGCCAGTGCCTACAGTTAAAAGACAGCAATTACAGGATCATGTTGACTTTATGATTGCTGCCCTATTAGCCAACTGTAATTACATCTGTTAGCTAATGTTTTCTGTGGCAAACATCTTTCATTAGCACAAGCAGAGTGATTTCCTTATCTAACCAGCCATAATATTTGCATTGTATTAGTTCCAATAAAAGTCTTGTGAGATGAAGTATTGCTTTTGAAGAGAAGTCAGTGAGCCATGGAAAAGACTGAATTTCACATATTTTCACAGAGGACGGGTTAAAAAAAAGAATGGACCAAATAGCTGCAAGTGACCAGCTCTGCTCTGAAGTATGGGTTAATAACTGGCTATGGGAGTCTTTGCTTTTAAGGGCTGATATTCCAAGGCAGAGATTCTGGGCTGAGTGCTGTAAAGGTCTGTCATTGCACAGCCAGGTGGAGCTGGACACAAAAGAAAGCAGATCTTTTGCTAGTATCTTGCACACCAACTGATCACTGAATGCCAAAGTAGCAACTAGAATTGTTCTCAACTAAGATTTGATTGTTGTGAAAATCAGGATCCAAATGAGATTTATGCAAAACATCAGGAATGGGAACCATCTGGCTCTATTGCATTGTAAAAAACCCAGGTCAGGCGTGTTAATGATGTGGTCAAGCACTGTGGGCCCTAGTCCAGGAGTGGATTTCCCAAGTGCCGCAATGCAAGCAATAAATAACAATCAAGCACAGAGCAAAGACTACGGGAGGCTTGGGTTCCAGGGTCAACTCTACCATAGCTTCCTTGGGTGGCCTCCAAGAAGTCACTTAAACCCTGAATCAACAAGCATAATAATTTTAAGCAGAAGTGTCTTTCATGGATCACAATGGGACTTCTTCTATTTAATCATGTGAATAAAAATGTTGTAACATTAAAACTTTCATATTTCAGTATTCCTGTCTCCTAAACAAGTATATTAGTGCTTTCCACCTCCTTTCCTTTCAATGTGTGGACTGATTTCTTATTAAATTTCAAGTGCACTGAGATGCTCAAATGGAAGGTTCATTAGAAATGCAAATTTTGCTAAAGGTCATGATGAATTCAGGCCCATCTCCAAGGAACCCTGCGCTCATTTGGGGGGTTTTGCTTTGAAATTGTCCCAAATTCACTGCTGCTTGGGGAAGAAAGAGGTAAGGTGTCCCTCTGTAAATATTATTTCTAAATGCATTGCGATTTGGTGCTGCATGTGTAGTTTTGGAGCTGATATGATTCTGGTAGGGGAAGTACAAGCTGGAAGTTCAGCAGCTTCCATTAAACTTTCCAACCCTCAGTGCTATAACAACGAAGTTTGGCACCTGGCACAACTGCAGCCTGCCCTCGCCCCACACATAGATCCATGGGGCACACGCCCCACCATGCTTGCCCACTGTCCAGAAGTGCAGGCAGCAGCAAGAACCACCCTTCCCCCATCCCCGCGCCCTGCAAATGAGCGGCTCCCAGCTCTGTCCCGCACCCTGGCCCAGCTGGGCAATGCCTGTTGGTGCCCCTTTGCTTTGGCACCTGCAGTGGTTGCCCTGCTCACCCCCTGCTCCACCCCTGTTGCTACGGTACATGCCAACCTTCGTAATATAGGAATGATGGGTGTTGAAACACATCACTTCTTCAGGGAAGAGGGAAGATTTGCCCATTAGTGTTTAATCAAATTACACCTTCCATTTGACCATAGGCTATATGATATGTTTTGAGCATTGCTTTTCTGGGGGGTATGGTCCCTCTTATGATGCTGCATGGACAATGATGTGTGAAACGCTTGTTTGTTTGTAAGACACATTTAATTATCCCCAGACCATGGACTCACTTCACACAAGTAGTGAGCCTAGCTTGGATTTCTTTTTCTTTGATGCAGCAAGAAACTGCTGAATTGATTAACATCGTAGCTCTGCTGGATTTTGAGTTGTATGATAAGGATGTTCTTGTCTCCTGGCTTAAATTAATATGGCACCGCCAGTAACTCATGCTTTCAGTGAATTATAGCTGAGTAGGTGTTAATAGTGGTTTTATATTGTACAGGTCTTAAAATATGGAGAAGGCTCACATTAGATAAAAAAAATACGTTCTTTTAAATATCTATGAATGTTCTGTGTTTACAGTCATCTAATTGTGAAATAATTTAGAATGTATTATTCCCTGCAGCAGGAATACGACAGATTTTGAGTTGGTGATTAAACACAATCTAGTAATATAATGTGGACACAAATAAATGCGATATGTATTATTCAGTCTTATTCCAATAAAATAATCAGGCTGAAGTAATTTTTAAATTAGTATGATTTTATGAGTTCACAAAGAGGAACTAAAATAGAGAAGTCTTTCAAAGCCAAGGTATAACTGGTTTATCACAAACATACAAGAGTTTTCATGATAGGGGTAGAAGGGAGAGAAATAATGTTTTTTAAACCAGTTTAATCTAATCTGGGACCATAAAAATCTTCATTATAAGATTATTGCTTGGTGTCTTACAAATTGTTTGGCTGCCCTAATTGTGCATTCCTATTTTGGAATTTTTTTGGAAGTTTTGCCTTGACTCTGGGTTTATAACATTTGACTTTGGGGTATTAGCAACATTCCTGCAAGGTATTTTACCCTAAATTACTGATCTGCACTCTCAGCCTCAGCCTTAACTCCATCTCCCCTCCAGTTTTGTCTGCAAATATAGATCTCTGCTTTTAGTCTGTTTGTTATTCCCCTTTGCTAAGCTCTAGCTGCTTGCCTATCATCACACTATAAGCCCCTTCTTGGATGTTTGGAAAACACCTAATGAGGGTTGATCCCCGTGGTAGACTACATGGAACAGGCATTGTGAACCTAAATAAATATGTCCAGACTGAACCAATTTGCGTCATTAGCAAATCTCAGAAAAGTAATCATGGAGGTGAGACCTTCAGCAAAAAAGAACATTTCCAAATGGTGTTGCAAGGCCACCAGGTTGCTGTCCTGATGTGGTCACTACTGAGTCATCAGACTGGTCTCTGTGTACACTTTGAGGTGGGTGGGAGGGTAGGTGATTGACAACACAGAAAGCATTGTGGTCAGTGAGTGTTCTTGGTTATCTTCATGTTTGAGACATGGTGTAACTTCTCTGTGGCCTTGAACCTTGATCTTCCCTGTTTTCAGAATGCATAAAAAAGAGGCTAAATCGACCATAATGTTTCATAACCTCATTTAAATGTGTTTGATTTTCCCCTTGCCCCTTAGAAGTTGATTTGGGGAGGGGTGGGGGAATTTAACTACATTTCTGTGACTGGGCACTAGATGGCATAAAAGATACAAGCTGCAAAGTAATAGCTTCACACACTTTACCGGTTCCAGAGTCCTAAATGTCTCTGTCTGCTTTCATAAGCCTCACCATATACAGCTCAGTACCCTGCCAACACTGTTTGACGCTGTTTTCTTTTTATATTGAAAGATGTTGAATGTTGCCTGTGTTGGGCACCTACGGTGCTATGGGAAACCATAAGGGTTATGGAGTTGGTTGCTTTGGTGCTTACAATACAGTACAAAAATGCACTCCTTTTTTGAATCATCCAGTGTGTGAGACCACCATGAACACCTCTCTTTACAAGGAACAGAATGACCGCTGCTTCCAACATGTCTGCAGTTGTTGCATATACACTGTGTGCAAATGGACTCTTGTGTGTGTGGGTGGGTGGTTGTGTGCATATACAAATTAAGCAGCTCAATGCACATTTATGGAATAAAATTTCAATGTGCAACAGGTGACCTTGGGAGCAAAATTTTTAGAGCCCCTAAATGTTCCCTAAATCACTTAATGTTCCTTTTTTTTGCCATCACATCTCAGAGCATGAGATATGGCTCCTCCACCACACGCTGCAGCCTCAGGGCCTCCTTGTACACTAATATATTTTGAATCCCAAAGGGGCACTGATGGCTTATAGCCCAATCTCCTGCATAAATAGGTCATAGAACTTGCTCCAGTGATTGCTGTTTCAAGCTCTTCATGTATGGATGATTTCATAGATTTCGTAGACATTAGGGCTGGAAGGGATCTCAGAAGATCATCCAGTCCAGCCCCCTGCCCAAAGGGCAGGAAGGCAGCTGGGGTCATAGGATCCCAGCAAGATAAGCATCCAGTTTGCTCTTGAAGGTGTTCAATGTAGGTGCTTGAACCATCTCCGGTGGCAGGCTGTTCCA
>JAGPOW010003395.1:47403175-47420495 GCA_030014935.1 Caiman crocodilus | reverse complement strand
AAAGCACCCACAGCATCATGGGTATTCAGCATCCCGCACTTCAAAATGGCGGCAGGGGCACTTTAAATAAATCTCATTCGACAAGCTTTAGTTAAAGTGCCCCTGCCGCCATTTTGAAGCACAGGGATGCTGAATACATGTGACACAGAGGCTGCTGGAGCATGCTAATTAGATCTCTGCTCCTTAGCACACATTGGAGCAGACATTTGTCATGTGTATAGCTGCCCAATGTCTTTAGATCACAAAAAGCCACATAGATTCACCCAACTCCAATACTTGCAAAACTGCCTAAGCACCTAGATTTATTAGGAATTTCTATTTTGGCATGAAACAATCACTGGGTGCACCCATGTGTTTACTGCAGAGCTGACTAATTAGCTCCATGGTAAAGCATCACCATCTATACATGTACTCATATTAGGGTACAGTAAATTTCTTAACTTTGCTGTAAGAAAGTACTGTCTGGGACAAGAGGTATCCTACAGCAGAGTGGTTATGTGCACTGAAATGCACATGTAGATGGTAACCTGGGCTGGCTAGGCATGAGGGTGCTACAGTGTGGGGGCTGCCTGCTGGCTAGCCTTGCAGTCGAGCACCTTTGTGCCCCAGCCAGCCCCTCTGCAGCATGTTAAGCTACAGTGGAGCAGCCCTGGGCTGGCAGACTGACCCCTGGACTCCCTGCCAGCTGGGGCTGCTCCGCGCTGGCTCAACGTGCTGTGGTCCCAGATGCATGTGTAAATGCTGCACCTGGAAGTAATAAATTCTGATGTAAACTGCACTGGAGTTTATTGCTACATGCTAATTGTATGTGTAGATGCACCCGCTAAGTGCTTAAACATGGGCTACCAAGCTCTCTCGGAAGGAAATAAAATCAGCCAGCCAGGTACTAGGCACTCCTTGGCCTCAAGGGATTCAAGCCCACATCTCTCACTTTCCAGGCTCTGAATTAGGTGCAGAGGGGACCGTCACCCTCCTCTCCTGTTGAAGCCGGGTCACTGGGCAACCAAGAGTGCAAGATTCCTGGGCACAGCAAGCGGGCAAATAAAGGGGAGTGTGACTCCGTGACGCAGTGGCTGGAACACTCCCTGGGGTAAGGAAGTACTGTGTTGTGGGTCCTGCTGCTAGGGGTATGGTTATCCAATGACTGTCTAATGTAAAATGTATAACTGCTGCTGGCGACATGGGCAAGAAGCCAGGACCCACTCTTCTACAGGGAAGCACCACCTTCACTGGGTCACAGAGTATCACCCTCCGGACAGCTTATCAATTTAACCCTAAACCACTGGTTCTCAACTTTTTAGACTCAAGACACCCCTGCAGAAAATGCCATCTCTTAGCTTTCCCTCATTTTTTTGACTACAGAAAAGTAATAGAACAATTTCTCTACTGCAAAGAGCTCAGAAAGACCACAACAGGTCAAAATGCTTTTGACACTATGGATTTCTATTTGAAATCTCTGGGTTTATCTTGTGAAACATGTTTGCACATCTAGCAGTAATAACATTATGTGCCACCCATTGGCACCCTTGAAGAGCTTTCAAGGCACTCCAGGGTCCGATGGCACCCTGTGTGAGAATCACTGCCATAGACAATAGGCTAGGTCAACAGTTCCCAGCCTTTGCATTGCCACTTCATTTGGTGTTGCAATGATAAAAAATGGAGTTGCAAAGACACTTGATGGTGTCAACCGATTATGATGAAAATCACACAAAAAAATAGGATATGGTAGGTTTTCCCTTGCAAGCTGGAAGAGTTCCAGCCTGCAAAGGGCTGGTTGGGAGCAAGAGGAGGGTGATCATGCACACACATGTACGTGACAGCCAGGCAGCATGGAAAGCAGCTCCCGCAACTCCCTCCAAGCACAATGGTCCATAACTGGGCCCCAGGAAAGAGTCCATAGTACTCAGTGAGGTACCTCAGTGCTTTAAGAGCTCACCCTAGATGAGATATAATGAGGTTCAACTCCGTCCACTGTCTGCAAAGATTCAAACCCACATCTCCCACTCTCTAGGAGAGTGCCTGAACCACCAGTGAATGCGCTGCTCTGGTGTGGGAGAGGGGGTTCTAACCAACTCGAGGGGAAGCTCTTCCATTCTGCATTAAATAAAGATTTATTAGGCCAAAGAGAGAAGAGTGAGCATGAGCATGACTGCAATCTAGTGCTTAGGGCAGTCTCTGGGGAAGTAGGGGGAGAACCAGGGGTCTGCTCCCTGTTCTAATTAAGGTGAATGTGTTTCATATTGAAGTCTTTTGAGGGAAAAACAACTCAAAAAGTACTTAGAGCAGGGACCAGGTCTAAATTTTAGACTCTGGTATCTTAATCCTTTTGTGGATCTGGCTCTAAATGCCATCAGAAATCAAAGGATGCACTTAGCCAGTGCAGTCTGTTGCAATTTAACCAATGCAATCTGTTGCAATTTAGCCAGTGCAATCTGTTTGCCCAGGAAGGATTTATCACCATTGTGATGGATAATCTAAGTCTCAATACTTCCTTCAAGGCTGCCTGGGAGTGCCTGAGACCATTCATAAACACCCTGTCAGAACTGAAGCCCTTCATATACCAACCTACCTGTGTCTCTTCCACATTGAAAGGAGCGGATGGGTTTACTGAGAAGGGATCTTTGTGTTTGGAACCTAGATGAGTCCAGGCAGTGGCCTGCTGCACCTGATTTGTACCAGACACAGATGGTGTGTGTCCTGTATTTTTGGAAAATGCTCAGAAGTCAAATGGGAGGCATTTTTGTAGAGAGTGAGAACAACAGGTTTCAATTTACCTTGCACAGATCATCAGATTTGGGGCAGAAAGGAACTTCTCAAGTCAGATTGTCAGAGGCTTGCAGGAGGGAAGGAAGCACTTTTCACTTTCCCCTCCACTACAAGACATAATTACCCTACAGGCACCATCTTAATTTCTCTCACCCCATTAGTTCTCTGAACTTGCTGGGCGTGGGGTGGTGATCATGCCCTTGTCCATCTGCTTCTCAACCCAGAACACATATAGCTTTTGAGGACTGAAATAGTTGCAATATTTGGGCTTGATATAGAGTGTCTGAATGATATTTAACCACCTGTGGAATGAGCTAATGCTCCCTTAAGAATTTATTTTCTATAAAACTATAACACAACGTGTTGTCTCCCACACCCCAGGCAGGAACCCCTGAACTATGGCTCTTCAGGAAGAAAGGCTGTAAGCTTATGCAGAGTCATTTCCTCATTTTCCCTGAGATATTTCTTGAACAATTCTAGGAACATCTGACTTCAGGACCAGAATTTTTTTGGCTCATTCAAATAATAACTATAATCTTGGTGCTGATTTTTTGTTTTGATTTTCCTTGCAATGACTTGTCCAGGCCACTTGCAAGAGACTGTGACAAAATCAAATCATTGTGTTAGGGGGGTAAATAGCTTTAGGAGAGCAATAACAATGGATCCTCTGATTTAGGTGCCCTGCCATTTGAATGGCACTGCTATCGATTACAAATCTGTTGGGTTGTTGAGCTAGGGGATAGCTACCTTTACTGTAGCTTGCAAGCAGAGGAGATAGCTAGAGTCTTTCTTTTTAAACTGAACTTGTCAAAGCATCTCTGATGGATTCTCATCCTGGCTGATAGGAGTGAGTTGTTTGTTAATGCTTATTTAACTCAAATACTTTATGAACACTTATGGGAAATGAGCTCTTTGTTAAATTGCTCACATCAACAGTATAAGATAGAGAAGTGCATCACAAACTAACATCCCAAGGGTGCCGTAACAAACATGCCATAACAAAATTAGAGCAGATACTGCCCTTACTTCCCTGCTATTTTAAAAGTAAAGAAGGATACAAAGAAAACCCCGTTCTAAAAATCACCTCAGATTTTATCAAGATGCAAAGAAGAGCCAAACCTTTGAAAAAGAAAAAGAAGAACTTAATCTGACCCTAAATCCCCATACAATATTGCTTTTCACTTACTGAACACACAGCTGTAGGGGATTTCTGCAGGGAACAATTCTGTGTGGTAACAGATGGTCCTACAGTGCATTTTAAGAGTAGCTTCACTCTTAAGTGCAGAAACAACTTATATTAACAACATTATTATCATGGTGGGGCTAGAGGGACCCATTATTATCCTGTATAGAGGTTTGTAGCCCACTTTGTTAACACAGGTGTTTGGAAGATATAGCTCTGAGTAGCACCCAAGTAGAGAGGCAGAAGCTGGAACCCTAGCTAAGTCTGCCCGCGTTACATACAGACCATTTGTGTGCGTTGTGTCTGGAGTCCAAATAGCCATCAGGGTGATTAGCTGCATGACATGATAAGCCTCATGCATGAGCTGAGCCCATGCAGGGCAACATCAATGGAGGCAGCTGGCAGTGGGGAGCTGGGTTAGAGGATGCTAACCCTCCAACTCAGGCTCCAGCTCCAGCCCCCAGAGAATTTTGGCGGGGCGGCTCTCTACTGACATTAATGTATAAGCTTTTAGTGCTTTTTACTGTGGGATTGATTTAATAATCCTGATTCCTTCATCTGTTCCCTTTCCCTTTCTTTAAACAAGCCCTTATCTTTTCTGAGAATAAGGTCCTTACCCTTATGTGTTGATCTTAGGTTCCCTATTGTAATGGACCAGGTCAGAGGGGCTGTGCATTTGTTTATGTACCTGGCCACGAGCTGGCAGCACTAGGCACAACTCCCTCTTCTCCCCTTCTCCTCCTCTGCCCTCACACAGGGCTAAGGGCTCCCAAGCCACTGAAGAGGGGCATTAGCACCATTGGGCATGAAGGGTCCCATGGGGCTCCACACACAGCAAGCGACAGCCCCTGCCATGAAGCTCTTGGCATCTATTTCGCCAAGGCGAAAGATGGGAAAGGAAGCTGCGGTGAAGTGACTTGCCTGAGATCACACAGCAGGGACATAGCTGGGAACAGACACCAGATGGAGGGACTGATTCTCCTGTTTCTGAGGCAATGGGGCTGTGCTGCCTCCCGCTTACTTACGTGGGTTTGGGAGGGATGCCGACAGGCTCGTCAAGATGAGCGAGGCATGTGCTGTTGGGCTCACAGCGTGGATTCTCCCCTCTGAAGCTGTTCTTTGGGATGAAACCACGCCGATAAATGTTATCAGGAAGGATTTGGAGGTGCTGCTGGCTCCAACTCACGTTACAGCTCAGCGCAGAGATGTCACAATACACCCGGGGCATTGTTTCAGGGAATGCACTTTTTTGAGCATTTCCAGATGTCCAGAGAAAAGGCACACACAAAAGAAACATAATTTTACAAGAATCTCAGTAGTGGGGGAGGGCAAGAGGGGAGGTGGAAAAGTCCCCCACAATCGCATTTCCCTAGACGCTGATCATAACACTGCTAACAAAACAGCTGGAACATGAGAAGTCAGAAACAAGCTTGTTCTGACAGCCAGGGAATGAGGAGATGTGGAAATCTTCAGAGATGCCCTTTAAAACAGTGCTCCATAACTGCAGGGGACGCGGGACTAGATCCCTGTCCCGATCACCCAGCAAGGAGAAGAGTCTCTGTGCTCTTCTCTGCCTCCGACGTCTCCCCAAGGAATCCCTTCACTTCTAGAAATCCAGCCTGGCCTTTTCTTTGCTGTTTCCTACCAGAGGAAATACAAAAACATGAAAAGAGCCTCTAATGGTAGAAGCAGTTCCTTCTCAGCTTGAAGCGCTGAAGTCATTGGAACAAATCTATACAGGAGCTGAAGTCCTGGATCGGACCTGAGGCTCCTCAAGCCTTGCCTCTGACAGTGGTTACCACCAGCTGTTTCACAGAAGGCAAAAGCCCCTGGATGAGCAGATCTGAGCCAATTTCTGAAGAAATATCCTCCTTGGCCCCTGACTCTAGTACTGAATCCTGAACCTCCCAAAGCTCAGCTGCACCATGGAAATCCTGCATACTTCATACAGCTGTCCAATCCCTCTGAATCTTGCTCAGCCTATTGGCTTTGACCGTGTCCTATAGCCAAGATCTATAGTCTAAAGCAAGCTTGTCCATGTGGCCCGCCATGGCATTTTCTGTGGCCCGCAGTGCTGCGACGAGAAACAAAAGTAAACACGGTTTGTGGGAAGCCGGCTTCAACCACATGCTGCTCTGGATGTGACGGACCCAGCTGGGTCAGCACCGGACAGGAAAAGTGGCGTGCAACTGAAGCTGGCTTCCTGCGTGCTGCTGGGGATGGGAGGAGCCCGGCCGGGTCTGCACCGGCCAGCAGAAGCGGCGGAGGAGCGGTGTGCCGCTCGGGGCGGATTGAGCCCAGTGGGAGCAGCACGGACTCAGTTGCATTTTCCCCCTGCCTGCACCAGTCAGTCCTGAGCGGCACATGACTCCACCGCCGCTTCTGCCGCACGTGAGAAGCCGGCTTCGGCTGCACGCTGCTTTTCCTGGCTGGTGCCGACCCGGCTGGGCCCATCCCCTCTGGGGCAGCACGCAGCTGAAGCTGGCTTCCCACGTGCTCTTGGAGATGCCCAGCTGGGTCAGCACTGGCCAGCAGAAGCAGCGGTGGAGCCTCCTGCCTTTTGGGACCAGTTGGCACAGGTAGGGGGAAAGTGCAGCAGCACGTGGGGAAGCCACACTTGATAGGGGCTGGGCTGGGCTGGGCTGGGCTGGGCTGGCCGGGCTGTGGCTGAGACCCCTGCAGCTTGCTGCATGCTCAGCCTTTAAGACTGAACAATACGCTCAAGAACAAAGCATGAATGATCTGGGCTCCAACGTAAATTTGGAGCAGGTAAAAATCTTTGTAAAAATACTGTCCAGTGTTTCGATTGTGTTTGCTTGTTTCTCTTTGTGAGGGACTGGGGGTTCAACATGTTACTTGTTAAAGATGTGTTACTAACAAGTTCTTAATTCGATAAAAGTAAATCTTTTGAAAATTATTCTTAAAAATGCCCATATATTGTTGCTTTGATTAGTTTCCACTCTGGCTGATATCTTTTCCACATTTGGTCTGTCAACTTGCATTATGCTTCTTTCATTCACTGAGAAGTGAGTAGAAGCAAAAGTGTTTATTTTAGTCATGTGTTTGGTATTATTTCATTCTTACTTTTACATTGTTCTTATTTTGGATTTTAAACCACATTTCCAGACCCATTTCATTGTCACTTCCCGCCACTTCATTAGTGTCAAAGGTCACGTGACATCACTTCCTGATGTGATACCACTTCCTGTGAGGTCTTCGACTATGGCTTGCCGGCCCACTGGGTGATTAAAAAGTTCATGATCCGGCCCCACATTCAACAAGGTTGGACACCCCTGGTCTAAAGACATTGTCAGATCCGTAGTTTTCCTGTATCAGTGAGGTTAAGCATGTATTTTGCCTAGTAGAGCTGGGCATCTCACAGCCACCTGTTTCCCCTTCTTTGCTGTTTGGCTTCCTCGTTCCATATTTTTCCCTCTCCCTCCACCTCATTCTTTCTTTTCTCTTTGCCCCCGCACCCTGTTTTCTTCTCTCTCTTGTTTTCCTCTCCTTTTTCCTAACCAATTCTCCCATCTCATTTCCTTCTTTTTCCTCCTCACCAGATCCTCCATTTCATTTTTTCTTTGTGCTCTCTTTAGGTCTTTCTTTTAAACTGTTCCCCCTTTACTTGCCAGTATCCATATCCCCCCTCCTCCTCACAACTCCTCCTTCAGCCCTTCAGTTTCTTCCTCTATCCTCCATTCCCCTACAGAAGTGTCTGTCTCACTCCAGCACCTGCTTTCTGTCCTCCCTCTCAACCCTATAAATAACATACTAAAGTGGAATTGGCCTTCCCCATTAGCTACAGCATTGTCAATAGGGGGTATGTGTACCCCCAGGGGTACTTAAGAAGGGGCAGGCAAAATGCAGCCCAGGGGGCCAGATGCAGCCCACCAGGCCATTCTATCTGGCCTGGGGGTCTTCTAAAAAATTTAGAAAATTAATATTTATCTGCCCCTGGCTGCCTGTCATACAGCCCTCAATGGCTTGCGAAAACCCAATAAGTGGTCCCGTGCTCAAAATAATTGCCTGCCCCTGCCCTAGGGGGTACATGCGAGCATGCAGGGGTGGAGCGCCACCATACACCATCCCGCACTGCTGTGCAGGTGCTGCCTACCTGGCCAGATGCAGGAGGCAAGAGAAGCTTGCATGCAGCAGCTATCACCGCTCCACATTCGGTCGCGCACCAGCCACCTTCCCCCCAGCTCCCTCCAGCTCCACATCCTGCCATTAGGGATACACTGATCAAAAAAGGTTGAAAACCCCTGAGCTACAGGAATATTCCTTTAAGATTTTGCTTGGAGAACTTATGAGATAAATCTTGTTGTCACTTTGTCATGAGACATTCTGGATATATCTACACAATGGTAACAGAGTGCACAGCCTCACAGCTGAGGCAACAAGTCCAGTCTGTCCATGCACCCCCAGTCATGTCTGCCCCAGAGATGAAGAGATCAGAGTGACCTAGGGATCCCCTATGGCACTGTATTCAAGACAGGGTTTCCAGCATGCTCAAAAGCGATAGGGCATCCTCATTTCCTGATTTCTGCAGTTAATGTGTACACAGTAGGAGTGGATAGGTGGGACTTGTTTGTTCAGTGGTTGACAGCTCTCTACTCCCACAATATAGGCACACCTCGGTCTCTTTTGTCCCTAGACTGGCACTGGCTACAAGGAGAACAAGTGAACTATGGAATACTCTGAACTCCAGCAAAGATGAAGTTATTATCCAGGGGATGTATTTTTTTATCTGGCAAGTAACCATGCTATCCTAGAACGTTCCTCACATCAAGCCAGGTTGTATTTACTGAAGCATCACAATCTTATTCTAAGAGCTGCAGTTGCTTAAAAAAATCATGCTCAAGTGGAGAAGCTGTCTAACCTGGAATATTCCTTTCAATTTGTTCCTAGTCGCTTTTGCTTTCTTATAGTTTTAAACCAGCCTGTGCTAACTCCTGTGTCTCTGGTGACCACCCACAGCTCCCAAACAACAGCTTCTCCCATGCCTCAACTTGGCTGAAATAAGAAGCGGGTGTAAAAAGCACTGAGAGGAAGAGCTAGATGTGAGTTGGGTTTCTTGCAGCTCCTGGTTTCAAACTAGTTGGTCCCAATTTGCATTAAAGAAATCCATTCCAGAATAACTGGGTTTAGTGGGGAGAGAGAAGGCCAATCCCTCGGCACACCCCAGATTTACTGTGTGATCTTAGACAAGTCATTTTATCCTCTGTCCCAGGTGCCAGCATATAAAATAGGGGAAGGCACTTCCCTGATTCACTGGTGTTTGTGGTGCTTAGACACTAAGCTGCTGAGGATCAGATTCATATATGGACAGGCTGACCCAGCACAGGCTTAAGTGCTCAGCAAATAGTGTGGCACTAAGCGTGCACTTTAATGTTTTGCTTAATAAGGGGTAGTAATTACTGGATGTGATCAGATAAAACTGCACAGTGCATCCTGGCCCATGAGGGATTTGCATTAGAAGAAATAATGTTTTTGTAGGCCTGAGAAAAAAACAGGACTCTGATCTTTTTTACCAGCTTTTCAGCCAAAGTGAGAAAGTAGGATGCAAGAATGCTAACCTCCCCTTCAACCTCTAGAAATATTTCATGTTTGCTTCCATCAGACCTCTCCTTAATGGTAACTTTATTATAGCACAAAATCGTAGTGTTCTAGCCTTTTCACGGTGAGTCTGTAGGGACCTCGTGATCTATAAATGGAAACACTGTATGCCAGGACAAATTATATTGCCATTTAAAAGCAGAGGAAACTGAATTGCCAAACCCACTTTAGAATAATATTGGCATTCTGAGCTGAATTCACTAAAGGCAATTTAAGGCTGCAGTGATTGCTGTAGCACAAAGGATGAAAAAGTAGGTGAGAACATCAGACAAAGAGTTATTTTATGACAAGTGGGAACAACTTGGCTCCTATAAGCCAGAATGGCCAGATCAGCTTTGACTGGGAAATCCATTTGGGTGTTTTGCACATTCTGGCCCCAGACCCCAAGCCCCAAACCCTTCGCATCAGGCCGGCTGGGCGCATCTCCAGCCCCAGCCCTGACCATCTCTCTCCCTCACTTTGGGAGCCTCAATCCCTCCTCTGCCCCCCCCAGACTTACTTGTAGGAAGCTGCTCTCATGCTGCCTGGCTGCCATATGCATGTGTGTGCACACATGCACATGCACACGGCGCTTCCTGCCTGATCGCCCTCCTCCCGCTCCCACCAGCCCCTTGCAGACTGGAACACTGCCAGCCTGGAAGGGAAAACCCGCCATTTCCCATGTTTTCTCCTTAAAATGAGAAAATCTGCACTTTGCCACATTTTTCTGTGATGAATGGAAAGCCCAGATTCCTGCTGATGAGAGTAGGGCTTGGCCCAGTTTATCTATCTGTCTGAGTGTGGCTGTTTTGCTCTGAAATGAGAAAAATGAATCTTGCATGCAGTTACAATATTTACCTGAGATTATTTCAAGGTTCTAATGCATCCCCAGGGATGTAATATCCCAGCATCAAACCCATCTCCCAAACAGCCCTCCAAACATTCACACGTGTGCTAAGGGGAGAGAAGTAGAGGCAGGGGATCTTTTCAGGGAGCAAACTTTATAAGCCAAGAAATAAGTCAATCCCTTCGAAGAGCACTGCAGAAGTTCAGTGAAGGTACTGCATAAGGTCTATGACTCTTATGCGTAAGATCTATGAATCTATGAATCTAAGTAGTCTGCCTACGATAGCCAAAATTCAGTCTCTTTCTCATCATTTCTGGGATTCAGTTGATGAGGTGAGTTGACATTTGCAGTTTAACACAACAGGCCATAAAAGACAAACCCAGGACAGTAACTGGACCCAGCTCAAGCCCAAACAATCAGCATCAGATTTCTAATCAGAGCCATGGGGAACGACCTACCAGACAAGGATAGTGAAGCTAAAACACTGTCCTTTCAAAAGCAGGGCAAAGGTTGGTGTTTCTGAGGAGTTCACTGAAGGGGGCTTGGGCAGTCAGCTAGCAAGACTTGTGAGCGGTGGAGGGGAGGCAGTCTCCACACATCTTGCATTTTCCTACATCGGGCCAACCAGACCCATGTTCCCCAGCTGTGACGGGTGGTGCATTTCAAGGGAGCTCTGGAGGTGATGCTTTGTTCTCTATCAAACTGAAATAAACTTAGTTCTCCCCCTCCTCCCTATTGCAAAGTCTAGATTTGAACACTTAGCAGACCCTGCTAATTCCCAGTGCTGTGGACTCCTGCAACCTACACTCTTGCACTCCCAGCCTACACCCTACCTTATCCTACAAGCAGTCTTTGAACTTACGACACAATTGGTTCCTGAAAACCACATCTTAAGTCAAAACTTTGTAAATCGGAACCAATTTTGTCATAAAAAACAATGTTATAAATGGAGGATTGGTTCCTGAACCAAAGTGCAATACCCTATTTTCACCAAAAATACCCCAGAATTTTGTACTCAATCAATTATAGATAAGTAATATAGCTACATTAATATATTTATATTGTGAATAGCAATCATATTGCTTTGGAAGGACTTCTTTGAGGTGACTTAGCTGGACTTTTTGAAGGGTTCTTGGCTTGAGTCTTCTCAGGAGTCCTGGCTGCCGGTTTTTGTGGAGTCTTGTCTGCTTTCTTAAAGAAAGTGTCCAAGGAAGTTTGGACAGATGTTCTCCAGGGAGATGGGCAGCGCAGTGAACTTGTTCGCTGGCATGGCATCACATTGGATCAAGCGTTGTAAAGTCGAAATTGATGTCAAAAAGTTAAAACAGGGTGTCAATTTCTAAACGTTGTAAGTGGGAAAAGTAACTCGAAATTTTGTAAGTCAAAGACTGCCTGTATTTTCCCAAACCTTACTCTACTTCCCCACCATTCCTGTCTCCTACCCCAGCTATCCTTTGACTATTTCAGTACCAGTAGTTACTTCCATGCCCTCCCAGCAAGCTCAGGTGACGCCACATGGTGCTGCTGTTCTGTGTGTGTGTGTGTGTGCGTGCGCACACGCATGTGCGTGCTTTACATGCCCAACTATTTTATTGCCCTTTCTTCAGGCCCCTTCCTATTCCAGAATACCTCAGTTTGAGAACAGGGTATACGGCCTTGCTGCACACGCAGGGACTCCCAGGCCTCTATTCCTCGCCATGTCTTTTCTAAGATCATAACCTTCCTTATTACTGCTGATCCCTTCACCCAGCATCCACACGGCTTGTTGTGACACAACCCAGCAGCTGCCAGAGCATAGCCTGAAGTCATTAGCAACTGTTAATAAACATTTCTTTTATTTACTTTTTAAATGTTGCTCCATGCAACCACAAGCCCCTTCTTTATAACAACGTAATTCCCAGCCCTCTTTAAAAAAGTAAATAGTTTCTCTCCTTCCTATGGCTGCTTGGCTGGAGCAGAGGGGCTGAATCTGGGGACCCGAATTTCAGCCAGGATCTTAAATATAGCACTGAGGGCTAGAATAGGAAGGTGCTTTATGGGAAAAGGCATTTGAAGAATGTTCCTGTCAGAAAACTTCAGTTTTACCATGTGAAAAGAGGACTCGAAATCATAATGCCCCCTACCCATACATACACACTTTCTCATTCTTTACTGCTATATTGTAGTGCCCTCCAGCCAGAAAACCATAGAGAAAAAATGCAGAAATAGATTTATCCTCCTTGGAAATTTCCTTCAGGGGAAAACCCAATATCTCTAAAGGAATTTTAATTTTTTTTTTCAGTAAATTACAGTTTTGAAAGAGCCTGATTTCTTTGGGGGAAGTTCTCAACCTGGAATATCCTGATTTGGTCTACTGAAGATATTGTCCATAGCAAATTTGCACACTGGTTTGCTTTTTGCTTTTCATTAATTATCTATATGCAGAAACAAATCTGAACTTTTCTTAATAGGTAAGAAACACTTTTTCTCGGGACTAAATAGCCTATTTCTTCAAATGAAAACTTATTTGGTAGATTCCACAAAAAGGGCACCCTTCTAACACCTGTCCCTCAGATACATAAATAGGTCACCAAGGTTTCAAAGGGACCAGTTCTCAGCTGCGGAGTGTGGAGCACTCTTGAAGACTTAATTCTTTTCAATAGGTACCTAATCTTAAACTCAGCTCCCCTGAAAATCAATCCCTTTGTCTTTCTTTTTCTGATAAGCGCATTAGCACAACAAAGGAAAATTAGAATTTAGTCTTTGACAGGTATGTGATTTCACAGCACAAATGGAAATGTACAAATGAAAGCTTTACAGATTTTCCATTTTAAGCACATCCGTGGCCTAAGCGTGTACAGGATGGTATCTGACTATTGAATTTCAGAGACTGTAAATGTAGAAGCAGCAGTAAGAGATAAAGACATCAGCAAAAGAGGGCTGCAGGGACAGGAAGATGTGGTGCGAGAGATATTCAGGAATACAGGATAAATTGGAAAACAGACTCATCATCCAGCCAAAAGCATGCTTATGCCAGCATCCAATCGTTCTATATTGCTGTCTGTCAGTGCTTCCTGTGATAAGGAGAAAGGAACCAGTCTGTCTAATGGAAGAAAGGTTTCTACTACCCCATCACAAGCCAACTGGAAATCTTTCTTTTCTGCTTGGCAGATGGCAAGAGATCTGGATCTCTCCAGTGAAGTACTTGGATTAGTTTAGAAGTTATAGAAGTTTAGAAGCTTATACTTCAATGCATCCAAGCATTACAACAATTCCTACTCAGCACAGTGTTAAAGACAAGCAGCCATGTCCCATTGGAGTAAATGGGATTTAAGCCATGCACATAAACTTAGGAAATGTAAGAAGCATTTGTAAATAGGGATGAGCTACTGAGCTGTGTCCTTCAAGATGATCACTGATGGTAATAGCACTGCACTTCACTAAGCTGGTATTGTGTATATCCAGCAATACTTCCTTTTTGCCACTGTTTGTCAGTGCTCTCATTGTCTCTTTGGGGCAGAGGCAATCTTCTATTATGTGTATATGTAACAGGGTAGGGGAAACAGGCCTGGGGTCTGTATCATGAGGGAGTTTAGAGGGTATTACATAGACTTCAACCTACAGGCGACTGAATGTGAAATCCCTGATAAGAAGGTGTTAATAGTATTCAGGGGACTTTCATAGAGATTGCTATACAGTTTCTTAGTAGAGAAAACTTAAATGCATGCAGAAAACATTGCAAAATGTGTAAAACATAGTTAAAAATGGGATTTAGGATACCATGGATAACTTCTGAACAGAATCGTATGCAGTCATCTGCTGCTGTTTCTTAGCAGGCTGTCCAGGTTTGTTGCTGTTACACATATTCCAATAAAAAGCAGTCCATGTCACATCGACACCTCTGTGTTTTAGCATACAGATATAAACACATTTCCCTCTGATCTTCCATCAGGGCTGATTCCTCAGTCTCTGCAGATTGACCATAATATGCAAAACTTCTCAACCTTTTAGCAAGAGGCCTGGGGTTTACTCAGCTAACAGCATTCCAGCCCTTGGGTTGATAATTCCAGCCCTTGGGTTGTTATCTGCAGTTGCTGATGCAGCATGACTCTGTAGCCCAAAGTGGTGCAGGTTTTGGACCTAGCCCTCACAGCAGACACAACACTCCTGCATCAACTATTCGCTGGTCCGCAGAGTTGTCTTTAATGTCTATGTTTATTACTTTCCTCTGGCACTGGGGGAGGGGGGTGCTTAGCTCTTCAAGAATGACTGGACGCAACCTGCCAAGTGGCTAGTCTGTAATAGCTACTGAAGGAGCAACTGTGAGTGTCCAGTAGCTGCTATGCCCTGTGTCGGGATTTTGGATCCTTCTTACTGAGTTGCTCTGTCCCATGCACTGTCCTGTGGACATATTAAACCTTCTAACTAACCACATCTCCTCCCCACTACTTCTCTCTCTCTCTTTGGGGCCAAACAAAGCCAAATTATACAATATAAAGCATACAGATTAGATATATATGGCACCAATCACGATGAGCCCTTGCTCTTAGTCGGGTCCCCTGACTGCTATTACATTACAAATACAATACAAATCATCTATGAGAGAAAACACGAAAGTGAAAATATAACATATCGGAGAAATGGCAGCTCAGTTTCTCCTGCTGCTACCTTCAGTCTGGGGCAAAGCAAAAATCACAACAGCTGCTGTCGGATCCTGGCCATGGTATATGCAGCAAAATTAGTGGACTTGGCTGCATAGTGGAGAAGCCAGGACTCCTTTGTATTCATGTATCATGTATTATTGGGCATTTTGACAAAATCACCCACTTGCAGCATGGTGTCAGTAAGCCTGATTGCCAGAAGGCTTAACTTTCCCACCATTCCCTCTGCTAAACTACATCTGTGATGCTCAAAACCAAAAAGAATGTGCTTAATTTAAAATTCTCTCATCTCTGGACTTCAGCTAGTATGGAAAAGATTAGCTCCAAATGTTATAGGCAGATAACAGAAGCCCCAATGTTGTACACAGATAGAAGAAGCTTGTGATAAAAGTGCCTTCTCACCGTAACTATAACATCATAGATTAGAAGCAATGATTGCATCTCCAAGGAGAGAATGATGTCATCATCATTTTCACTACTTTTCATTTGAAATCCTGTTGTTAGATAATGGATCTATGATCTTCACTGCTAAAAATCTTATCGTCCTCTCCACCTGTATTATAGTTCCTCCAAAGGTGCAATCAGCTTCCACTCTGAAGGTTTATTTAGGCACTCTGTAATTTGGGAGGAGAAATTGACATGGTCCAAAAATTGCCAGGCAATCTGAACACAAGCCAGGTTTCTGAAAAGCTTGAAGAAAATTCCTCCTTGCGTTTTCTAGTTATCAGGCATTGAAAAAAGGTCTGGAGTCTCTAGTTTGATTTTTATTTAGTGAGCCCATCTCCCTGTAGCTCAGACAGAACCTGTTACCATTCATTCATACCATCCAGATATGGTATTTCCTCTGGAGAGCTTGATCTAACTAGCTTAAGACAAGGAAGGTTAAGTACTGACTTGACCAAAGTTTATAAGTTCTCACAAGATTTGTGATAGTTGAAGGCTGTTTTATCCAGCAAACGTAACAAAATCCAAGAGCTGAAAGCCAAGATCAAATAAATTCAGGCTAGAACTAAGTTGTAAATTTGTAGAAACAGAAGTCATGAACCATTGGAGAAATCTACCTATGAATATGGTGGCCACTCCATCACTTTGTAGTATTTTAATCGGGACCAGCTGTCTTTCTAAAAGAGATGCTCCAGCTCCACTAGAAGTTACGAGTTCAATGCAGAAATTGCTGAGTGAAATCTCATGGTTTGCTCTTTGTAGGTCAAACTAGAGCAGAGGTGTCAAACATACGGCTCACAGGCCAAATCTGGCCTCTGGAGCCCTATCCTTTGGCCCCCGGTACTTCCTGTGGGCCTTGGATTAGACCTGTGTGCTGTACATGGCTTGCACACTGCATGAGGAGCATAGGGCAGATCTGGTGAGTGTTGTGAGCCACGCACTGAGCTGATTTGGGGTTTACATTGTGCTCTGGGTGGGTCCCAGGTGCATGGTGCTGGCTTCACCCTAGCCTGGTCCAGTGTGTAGGCTGCTCACGACACCACGCAGAACTTGTCCTGCATGATGGATCCAACATGATTCACGATGCTCCAGTTTAGGGGTGTCATACTCATCAGGCCCGGTGTTTTGGATGAATGATACTGGACTGGTCCTTGGCTGGATTAGGATACAACATACAGGCCCAATCCAGCCAAGGACCAGCCCAGCATCATTCATCCAAACCACAGGGCCTGATGAGTATAACACCCCTGAACTAGAGAATCATGAATGTCCCTTTCAAGCTTTAACATCTATGGATGAAACCCTGTCCCTGTTGAAACCAGTGGGAGTTTGGGCCTTCACTTCAAGGAGGACAGCAGGAATCTCCTGGAAAATTATTGTATCACCTGCATTTGACATAGGATGAGAGCGAATTGCAAGGACTTCTCTGCCAATATACCTTGCTCTTATAGAACACCACATGCGGTTTGAAAAAAGTATTTCTAAATAAGCAATGTTTTTGTAGCAGCTAAATGATATTGTGCAATTCTTAAATCAGCATAACTTTTCTTTAGCCTTTTTTCTCCTGAGTAAAATACACACAGAATGGGCTATTTGAATACAATTGTTTTTCTTGAGAGCAAAGAAGAATCTGTGAGTGTAGCTCAGATAATAGCAAGGTCTGTTTGTATTTGTCTGCAAAAAGACATAATATGAGTTAACACAATCTGACTAGAGATAAATTAGAGATAATACAGGGCAAACTGCATATTAGAAACATGGTATCTTTGGGGGAAAAGGGGGGTAAAAGCCCCTCAACTTATATTCACATACAAGTTGGGGCCAGAGTCAAACCCAGAGCAGCTT
>JAGPOW010003395.1:47341709-47378746 GCA_030014935.1 Caiman crocodilus | reverse complement strand
TCACTGAGACTGGGCGCTGCAGATGTTTGTGGGAGCAGCTGCAGCGATCGCCTGGTGCTTGCAAAGTGGGGGCCGGCGCTTGCAGGGGGAGCACCAGCACTCCTGCCTCCCCCCTGCCCATCGCCTAAGCAGAGAACATGGCTGGTCAGGCAGTGCACCGGCGCTCTCAGGGGGTGCACATGCACCCTCATGCATCCCCTACACGTCACCACTGTTCTGGATCATTATTGCTAAGACAAGAATTATTAGCAGAACAATGGATTTTCTGACATTCATGTTTCCCAGCTGAGTTATGAATCCCAGGGAGAAAAGAGCTAACAATATACTTTTTCACAGCACCCCAGGCTTTGCATCATTTCTTAAATTTAAATTTTACAAATTTACAGGTGGGCAATATTTGAAAATGCAAAACAAGGAATTTGTTGATAGTTCATTGCATTGATAGTTTGATAGTTTTTCTGATAATTTGATATATTGCTTTGTTCCTCTGCTCACTGAGTCTTTGAAGCTCTAGCTTGTTCTGCTCAGAGGCCACATTCAGGCAGCTGGCAGTTGTCATCATATTAAAATAGCATCCAATGAAAAGCATAAACTGTGGCCACAAAGGAAAAAGACATTGGTGCAACATCTGACCAGTGGGTAAATGACAATGATAAATATGGGTGAACTCTGGTCCAGGTCAGAGTCCTAACTGGACATGAACTAGAAATGATAAGAGGGAGAGAGAGGGACTGTCTGAGTCAAAGCAGATGGCTCATAATGCAATCTCTGTCTGCCCTTTGCATAGATTACCACCGCTCCTACTTGGCTGTCCATTGCAAATTGGTTTCAGGATCCTGCAACATGCAAAGCTAGCTTTTGCTGATCTGACCACTGATTTAAAGTAGCATCCCTGAACTGGAACGATAGAAGGTCAGATGTAAACTGTCTGCTACATCCGAAAAGAAGAGGAAGAATAAATCCACCGTGCTTTCTCCTTTTTAGGTTTTACAGCCAGGAAGCGTTAGTTTTACCATAAGCAATCATTTCTGGTTTACTACCTTAGCCGCATTAGGGGAAAACATCCAAAAAATCACCAAGAAAGGAAAATATGACAGATCAGAAAGAAACAACTAACACTCCTCTTTCATATAGAAACCATGGAGGGGGATGTCTTACCCTGGATGGGTAAGGTGCAAAGGGTCCCAGTTCTGGTCTGGTGCTTCTAGGCACAAAAGAGAGCAGTAATGACAGGAGCAGGCCCGAGGACAGGAGCAGTTTAGGATAGCTTATCAATCTGCCAGTGGTTGGAAGTCCCCACAAGTGGCTTTTCTGTC
Organism: Caiman crocodilus; assembly: GCA_030014935.1. Lineage (NCBI taxonomy): Eukaryota > Metazoa > Chordata > Crocodylia > Alligatoridae > Caiman > Caiman crocodilus. The sequence goes on along the minus strand of JAGPOW010003395.1, from coordinate 47,377,430 downwards.
AGGCATGTAAAGCCTGAGTCTCCCCCTACAAGGTCTGACATTCATTATGCTTATTGCTTCCCTGAAGATCTGACACATGAGACTTGGCTCTTTTCTGACGGGCACTAATGCTACATTGCTGTGACTCCACCAACTTCACTGGAATGACTTGTGATTTATATTGGAGCAGATTCAAGTCCCGACAGTGTCTTATTCTCAGAGGTCAGCACTGTCTGAAGGGCTCATGAGGTTCATTAGACATCTGCCAAAGGAGAAGACGATCCTCCTAACCTGCTTTAACATTCCTGTTAGCCCTTCAGTAGCGTGCAGCTTTCTTCTGATGAGCTACTCCCAGCTCCTGCCCAATAGCAGCTTTTGCATCCTAGCCATGCTCCTGTGGAGCAGATGAAGTGCTCAGCTAATGTGTCCAAGGGTCCTGAAGGGAGTGAACTGAGCCATGTCTCTTGCTATCACTTCCACTGGGCATAGCCATGCCACTGTTTATTAGTATGTGCCTGCAGAGATGTGCCTGCTCTGTGATCACAGTAAATGCTACCTGCAGCATTACTCCAAGCCAGAGAAGGCTGGGCTCACCCTGCATGCCTACCCAAGAGAGAAAGGAGTTGTGGAGGGACTCATTAGTCTGCTACATGAGCTACCCACATGATACATTACAAGCCAGGGGAAAGCAGTCTCTGTGGGCCAGCTATTCCTCATCCTTCACCAGTGAGTCCTCACTTCATTCCCGTGCCATCAGACTTCAGTACACTGGAACCAACCTGGGGATGTAAGTAATAAGCCTCTGGTAAAGCTCACTATCCTCAGGGAGTGTGCAGAAGCACAGGGGTCAGCAACATTTTTTGGGCAGAGTGCCGAAAACAACAGTGACCTTGACTTGGAAGATGTTGGCATACCTGGGCTTGATGGTAAGGGAGCCACAAGGTGCCCAATCTGTTGAGGCAAAGCAGCCCTGTCCCCTTCCCTGCCATCTGCCCTACGGCACGCAAGCCAAGCAAAATGCCTTTGAGAGCCACATTCTGGCACCTGTGCCAGGGGTTGCCTACCCCGATAGGGGCTGTGACCCTGGGACATAGTGAGGTCCCTGACCTGCTCCAGGGCTAGAGCAGCTTTGTGCTCTTCCTGACTCAGGGCTACTGGGAAATCTTCTGGAAGCCAACGGGTGGGTGTGCTGAAAGCAACTGAAACAAAGGCACCTATCCCATTACAACAACTGTAATTTGGCTGTAAGGATATTATTTTCCCAGCTGTTTTCAGGGGTAAATATAAACCGCTCCTGAGGCATTTGTTTTGCCTCAGGAGCGGTTTATATTTATCGTGGCGCCTTTATCAGAGTCGGACAGAAATAAGCACACTCCTAGCCAAGCATAGACTGAAAAACATCAGGATTTCCCTTTACACCACAGGACGCAACCCTGAAAAACCCTCCATCTGGAATACCAATAATTACGTAGGGTCTCACTCGCCCTCTCCACTCTAAACGGAAAGAGGTGCTTGCTTCACTTTGCTTCTTGGGGCATCACTCTCTGCTGGGTACCCAGCCAGCCATGCTGACTGAGCAGGGACGGATTAGAGCCAGAGCTCCCCATAACCCTCTCTTCCGCATACCTCATTTTTTCCCCACTTGCTTACAGCAGGTCAGTAGCCCCAACTCTCCTCCACACGACTGGAGCAGTGCTGTGAACAATTCAGAGCACTGTCTGCACCCAACACTTTCTCCAAGTAGGTCATTTGAGGGTTGTGACAAGTCCCTTCCTTTGAGGTTTGGCCTGCATGAGCTCCCTTGCTAGCCTGGCAGCCACCCCATGTGGTGGGAGAACTCGAACCTATGGAAAAGATGCAGACCCCAGTACTGAGGAAAGCCAAGCATTAGTAATCCGCTAGCCAATAGCGTAACTAGGGGGCAAGCAGGTCACCAGTCCCAGGCACCGACTGTGAGGGGGTGCCAGGACCACCTCTGCCTTTCTGGGACTTTCTACCATGGCAGGAGTAGCTCTGCCCTGCCTGGCTGTAGGAGCTGGGCAGTGCAGCCCCACACTCAACAGTGCATCTGGGTGCTCCCCTGGCGGCGGGGGTGTCTCCCAGTAGGCTCAGCCCTGTGCCCAGTAGCACATCTGGGCTGGGAGAGCAAACAGCTCCAGGGGTAGATCACAAGGAACCCTAGGTACAAAGCTGATACCAACAGACCTTCTGTCTCCACTGCTGCTACCTGGGCTCTCTTCACAAAGAAGGCAGCTGCTGCTGCTGCTGTGCTGCTGCAGCAACAGTGATAGCAGTAGCAGTAGCAGCAGCACCTGCCTTCTCTGCTCAGAGATCAGGGCAGGTGAGACTTTCCTTCCCCCTGCCCTCGCTACACTGGTCAGCATAACCCCTCACCTCTACCCTGGGCACTGAATGAACTTGCTATTCCTCTGTCTCTTACTTCTGTCTTCAGAGTACTTGCTGTCTAACCCCCAGATCTGGTAGATGGTGCAGTATGAAGCGGTCTTACAGGAGAAGCCCTGGTCTATCTATTAGACAGTGAGTGTCAAACATAAGGCTCATGGACCAAATAGAGCATGTAGAGTTGGGTCATCTGGCCTGCTGTCTTCTCCTGCAGCTTCTCACCAGCACCCCCATGGCTTGTGATGCCAGCTAGTAGTGTTTGTATCTTGGAAGTGGGTGTTGGGATATCCTCTGGGCTATTCTGCTTGGTTAGTGACTTGTTTATGGTGGGAGGCAAGGATTTCTCAGGGCACTCTCTTTTACTGGACTAACTACATAATCAGGACATAATTAGACAAGCTTTTGAATGCAAGACATTCTTCTTCAGATCTATGTTTACAGCGATAATTCTGTCACAGGTTTGCCTTTTCTCAATGACACCCACATTTCATTGCACCTGGCATTTGGAAGACACCTTTGTACTGGTCATTATGCTCATATTACAAAGTCCTTTAGGACAGAGAGACCACATCTACACAACTAAAGTGACTATGCAATAGCTCATTACTACTGTACAGTAGTGCCACGTGGCACAAAGAGTGACATGATACTACCATGCAGTACTAACGAGCTCCTGTGCAGTCAGTGTCACCTAAAAACCATTTGGCGATGCTACTGCGCAGTAACTCTGATTACTGCAGTCCTTTAGTGCTTGTGATGCAAGTGCTACATAATTGTGCAGTAACAACTACACAGTCAGCATGTCATGTAGACACGGCCAGAATGAACTAGTGAGTGTGGTACTGCTTGTGGAAGTGAGGGATCTGAGTTCAACTGCTAATCTTAAAATGTACCCTCAGTCTCTGCCCTGCATTTGTAAAACAGGCACTTATTATAGCTTTGCTACCCTACAGGGTATTATAATAACAAATCCCATTGATGATGGTCAGGTGATCACATACCATGGAGATAAGGGCCATATAAATACCTAGATAAAGTAAAAAAAAAAATCCCTCATGCACAGGATGCTTGATGCAGTCACTGGAATTCTTTGTTGGAGACAAAATAGTCGTAAGCCTCAGCCGTGCAACTAGGGCTGTTGTTCAAAACGTGTCCTTTTTATCTGCATCTCCAGCACTTCTTGCTGCCATTTTACATATAGCCTGGAAACTGTGCAGAATCCTCCCTCAATGTCAAGCCATAGATTGGCTCTTGTGCCAGTTACAGTCACGTGCAAATAACGATCATGCGGCTCCGGCAGGAATTTGCCCAAGAGTAACCTTTCTTCCCTGAAGCATTCATGTTGTTAGAGGCTGTTCTCAACAGTCACATCATAGAGGGCTGCATTATGGTAGTTGTCAGGAGGCATAGAAAATACCAGAGGGGAAATCAAGCAGAAAAAAGGAGCTCAGCATTTCAACAACCAAAAACCTTTTTATTTCTGAAATTTTAAAGGCGGCTGATGTTGTCCCTTTTTAATAAATGGCTCGTACAATAGCAAGAGCTGGCTCATCTCACACAAACCACCTCTCTCTCTGGGGGAGAGGTTGCCCAGGGATAGAGGTAACTGCCCTGGGTGCTGACCTGGGGAGGGTGGGGGGCAAACAAAAGCAGCTGCTGCTGGCAGCCACATATTCATGATCACGAACTAAGATTTGCAGTTGATGAATTCAGGGCTATCCCCTCTGATGAATGCATGCTGCTCTCCCCCCATAAAAATATAGTTATTTTTTTTCCTTGATCAGTGGATTTAGACTTGAATCTACCTTCATAGGCCTTCTTTGCTACTCTCCTGGCCCTGATACCCTTTTGTTGTCAGACTCTTGCCTTCCCTCCAGCCTCCCAGCCGTGCTTCCTCTTCTAGCTGAACCTTTAGGTTCCCTTTCTCCCATGTCTCCCCTGTGAAAGGAGCACAGGGGGCTCTTAAAGGGAGAGACCCAAGTGGCCCATTTCCTTCTGGCTGGGGAGGAGAGGCCCTTCATGTTGAACATGGGGTAAAAAAGCTCAGCAGCCAGGCAGATCAACTCAAAGTACCTTATTACTGCCCTCTCCCTTGACTGTGGCAAATAGGTCAGGGCATAGGCAACTGGTAGAGGGGATATGGGGGGGGCATGTGCCCCCCCCCCAAGATTGGCCCCTGACTCGGCAAGCTCAGGACGGGGCAGTTTTTTTGTCACGCGGGCCGGTGACATCCTGTGAGGTGCACACTAAGCTGTGGCACATAAGTAGAGGCGTGGATATGGGGCTTTTGGTCTACCCCTGGGCCTGCCCACAACCCCACTCAGGGGGCACCAGTCACCCCTGGGTCAGGGCCTTCTTTTCTTCTTTGAAACTGTAGCAAGGAGCGTCACTTCCCTCACCCCACCCCAGAGAAAGCAGCTAGGGGGTCTTGGGTCACTTTTCACGTTCACTCCCTTTTGAGACGGAGAAGGGGAGAGGAGCAGACCACAGCCCTTAGAGGAGCACGGTTGATCCGCTACGGGGATACTGTACATAACATGGTGCACTTGTGTTCTACTTCTACATGCTCAGATTGTCCCAACCTGGTAGCAAATTGAATAAAACAGGCTTCAGGTGAAGGAGCAATGGGTAAGCAAGCCTAAATAACAGCTGTATAGAGATGCAGCTGAGCACCAGGGGCAAAATGAAAATGGTGACTTCCAGCTTGTGACCGTGATCGTGATCACGAACGTGTAGCTGCCCACAGCAGCTGCTTTTGTTTGCCTCCCCTGACGGTGTTAGCACCCAGGGCAGTTACCTCTAGCGTTCCTCCTGCCACCCATGCACACATAGTTACACCACTGCAAAATAACTCTCTGAAGACAGGGCTGCCAGCACTCGGCAGGTCTTTTACCAAGATTTTCCCAGGATTGATGGAGAAAGGAGACAAAGCAGGATACCAGCTTCCCTGGGCTTTATCAGGTTTTTTCCCCTGTTGGAATGCCCTGTACTGTTGCAACAGGCCACTTTATCTCAGCACTGCTCCACTGTTCCTCTTTAATAGATCAGCTTTTGGGGATGAATCAGTGTCATTAACAATCAGGGTATAAAGCCAGCATGCAAACCCTGCCCTTCCCCCGCCCCTGATGGAAAAAACCTCCAGTATTTGGGGGGGGGCGGGGTGTTAAGCCATTTCAGGATTTTTCCAGGTCTTTCCATTCTTATCCCAAGAGTCATTCTGACGTATGTGAATAAATGAGAAGTTTCTAACAGTATATACATTTCTACCTGGACTTGATTTGTGAATAAAGGCATGAGGAAATGATGGGCTCATCAAGGTTCATGCTAGCCCTTTAGGCCAGTGAAAAAATAAAATTTGCAAGCTGACTAGCAGCCTTGGAGGGGGTGTGGAAGGGAAGTCAATGGTAATTAGACGTTGTCGTGGGGATGATACCAACTGCTGTTGAATATTGAAGAGTGGGCTGAATTGTGAACTGATAAGGAAGCCCTTGTTAGCTGAACTGCAGACATTTCTGGATGATGAGCAGGGCATGTTACAGAGTGATTCAGGATAAAGCTGACTAGCTTATCTGTAGTTTTCAGTCTTCAGAGCATTGAATTCACAGGAAAGTTGTTGTTGTTGTTGTTTAGCCTTTGGGTGCACGGGCTGGATGCTGATCTCAGCCATTTGCCTCCGCTGTTTCTAACTTCGTGGTGTTGAGATCACGTGCTCCACCCTCCCTAGTGGGCATTCTTTTGCTCATAACGTTTGATTTCTACTTGCTAGCTTCATGTGGGAGTCCGCAAGCTGGTGTTTGGAGTGCGAGGCCCAGATTTGTCCAGCTCTTCCTTCCTAGTCTGAAGGGGACAAGCTGCTGGTCGATGGTTTCCGGAGTCATCTCTTCATGAAGTCACGTTTATCTATCCAATGCCTACAATGTTTCATCAACACTCATTTCTGCAGGTATCCAGTTTCCGGTCTGGGAGCGTTCCAGCTCTTGCATATGTATGTTAGCACTGAGACTACATTTACTTGGAAAGTTCTCACTTTCATTCGGATGCGGTATGGCTTTGATTTCTATATGTTGTGGAGTTAGTGAAGGCTGTAGGTGCCTTCATACCCTTTGGCATCACTTCTTTTCCATGTCTTCATTGGTTAGCATTGCGCCGCTCTATTTTCCTGAAGTTTTTGCTTTCTGGTGAGACGCTGCTGATGTACATCTGAATGTCAAAGATGTTTCGTTATGGTAAACCTGATTTTGAGCCCTTCCTGGCCTGTTGGTTTTGCCAGGTAGTCTCTCTGTCTTTACAGCTTTCTAGAGATGCCACTCAGTAGCACAATGTTATCAATACAGTCTAGGTCTTCTTGGCATTCACTCCTTAACCCATGTTGTGTCAGTGTGTGTGTGTGTCACCTCTACATTTCTTCTTTATTCAGGCTATGGCCATGCCCAACAGCAGTGGAAAGAGAATGCAGATCCATGTCACACCAGTGTCCAGGATGGACTGTGAGCACAAATGTTGTATTCATCCCTGTTGATGTCACTGTCCACGTTAGTATGGCTGCGAGGTGTCCCGTGATGTCAGACTGTGCCGGCTGTGAATTGACTTTTGAAAGTCAATGAAACTGGTGTCAGGGAATGGAAAAGGTCTGACACTTTGTATGCCTCTAATAGTCTTTAGTCTGAATATCTGGTCTACAGAGGGTCTGCTTGAACCTTGAATCTGGACAGTTCCTCTCTAAGCTTTGGATCCACTGCCTCTTCTATCCTGTACCAGCTTGTAGAAGGCTTCCCCTGCGACGGGGTGCAGGGTGATACAATCAATAAGATCTCCCTTTTAGGGTATTTTGACAAGAATGGGATCCTTTATCCCAGATTTTAGTGAATGGTTTGGTCACTTTTGTTGTGGGAATGGCGTCAGATGTTTTCAGAATTTCTACTAAGATTTGGTAGTCTTCCCCCACTTAAATGGACTGAAAAAAAAAATCTTAAAGTTTATGTTTGGGATGTGGGTAGCAGCACCGGGGTCAGTCTCATATTATATATTGTTCCCAAGACTCCTCTCTTTTGCAACCTGCCAGTCACTCTTGCACTAGAAAGTCTTGTTGGGGCTCCCCTTCACCAGTCCAGGCCCTTATTGTCAGCCCTTCCCAGGCACTGGGCATACTGGTCCTATTTGTGCCCTGTTTAAATGTTGCTGAGACCTCCTCCACCCCTTTGATAATCCCAACCCAAACCTCTGGCTTTCAGTTGTTAACAATGTACAAATAAAATGACCAACATCCACTTACTAACATAAAGATCCTCCACCTCTGATGCAGCACAAAGGTACCAAAGAAAACAAAAGGCTCTGTCCGTTCACATGAACGTCTCTTTCTCCCTCTGTACTCTGGTTTCACCAGTTGGCTGCTTTCCCTTCTTAGCTGACTCCCTCTACTTACCTGTAGCCAAATTGTCTTGCTATAGCTCCAGCGCTTCTCACCACTGCTTCACCTGCCTTCCACGGACATTAAGCCCCATCCTGCTAGGACACATTTCTCCTCCCTCTTCCAGTCCCCAGGTAGGGGTTTAAGTATCCAGGTATCCCACTAAGACCCAACTCCCAGCACCTGTCTCCTTTCACAATTCTCTTAACTTTGACCCCTCCAACCTCTGTCCTTCCAGTCTTCTTTCTTCTTCATTTAGTAACAGGGTAAGTGTGCCCTGGTCCAGTAGCATATAAAAGAAGTGCAGAAAATTCATTTCCTTGAGTTCCCTAGGATGAACATGCCATTTGCTTATTGAAGAGGAGGAAGCAGAATGTTACTAAGACATATTCTGAAAGTGAGACATTTTCAAAGTCACTGTCATTTTGAGGATAATTTAAATCACGGGTCAACATTTTTCATCTTTTCTTTTACATCAAGCTTGTTTGGAAAAGGCCTCTTCATCCTCATTACCCCCAAAATGTCACAGATCAATTTATGCTAATTTATTAAACCAAATGGAAAGCAAGAACTTAAACTTTTTCAATATATTTAGGTAGCCAAGGTTCTTTGGATAAGCTTTATTAGATGTATTTAGAACTTGATTTATTTAGACCTTCATTAAGAAAATGTTGAAATTATATCTATCGTCTGGCTTGGTAGAACTGAAAGACAGCACAGGACCCCACACATTGTAGCTATACTATGTAGGCATACAGCTGATGTATATTGAGAGACTCAAGGATTTGTAATCTATCATGTAGCCTATGTTAGCTGGAGTAAAACGATTAGAAAATTTTAGCGTGATGCTATGTAAAGAAAAGAGACAAAGTCACCGTGTTAGAACAAAGCTGTAAGATTGCACGGAAATCTTAATGGCCTTGGCATGCAGGGTACAGTTGCTGGGGTGGGAAGTATTCAAAGGCATTAGCAGTCTTAGCAAATCTATGGTATATGGGAGGAGGGTTCAGTCTATTCCCAGCTCCCACTTCCAAGAGGTGGTCTCAGCCAGGTCTCTTCATACTGAAGATAGCCAGCAATGTGTTTGACATAAATGTCCCTTGACCATATGACTGTCTTGAATATCATGAGGCATCTCATCAGCTTTGAGCAGGGATTGAGTACTCTGCAGCCTTTCAGGATGCTCCTGTTGCTCAGGTCCCATGCTCCAAGTGCCCCAACAATCAGCACCTGCACCATCATATTGTACCCCTTCTCCCCCCTGAGAATTGGCCAGTTACAGTCTTCTGCTCTATAATTTTACCTTCCAAATAGCACAAAATGAGCAATTTGAAATATTGATTGAGGCACTCAAAATATGCCTCTCCAGAGAAGATTAAACTCACGACCTCACCTGACAAAATGAAACAATAAAGGGAGAATTCAAGGACAAGCTAAAAATAACCTAATTGATAGCAACACACAATGGTCAATCAGAATTAGACGCACCACTTTAAAATAGCCATTCAGAGCAAAATATGTTCCTACTTAATGTTATTGGGTGTGGGTGTCAGAAAAAAGAAACCACAGGACACGGTGTCCAATTTGCTAATGAGGTCATTGAATAGTTCAGAGTGAAGTCCAGCTAAGATGTCCCTTTCATTTATTCAAAGAACAATAATGGGAAAAAATGGAGAAATTTGAAGGTCATCATCCTTTAGTGGTCCTGAACCTCTGCAGTACGTGGCGAGCTGAGAAATACAAGTTATTTTTAAGAATATGGGGCATGTCTGCATATCATGATAACGGATTGACTGATCACTTATTCTAGGGTAACATCAAAAGTGGTTTGTAAGAGGGACTAACATGGAATGGCAAAATAATGATGCCGAGTCCTACAGGAGCAGGGGTGAAGCTGTCAGCTGGAGCGGGCTCCCTCCCAGGCTTCAGTCAGGCTTAGACGAGTGGTAGTCTTACCGGGACTAAGCCTGGAATCAAAAGAGTACAGTACACCACCGGGAAGGGTGGGCAGGGGGGAAAGAGAACTGTCATGCAGTAGTGTAACTAAGGGCACAAAAATAGCATCTTCCACAGCTGCCGACCAGCCACAGCACCACTACACCAGCAGTCTAGCAGCTGGTGCTACCCCATGTATTGCTGATGCCCAAGGCACAGAGCTGCTCCATAAGACCTCTGCCGCCAAGGGAGTGTCAAAGACCTCTGACACAACTGTTGGAGAGATGCAGAGGCTGATCCAGGGACTGCAGAAAGTTGGCTGGGACTTGTTCCTCAAGAGAACAAGGGAGTGAGGTTAGGTCTTGTCTCCCAAGAGCCACGAGGGCAAAACCAAGGCACAAAGGCTTCTTTGCAGTTTTAAAGCCAATTCTCTGAACACTGCTTGGGGCACCTGGTGACAAATCAGTTATACTATGGTTTGAAGTATGTGTGTCCTTCTGTGTTACTGATGATGATTCCTGGACCTGCTGGGCAACTGGGGGCATGTAACCCAGAGGTGCAGTCAGAGGGCAGGCACATCTTGGGATCTCACTCCAAGGAGAAAAGGAGACTCCGACCTTTCATAGAAGTAACAAAGCAGCACACTGAATGGGTCCCTGTGAAAAAGGTGTTACACCTAATTCAGTTCTGATGCATGCGGAATAGAAATTCAGGCTGGCACTTGTAAGGGAGACTAGGGAAGATAGCCACATAACTTCATTGAATTAACTGGGAATTAGGACCTAGGTTCTTTAAAAAAAATCCTAGCATCAAAAGTTCTCCATGTTGTAGTGAGGTTAGGATGGTTTCTAGCCATGATGATCCATGGAGGTGTAAAAAAAGTAGGGATTCTTGTGTGATACCTTGTATTGGACTAATTGTATAGTTGGGAGAGAACTTGACAAGCTTGTAGGCACAGACTGCCCTTTCCCTGTGTCTCAGCTGAGGATATGAGGAAGGACATTCTTTGCCTGTAAGGTTTGCTAACTTCACTCCCAATAAAATTCACTCCCAATTGGGCCAATAAAAGCTATCACAAAAGAACCCTCACTTCTGATAGCATCACAAAGGTTACTTTTCCCCAAATTTAAATAAAAATGAATTAATTAAATGTAGATATCTATTCATAATGTTTATATTATTTACAATTGCTTGCAATATTTATCCTTCTATGTTTATATAAAGTATATAAATAATAAGCTATTCCATGCAGGAAGAGCGCACTCCAACTGCAGATGCTTCCTCAGCCTGATGAGGGTTTTTTAAACCCAAAAGCTTGCTAAGAAATTTTTTTCCAAACATTTAAGCTGGTCTAATAAAAGCTATCAGATTTACCCAAAGAACCTTGTCTGCCTATGTCCTTAGAGAACTACAACCTACACCCCTGAATAAAAAGCTAAAACTTTTCGAAAGAAAGCTCTTCAAAGATTTTCATGACATGGGAAAGGATCTTAAAAAGAACCAAACAATAGCAAGGAAGGGAAAAGTCATATAAGGAAAAAGCAAACCATCTCCCAAGTCCTAAGACTGCCATTGTGCCTAGCTTTTTTACATCTTATTTATTTTGTAACTGCTCCCTCCTCATAAGAGTAAAATAGGATTGAAATAGGGCTCTCCTTTCTGTTTGGCTGAGCTTGGGTCTGTGTTGCCTTTTATAAAAACATGGAAACAATATCGGAGATGAAAGTTAACATCTTTTCCTTGCCCTGCAAACTCTTTTAAGCAATGGGAAGAATTTTGCCAAGATAAACAAGGAAATCTGGTTTAATTTTGTGTCTGGCCTACAAATAATTTTGGGGGGAAAAATCTATGTATATAAATAATAGCTTGATTACATTCCAAAATATGTGGGTGGGTGTTTCGGATGGAATAATTTGCTAAGGCAGAAATTGCCTGCTCCACTTTTTCCATACCTCCTAGTGTGTTCCTCATACCTAGCTGTTATTCCGCTCTAAATGCAGCTGGTTCTTTATTTCTAGCTTATGTATGGTATCTTGTGCCTGTGCAATCTGGATGCAACTTTGTGCAATAGTGATTGACTCATCATTTTTCTTAAGTTTTTAATAACATTTGCAATAATACAGCCCAACAAGTAGAATATTTCAGCATAAGCATAACCTTAAATATGTGCTAAAGTTTTCATCAAAATCAAGAGAATCACAGTGGATATTTATGGCCACGCTTACTTTTGTAACACACCATCATTGTCTCCTTGAGACTAACGGTGAAGTTATACGTTACATTTAGGCCATAATAAATCTGTGCAATGTTAAGCCATGTTAAAGTTAGAACATGCTGTGAGCAGTCACATGTTAAGGATTAAGGATTAATACTGTTTCTTGCCTGGTCAGCTCTGACTTGCCACCAGTGCAAGCAGGGGCATGGCTAGGAGCCAGAACACCTGGGCTCTATCTGGCTTCAGATGAAGGAGAGGTGAGGGAGTGGTGCATCCTGGGACGATGGAGGACTGCAGATTACTCATTTTATCTCTGTGGAGCAGACCGAGGTTACCCCAACACAAACTAAGTAGGATAGCCCAGAGTTAACTCTCATCTGAAGTGGCATAACTTTGAGATGCTCAGAGGGCATTTAGCACATATTAATGAGCTTTAACGTGCAGACACTTGAATTTTAGGATGGTCTGACTGTAATGAGTAACTCCTCCCCAAGCCACAAAAACCAGCAAAGAGAAAAACCCATTCACTTTTTGCATTAACTATTTTCTGGGACTCAGGCTGGTGGAATGGAATTTGCACATAAGTGTCTAAATCCATTTGTGTGCTTAATAGGTGGACTAGGATCAGGCCCTCGAAGTTAAGGATATGCATAGACCAGAGATTCTCAGCAAGGATGCCAAAGCATCCTGGCATGTCATAAGAGCTTTCTAAGGGTGCTATTGGATATGACTCAATATTAGCACTGTTAAGGGTGCGAACACTTACACATGGCTCACAAGATAGACCCAGAGATTTCCAATAGGAATCCATGGTGTCAAAAATATTCTGCCCTGTTGTGGTCACTCTGAATTATTATCAATTGCTCTGTGACTTTTATGTAATCAAAAAACCAGTGAAAACTAAGAACTGGCATTTTCCAAGGGGTGTCTTGAGTCTAACAAGGAAAATCGTGACTCGAAAAAGGTTCAGACCCATGCATAAACACTTTACTGGATCAGATCCTGTGGGGACAACATATTCTAGAGTGGGGTACCGTTGCCATTAGTATTTATCATTGTTATTACCCTAAGAATGCCATTGTGCTGCACAAACACAGAACTGTACCAGCATATTTCTAGTTAAAGTCTCACAGATTTCAACTGATTTATTATTTTTACTTGAAAAATACTGTATACATATTCTACAATGCAAATAGTATGGATTAAAACTCACAACATATGCAACCACGATCAAAAAAGAAACCACCTGGAGTGTCTCTTTTTACCATAGTCCCTTTTCAACATAGGGAAATAGATTTTTAAATACTGTACAGATCCTGCTGGCTCATTACTGGGGTGCTGTGAGTATACTGCTCACTCATGGCACTAGACAATGGTGTGCTGAGGTACACCACACTTCTTCCACGTTTTTGCTGTCTCCTGCACTTGTCATAGTGTAGGAACACATCTCACGGGCGTAAGCACAGTGCTGCAATAAGATGACTTAAGCCGTTCCTGGTTCAGGGGAGAGCATGCACAGAGCGAGTGTGCATAAGTAGGGCACTACCTGGAACCTGGGCAGATCCAAGAGGGTGCTGGGGAGTGTAGTCACGCTCCCCTTGGCTATGTGTTGTGTGCGTAGTGAGCTCTCTGAGCTCACCAGCTTGTCAATTCAGTTCCTGCCAGAATTGCCACTGCTGCTCATCCCCCTGTTCCTCTTCCACCAAATTCATCAGGGGACAAAGGGTTGGGAGGAACAAGTTTTCCAGGCCCTGGGTCCTACCTGGTTTTTTTCCTAATTTTCTGTTTCCTGGGTCCTGTTTGTTGGCTTCCTGTCTTCACCCTTATTTCTGGCTCCTTGCGGCTGAGCCCTTGTTCCAGCCTTGACTCCAGACTACTTTGACAGCTCCTCGACCCCAGTTAAAATCCTTGTCCTCTGACAACCAGATACTTGTTCACAGTTTAACTTGGCAATTGCCCGTGTCCTGGTCCCATACAGCTACAGCTACCAGCTCTGGATCCCTTGACTAATGACTGTCTAGATCCTTGCTTCCTGTTACTGACTCCCCACTAGCTCCCTGCCTCCTCTTACTACCCCTTGCTAAATTACAGATTTCTAAAGCTCCTTACAGTTTTGGGACTCCTAACATCCCTGCTTCTGATCCCACAACTCCCCTGTACCTCTGACTTTTCTGATCCTGATCCCAAGGGTTGTGACCCTCTAGGCCAGGGGCAGGCAAAATACGGGAGCTGGATCTGGCCCATCAATTGCTGTATCTGGCCCATAGCTGCCCCCACGGCACTCCACATGGGGCTGAGAAGTGCGCACTCCCACCTGGGGCAGCCCACACCATGCGCCCACCTGCACTTGCCCCATGCCCACCGGCAGCCCCGGGCAGCACACACAGCTTCCCAGTGGGGCTGCTCCCACTGCTGCTACAGCCATCTGGGTACTGCTCAGTTCCCCCTGTCTCCAGCGGCTTCTCCTCCTGCCCATGCTATGCTGCTTCAGGCAGCAGGTAAAGTGGGGAAGTGGCAGCAGCCATGGGAACATGTGCTGGGCACCACAATACCCAGCCAGGTAGTGGGGAAGCTGAAGCCAGGAGCTCCTGCCCCAGCATGTAGGGCTCCAGCGCTACCTGCTAGCCAGCAGGGTGGGCACAGGGTGGGTGCAGGCAGGAACATGGCACGGACTGCCCTGGGCTGGAGTGGGCAGGGCTCGGCCCCATGTGAAGTGCTGCGGGGGCAGGTGCAGGCAGGATGAGAGTGCAGACTGCACCTGCACCGCACGACCAGGGATAGCTCTGCTGTACATGCCCCTTGTCCCTCTCTCCCCCACCCCCAGCTGGGTCCCAAGACCTAGCACAGGGGCAGCCCCCTCTACACACTCCCAGCCCCCTACACAAACCCACATATACCCCCACCATAATATGCAAAAGAGCTTATTTTGAGTTATTATGCAATTGCCTCTATATACACTACTCAAAATGCATAAATCAAGACATATTTTTTTTAAATAAAATTTAAATGTTATAGTAGATGTTTGATTTTTAGTATTGATCTTTTATTTATAATTTGTTAAAATGAGATCTTGTGAAAGATACGTGTGCAGCCCTCAACAGCTCACCAAAACTCATTAAGTGATCGGCCAACTGAAATAATTGCCCAGCCCTGCTTTAGGGTCAAATCCAGAGCATCTGTACCCTGGTCATAGCCCTGACACAAGGGAAGAATATTTCTGCAGTCCTCACAGCCACTCCTTTCAATGGGTTTGTCTCAACCTGCCAGTGTGCAAGAGGAAAAGACTCAGTCAATTACCTCACACTCTCTTTTGCCACACTGAAGTTGAGCTTTCCCGTTTTAGCGAATTGTCACCCTGTGTGAGAACCAGGTACACTAAAATGAATGGAAAGATTTCCTTGAAAATCAGTAGCCTATGGATCAGACCCCAAATTAAGGTGCAAAACATCCTACCCCACTAAAAAACTCACAGCTATACAATTAGGGCAGAGATGGGTTTTTGAGGAAAGTTCCTAGGAAATATTACACACTTGGTGCATCTACACAAGACAAAAACACTTTAGTGTGCGGCAGACTAATTTGCTGCACAGTACAGCATCAACTTCTACACATGTGTGGCAATTAGGGCACAGTAGACTAATTTACTGGACTGCCAGATAGTCCCATCAGATACAAGTGGTATCTGACAGTGCAATAAGTTACTGCACTTGAACACATGTGTAGACAGTGACATTAGGATTAGTTTACTCCAGCTCAAATTGATTCAGTTATATTAACTTGCACGTGCACAGCGCCCACTGTTTAGCAGTTTCAAGGAATTAAAATGGAGCATTTTTAATACATGTGACTTACCTGTAAGATTTCTTCAAGCCCTTTTAGCTCAAAATCAGTTTGTTAATGCTGAAGGCATCCACTTTCCATAACCTTCATTAAAAGCCGTAGAAAGCACTGCTGACAGCTGAAGAACCCAGACTGCAATTATACAATGTTCTTTGCAGTTCTCATGGGCTTATTTAGAGCATTTCAGATTTTAGGCAAGAAATATTTTTGGTGATATCTTTTACTGGACCAGCTGTATAGTTAGGAGGGATGTTACACAAGCTTTCGGATACCAAGTGCCCTTCCTCAAATCTACGTAAGAAGCAACTGCAGCCTAAGCTAAATACCAGGTAACAAAATGCGCTGTGTTTCATGCCGTATACAAAAGAAAACAAGTACTTAAATGGATGAGGGTTGTAAACTAGGAGTAAAGAGAAATTATCAGAAGTAGCTTCAAAGCCAGAAAAATGTATTTGAATAGATAATTATGCAAAAGAACAAGACCAATCAGAAGGGAGAGGGATCATTATTACTGGTGAAGTGCTGATAGGTTAGAAGAGATTACAACAAGCTTGGAAACCATCACCAATGCTTAGTCTATGCATCCAGTAAAGTTATGAATTTTTGTTCCCAGGCTCCTCTTCTGTAGGTAATTTGTCTATTTCCCTTGAGTATAAGGACTCTGTGGGCAAAAACTGAATGATTGTTTTGTAAAAAATGTTCTATAGATGACTGGATTTCTCCATCCTTTATCATCTGTGATTGCTCATGCTGGAGTGCAATGGTTGTTTACTCCCCTCCAATTTCTGTGAGGGCATGGGTAATTGTGGGTAAAACCACTGATGGGGGCCACGTTTCTACTATGCCAAACTGCCTAGTGTCCAGTCAGCAGGACATGCTTTACACTGATGTATTTCAAGCAGCCCTTTTCAGCTCCACTAAGCAGCTGTGCAGCCAAAGCACAAAGTGCACTCTGGGAAGGCACCGGTTGTTGAATGCACTACCGGCGGCAGTGGCTGAAGATGTGGGAGCATCTTTCTCCATCTGCAGCCATGTGCCAGATGATAGCAAAAGCCTTATTCTTCTCAGCAGAGGTGAAGTAGCTCTGCTGGCAGAGTGGAGTGTCCAGGCACCTCACTGGGGCTTTGAGCATCAACACGTGCACAGTTCTGCTGCAGAGTTTAGCTTAGTAGCCTGCATGTGCCTGTCACTTTGAGGAACAGACACACAGGCCACCTAGGCAGCCTCCCTGCTCAGCTGGTAGATGACAGTCTAACAGAAGTAGTTCAGAGTTGTTTGTAGTGAGGGAGGCTAAACCTCCTGAGCTGTGTTGGAGTCTCTCCTGGGAAGCACCCCAGGCTATGAACACACCAGGACTTAGTGGGCATGAACAAATTGTGCGTTACATTGCTGAAAGTAGCCTACAAGTATATGTCATCACAGTGAGTGCTGGATCTGAGCCCTACAGCATCTGCCTTTGATTTGCACGCATTGTTCTTGCTGAGTTCACTTTAAAAACAGCATGAAAGACCCAGTGCAAAGGAAGCCTCCCAACTCACCAGAGATCTGTGCTGAACAGAGAGAGCTAAGCACATACCTAACTGCAGTGCTGAATAAGGTCCTAGAGGATGTGCTGCCACAATATGTTCCACCCTTTCCTCTTCTCATTTCCCTGTTCTTCCTCATGTGTTTGTGAGCTCCAGTCCCTTTCTTTAGCATTTACTTATTTGTTGGTGACTTTCCAAGCATGCTGTAAAAGACATCTATTTGAGAGGCTATTTTTGGGGAGGGGGTTCCTGTGGTGCTTCCTAAATGCTGAAGTGGTTGGTCTCTCTTCCAGGTTACACAAGCACGAGAATTGGTTTCTGCCTGATATCACTCCAGGTTTTCATGCAGATTAAAGAATGCTTTAGTATTACTAGTTCTTTTCCTAATTTTAGGGGAAGTGGTAATGTCTGAGGAAGGGGTCTCAGAAAATCAGGGATCCTAGTTCCATCACAGACCTCCAATGCAATCCTTGCTTGAGGCATTATTTTAGGGCTAGACCTGACTTTAAGATGCCTGTTCCCCTGTCCTCCCTGCCCCAAGCAGAATCCAGCCCCTGTGCTAAGCACCCAGGCTGCCTATGTAATGAACAGAACCAGCTAATGTCCAAATATTAGGTGTGCAGCCCCTGCAAGAGCAAGCCAAAAGAAAACATTTGAGGACAGGGATGCTTCTGAAACTCCAGATTAAATACAGAAGCAGGAAAGGGGCAATTGCACGCTAATGTAAATGCAGGAAGTCTTACGGAGAAGTCAGAACCCAGGACTCCCCTTTCCTAGGACAGAGCTCTTACCATTAGTTCACACCAAAGAATCATGCTTGTGCTTTTTCTCTCTCTTTGACCAAATTAATCTCTAATTATTCTCTGTGCAGCAGCCCAGTTTCAATAGTAGGAGTCAAGAGGGCCTCCCACTTGTGATTTGTTTCATGGTGGGTTGGGAATTGTGCTGCATGGCAGAAGACATGCTTTGGAGCCCGTTAAGGCTGGGGAGGAAACTAAGCGTGGGTCTTCTACTTCCTGAAATGGAAACTAGCTTTAATTCTTAGTCTGGTGCCTATTCCTAGCAATAGCCTTCTATTGCTATAGAAGGTGGCTGCCCTGCCCTGCGTCTAACAGGACAGTGGCCTCCACTACATTTTGTACAGGGCCTGATGCTGCCAGTGTGCGTCTGGCATGTTCCAACAATGCCTCAAGATAGTTAAAGTGAAGGAATGCCTAATAATAATCAGTGATATGAATCAAGTGCTGAGCCTTGTCAAGAACGAGGCTGTTTTGTACAAGCATGGATGAACAAGTCTGCACAACCAGGGCACTCTGAACTCAAAGACAGGTGACTGTGACATTTAGACAGCAGCAAGGCAGGAGGTTTCTAGTCCAGTGTTGGATTTAGGAACCTCCATTCCACCTAGGTCTTTTAATCTGATCTGGCTCTCAATCCCACTAAACCTTGGTTTCTCATCTGCAAATAGGAATCATACTATTGGTTTTATATCAGGTAACTGTTGGGAAGAGAACTTCAGTTGTAGACACATGCAACTCTCTAGCAGTAAAACAATATGGCAGGAAGGCAGCAAAAGGCTTTAAACTATGCTGAGAGCCCAGTATTTGATGGAAAGCCTCTGCTCAATTTTCACTAGCAGCCAGCCTTGCATAGCCTGGCACTCATGACAGCCTCGTTTCCTGTAAGTCCAGGTCTCTCTTGAACATTTTTCCCATTCCCCCCATGCCAAGTGCTCAGTTATTAATATGACAGGGGACAGAAGTGGATAGATAACATCTGACAGGAGAATTTCATCCTGAGGCTTTATTAAGATTTTGGCTTTCAGCATGGTCAGCCCCAAGCACCCAGAAATTCACAATCAGGATCCCAAAAAGTAAGGCAACGTGTCTAAAATCATGGGATTAAACAAATAAATATATATTCTGATTTCACTGAGCTGTTAAGTGTCACATTTAAAAACCCTTTTCTGTATCCAGAGATACTGAAACTCAGTTTAAAAGAATCTTATAACCGTATAACTCCAGGAGCTAGTTCTTTAAGAAAGCACACCAAGTACTTTTAGACAGATAAAACTGTGAAAACTTGAAACACTAAATTTAACCAGAGGAAAAATCCAACACAGGGTTGGGAGAAGGTCCTATTGCTCTTGCTTTGTGAAAGTTTGTTTTGTCAAAAGGCAAATATCTTTAACACAGGGTTGGCAGCAGGAATTTTTCATAGGGTTTTCTTTTGCCCTCTTCATGTGCATCCAATGTCTTCTCTCCCCTGCTGCCTCCCCCCACCCTTTCATTTCCCCATTGTGCTAACCTTTTAGCTTGTTTTGCCTTTTACCCTTGATAGTTGGTGTGTGGGAGGAAATTCCAGGCTCAACCAACCAGACATCTCTCTGGGACTGGGCAGACAAGCCCTTATGTAACACTTCCTTGAAACAGCACAAGCTTTTGACATAAGCTGCAATTGTAACCCCTGACTTGGGAGAGAGAACAGAAGCAGCTGTATATAAAGCTTTGCCAGCAATCTCCCAAGTGTTGGTGGCAAGCCCCCTAGGAGGTTGGACTAGTTCCTAGGTTAATCCTTCACATCACCCATGAGATTTTTCCAAACCAGGCCCTCACAGCTGTCCTTACACAACTTTCTTGGGGTATTTGCTTTTACCCTTTCAGACTGCACTGTTTACCCTTTTCCCTCTTCTCACTTTTCTCTCCCTTTTGCCTCTTCTTAAACACTCCTTTTTCCATTCTCCTTGTCTTGCTGGGTTTTTTTTTTAAATCTTTCCTCTCAGTTCACCTCTATTATCTCCCCTCCTCCGTTCTTCCCTTTGCTCACCTTTCTCCATTCTTCACCATTGTCCCAGCAAAGCCAGCTGCCTTAATGAGCTTTGGTCATGGTCATGACGTTAAGTGTAGTAACTTTGGATGCCACAATATGGGGAGTCCCCACCTTGAAACATCTAAGTCACAAAGGCTGAAACACCATACTCCATAGCCACTTCTGAAAATTTTGCCCTGTGTCTATATTCCCCATAGTTCAGCTAATTCTTTAAGAGTTCTAAATAGAAATAAAATATTTCACTGCTTATTTCTTCAAAACAAAACTAGTGGCTTACTTTGGAATCAGTTTGACAAAGTTTATTAAGATCACAGGTTTCCATTCTGTACAAAGTGAGGAAGCTTTCCCTTAAAAAAAAAAAAAAAAAGAGAGAAAAAAGAAAGCATAATACACTGTTATTTTCAACATGTGACTAAGAAGTTCATTGGTAAAAAAAGGCTCATTCTGAAAGCTACATACAGGATTAATACTGCACAACTGTATAGATGTAGATTACCTCAATAGCCTCAGCAATATATACAGACTACCTTTACACAGACATAAGTTATATATATTTACAGCTAATAAATAATATTTAAAGCTAAATCCTGTGTCTTCATTTATAAAAACCTTCACCATTTGGTGTTCAAGTGCTGTAAGGGATTATATGAGAGCTTGCATCAAGTATACATATCCTCACACCTTTCTAAAACATCATCCATCAGAAAACTGCAAGTAAAAAATAAAAGGAATGTCAAGAAGAAAATGCAAATTTCTTCATTTATTCCTTTAAAGGAGAGCTCATATGCAAGGCTTCAGTATTCAAGCATCACCCTCACCATCTCAACCACACTTTTTTGGGTTAGATCAACTTCTAGCAATTATATTGCTGTATTCAGCTTTGTTCATCTAATGTGATGAAGGCATGGCAATATAAATAAAGTTAAAACATTGAGTTGTTCCAATTTTGGTGATTTTGCAGAAATACCACCTCCCTAATGGAGGGGCAGGGGAAGAGAGACGGAGTGAAGGAGAGGGCTTGATGTTGTGTAATAAAGATACATACTACAAAATATAAGCTTGTGTTACTTTTCCAAATTGCCATACCCTTGAATTTATGGGTATTAAAATAATTAATTACATATGCATATAAAAACTGTTCAGTTCTACAGTACTGTTATATACTTGTAGCACCTCTAACTGAAGCAATTACAGAGCATTATGTTTTGTGAGTAATACATTCAAGCTCCTTTAAATGTCAGAGGTACTGAAAAACTTCCTTCAATGTAATGGCATCTGCTCCTATGTCACAGCAAAGCAATACACCAAGGTTTGTCTTCGGAAATAAGAACATTAGCAAAGGAAAGAATGATCAGTCTCTCGGTTTGCCGGTCAGGAAAAACTGGTGAACACGAGGCCAGTGCAGCTCTGACCTAAATCGGATGACTGAAGTTCAGCGTCAAAGAGCAGAAAGTCTCAGTATTCAGCTTATTTTTGCATAAGTGATACAAACAGGTGCTGAAAAAAGTCACCTGCTGTTTCCAGTCTGTTGATTCTTCTGTAGTTCTTAACTTAGTGCAATGTCAGAGGTTAAACGGTTTTGTTTTAAAGAGACATTGTTACTGATTAATTTTAAAATATCTGCATTGGACACAGAGTGCTAGCATCTCCTACCACTGAAAGTTTATTGCAGGATAAAGAGAGTAATTATATATACACATTTATGGGTCACAGCTAAGGCTAAGTAGGTAGTGATAGCACAGCAAATTTGCCCCAAGAACAAGCTCTATTATCCACAGTCCAGCATAGTCTGTCTCCAGATTCACTCAGTTCTCAGCCTTAAAAAAAAAAAAAAAGAGCAACAGCCTTATCAGGAGCAATGTGCATGCTTCAGAATAAGTACACCTACTAGGTGCTAAACATGCATGCAAAAGCTTTGTTTTAAACATTAGTGAAAAGCCTATACGTTCAGTTAGCTCAACTGATGCTGCCCAACTGCACAAACAAAGCTCCAACTAGTTTATACAAATATTAACACACCAGTTAAAAAAAAGCCAAACTATAGGCCCAGATATGAAACTTCTCAATAAATATTAGGAATTTGCTGTACAATACTTTATGTTGAAAAACCTTGTTACAAGGCGGCATAATGAAGCAAAGTCACTTATTTCTTCCTGGTAAATCAAGCTGTCACACCTTTTGCAAAATGTTTTTAACTACTTGGCCGACATGTTCTTTATCTTTTAGTAACTACTTTCTATGTGCTAAGATTCCCTGAAAAAAAGAAGGAGCCAGGCATAGCAGGCAAAAAAGCCAGAAGCTGATATACATTTCAATATATTCAGTTCTGAACACCCACTGCATTCAGTATTCTCCTCCCTCCCCAATACAGAATTTCTTCATCCATAACGTTCTTCAGAAAATTCATGGGTCAGTTTTAATTTCAGAAATTGGCTTGTGTCTAAAGAAAAAAGGAAAAGAGAGACATGTTTAGGCTTTTCTGTTGGGTTTAGAACGCTAAGTAATTGTTTTAAAGCAAAAAATAAGTTAGCTGCTTAATTTTTTGATTAATTCAGGGCTGCAGCTCACTTATAAGTCCAATATAGGTATCATACTGGACTAGCTTAAGAGTTTTGCTGTAAAATATACATTGGAAGGCCTGGTCTTTCAATTCTAATGCATTTTCAAAACTGGCTAACAGACCATTCCCGATTCCTCAAATTTTGCATGCCCAACTTGGTTTAAGTTTTAGGCCTGCTACCCAGCTAGAAATTTAGCTACTTCCGTGGGGCTTCACCATGGAGTAAAGTTCTGTATTTGTGCCTCACTGTACAAGACCTACATATGCAGGTGCATTAATTAAATTTTTCATATATATAAGCTGACAGAGCCCAAACAAAACAAAATGCAAGTGACCCTAAAGATTGAAATGCACTCTCACCTTGCCAAGTTAGGATACATCATATTATACATAGCACAGATCTCATACTGGTCACATATTTGTGTTAAAGGAGTACAAGAAGTTACCCTTCTAATCTGCTATAGTTTCACATAGGTGTCAATGACTATGCAAGGGGTATGTACAAAAAAAAAAAAAAAAACAAAAAACCAGGCTCAAAGTTTTTGAAGTGTTAAGTAGTAAATTCACAAAATAATCAGGCACTGAGTCTCAATTACCTTCTAAATCTTATGGAGATGATTCTGACTATTGTTCTAATAATTTTCAGATTTACTTATTTGTATAAGAACAGGTCCTCAAGATTTTTTCATGCTGCCTAATCTCAGACAACACCCGAGAATATCCTTAAAGCAATGTTACACACTTACATGTGGATTGACTTGACAAAGAACAAAACAAAAACCAAAACACAAAAAACCAAAAACCCCCAATCTTACCCCGCTTTCTTTCTGCGGACAGGGTTACCAAGGCACTTCACAAACATTACAGCTTCCCCTCCCTTTTGGAGGTGAGCAACTCCATCCTGAGAGCAGAACACCATCCTACAAAGCAAACAAACCAGGTGTCAGTTAATCTGGGCCAGGATTTTTAACTATAAAGTATTATCAGCTTGCTGAAACAGAGTGGGCCTTTATCTAGTACACTAGACTAGTACATTTCTTAAATGCCTATGAGAATTTGATGGAAATCTGATTTGATATTTCCTTTGTTAAAAAAAAAAAAAATAAGAAATGAGGCAATGAAACCTCATGAATGAAGAATTCAAATGGTTCAGGTGCACTGTATTATGCAAACAGTTCCCACCTACAGGGAAGCTCGGCTTACAGCTAAATTGTGTTGTGGAAAAAAAGAATGGTCATTTTGGAACAAATTCGGCAAAGTGCTGGCTCCCCAACAGGTCACTGATGTGCACCATATAGCTTTAGACCGCTGAGTTTCAATCAGGAAAAAAAACCCCCAAAAAACAAACACACACACACAGAATGCAAAAAAAAGGCAGACGGACAGTTGGCAGATGTGGCTAAACTGGGTGCCTGGGCTTTTTCCTGGCTAGCTACACAGAATTTTTCAACTAAAAACATGTTTTTGTTTGTTTGGGGTTGGTTTGCTTTTTGGGTAGGGGTGGGGTGCATATGGCTGTGAGAATTGGCACAAATTCCCTTAGACCTTTATTCACCCCGACACTGTTCTTGGAAAATAGCAGTACTCCCCTGAACGTTGGCAAATAAGATGAGGTTGCCAATTCTGGGAAGAGTAAGCAGCTGCTTTTATGCTTGCCGATACCTTTCATCCCTCTGTTTGTTCAGCAAGGATTACTGTGTACTTTGATAAAGCAATTACTGTGTTTGTTCACAGAAGTGGCCATTCTGTTTGCAATACATCCATTGGCAAATGTAGCCCCCTTTTTCTCCCAACAGACTTAAGGTTTTATGAATCTGATCATATTCAAATTACTCAAATCATTTATATGAAAATATTTCAGCTGCTCAACCAAGAACTGCTTCAAGTGGTTATATTAAGTAACTTGCTAAGTGCTAACAGACACCATGTTAAATGTCCACAATTAGCCATTCGTATGCAATGTCACATGCTCTTATTTCTACTCCTCACTGGACATTTTCTAGTCCTATAAAGAGTTTCCAGGGTAACCTCAAAAATGTATCCTGCATGAATACAAATTTGGAAGAGTATTCAGAAACTTCTTACCCTCAGTGTTCTTTGTGAGCAAGTTACTTGCAAAAATATTCAGCAGGTAGGCAAGGGGTGGTAAATACCAGCAACCATCACAGTTCAGCAAGGCCCTTATACACGTGTGCTCTAGAAGTCAATGGGACTGCTCATGTGCTTCAATGTTGTTTCATTATAATCCAGTGTTCAGCAAGGATCAACCACAATTTACGGGAAGCCAAATTACTGGTATGCCTCCTTGGCTGCTATGCATCACTCAGACCCCACCCCTGAAAGGTATCTGTAAACCCAACTTCAAATGATGCAAAGCAGTTGTAAATGTGACTCAAGCAGACATCTGAGCAACAGAGAAGACAACCCTAGCAGTACCAGGTCCTATTTGTTTTCCACCACTCCATTATTTGTTCTATTTAGATGTGTATTTGGGAATCATGAAACACTAGGAATGAAATCTAAGTCCTATCCCGCCCCCTGCAAAGCATTAAAACCAAGTTACTTTGTCTGGGTTTCTCCAGCCTTCACTCGCACTCTGTGGATGTCAAATGTGAAGGAGGTCCACCATTCTGTCCAACTGAAAAAAGAGTCTTTCTCCCACTGCAGACTCAGCCGAAGTAAGTCGCCAATATCCACCTCTGTGTAAACCAGAAAGGAGTAGGTCTTGTTTGTGGAAATCTCAGGTCTGTAAAGAAAAATAAATAAATACAATGTGTGCTCAGACTGTAGTGTTTGTTTTCAGAGATAGGCAAACATGCTCTGCATGTCCCTCAATGCCCTATTCAAGGCCCAGTGAAGTCAATGGACATCCTTCCATTGACTTCAACTGGCCTTCACTCAGAACATTTGAATCCAGTCCTGTTCATCCGAGTCACCATCTGTTTCCTAGTCAATTCCTGAAGTGGCATGACACAATGTCACCCTACACATGGTGGCAGTGGTAAGCCCGTATTTGACTACTGAATTCCAAGAGAAATCCTTTGTAAAATTATGCAACTAAACAGAAACACAAGGTGAAGCCTTGAGTGAAGAAAAATGAGTGTCATTCTAGCACAATAGCAAATCCACACTATAAGGCTGTAAACAGAATTCTCCACAGAGCTCTGCTTAAAAAACAGATGACATAATAAAGGGCTCAAATTTTCTGGCTTGGAAAATTACTTACAATGAGCCCTAAGCCAAACCTCGTTTTGTTCCATTTCAAGTCTCTACTGAATTAAGAGACTTTTTGGAGTCTACACACTAGACTTTGAATATTCAATGTGGAGTGGCCACCATCTTGGTCAACATTTGGATTTGAATTAGAGACTCCCCATACCTCAAAGCAGGAGTTTGTGCAGACTGAATTAGCAACAGAGGTTTTGCAGAGTAGGCTGGAACAGGCTCCAATCTTGTGTGGGTGAGGCTAGCAAGGGACATGCAGCATCCATAGATCAGTTACATGTATACTTGCACCAATCACTGCCATTACTCACAGTATAAAGGCAATGTTCTCTCTCTCATCCATTGTGCCATACAGAGAAATGAGCAATGGCTGACTTGTCTTAGTTACATTCTCCTTTCCAAAAAAATGGATTTTGACCTGGTAATGAAAAACTGGGAGAAGAACAAGCAAACTTAATTTCAGGAATGAGCCATGAAAGAGGACAAAAGAGTAAACAGCCTAATAGCTCAGCACACCCTGCCATGGACCTGCCACCCTTACTCAAGGCAAGTAGTACTCCAACTAGTATATCACAGGGACTATTCTTGTCACTAAGCATTACTTATTAGGAGCAAGATAGGTTCAGATACCATAGAATTATTTGCCATGTTGGAGCAGATCATACAAATGCATCACTGTGGCTTCAGTCATGTCTTTGTGCGAGGTAATGCAAAAGAGACGTTTGAGAGTTCTTGCAAACCATGAGGACAAATGAGTAGTTGTTACTTATGCATGGAGTATTTGCGAGGCCAGTTCTAACCAAGCCAACTGACACCCTCATGTATAGCAGGCATCTCAAACACTGGTCCTGCAACATTTCCAGGGGAACAAGGGCTCAAGCTAGTTGCTTTTAGTACCATGCAACTGCATGCTGCCTCTTCACCTCACAGCTTGTGGCAAGGCCATAAGCACATCCTTCATGTGACACTGTCAAAGCTGGTTAAAAAGTCATCTGTCTTAACAGTTGTTTGACTGCCTGAAAGCTTTCAGATTCTTTCCACCAGTCTCTTCCTCAGACCAAATCACTGATTGGATCAGAAAATAAGCAGAAGTGTTTGACTTAACCTGACAATATGTACAGTTCTGGCAGATGTTTATGAATAGTAAGAGTGTCCGATTACTGAACATCTTTGAGTAAGTCAGTCACCATGCTTTGGCTTGCTTTTAGCTTTTCCAGCAGCAGTAAAAGTGTGTTTAGAAAAGAAAAGTGATGGAAAAAATTCTGAAGGCTGGACTATTCCAAGAAGAATTACTTTCTAGACTGAACAGTAATTCCTTTCTTTAGGCTCTCACAACATTCCGTTACAAAAAATTCCCCCAATTAGGCAAAACTCCAAGGTGTTCAATAGCTTGATTTGAATCACATTCTAAAGGCATATAAAAACTTATTCAGGCTCAACATCTTGTGACCTCACACTGCAAAGAAGCAAATCACATTCATATTTGTATACAGAGCACAACCAAGCAATCAAACAGCCAGGATCTACCTTTATAGGGTGCCTGAGACCGTGTCTTCAGATACATCTTACTGTTTCTCTTGGTTCTCACTTTATGGACCTGATAACCCATATTGTTGCAGCGGTTCTTCCTGCAGCTTAAACAAAGCCCCTTTTCAAAAGCTTCCTTTGTTTGACAGCGATAAGCCATGCTTGGCTTCTCCTCATACATTAGAGAGTCAATAAAGAGATGGATGGAACGTTCATGAGAGCATTTCACAAGCTGATCCACATCTTTGGAAGAAGAAAAATAAAATTACAGGCATCAAACTATGCAATTGGTGGATAAAATTATCCAATTTAGAGGAGGGCTTTCTGTGATCTTCAGATGTGCCTACCAACCTTCAATAGGATTTGTGCATCTAGGCACAATGAAAGTCCCCCTGTAGGTATTTATCTGCACTTTCCAAAGCAGCCTTACCTCCAAAGCCTTTTTCTGCAATGAGGCGCAGAGCTTCTCCCAAGTTGCAGCCTGGCTGGAAGCCTCCTCCATTAGGATAGATATCAATATGCCCAACTGGCTGCTGTATCCCAATGCTCCGGTCTGGGGACCCCCTTGTGTAAGTGTGTAGGACATCAACAAATTCAGCATCATCTGGGGATAGGCGCATAGGTGCATCAGCATATTCAAAGGTAGGACCAGCTGGATCCAAACCTGCATGAGGAAAAGAAACCCAAAACCATGGATATAAGAGTGGTCTAATATTTGTCATAGTCCCATATGGTTCATACTATATATTGTACTAGGCTGGGTTTTCGTATGTTGCTACTTCTTTAAATACAATCCAAACTGCACATTCATGGGTGCAAAAACACTGCTGTTAAAGTTTCATCATTATTAAAACAGAATGTGATGCATATGGAAAATCTGTAAGGTGACAAGTATAAATTTCTATGTGGTTGCTGTACTTAATATTATCTGAGAGTATTTCTCACTCCTCCTCCTTTTCAAAGTTTCAAATGTAAGACTTCAAAAGGTCTAAAATATAAGATTTGTTTTACTCTGTTCATTCACAGAACAACAGGAGAAAACATTGTTGCACATGTTGCCAATTTTTATTTAAAAATGTATGCTGATTAGTCAAGCCTCATATCACTATGCTGGTAATTCTTTAGGGCTTTCCAAGTCCTCACAGGCAGTGGCATAGCAAGAACAGAGAAGTCAGGGCAACCATGCCAAACACCAATTTGGCAGGGGCAGAGTAAGAAAGGTGTGGTATGAAAAAGATGGCTGTCATTGGCAGCCACAAAAATCACACGGTCATGCCAGCAGCATGGCAGCAACTGGAAGTCACGTCTGTCCCCTTGTGCCCCAAGCACCTGGCTGTGTCACTGGGCTTCTGCTCACGGATGCTGTTCACTACTGATCAGTCACTAGAAATTCAGGTTTTTGGGGGCTAAAGTAAACTGAGCAAATCCATGTTCTTTTCCGACTGAAGTGAGAGAACCTCTCTGTTTTCCTGGCTGCACAGGGAGAATTGTTGATAGTCCTCCAAAGCCTTCCCACATTTGAGTGCCTATCTGCTCACTGCAAAGTAGGCAGGTTATCAGCTTGACAGATAGCCACACCCAGATACTCATACCCAGCTGTGCTAGCAGGCCTGTTTTGAAAGCACCACCCAGCCTGGGTGAAAGTTTTGCCTATGTATAGAGGAGTTGGGAAAAGCACTCAAACAACAGCCCAAGTTCACTCTAGACTACAGACAAGTGCCTTTATTATACTGTTGGAGTGGAAAGATGTAGCAGTGATGGTGCAGGAAATGAGGCAAGGATTTTTGGGAGGTGTTCTTTTACTGGGCAAACAGCATAGTTGGGAGACATCTTAAACAAGTTTGAGTATATGGTACTTTTCCTCAGGTCTGTGGAAAACCAACCAACCAAAACAGGCAAAGCTTGAGTTAAGTAACAGCTTGAATAACCTGTGTAAAACTCCCTATATAAAATAAAAACAAGTCTTCTGCTCAAAAAAAAAAAAAAATGGACAGGTACACAAAGCTAAGACAAGAGAAGCATAGTAGAATGGATAGCCTGACTAGTGGAAGAGCAAGACCATTCAAGAGAAGATTATTCTTATCACTTTTGGAATAGAAATTAGCAGAGACTTAAGATACATTTTAATGAGCCATAAAGTCAACATCTGTGTTTAGTTATGATCTTTAGTGTCCAGTAAAGTTATGAAGAGTAATCCATCTAAAAATTACACCAAGAAAAAAAAAAATGTAGATGGCTTGTAGCACATGGCACCATTTTTGTGGTCTTTTCATGGTGCCCTTTCCTGCTAGTGCTGACTGGCAGATGGGGCCCAGGCAGTCCCACCCCTTGATGATGTTGACTGGCCAAGAGGACCACCTGTTACAGCCTCATCCCTTGCTGCTGTGTTGGAGGGGCAGGGCTGCACAATGGGCAGCCCTCTAAGTTAAATCAGCAGTGGCAGGGGGGGCCACATAGCTGCCAATTTTGTTTCTCCCCTTCATGCCATTTTATTTTTAGTAAGTTTCCCACCTCCCCTGTGATTCTATGCCAAAAATCATGTGAAATTCCATTTTTGGGGGGTTTCCTCAAATCATTTTCTTCAGCCTCTGCAAAAAAGCAAGAAATCATGAATAGGGTAGAGCCCTAGTTATGAAGTGCTGTTCCCAGGCCTGTCTTCTGTACATCACCCTGAACCACAAGACTGCAAGATCACAAAAGGGAGTGCAGTTCCTAGTCTGCCTCAGTCCTTTTTCCTGTGATCATTCACTCTAGTGTATACTTTGTGAGGTTTCACTCCCATAGTTTCCATCCATCTGGTACACGGGATGAGATGTACCACGTTCTGGGATAGATCCATGGAGGATCACTGGATTCTGATTGTGGGGGGATGTCGACTGAGGTAGCACTAAAAATGTGCTAACAGGTTTTGAATTTATTATGCAGGCAAGGTTGTGTCCCATTTGGTGTCTGTTAATCAGCAGGGAGTTTGTTTCCAATTTGCTTATTATCCATGCTGGTCGTTATGCTGAGGTTTTCCTTCCTATTATAGACCATGATTGAGTGGCCTAGTAGCAATCTAGCCTTTCAATGCTACTATCATATAATCAGTGCTAACTCTCCTCCTGACAGCAACAGTATGTTCATATACAGCCACCACTGTTAAAATTTACCTTAACCAATTTCCACAGAAAAGTAATATTCCAGCTGGAGGGGGGGGGGGGGGATCAAAACCATCCCCCCCTTTTTCTTCTTTGTCAAAAATAGATGGAGAGTAGGTTTTTCTTACCAGTAATTCTGTTAATCTTCTTTTTGGTCAGACTTCCGGCAATCCCAGCTGCATGTGCTCCCAGACTGTACCCCAGCAAATGGACATTTTCAAAAGGGTAGTTAAATTGCTCCTAAGGAAGATTTTTTTTTTTTTTAAAAAAACAACCAAAATTGAGTCAGAACTTCAGCAGCAAAAAGCCAGAAGACAAAAAATAAAATAAAAATAATCTGAAAATACTGGAATTTATTGCAAACCCACAAGTCTAATGAGCTTGATTTTTAAAAGGTAATTAGGTACCTAAATGAATAGGAGTCAAGCACCTTAATACTTTTATAGATCTTGCCTACCTGGCCCCCTTATCCAATATTTATTTTAGTGGAAACGAAAATAGGTCTGATGTAGAAGACTAAGGGAGCAAAGGCAAAAGGGTAGACAAAAATCTACTGAAAGCCAGTGAGAGTTAGGCACTTTGGGCACCTCTGAAAATCTTCACTTGAATAAAATGATGACTGTCAGTTAAGATGCAGGGCTGCCCTCATCCATCTTGTTCTCATCACTGCAAGTCTTAAATAGACATGTACTTTGCACAAAGTGCCTTCACATGAATCACAGCAACTACACACTGAAAAGACTCAGCTTGTCCTACCTATTCCTACAGCATGTTTCTTCCCAATGTTATATTTTCTGGTGCTTTGTGCAATCTAGCCTCAGCAAGGGGGTTGTTAGCTTTTCCCTTGGAAGACTAGGTCACATTAAGAAGTTTCACCACTAGGATGTTTATCCTGAAATGCAGCCTAAGCATTCTTTTTCTTAGTTGCAATCCCTTATACCAGCCTAAAGAAATCAATCCTGTCATTGAGCCAGACAGCAGTCTTAATACAGGAAATAGGTCCTGTTGAGTCTGGGAGCTTAGCAGGATTTAAGAAAAGTTAGGTTACCCAACCAGGAGTGGGGCCTAATAACAGAACAGGCAGTACTCCTTACATGAGTTAGCAGGTAGAATCAAGTACTCTAGAAAAGTCTGATCTTTAACATGACATAAGAGTTAACAGTTTTCCCATGAATTATCTGTGTCAAATTTTATTGACAATTCACTAATTCAAGTTAAATTCAATGCACAAACACTTTTTCCCCAGGGAAGACAAGGCCTTAAGATATTAATCTCATTTTCCCTGGGGGAAAAGCAGTGCTTCGAACATTAATAGTGCTAATGAGAACATTCATAAGGTATTTTTATGCACACAAATTCTTCTTCTTTAAGGCTATCAGCTGGTCACTAACAAAACAGGAGTTAAGAGATTGTCCTAATGACAAGTTATTTCATATTTATTGGCTTTGGAGTTTCCTGTACTTTCTTCTGAAGAATCTGGTATTGGCCACTATCAGAATCAAAGCTGGGCAATAGATAAGTACTATTCAAGAAAGTCAGTAAGCATAATTCTTCTACTTGCTTCAGTTCAACTATTGATTTTGATGAGCACCTCTGAAAACAAGTTTTCGGGGGGTTTTTTTCAATAAAAATCACTGAAGCAATTCTTATGTTCTTATTCCCACAGGTCCAGCCTTACTGTCAAGTAGGAAATTGATATCGAAATGAACTAGCATTCACTTCAGAGGCAGCAGTAGGGTGGCAACAGGAAGCCAAAGCTAGGGAGGGTAGGTGGGGGCAATGGTTCTAGTTCTGACTCTAACACCAAGCTGGGACTCAGAGGCACTTCCTCTCCCACTTGTACTCAAAATCTAAGACAAGGGGTTCTCTCTCCACCTCCCCCTACCCCAAGTTAAAGGTCTTGGATTTGAGTAAATACAGTAATTCTGTCAACTTTTCTTGATAATGAATCCTCCTCTGTTCCCATCTTATTTTCCCCAAATTCCATCTGGTTCATCAGGATCTTTCTGGAATTGAAAGAGCTAAAAATGGGAGGGGGAAATGCACCCTACCAGTGACAGGCTCTCCCCAAGCTAGTCAGATATGTATTGTGTTTTAATACATATCTTAACATTCTTTAAAATAGATTGTTAGAAAAATAACCCAGGGACTTTCCTGATGGCTTTCCTCCTCAAAGAAACCTAGAATGAAGATGGTACAAAAGCTTAAATCTGCACCGAGTTCTTTATGACTAGCAGGAAAACTAGCCCTGGTGTGGATGCAATGGAGCTTCATTTTGTACCACAACAGTAAAAGTCACCCACTGCAGTAAAACCACACTTCACAAGTGAAACAAGCTGTACTTGTGAAAGCACAATTCTGCACATACAACCTCATCTGTACTAAGGAATTATTCAGGTACAGCTGTCTCAGTCAGAGATGATCCCTTTTCAAATTCTCAATAACTAGGCTAGGTATATCCTAAGCCTTCTGCCAGCACAGCCTTAACTGTACCATTAAACTGTTGCATCTGAGAACTTATACAGAATCTGCAGTAATGAAACCTAGATACCTTACCTCCATCCAGTCAATAAAAGTGGCCACATCCTTTCCCACCAGTTTAGTGTATGCAGCAGATATTGGATAGTGTTGCTGGGCTCTAGTTAGCCAATCTACAATAATGACATTAGAGTCAGGCTCTCTTTTATACAGAGCATCTACCAGTTTTGGCACCCAGCTCTCATACATCCCAGTTACCTGAAAACAGAGATTTGAAATGATCAGTTGTACTGCAGTAGCACCTGGAAGCCTTAGCCAAGTGCTGAACTTCTCTTTGCTATGCATGGTAAAAGTCACTACTCCTTAATGCTAAAGCAGGAGTGTCAAATTCATCTGGCTCTGTGGATCAAATGAATTGTTCAGAGCCGATCTACAGGACCATCGACCATCCACCCCTCCTCCAGAACACCAGATCCAGTGTACATGATGCCCACACCAGGATTATACCACACCATGCCTATGTAGGGCTGGTCTAGGACATGTGCTGTACTCTGAACACGCTTTATACAAATCTGGGACCCATGCTGCACATGCTATCCACCCCAGGCCAGCTAAGGCAGATGCTGCATGCAGCACAGGTCCCAGACTAACCACCATGGGCTACACAGCACTGGACCAGCGAAGATAGGCACACATGTAGCGCCATCCCAGGCAAGCTAGAGTGGATGCACCATGCTACCCCAGATTGGCCAAAACAGGCACTGCATGCAGCATGGGTCAAGGGCCCCCATGTGTAGCGATGGTCCTGCATGTGCAATGTACACATCTGAGTCAAGTCTGGGACCCAGAGCCCAAATGATGGGTCTCTGCAGGCCGTATCTAGGACACAAGACTTATTTTTGATTCACAGAAAGAGGGAAGAAAGTTAAGTTTATTCCACTATAAAGACACTTCAAGCAAGGGTTATGCAATCACACCCTTCTGGCACTTACTATCCAATCATAGCAATTATTTATGGCATTGTAGTGCACTTGGACAGGTGAGTTAATACAGGACCTGCTATTGTGACAGTTAAAGACAAATTCCAAGCAAACCTTACAAACAAGGTTCCTTGGGTGAATCCGATATCATTTATTAGATATCAGATTCACCAAAAGAACCTTGACTGCTTATGTCCTTAGACCACACGTACACCCAAGTGAACTTCACAGGCACCTCAGCGAAGCTCAAGTACAGGTTCGAGCTTCCCCTTACCGTCCATCCATGGATCACCAGGAAGGTTTTGCCGGTGTGGTTAAAGCTGCAGTGTACCAGTGAGTCCTTTTGGCCAGGTACCAAGTAGCAAGTGTCCTCATCAGGTATAGCAGGTGTCCTTAAAGAAAATTTGCTCTCAATCCCCTCAAAGATTCCCCTTGTTTCTGGGGTAGTTCCTGGAAATGAGAAAGAATAATGGAAATGGATATTTACAAATTCTGGTTTAGGAAGATGCAGAATAGAAATCTTGCTAGCTTCTTGACAGGCAATAGTCTAAAACAGTCAGAAGAGAAGGAGCCTCATTCTATGCATATACTCCTTTATGCTATTCTGGCCATGTAACGGAGCCTGGGTGTGGATTTCTTACCCTATACAGACCCCCTTTCTCAGTCAGAATAGTAAGCATATAAATTTGCTCACTTATTACATAGATACAAACTCCTGAAGTAAATATGTATCTTCTCCATTACGCGATTCATGAAATGGAATTGGTGAATCTGAAAAGCAATTAGCGCTGCCTTATAGAAAACTGCCCAAGAGCGTCAAAAGTGCACGTGGAGGAGGAAATCACTCAGCTTGCTACAAACTTCATCACGTATTATTGATGATGAATCATCCCCTTTCTGTAATGAAATTCACTTAAGCAGTAAGGAACTTTTTTTTTTTTTGCTAATTCATTACAAGCAGCTATAGCAAAGTCATTCTCTCTTCTATGATGTGAGTGTCTGAGCTTGCTCTGACAAAAGCATTTAGAAAGAAGGCAAAAAGAGTGTTTGGGATTAAAATGAACTAACAAAACAAAATCCTTGTTTCAAAAGCCATGCTAATTTCAGACAATTTGATAATCAGCTTTCTAAGAAAAGCTGCTCTCTATCTAAGGTTATCCCCAATCCAGCAAAGAGATGTCTTGCCAATATCACACCATGCACTGTGCAATGCCAACTAAAAATCACTTCTTGGTTGGAATCAAACCTCTTCATTCAGAATGAAAATGTAAACTGCTTTAAGTTTCACAAGATAGGAGTGAAAGAGGCATTTGGATTTTACACTCATTGCAGTCTTAAAATTATATTAAATCACTGGCTTTTGTTATAGCCATTTCCTTCATTGTTTGGATTATATTCTCAAGTTAAAATGTCTTCTTTTGCCATCAATCCATCCTTATTCACTTAAGGATGCTTTGGCTTTGCTGAACAGAGAGGAATTTAAGCATATGGTTAAACACTCTCCTAAGTCTGCGGCCCCATTTAACCAATTTCCATCTAGCAAATATTTATGCCTCTTTTTCCTAATGCAACAAAAGTTGAGTTGAACCATGTTCTGTTTACCAGTGTTATACCAGCAGGGTTTCACAAAGACCTGGGGATAAATTAATTAGTTGCTCTAAACTGGCATGTATGACA
>JAGPOW010003395.1:47317843-47339775 GCA_030014935.1 Caiman crocodilus | reverse complement strand
TTGAGCAGGGGGTTGGACTAGATCAGTGTCTCTCAAGGAAACACTGATCTAGTCTTTTCAAAGTGGGACACAAAGGACACATAGGTGGGACTTGTGCAAAAAGTGGCATTCCTGAAAGAGGTAGGGGGCTGCAGGCCTGAGATTCCACAGGAATACAATTCTTGGAAAAAGTGGGGGTTTGTTTTTATCATGATGGGACCAGAGTTTTTTTGACAGAATGGCTGGTGGGATGCAAGGCACAAAAGGTTGAGAACCACTGGACTAGATGACCTCCAGAGGTCCCTTCCAAACCTAATTTTCCATGATCCTATGAACTTGCAATTCCGTAGTACCTTTCATTAGAGATCAAATTTTAAAAGTATTTTGATTCAACTCGTTCTCATAGAAGTGGTGTTGAGGCAGATAAGGAACATATAAAATATAGGTGCTATTTTACCCACCACCAAAATGCAGTCACTTCTAGGAGCGAAGCAACTGAAAAGCAAGAGTCCAGTTGCGAGACACAGAGACAGAGAGAGAGACAGAGAGAGAGACAGAGAGAGAGACAGAGAGAGAGACAGAGAGAGAGACAGAGAGAGAGACAGAGAGAGAGACAGAAGAAATCTACAGCATCCACCGCATCCTGCTAAAACTGCAGTGGAAACATAGGATGTTTCCACAACCACAGCTGGCATCTTCCCATGCATTAAAAAAAAAAATTGCCATGGAACCTCAATGACCAGAAGTGATAAATAACTCGACTGCAAGTCCACTCCAGCAGCAAGTACACCCTGGGACACTAAGTTAAGTGCTTACCAGGGATTCAGATTTTCTGTTTAAAAACTGCAAATTCTCCAATTAAAAATCATCAAATCCATGATTAAAGTATCAATTGAACATGATGTTTTATTGCTTTAAAATTGTAAATGTATCAATTTGGAAGCCTGCCAGTGCCACAATTACCACAGGTGGAGGCATAAACTGGTGGCATGGGAGCACCAAGGTGGTGAGCAGCAAGCAGGGACTGCCCACAGCTGGTGGTGTCGTCAGTGAAGGGCAGGGGGGGGGGGTCATGCTGCACTAGAAACAGGCAGTGGTGGTGCTGGGAGAGGGTTGTAAGGGGGGCTGTAGCATATGTTGGGGTGCTATGGAGGGGCTGCAGCCAACATCCCAGCACTGCTGCCACCCACCCTAAGCACTGTGTGGCCCAGCCCCCACCCTGCCGGGAAGACCCAGCAATGCCCTGGACCCACCCAACCTGCAGCGGCAGCTTGCCCCACCCCGTGCAGTTCCAGGGCCACATACACCATGCCCCCCCAGGGTGCGCACAGCAGCAGAAGCTGCGTGCCCCAGATGAGCCACCTGCAGATCAGTCCCATTCCCTGCCCCCCACCCCAGATGTGAAGGGCCTGCCCCAGTCCCACTCCTTCCCTCACAGTTGTGCACACCTCTTCCCCACACCTCACCTGCTGCAGCTGCCACAAGCCCAAGGCCAGTCTACCTTGTAGCCCTACTGCTGCCCCATATTTGGGAGGGCCAACCCCTGTTAGCCCTCCTTTCCACCACCTATATCAATCACTACAATAAAATAAATTCTAAGTACCTAAAAATGTTGGTATTTGATATTGGGTTGGTTTTGGTTTTTTTTTAAATCATGGAAAAATCAGAGCTCCCCCTAAGCTCACCAGGATGCAAGCCCAGGTGCCTCACCCCCAAGTCACAGTCCCCCGGCTCCTCACTCCCCACCCAGAGGTAAGTATTGATCATTATTATTCTCTCAAGTAAGGCCCTTGTTTGATTTGTGAAGTGACTGGACGTCAGCACAGAATGGTTTAGCTGCATCTCACTTAATAAATCAGAATACATAACAAGTCTTTCCCCTCTCTTGCCATTCACCCATCACTGTTTTATATGGCCTTATTCATTCACATAGACATATCACATGCACATGGTTGCAGCCATACTGACTACATAATGCTTGAAAATAACAATGAACTGCCATGGTCTAAACACAAGCCCACCGAAGATGTTCTTAAACAGCTGTATTACTTCAGAAGACTGAAATTTGCCAGTGCTGCATCTTCCTTTGATAAAATAATAAGAATCAGTACCATTGCCTGTGCCACAACAAGTTATTTTAAATAATCAGGCCTCTTTTTGTACGTTTAAAATGTTACAGGGCTCAAAATGAGGGAAAGAAAAATATCACCATACAACCTTAAGTTTAAATTTACTTGCAAGTTAAATACTAACTATTTGTATACAGGGTTTGAGTGACTTTCTTACACAGAACAAAAAGATAACTAGAGGCAGTCATGAAGACAAGTTTGCATTTTCAGGGATGTCAACTGTATGGCATACAGTGTCATATCATCCAGCCTGCAAGACTCCTAGAAGGGCTGGGAATTGGGGGGCAAGGCCCACCACTGAAATCCAGGGTACAGCACTGCATTGGGGATCCACCACAGCAGAGGGATGCAAGAAACAACTGCATAAACACTATGGCTGCCATGGTGTTATTTTCTGGCTACTCTTACCTGTTTAGGGAAGGCAAATGGAATAAAAAGCAGCTATATTTCTGGTCTGAATTCAGGTCTTATACATCTTAATCACAATTCTTTTTCCAGGGTCCTGTAAAAATAGTGTATCCTCATCTATACTGCTTTTATCTGTTTAAGTTCTATAAACAAAAGAAAAAGTATTAGAGGTAAAAAAAAAAAAATGAGTTCAAACTGGAACAAAGCAGCAAGCACCAGCTCTTCCTGATGTACTACATGAGGAGTGATGCCAACTCTTTATGATTTTATCATGATTCTCTTAATATTTGATGTTTCTTCTTCAAGCCCCAGCAGCTAGAATATCAGCTTTCGTGAAAAGTAGGGTTACATTCCTAGCTCTCCTGTTTGTAGAGAAAAACTTGGCAATGTGAAACAAGCAAATGTACCAATGTTGATTAGCTAAATAAGAACTTAATTTTGTCCAAGCTGTAATTCCTGCAACCTTATCAGAAGTTAAATGACCATGATTAGATATAAAGTACTTGAATGGTCATTCACCATGCATCAGCAGACCTGAACTCTGAATTACTGTGGGAAACCTGAATCAACAACAATTCCTCAATTTGCCAATATTCTGTACACAGAGGTAGACATACAAATCATTAGATACATGCAGCAATCCTGAGCTAGATCCTCAGCCCAGGTAAACTGGCAAAGCTCCGCTGAAAGCAACACGCATACAGTGAGTCAAACATTTACCCAAACAACAGTAAAAGTTCTGTTGAAGTAGCTGACCCTGCCGCTGATAAGATACGGTATGACATCACACATCAGTCACCCTGAATTACCATCCAAGTTTCTTATGTTAACTCAGGCCCCAAAATAAAACCACTCCTATAATTCAGTTGACTGTAACTAAGAGGTTATATACACCACAAATATTAAATTTTATCTAAATAAACAGTTTAAACAATTGAAGCCATGCAGTAGTTACAACTCCATGTAACAGGTCACAAAAGCAGTTTAACTGGACAACGCAAGAGATTCTTCTCATACTTGAAGTATCCCTTTCCTGAAATCCACAACCTACATCTTGCAACTGGTTAATTCATGGGCAATATACTATACTTGTACAGAGCTCTCAAAGCCCAGAAGGATGACACATAGGCATAAAAGTCTACCCACAAGCTAGCACTACATCTGTGCTTCCCTGTGGGATAAATGCTCAACTCAAATGCATTTGGCATGCTTGTAAAACGATATGCTGGGAGCATTTTCCCCAGCCTTTTGGCTCTTCTGCCCGGAGGGTCCGGAGTTATCCAAGTTAATCAGCTACACTGCAAAGTAAAACTTTCATGTAGGTCCTACCCATCACATAATGTGGTTTATCTCCCCCTGGAGAGTCTATATGGTAGCAACTCTGTTGATAGTACCCCATACATCACATTTTTAAGCGCCACCAAAAGCTGCTGGCCTAATTTTGTTCTTAATTATGACAATGTAAAATCAGGTGCAATGCCACTGATTTATATGATGCTAT
The DNA here is from genome assembly GCA_030014935.1 of Caiman crocodilus. NCBI lineage: Eukaryota > Metazoa > Chordata > Crocodylia > Alligatoridae > Caiman > Caiman crocodilus. The sequence continues at coordinate 47,335,758 of JAGPOW010003395.1, read as the reverse complement.
TTAGGGTCTATGATGATAAAACTGAGATCAGATTTTAACTCTGCACAGGATTCCTTCCCTTGAACTTCTTTCCTGCATTATGAAGGGTTCTGGATTCAGATGTTTCATGTTTCCTTGGGAGTCAAATCCTGCATTCTCAGGCCTCCGAAATATTTATTCACTTCATCCCCAGGAGTTTAGTACAGGTAAGAACTAGCATTAGAGGCTTCCAGTATAGAATGGACAAAGGATGTTCTCATATCCCCTAGTACCTCTTCTTAGAGAAGAACTGATGCATTAATCGGGAAGCCTCCAAAGGAAAGACATGCCAACAGGAATGAAAAATAGTCACAAACTTCCAAGAGAAAAAGCTAACTACTTCCTTTAATGCTGCTCCAATATTGATTAAAAGGCACTCTATAATTACCTTTACTAGAAAGATTAGATTCAAAAGTGATATTACCTTCCTTTGACTGTGCCCTACCACCACTCCTTCCTTTTAAGTTTTAATATTGCCCTGCAGCTCTGTGATTTACAGTGCCTCCAGTAGACTCATCCTATTAGAACAAGAGAAAGTTTCACTTGGTGGTTAGGGTACAAGTGTCCAAACTATTCTCAATGGGCCTGGACTTCCTGAAGTGTACGGACGGACACACTCATTCACAACCTGCAAATGATGCAAAAGAAGTCTGAGACTTGGGCTTAGTCTACACAATCAAGTTTACTGGTGAGGTTGTCAGCTAGTGGGAAAAAGAAAAATCACTCCCTGTTAGCTTATGTAAATACACCTGCAAAGCCTCTTGGGGGCAGACACCCTTTCGTGAAAGGAGTGGCCTTTTGTCAGCTTAACTCCTGTCCACATAACTGTTCTGCCCAACATGAAAACATCAGGCCTCGCAGCCAGCACAGCCCAGCTCGCAAACCCCCCCCGAGTGGATGAAGCAGTCAGCTGGGAGAGCTAGCGTAGTTCTGGTGGCAATGAACCCCCTTCTGTTGGAAAGCTGTGTTCACGCCAGAGGCCCCAGCCATTCACATAGCAGCAGCCCGCACAGCATAAACTTAGTCCTAGCTTACATGCCATTTGGGAGCATGGTGTCACTGTGCCAGCCGAGTCTTGTCAACAGATGCTGCGTCTACACCACCGGCCTCTGCTAACATTGTGGTGCCAGCAGAGGCTCCATCGTGCAGCCGAATACCGCTCCGTTACTAGATCTTTGATGGGCAGCGGGCTGCAACTACTCCGCTTGCTAAAGACTTTTTAAAGTTTGTGGATTAGTAAAGTGAGAATCAGTGACAGCTATTCTGTACACGCAGCTGTCTCTCTAGTCTACGTTTCACCGGCTTTAAAGAGGAGAGGTGCAGCTGGAAAAAAGTCGAGTGTGCATCCAAAGGGAAAAAGAGAGCAGTTGCAAGCTGCCCTAACAGCATACTTGTGTGGCAGCAACCGCCTTCACGAAGCCGAATAGATCCGGAGCCCGAGGACTGAGAAACCAGAGGCCGAACCTGCACGTTGCAGTGCTCGGGCCAGGCCCCTTTGAACTGCTCCGGTGCCACCAGGTCGCAACACCGCACCTGGCGACTCCTGCGTCCGGGCTTGCGCCCACCTTCCCCAAGGGCGCCTCGCCGCGCGGGCCCCCCGCGAGGTGGTGAACACCTGCACCCCGCTGTCACGTGCGAGGTGGCGCCGGGGCCGCGCTCCTCTCCACAGCGCTGCGCGCCCGGCCTAGCCTGCCCCCGAGAGAGCGACAGCCCCCGGGCCCGGGCGAGCCGCGGGGAGGACTCCCGCCCGCTCCACCCGGTGCCTGTGGCGCGCACGTGCAGCCCCGAGCACCGGGCCGGGCCCCCGCAGCTCAGCTCAGCGCAGCCCCCGCTACCAGCTCCCCCGCCCCGCGCCCGCTCCCCTTACCCGGGCCGGCGGCGAGGGCGCGGAGGTACTGGCAGAGGCACAGCACAACCGGCAGCGCGCCCCACGCCATGGCAGCGCCCGCGGCGGCACTAGCCCGCGCTGCCACGGCGGCCCCTTAAGTGAGGGCAGATATGCAAATGTGCCTCCGCACCTATTGGCTGGGGCGGGGGCGGGGCGGGACCTGCCCCCGGCCCGGCCCCTCAGCGGCGGGAGTAGGGCGGCCCGGGCATGGCCGCCGCCAGCCCCGAGCACCTTCCTTTCTGTGACGCGCAGATGCGCAGTTGCCATGCCGGTTAAAACTGCATCGCAGTTTCTTTGCACTGCGCGGCTAGCTGAATGAACGTGCTCGAAGCTGGTCGGGCGCTGACCCCGTTCCGGCCCTCCCGAGGACAGGCAGGCGTCCGGCTCCCTATCCACAGAGGACGGAGTAGCAGGAGACCCACTGGCGGCAGGTGCACCCCCTGCGTGTGGCAGTGCACCCCCTGCAAAAAGGCGCCTCCAACTCAGCTGCCAATGCTTGAAGCTGGACGCTGCTCGCCACCCCACACCCTGTCCTCGCTGCCAACCCCACCAGCAGCGCCTGCGGGCGGTCCCCAGTCGCCACAGGCCACCACCAGCACTGCCAGTGGCATCTGCGAGTGGTCGCCAACCATGGGTCGGAGCTCACCACCACCCCACCCTCCCACCATTGACAGTGCCACTGCCGCCTACAGGAGCCCATTGCTTGCTGCCACGACACTCCCACTGCCCACAGGAGCTCACCATGCCCCGCCAGCCTCCGGGGGCATGCAGCGTTCATGAAAAAAACAGAACGTCCTTGCAGCTTGCCTTGCACACTTAAATGTGGGTCGTCTGTAAAGCTGCCCACCTTCTGGGACAGTCCAGTGGTCCGGATGCTCCTCATTCAGCACGAGGAGTGCCATGCAGCTCCTAGTGACCCTGGCATGCATTGTCCCCCATGCAGGTCCCACCTTATTCAGCCCCCAGGATGGACAAGGCTTGTCCAGTGCCTAATTTGCTCTTGGTCATTCGGTCGGTCTCCCCAGCCATGCATGCTGCAGGAAATTCAGTTCACACCCTGTTTCCTCATGGTCTCTCCTCATCCTGACAGCTTGGCCAGTAGACAGAAGGACTGGCCATCCCAACAGCCCTAAGCCAGCGGGTAGTGTCTTCATTTTACAGTGGAGGATGTAAGGCACAGAGAGATTCAGGTGAAAGAAAAGGTATCATCATTTTCAGGGCTGGTTTTTAGAAGACCAGGGCTTGATTTTTCAGAGGGCTTTGTGTGAAGTAGCACTTTGTGTGTATGAGGCACCAGTTCCCACTGGTTTCAGGTGCACATATGAGAGCTCCACACAACTGCAGATCAGACTAGGGTCTCAAGCCGAGCACCCCAACAATGAGGGCCAGGCAATTAGCAACTACGTGTGAAAACTTCAGTTGTGCTGACTTCCCTAGCATCATGGGCGCAGGCAGGCAGAGCCCAGGACAGAGTTCTGCACTTAGCCATGAAACCAACTTCTCTCTCTCTTTCTCTCTCTGTGGTCCCCTTCCTCATTCAGCATAGACCTTCCCACTTCTGTCAGAAATGAGGCAGGGTTTAAGCAGACAACAGCCTCCTTTACTGCGCAGCCCTGGGCTATCCAGACCACTGCCCATCCTTTTCACTGAATGAATCAGGGATCTTGTGGCGAAAAACACCACTGGGTCACAACTAAAAACAGTGTCATGCCAGTGCACTATAATGTGTCTGATTTGTTTTTTGAGGTTTTTACAAAGAAAAGTGGGGAGAAAGTACAGGAATTATATTGTGCCGCACCATCTAGATGCTCACATGCCATGGGCAGTGTTGGGACATGTAGGTGGACTGCCCAGACCTATGCCACGGGAGTTACTGGAGCACCTGATAGCATCCTTTCAGTGGACCAGCCACTAGAGGGAGGTGAGAAACATGCTTTACCAGTGGGTTTCACAGATCGTTTCCTAAGTGTAGAGACCTGAGACTCTATTCCAGGTTTTGGAAGGAAGCGTGGCCATGCCAGGCACAGCGTCTTTTGTTCCTGTTCATCAAGGCTGGCTGATCTTCCTATGTCTCTGCCAGCTCTCCCCAACTGGATCAGTGCCCCTTCTCACAAGCCCCTAGGAACAGTTTGTCATTTAAGGCTGTCTGTCTCAAGCTACACTCTTGTTCTAGCTCTTGTCCCACCTATATTACAATCAAAGTACTCTCTTCTCCTATACGTACCTCCCCCTGCTCTACGTCTCTTTGTTGCCCCTCTGTACTTTAGGGAAGGTATTCTCTATATCAGGGGTCAGCAACATTTTTGGGCACAGTGCCAAAAACACCCACAACTTCAACTTGTAAGATGTTAGTGTGCCAGGGGTAGATGACAGGGGAGCTATGAGGGGCTCAATCCTTGCTGTTGCCATGTGGCCCTGGCCCCTTCTACGTCATCTACCCACAGGCACGTGTGCCAAGCAAAATGCCTTCGAGTGCCACACTCTGGCACCCGTGCTGGGGGTTGCCTATCCCTGCTCTATATCCTGCATGCTGCCTTGGTACGGTAGGGGTTGACTGAAAGAGCACAAGAGAGACAAGCTCTCTGCCCTCAGCACTATACAGTCCTGCTCAGCTGCAGCACCACTGGGCTGAAACACGTTCAGTGCAGATGGGATCTTCTGAGAATTTAGCCGCCAGACTCCTAATCAAGATTTTGAAAAGGCTCGTATAACTTAGTCAAATGTGAGAAGCCTTTCTTCAACAGCAAGATGCACATCTTGGTACCAGGGTTGCCAGCGTACCAAATTTCAAGCTTCTGCTGCAAAACAGATTATCAGAGTTTCTCAACAAAAGAGGCACAAGCCTTTTTAAACATGTATTAAGCAACATATTTTCCTCTAGTCTCAATCTGTTAATCATTTTACATGAAACATGCTTCCACTGCCCATCAAAAAAAAATCACACTGAGTTCATTAAGAGACAGACATCTTACCTAGAAATTTCAGCTCAACTAGTTAATGCTTGTTAACAGGTACAAACAATTTAAAGCAGGCAGTTGTGTTGGAGATTGTCAAACAACCTTAACTCTAGATAATGCTGCTCCCATCCAGAGTTGCATCCTTGTGAACTTCTTGTGCTAAAAAGTAACATTTGGAAGGCATTAATTTTAGTTGCCTTTTAATGACTGAGAAGGAAAATGTAGCAACATATAATGGGCCAATTCTTTTTGGATCATTATCAAGTGCTTTGCTGACCAGAAGCAATTCACTGAGTAGAGCCAGTGCCTAACATCTTCACTTTGTGTGCTATGCCGTATAGAGGAAAATCAAGTTTGTTATGCAGAAACTGCTCTTTTGAGTGCATTTGTCCCCCTCAATTATATTCATACTGTCTTTTACTGTCTTTTAGTCCTTCTCACTGTCTTGTATGCCATACAATGTTATACAAAATCCCCTTTTGTGTTTGCAATTTAAGAGGGGAAGATATTGTCTGGAACAAATGAACTACTAGTATTAATTGTTTTCAACCAAATTGTAAGGAAATCTGCAGTATGTGGGACCTAAAGAAGAAAAATATTTATCCTAACTCTATATGGCTTGTAGTTGGACTGTTCTTGCACTATATATTTCCCAGTATTTCAAAGATTTCCTTTCAGCTGCATATAATTGTCATCAGACTGCGAGGAATCTTCATGTGTTGACCTATATATGCTCATTTCAACCATTAGCTGGATTTGAATTTTGGAAACTCTGTAAAGTAAACAATTTTATGAGAGAAAACATAACTAAATCTATAAAACAAAGACTGATTTATAGTCTCAGGAAATTCAGAAGTGGGTTGAAGGTAATAAAGTAAAAGCTAGAATATGTTCTATCTAGCGAGTTCAAAAAAAGTCCAGAGGGACTGGAGACAGGAGTTGCAAAATGAGGCTGCTAACTATACCAAAAAGCCATGGGAAAGGATAACACAAAATAAATTAATAGGTATGCCAAAGTTCCCAAATGGCTGCATTTTGCCCTTACTTCAAGGGAACTGCAGTAGAAATACCCCTAAATGACATTGTTACACCCACTGGGAAACCCAGGTCCAAAAGTACTACTTGCATGACAGTTTTCCTAACAGAGCTGGAGACTTGAAGTGGGAAGTTTAAAAAAATGAGGGAAAGGAACAACTTTGAAATAATTATAATATTTTCGCACTTTTCCAAGAAAGGCTGACAAAGTGGATTTCTTCTCTGAACATTTTCCTTGCATTTTTTTCACTTTGTTCCCCAGTTTGTTTCCAGTAGGAAAAAGGAAATAAATGAAAAGAAGTAACATGTGTTAGCTCACTTTCCTCTTATTCTGGAAAAAAGAAAGGAAATTAAGAAAAGGGGGGAATAGCAAGTAGAACTTTCCCCATTATTTCAACAGCAAAATTCTATTTTATTCTATTTGATATTTTTTCATTAAAAAATCCCATTTTTTCTATCTGGGCATAGTTCCTAACTCCATTCCCAATCTGTGTTAATTAAACATCATGTCAATAAGCCTTCTGAGGGCTGGGCTGTTTCACTCTCAGTAAGGGGCAGCATGTAGTTAGTTGTACTTTCTCTGGCACAAAACAAGTTTAAATGATCAGTTTGCTAGTCACTGTGCATGTCTACATGTACATTAATGCATTTTTCCTAATGTGCATTAAATTTAGTACCTCCAGTATGAGATACTATATAAATGTAGGCTGCAGTAATGTGCAGTAGTGCAAGCACACACTTTTTAGGTGACACATAATGCACAGTAGCCAATTCTACTGTGCATTAGCATATTAACACTTTTTTTACACATTGCTTTAAAGCACAGTAGAATAGGCTACTGCACATTAAAGCTCACGCATAGACACGCCCACATTGTGGTTCCCAGTTTCTTCCTTCAGCCACAGAACTTATTCTTCTAGCTCTTTTCATTACAACTAGCCCACTAGCCCTTCTCTCACCATATTGACTCACTTGTGATGACTTTTTTTAAATACAATATATTTCTATCTATAGAGAGTTATATATATATATACATCCTCTATCATAACCTTTCCATCCCACATCTTAAACCGCATTAAGAAGCCAGTGCTCCCATTACAATAAACGCACCCACTGCCCTGTGCCCCCATGCACCTGCCCTCTAACCTTCCCTAACCCAAAAGCAAGCCCTTAGTCCAAGCCCGAACTGGGGGTTTACATTCTCAGTTCATTCACAGTCGATGTCGATGTTGCTGTCACTTCTGCTGATGATGATCCTGTTGTAGTCCTTCTCACTGTCTCCAGGTCTAGTTGCATCTTTGGCCTCTTAGTTCTCCCTGTCCACTTCCCTTCCTGGTGGATCTTTGAACAACCTGTGCCAGATGTTGCTTTTCCAGGTGGAGTTGGTTGCATCTTCTCCGTCCTCTCTCACCAATTTCCAGTAGCAGGACTGGACTTCACTCAGAAACATTCTAGCAGTCTGTTCCCTTGAGCTCAGAGTGCCTGTATAACAGATGGTTCCCTAATTGCCACAGGACACTTCTGACAAAGGACATAAACTGGTTAAAGTGTGTTGTCTAGACCCCCTGCTGCTCAGTTGGATGTCTATACAGCGCCACCTCCCTTGGCATTAACCTGACTCCTGTCACTCCTTCAAGGAGCCAGCTTACCTTTTTCCACACACCCTCAGCATACAGGCAGTGCCACAGGAGGTGGCCAGTGATCTCTGTTTCTTCTTGGCAGGTTTCCCTGGGGCAATTGGGTTGAATCCCTCATCCCTCACTGTACCTCCATGCCCTCACTGGGAGTACTCAGTGTGCTATTAACCAACTCAAGTCCCTGTGGTCCTTGCAGAGGTCCTTGTGGAAGATCTGGTTCCAGATGGCTTGGCAGTCCTCATCAGAGAGCATCTCCATGGTTGATAGCCTGTCTCTGTCCCTGACTACCTTATGTATCTTTCTGTGGTTGGACAAAGTCGCTGGGCTTTTCTTCTGTAACCCGTACTCACTCCAGAACTCATTCAGGACTCTGTAGAACTAGGGATGCTCCATGGTCCATGGCCTTTGGTAGCTGGTGTGTACCACCCCCCCCAACCGTCTCACAAGGTGATCTGCAAAAACTTTACTAGACAGACTATTTTGGTCTCTGGCCTGGTCACCAGCTTGCAAATCTGGCTTTTGTACCAGGCCCACAGGAACAAGTGGATGTCTGGCATCCCCCTGCCTCCAGCCCGTTTCTTTTTGTATAGGGTCTTCCTTGCCACCTTCTCCATTCAGGATCCCCAGAAGAAGATGCACATGGCTTTCTGGATTCTGTGGATGATACGCTTTGCAGGGGGGAACTCTAGTGCAGTGTACAGAAGCACTGGTAGCAAAACCGCCTTTATGAGTGCCACGTGCCCAACCACGGAGAAGTGGCGCCTGTGCCACTTACTCAACCTATGCTTCACCTTGGCCTTCTTCTTCTCCCAGGCCCTCCTTCCACTCAGATGCAAGTCAAATTCCACCCCAAGGATCTTGACCCTCTTGCGGGGAACCAAGACCCCCAGGGACTCCAGGTCTCTAAGCTCACCCACAGCCAGCCAGGTGCTTTTGCTCACATTGAGCTAGGCCCCCTCTATCACTTTGTAAATCCATGTGTGCCACAGAACTCTTTCTACTGCACTCTTATTCCTACACAGGATGTTCAAATTGTCCATGTAGGCCAGGATCTTGGCCTGTTCCTTACTTCCTCTGGGGATCTGGACTCTGTGCATCCTGGAGTCCTGCCTGATGTGCTGACCCAGGGGTTTGATGGTGCAGATGAAAAGGATCATGGAGAGGAGGCAGCCCTGATGGACCCCCACCTCTATTGCAATCCGCTCACTCAAGAAAACTTTTACCAGCACCTCAGTGCTTACGTCTGTGTACAGAGTCCTTACCCAGCTGGTGGAAGTCAGAAGGACGCTCATCCACTGCAGGGTCTCAAAGAGAAACCAGTGTGACACTCTGTCATAGGCTTTTTCCAGGTCCATGTTCAGCACCACCATCTTCCGTCCGCTGTCTCATTCCAAATGAAGTACATCTCTCAGTTGCAGCAGGTCCTGGTACTATATACGACTGGTGCTCCTGGATGATGGCACTTCGGACAAGACTTTGGCCAGCAGTTTATAGCCAAAGTTCAGGAGGGTAACGGGCCTCCAGTCGTATCTACTCCACTCCACTGTATATCGCTAAAAATACTACCTGATATGCGTCTCCTTTTATTGCCCTCACTGTAGCCAGCTTCCTAGCTTTGTGATTAACTCAACAAATACCTGCCATATTTTCACCGCCATCCTGCCGACTCATATTTTCCATGCTAAATGCAATCTTCCTGTTTATCCAAGTAAAGAGAAATGGACAATAGTTCTTAACAACCTCCCCACCCCACCCCCATTAGTAAATGGTAGATTTGGGATTTAAAACAGTTTGTGCTATAGTTTTCTTAAACGAGCTGTAATTAGAAACTGTACCACAGATATTGCCTGCCAAAGTTGTTTCATTGTCTAGCCAAATGCTTCTTTCAACATGCAATGCAAAAGGGACACACATTCCTATACTCCTACTTCTTCTCAGGATGGCTGGGCAGTGGGCGTGGAAGCCAGATTTCCCTTCCCATTGGTTGTTTCCCTTTTGTGGAGATCAGGTGCTGAGTCCCGAAAGAAATAAATCTTATGATTTCTGGTTATTCCTACAGTAGGTTAAAAATCTCCTTGCTATATTCTTTGGCAAGGTTATGAGAATATGCAAGAACAAGTGTTGGAGGACAATACTGATCCCAGCAGTGTTTTGGCTTGGGTATGAACAGATCTGAGTTTCTTCATCTTGCCAGCAGGACCTGAACTAGAGGAACTAAAGAACTCCTACTCCCTTTTGTCTTCTGATATTTATTAAACAAATTATTTTAACCATGGGAACAGAGTCTCTTCGTTCAGAGTCTCACTTGCCAATCAGAGTCCCTGCTTGCCAAGGAAAAAGAGAGTAGGATGAGGAGAAGCATGTCACGGCAAGTGTGGGAAAGTGTATTTATCATTTTTTTCTTAAGGACCCTTTTGAGCAAAAATAAAAGAGCTATATCCCCTTGCCTCTGGGTTCGCCATCAGGGGAAAAAATGACGCACATTCTGTCTTGCCTTTACTTTCCCATTTAGTTCAAACAGATGGTGAGTGGTGCCTGCTGCAGTAAAGGCTGACTTCCAATTCATGGTGTAACCCCCACCCGCCAGCCTCATTCCAGGTGCTTGTGACTTTCTTCAGCAGATTCCTCTTTAGGCTGGCATTTCTCTCTCTCCTTGAAGGAGACTGATTTTAAAGCTCAGTCTAAGTTGGCTCAGTCGTTCTACATTTGTTCAAGAAAAAAAAATCCCCTCTTCCAATACCACATAGCTTGAATGGACAGTTTGTGATCAAGATGGTGTCAGACTGTGACTTGCAATTACATATCTCTGGGCACGTCTACAAGTGCACTTTAATGCACAGTAGACTATTTTACTGTGCATTAGCGTCATGTCAAAAACCATGCTAATATGCTAATGCACAGTTAAGATAGGCTACTGAGCATTAAGAGTCACTAACAAAGCATGCACATTCTCTGTTGCACATTAGAGCAGCCTAATGCACATTTATGTAGTATCTCACATTAGAGGACTGCAATGCTAACACTTCAGAGTAGATTTGATTAATTGAGTCTGCTGGTGCCCGTGCAATTGCTGCGCTCCAGCAGCGTCTTGTGTATCAGCAACCCCACACTTGCAGCGGGGGTACTTGAACTAAAGCTCATCAAACAAGCTTTAGTTCAACTGCTGCCACCGCCATTTTTTTTATGCAGGGACGCTGATACAGGAAACTTAGCGGTGCTTTGATTAGAGCGGCTCTTGGAGCCACTGTAATTAAAGCACTGCCCCCCCGAATCCCATGCAGAAGTGCCCAGATGTACTAAATTTAATGCACAGTAGCAAACGCACATTAATTAATGTGTAGACATGCCTTGTGAATGGGAGTTAGACCATCCAAGGAATACCCATGCTAAAGTAGGGTCTAGAGCTTTAGCTCCATCCAAACCAGGTCTAAGCTACTCCTTAGGCTGTAGAGGACTGGAAATTAACTGCCATATAAGGAAACTCTGGTTTAACTATGCCCAAGAGCTAGGAGGTGAACAGGATGGGACAGTGATTCTGAAGCCGCATGTACCTAAATACATTCACCTTGTTCCAGAACAGGGTCCACAAACATGTTCCAGGTAGGCTATTTGGTAAACCAGAATCTAGTAACTGCATCTATGGGGCAAACTGGGTGGGGGCATGGTGAACTGATTACTTAGACACAGCCTAAGTCACCCACTATACCTGCCCTGGACATGCAGGGGTATGCAGTTGCTACAGCAAAAATAGTAGTGGCACAAATTTCTGCCACTGCTGTGCATGACCCTGCATGTGCGGTTAAGGTGGACAAATTGTCTTGGGTGAGTAAGGGAGGCTGGGGCCAGCACCTGTGCTGGCTCCAGCAGCCTTACTTGGGGTCCTGGGGGTCTCCCAGGGCAGCCTGGCTGGCAGCCAAGCATGGTATCAGTTGACCAGGATCTGGTTTCTGGTGGCTCACGCTGCTGCCATCAGACTCAAACTGCTCTGAGGCAATGCAAAGTGCATGTGAGCACTCATGGAAACATGCCTTTAGCATCCCTATGTGTTGGCCTTTACTCAAGATTTAGCACCAAAACTGCAGCAAGCCCACTGCTAAGGCACAAATAAAACCAGAAACATAATAGTTCTCTGCTCCTGTAAATGTTATCAAAGTCCAAGGTTCAAGTAAAGCTTGAATTAAAGTAGCCCAGCTGCCTTAAACTTACCACCATGTGAACAGGCTAGTGGTGCATAACTTTAGGCAAATTTCCCTCTCTGATTTTGTTAGGAATATTATTCATTGTGTATCAGTTTGATCACTCCAAAACACGTTAGGTGCTTCCTAGGGATAAGTCAAGTCCCTACTCCAGAGTGTTTACATTTAGAAAAGATAACAAATAAATAGACCAGAGGGAAAGGACAAAGTTTGCCAAAATTTGGTTACTAATCTGATCCCAGTTTAACATATCCTTGCTGGGAAAAAAAGAAATGTGAAATGCTACCCACCTTTTGTCATGAGGGTTGGTGGTGGTCACACATAACTGTCAGTGGCTATAGGCTTTTTCACAGTGGCCATCTCCTGTACACGTAGCAGTACAGCTCTCTGTTGTTTGCTTGAATTTCCCGGGAGCTTTTGTTCACATATCTCTTAGGTAGCCAGGACTGATTTAGTCATCTGTGTTTATATGCTTGTCTGAAGCTGTGGAGCTGGAATGTTGAAGAAAGAAAATGGTTATTCTTGCAAACCTTCCTGTTTACTTACTATCGGCTGTAGGCACCCTAATAAATGGCCTTGTGTTTAACACTTAAAAAGAGGCCATTCAAGGGACCTCTTAGAGCTCTGTGAAGATCAAACTCCGGGCATGTGTTAGGTAATGGCTGTGTTCGCCTACCCTGCTTTGTGTGGCAGCTGATAACATTGTAACTAACCATACTACGACAGAAATATGCCTGAGGAAACAGGCAAAATGGTTTTGTGGGTTGTTTCAAATTACTGACCCTGGGGGAATTTTAAGAATTCTAGTTAAATATTGAGGGACACGTGAGTTGGACGCTTTAATTGCTCTGGAGCCACGAGAATGCTGGGAAAATTGATTCTTAAACAATGTAATTCTTTGCTTTTTAATAACATTTCCCAGACATATTCCAGTGACATAATCTCTGATAACGACAATAGAACAGCTAAAGTTACTGTCATGCTATGTTTTGGAGTGGTATTGTAGTCTTGATAATCCAGGACATGTGGAAGAAACACTGATTTTTGCAGGTGATTTTTTTTACTGGACCAACAGCGTGGTTAGGATAGACTCAGATAAGCTTTCACATGTCATGCATTTTTGCTTGTGTTGTGTTCTAGTAGCACATAGCACTACCATCCCCCTCTGTGTTTGGTGCTGTGCAAGAATATAATGAGATAGTCTCTGACTGCAAAAGATTAGGCAAATAAAGACCAAAAAGGGAAAAAGCCACAACCCCATGAGCCACTTCCAAGTTTGTAGTCCTTTCTGAATCCCAAGATAGAAACGAAACTGTCACAAGAAAGTTTGGAGAGAGAGAAGGTTCCTTCTACCAACAAAAAAGGCATACCGAGCCAGCCTGTGCTTTGTCACGTCCATCTTGATAAAAGGAGCAGGAAGGCCAAACATCTTAGTTACCATCCCTAGTTCAGCCATGAAATTATTCCCTATCCTACACATACAGAGGACTGGCCTAATAGGGAATAAGGAAAAGAACAAACAAATATTTTAGTGTTGCTTCTAGCAACACATTGCTTCCATAATTCGCCTTTTCAGCGTGGGAAGCTGTGCTAACAGCAGCAGCACCCTCAGGACTGCAAGGGGCAGAGAGCAGGGGAGCGAGCCACTCTGAAGAGAATACAAGGAACATAGCTGTCAATTGGCTCTCCCAGCCAAACCTATGAAAGGCACATTCAACAGAAGAAAGAAGAGTGTGAGCATAACTGCAAGCAGGGTGAGGGGACGCCTGCCTCTCAAAAGCCATTGCCAGGCAGGCGTAGAACCATAATATCCATGGCTTCTCTCCAGCTTTCAGATTACTTATGGGGGAAGGCCCTGGAGTGGTGCTGGCTGACAGGAATGCTCCACGCAACCCGCCCCCATTTCAGAGCAGACAAGGAGTTGAAGGAGGAACCCCTCTTCTCAGCTGCGGAACCAGGATTTTTCTCTTGCAACTTCAGCAAAAGAGCTGAGGACATTCCCAAAGGGAAAAAAAAGTTAAAATCATAAATACAAGCTGATATTTTGAGGGCTAAATAAAGCTGTTTGACAGATTTATAGCAAAACTTTTCTGATGGTAAACTGGGTTTTCAGCAAAATGATTTGGGAAGGGTTTGTGAAATATGTCTGATTTTCCTGGAAAATTGCAACAATGCTTTGGTTTTTCTGCTATTTTACCCTCAAAACTATTTTGGTTAAAATGTTCCAAAGGAAACAAACCTTTTCTCACTAGGTGGAGGTGGATCCTCTGCCGCATCCACCACATCTTCCTTTACAGCCCCTGTCTCTGCCTCCCTCCACCAGAGTCTGGCATCTCTCTGTTCCTCCCCTACATGGCAGCCCAAGACTTTCTACCCTTCTTTCCCTTGGTTGTCATTCTCTGTGTTTGAGCAGGTCAGGGAAACTTGCAAGAGGAAGAAAAAAGTAATGGAGCTAAGGCATATTTGTCCATGAATGATGCATGCCCCTGGCAGCTTGGGGGCATCGCAGCAATGGGAGTGCAGTGGTGGCTGCAGGAGTGCAGCGGCAGTAAGCAGGGGGAGCTCCCGCAGACACTGCCAGAGCTGTCGGCTGTGGAGGTACGCATGCAGACACTGCCAGTGGTGTCAGTGGCAGGGTGGTGAGTATCGACCGCCCACAGGCACCGCCAACAGTGTTGGCAGTGCCTTTTCGTAGGGGGTACCCCACCATGCTCAGGGGGTGCACATGCACCCGCATGCACCCCTTACACATCGCCCCTGTATTTGTCCCTTCTCTCTTCTCTCTTTCCAAGTTCCCCCTCAGGTATTTGGGCTCTTGCCATTACCAGTTTCATCATGGAAACTCATGAGTCCTCCACTCACATTGTCATCAAAATATGATGCCCCCTGTACCAGCTCTTTCCCATCCAATCAAGCTGGCCAGATTTCAACTATCTGCGTTTCTGCCTTTTAGGAACCAGAGAACAGTGAGTAAATGACCTCTGGAAACACAGTATTTTAGTCTAGCAGCTGGAACAAAGTAGCAGGAAAAAAGAGTTTTAAGCTTCAAAGAACCAACACGCTCATTTGGCCTCTTCTCATGTGGCATCGCACTCCAAACTAAGAAATAGGGCAGGAACTGTTTATGTTCCCTTGCAAAGGTACTTCTGTGTCTGGGCGTTTCTCTGCTGTGGTTGGAGATGTGATTGCAGTGGGAGCAAGCCACTCAGTTACCACTGGGCTGAAAATACACCAGCTCATGCCTCCAGTGTTTTAGAGCATGTCGACACCACCTCCATGCTGCACCCAGCAATGCTTCCATGGACACGGGCAGACAAGGTTCCTTGGGTGAATTTGATATCTTTTATTAGACCAAACCAAATAGTTGGAGAATAGTTATTAAGCAAGCTTTCGAGTTCAAAAACCCTTCTTCAGGCTAAGGAGGTTTCAGCAGTTGGTGTGTGCTCTTCCTGGATGGGATGAAAAGTCTCCGTGGACATGTTCACTTACTTGCTCCTGCTCTACGCAAGCCAAATTTCCTATCGCTCCCTATGCCTGAAGAAGAGTGACTGCACCCAAAAGCTCGCCAAGAACTTCTTTCTAGCTACTCAGCTCCTCTAATAAAAAGTATTGCATCCACTCAAAGAATCATGCCTGCGTATGTCCTTAGACCAACATGGCTACAACCAAAAACCCAACACATCTGAAAATAGCATACAGAGGGAACGTGACTGGGCATCCCTCACGGCTGTGTTCCTGACACACCACAGAGAAGCTGTAGACATGCCCTTGGCTCTGAAAGCTCTGATAGTCCCCCAGAGCTATAGAGAGGGGAACACGCCAGCTGTGCATGCCTTTTCCACTGCCCAGATGTGAGTATAAGATACTGGAGCTTTTCTCACTATGGTTCTAGTCTGAGAGGCTTAAAATGGAAGCAGAGAGGACCTTGATAGCAATAGGAAGGATGGTGTGCCCAATGGGCACTAGCCTGGGATTCAGAAGAACCGAGTTCATTTCTCTGCTCTGTTACAGACTCCCTGTATGACCTTGGGCAAATTCCTCATCTCTTTGCGCCTCAGTTTCCCCAACTACACCCCACGGGATGGCTGCCAAGATAAATTCACTAGAGATTGAAAGATACTTAAATACTGCAGTGGCAGGGCCAACAGATGCACTGGGCAAAAACCCTTACAACTTTGGATAGAAAAAAAAGTGAAAAAATTAGCTGCATCTTGGGACAATGGGGCTTATGGGCACAAAGGAGGGTGGGGAAGACAGGGAGAATCATCACACAGAAAGAAGCAATGAGAGAAGAAACGGGCTGAACATCAACACCTGCAGAAGGCTGAGGAGGAGAGCTGGGAACAAAGGAATTCACAACAGAAAAGTAGACAGCAGGATTGGGATTGTCTTGGCAGAGGTCTCACAGCATTGGGCACAGGGACCATCTCTACACTCACGTCAAGCTGACTGTGGCCTCTACTCCTTACTATGGACTTTGGGGTTTTGTCAAGAAATATGTATATTTTCTAGTCCCTGTGGCAGGGAGGTTTCTGTGAAGATGCAAACCCAGCAGGCAAGTTAACTTTTGTAGGTTAGGGTACAGACACATGAAACATTAAGACTGGTTTAAATTAAGTTTAAACCTGAAGCAGACAAACTTACAAGCCTGTTAAACCAGTTTAAACTGCTTGGACCAGTTCAAAAATGCACCTGGAAGAACAAGTACATTTTTAATTGGCTCATGAGGAACCAGGTCAATGTTACACTAAAGCTAGAAATAGATGTTGACAAACAAAGCGGATCAGCTGTGCTATAATGTGTCACTGCATGAAACACATATCACCCCTTGTCCTGCCCGTGATTGTAGGACAAGGGACAATGGGATCTTCTCACTTCACACTTAATAGCCAGACCCAGGACACTGTCTGGCTAAGTGGGGAAAGCAGGGCCTTTTCCCACACAGTTAGACCTGCTTCCCTATGATCATAGAGAAGTGAGTATGGCTGCGCAAGGAAAAGCACTGGTTTTCCTGCTCAGCCAGACCCGTGCCCTGGATTTGGCTGGGCAGGGAAAAGTCCTTCCCCACACGGCCGGACCCAGGGGAAAAAGGTTTTATGGTGGCATCAATGAGTTGTCAGGCAACATCTGTTTCCACCCCAAGAGTTCTCTGACATGGATACGGACCAGTCCCCCAGGCATCCCACACTACATTGCTCTGCCCCCTGCAGTGACTGGCACACAGCCAGAGCTCTGCTACCCCCTTAGTTTCCTCTTTTTATCAAATTTGAACTTCCTGTTCAATAACAATTCTCTTTCTAACAACCAGCTACATCCTCACTCCCAGTTTGTCTGTGCCCCTCCTCACACTCCCTACAAAATATAGGAACCCAAAAACATGGATCCAAGCACTCCTGGCTGCCCCCCTCCAAGCAAGCACACTGCAGAGTTTGGTCAAGGGCAGACTACTGATTTGAACTCATGTTTAGGAGAGAAGGAAAAGCGGAAAAGAGAAAGTGCCCCCAACACAGGTCACCTACCCTCTGGGACTCATTCCCCCACACACTTGCAACCCCTGCCCCCCCCGCACACGCACTTGCCTACTGGAAGACATGCTGAGCTGGGTGCTCACTCCCAACTCCTAGTGTCAGACCTGCAATACTTCAGCACTCAAAAGGTGCTACCTGGAAGGCTAGGGCACTGTACACGTGGACACCTCGGACTCATGACAACTGTGAACCAGTTCCCAATCAGTGACATTTTGGAAAAATTGTTACATGTGTCCACATGTAGAGATGCTCCATAATCACAGGTTGGATCTCAAACTTAATGATTAATTATCCCATATTGTGAACTCCTCCACTGATCCTCTCAATACATGCAACTGGCAAACAGTGCTTTTCCAAAAGCCCAAACATCTTCCCTAAGCGTTTAATATAATAAAAAGCAGAATGAACTAATGTATTGAGTGTGTTAGCCAAGGTCAGGCTGGATTTCTCAAACCACTTCTTTTCAATATAAATGTATTCTCCATCTGCCACTGCTCCACACTCTGGCAATGCAGAGAACTGAGCTCCAGTTTGTCCAGAAATATGTAAGGCCTTGGCTACAAGGCTCGAGGTGCAGATGCATTATGGGGCCCAGAGCTGGGCACCTCAACCCACAAAAGACCAAAACAATCTGGAAGCTGTTCAAAGAAGAAAAA
>JAGPOW010003395.1:47294357-47305867 GCA_030014935.1 Caiman crocodilus | reverse complement strand
GACGTGACCAGGGCCAGCCCCTCCTACCTGCAAAACTTGCAGCCACAGGGGGCCCTGCAAAGCCAGCAGCGGTGGCCACATTTATTGTGTAACCTGCCCAGCCACCGGCCCCATGGGTTGGATATTTAATTGCCTGTTCTGGAAATCCTGACTGCCACCCCCAGTATGCCAGAACTTTCATCTTCTTCCCAGGCGAAACAGGCAACCAAACAGGGCCAGGGCAGGAGACTTTAAGTATTGCTACGAGAAGGACGAGGGGGGAGTAAGGCAGAAATGCAAGCATTGGCCCTCAGGAGCTAGAGACCCATGGTATGTCGCTGGACAAATATACTGATGGTAGAGAAAGAGAGAGAGAGAGTCCCTCAAAAAAATGGGCAGTTTCTCTCCCAGGAGCACGAGGCCTGGATGTACCACAATACCAGGCCAGCACTTGGAGAATTCAGAGCAAGCTCCAACACCCTCCTCTGGTGCCAAAAAAGCTGATAGGAACCTTCTTGTTTTTATTTACAAATGTTATTAAAAATACACTTCTCCTACACATAGAAGGCTTCGCATATTGAGCATCTTTGTTTTACCAAAACATCATATATAAAAAAACTACATATCCAAAACCATACAACTGCATATATAAAACCCTTGAAAAAATATCAGCTTCCCACAAAAAACCCCTGCAGAATTATTTTTCTTCATACAGAAAGCCATGAAAAACTACGATCTCAGTAACCACCTGAAACTCTCTGTGCCTCCCATCATTCCTCTCTCTTGGGTCTGTGAAACAATTGTGTCTAGTCCTTTTTCCTCCATTTCTTCTCTGCATGGGTGACTGGTGCCCCCTCCCCACTCCCACAGCAACCAGTCAGCGACTGTGGCCAACCTTGCCGGCTGGGAAGCAGCCTCGGCGCTCCCAGAAGTGGTTGCAGGCTTCCTAGCTGGCGCTCCCACCTGCCCACCCTGACCATTGCCTAAGCGAGGAGTGTAGCATGTCAGGGGGTGCACCAGCTCTGTCAGCGGGTGCGCATGCACCCCCATGCACCTCCTATGTGTAACCACTGCTTCTCTGCTTCTTCTTTTCCAATCTCTTCCTTGTCCCAATTGATGTAGTGTTTCAGTTCATGCAGCCCCAACTTCAGGCGTGCTGTTTCAAGTGAAAGCCAAACCCTTAAAATCCAAAGGTTTCTTACTTTCCGTAAACTAGATCTAATATATGCTAATAAAATCCTTAATAACATTTCCTTTGATCCCTTTGGTATAAAACCGTACCATCTCCCTCATTAATACAAGGTTTATTTTGGTGACACTCAGAAAGCAGCGGACCCTTTCCCACATCTCCTTGGCATGTGTGCACACCCAAAAAACATCCCACTGTTTCTTCGTCCTCACATCTCTCCCTTGGGCACCTTGATGAGCTTGTCAAGGTCTATCTTTGTTGCACCTCTCTCAGCAGCAACATATTTCTTACAACCATCCATACTAGGCCACCATGTTCATGTTCCCTTCTTAGTTATTTACCCGCCGCCTCTCCCCACACCTCCTTCACTTGTCCTTCTATAAAGTTTCCCACTGGTGCCATCCTGTCTCTCTCCCTTACTACTTTCATCAATTTCTTGTGATCCTTTAGGACCTCCAGCCCTACTTTCCCTATTTTATACCTCTGCATGAAACCTTCCACCCTGATGTTATGAACTGGTGGCTGCCATGTGCATGGACTCACCATTTCCTCAAAATTGCAGCTGCATGAAATTACATGATAAGCACTGCTTTCCACCCCCCCATTACTGCCTAGAGCCATCCCTTGGAGGGGGCAATTGGGGCAACCACCCCGGGCCCCAGGTTTGGGGAAGTCCCATGGACAGTGCCATGCAGGCCCTGTGGACAGCACCATTGGCACATGCTGAAGGCACCACCCAGTTGCTCACCACCCTGCCTTTCCCCAGGTCCACACTCCAGCCACTCATCCTCTCCTCCCTGCCGCACAGGCCCTGCACAGGCTAATATGCCCCAGGCCCTGCATACCCCTAGGGGCAGCACTGCACTTACATATTTTGCATAGACAAACAATCCAAAGTTCAGCAGCCCCCATTCCCCCCCCCTCTTGCTTTGTACAGTTCAGATATGGCCAACCTTTCTCTTTTAGCATTTCAAAAGGACACACATATTGCCCTTTGTACTTTTGCTATTTGCTACCATGTCAGTGGGAATACAATTGAGAATAATACAATGAGAATACAATTATGAGAATAATTGGCAGTAGCACAGGCTTAACCATTGCCACTTTTCTGGCAAGGGACAGTATCCTGCCAGATCATAAGAGATGGTGTCCTTCTGACTGTAGCCTTCCTGTCACCTTTTCCTATGCTGCATTACCTTTCCCCTCAGCATCCATCAGGATCCCTAGCGCCCTGTTTTCTCTTTCTGTCTTATTTGAAGATCCAACTTCTCCAAGTCCCTTCAGTTCCCCAGTCCCATTATGGTACTTTTTGATCTATTTAACTTAGGCCCCATCACTTCTCCATACTCTGATGTATGCTTTAGCACCTTTTCCATCAAAAATCTCTCTCTACTACATTTATATCATCCATTTATAGTAGGCATTTTACCTCTCCCCCTCACAGTATCTTTATTCCACTTATGACCTTGTCTTTTCTTATTCTTTGTGCTAATGGTTTCATGACACACGCAAATAGTCGTGGTGACAGGGATCACCCTGGTCTGACCCCTGATGCCCATTCATTTGAACTTGACTCTCCACTTCTCTACACAATAACCTTATCTAACATACACATGTCCCTGGAAGCCCCATTTTTCTTAGCACACGGAATATGTAATCATGATCCACTCTGTCATATGCTTTTTCTAAACCTAGGTTTGCTATAACTGTGTTTGTTTTCCTCTTTTGGATGTGGGACAGTGTATCGCTAATCACTCTGAGCAGTTCAGAGATCCTTCTACCTGGTGCTTTGCATATTTAGCCTTCATGTCAGTGGTGATGTGTAGGGGGTACATGTGCATCCCTTGAGAGCACCGATGCACCCCCCTGACTGGCTGCACTTGCTGCTTAGGCGATGGGCAGCAGGGCAGGTAGGAGCACTGGTGGACCCCCCTGCAAGTGCCGGCCGGGCAGTGGAGCACCATGGCACTCCCAGAAGTAGCCACAGCGATCAGCCACAGTGATAGGCCGTCTCATGGTCAGCTGTGGGGGGACTCTGCCCCCCGGCTGGTCAGCAAGATCAGCCAAGGCGGTACCACCCACCCCCAGTCAGTGGGATCAGCCGTGGGGAAAGCGACTGCGGGAGTGGGGGGATGGCTGGTCACTTTGGGGGCACATGCCCCCCTGACTAAGGCAGCACCAGTAACCCGTGCTTCATGTATTATGTTCTGGAAGTTTTTCCTCATCCTCCAAGCCAGCATCTTGTTCATTAACTGATAGTGCATATTAAGGAGTGTAATGGGTCTCCAGTTTTTCAGGAGTTCCTTCTCCCCTTTCTAAGATCACAGTGCATCTTGTAAAATCTTTTCCTGCCTCTCCTGTGCCCACTATTCCTCCAGCACTTCCACTCTTTCGCTCCCAATCCAGGCCTAAAATTTCTCATGAAATTCCATAGGCAGTCCATCTGCTCCTGATGATTTCTCTCGTTTAAAGTTTATTAAGTACTCCTCCACTTCCTTTAATCTTATCTTCTCTTCCATCTTCTTTGCTTCCTCTTCCTCTACTTTCTCTCCAATCTCTTCCAGCAAAACCTTCATCTTCTCCCTGTCTATTGCCTCCTTCTGATATAGCTCTTCATAAAATCTTCTCGTTGCCGCCAACACCTTCTCATGCTTTTCCATCCAGGTACCACCTTCTTCCTGCACTGCCTTTAGCTCTCCTTTTGCCATCTTCACTCTAGCCAAAAAGCATCAGAACCGCTCTTCATTTTTCCCCATCCAAGGTGCTTGTGCTAAAAACATTTTCTCTTTCATCTTTTTTTAAACCTGCTTTCAATCTCTTGCTTCATTTCTTCTAGCTCTTCTCATACCTGTCTACCCCCTGTGCTACAAGGTAGCAGCTCCTTTAGCAGCTCTCAGGTCTTTTGTTCTTTCCCCTGTGGTTCTTCTACCTTCCTCCCGGAAGAATTCTCCAATCCTCTTCTTCACCATCATCCACCATTCTCTGCTACTCCCAAAATATTTTTTCAGTGTTTGCCACCCCCTGTGTATGCTTCACATATCTCCTCATCTTGAAGCAGTCACACATTTAACTTCCACAGCCCCCTTCCTTTTATGGGGTCTTACCAAGACTTAGTTATACCGTCAGCATCTGGTGATCGCTAAATGCCACAATAACAGTTTCTTTCTTTCTTATCTCTATCCCTTTTGATACAAACTCAAAGTCAATTCTTGATTGTTTCTTTCCACTGCAGCCAGTTCTAGTGAAAACTTTCTCCCCTACCCACACATCTCTCCGTGACCTTTCTTTTATTATATTTGCTAACCATCTGGATGAACTGTCTGAAGTGCTGTCTCCTCCTCCACCTGTTCTGTCACCCACTTCTATTATGCAGTTGAAGTCCCCCGGTTCCATGTATGCTCTCCCTCCGATCATGTAAACTGCCAACTTTTTAAACAGGGCCTTCCCCCACTCCTACTCTGGTGGTGGATATATATTGAAAACTTCTAATTCTGCTCCCACAACTAATAGTATAAATTCACTGCAGTCTGCCACTGATGATGTCTTCCATCTGCTTTGCTTTCACCTCTGGATTCTTGAATAGTACTGCCACTCCAGCTCTTTAGGGTTACCATATTTCCAGGACCAAAAAAGAGGACACCTGTGGGGTGTAGGGGCAGGAGAAATATGATGGGGGGCAGTGACATGCCACTGCCCTGCCCCTGCCCATTCTGTTGCCCCTCAGTGACAAGCCACAGTCCCACAGCCCTGCTGCTGCCCCTCACTCTGGATCCACTGATCCCAACTCTGCCAGTGCCCCTCACTCCCAAACAGTGGTATCCTGCCCCCCACCCCTTGCTGGTGCCCCTCACTCCGACCTGCAACCCCCTGGCATTGCTAGTGCCCTGCACAACCAACCCACAGTCACCCATCCCATCGCCCCATGCCCCTCACTCCTGATCCACAGCACCCTGCCCCCCTCCCAGCTCTGGTGGTGCCCCTCACTCTAGACCTGCAGCCCCCTGCAATTCTGGCAGTTGGCTCTATGGGATTTCTCTGATGTTGCTCTACCCTGTATCCTATTCCAAACCTATCCCTTGTAACCAATAATGTTCTCCTTTGTACCTAGGTGTGGGAAACTTATTGGGAGTGGGTCTAGATTATGCCTTGGGGTCCCCTTGATTCGGCTGACTAAGGGAGACCACTATTTGTGCTTTCAACTGAGAGAAGCATCCCCAGATCTTGACATGAGTCAAGTACCCTCGAGGGCTACTAGGTCTGTGTTTCCAAGGGGGCACCGTGCCAGGATCAAGCCTGTTCCTGGGTGGTGGCAGCGATACCCCCAGGCTAGCGGGTGTGCTCCAGGAAGGGGATCAGCCAGGCGTGAGGCATCCCCAGGGAGACATTCACCTGGAAGGTGGTCGGGTACAGTGAGGTGGGTGGCTCAGCACAGGAGCATCCCCTACCGGCCCGCCACATGGGGCATATGGTGCTGACAAAGGTGGTGATCCTGCTGTTGCTGCTACACACCACCCTAGACAACCCCCCCCGAACAAGTCGTTTGCAGAATTCAAAGAGCCATATGTGTTTGATTTTGGAACTCTACTTGAGAGAAAGTAGCAAGGACTAAGCTGAACAAATCAAAATAGTCCAGAAGCAGAGGAATGCCAGACGCCCTTTTCCTCTAGGCCAAATACACGAGCCAGGTTTGCAAACTGGCAACAGGGGTGGAATCTAAAACAACCAGCTTTGTTAAGTATTTTGCAGGGCAGTCGCCGTGATAGTGGAAAGTGCACATAACAACAAATGGGAGCCTGTGCACCATGGTTTCTCCATGCTTTTACAAGATCCTGAAGAGTTTTCAAGGGAAATACAAGCTGCCTGACACTACCCTAGCGACCCACCGCAAGATATGGGAGGTGATATGGGCAAGAGAAACCATATCACCCATAGATTTACTACCTGGTGACAGCTGCCAGGCTGTGTGGGAGTGAATCTCCCACAAGGACCAGCAGAAGAAGCGTGGAGACCTGAACCAGCAGGCAGCCCACTGGGCACTCCCTGTGCAGGTATGTAAAAATAATGCAGGGCAGAGAGGTCCATCAAACAACCCAAGACAGACCTGCCACAGGCAGACAGCAACAATCAACCACCTCTTCTGCGACTGCCCGTATACCAGAGAGGTGTGGAAGAAAGTACACATACTCCTCCTGGTGGTGACAGGTTTCAGAGACCTGACCAGGGCAGCGGTTCTCTATGGACACCTGCCCAGACTACAAGGGACTCTAACAGCCCACTTCGACCAGTGTGTATCCTGCTTCAGTATGCATTGTGGAAAGCTAGGAACCTGCTCATAAACACACTCAGACCCCACAGACAAAGACTGTATTAAAATAGGACTAAGTGAAATGGACTGGTACTGCAAGAAAACAGAAGAGGATGATGAGAAAGAAATGGCAGACCTCAGCTTGCGGAAATGGGTCTGGTGGAAACATTTTCAACAATAGGCCCTCTGAGGAGAGCAGTGGATGGGGGTATGGGTATGGAGATGGGTGTGCGGGAGCAAGGATACACAGTACAAACTGTGTAACAGGTTTTTAGTTTTAGGATCTGAACTAAAATCCCTCAAAAGACTGTCTTTTCCTGTAAGAATACTTGATGTAGACTACTCTACCCTTAAATCCCACAGTTCCTTAGCAAAGATAAAATGGGGAAACCTGCCCCATCGACTCACATGTGTCTGAAACAACTTGCTATTGATACATAAAAAGAAAGAAAGCTCTGAGTGCCAATTTTATCACACTTAACTCATGTGAAATGTGGCCTCTTAGAGCTGCCATGATTAAAGCATCCCTTGCTTGTCCAGAGGATGCTAACAGAAGCTTCACTTTCTGCTCTCCCCTTTCATTTGCCTGTCGTGATGTGTAGGTCCTGTGCTCGCTACAAAGGGGACTCTGATCTTAACTGGGACTGGTAACTTCCACCATTATACAAATATATATATCCATATCCAGCACATCAGGGCTGACTCATCTTGGAGCTGGCATGATCTACAAAAAATGATCGGGGCCCAGCGACTCACTGACTGAACTGCAGGAGAATGCACAGTCACTCCATGTTCAGCATGTTCCAATTGTTTTAATAATCTGACTCTCCTTTCTAAAACATTTATAATTATTTCAAGCAAATCCTTTGGCTGCTGATTTAATTGGTGTTCTGAGTTTCTGACATGCGCCCACACACATACAAATACAAACAAACATACTCCTTAACAGGTCTCTCTTTCTCTTGGGGTGTCTGCTTGACCTAGTTAGTTCTCAAATCCTGAGAAAAATGGGAGGGGGTCCATATAACTCAAGTACTTCCTCCTCCCTCTTGGTGCCTACAAGCACATCAGTACAATAGGGTGTGAAAATGAACAATGAAGCTAAGACTTGCTTGCATGCCTTCTCTCACCGGTTGCATGAAAGGTGCTATAGCCACAGTGACTTCACAGGTCTCTGCAGTCCTGTTCTTTACACATACGGTTTATCTCTATTCTCTCTGCCTCTGAATGTGACATTCCCCTACTATTTTAGTGCTAGAAACATCTCCTGGAGGCTTTAAGAAATGGCATTAGCATTAGTCTAACTGCTCTCAAGCTCTTGTTGACTTCACTGAGAGCAGAGGTATGCCAATGCCGAGTACTGTCAAAACCATTATCCTAATGACCAACAGCAGGAACAGAACCTGCACCTTCAGAACCAAAAAAGCAACACTTGAACTTAAAGCTCTGACCAGCAGCTGGCAACAGGTTTGCCTCCAACACTTATTACATCTGAGTGTGTCAACACCACAGCCACTGCAGCTTGCTTAGACCAAGACAGCTGTAAACTTGTCTGCTGTGTAGCTAGGAGCAGATGGAACTTGGCACAGGCTGCTAAACACCCAAAAATCTGGGTAAATACATGGGCAGCTCGTCCATGCCCAACCCCAAGCTACTACTTGTTTGAAACGGCTCCAGCTATGTTGACATGAGCTTCAGTCACAGCAGTGTAGACTCACGCTAAAAAGTAAAATACCTCCCATGTTCAACAGAGTCAGAGGAAATGGTGCCATCTGCTGCATTTCCAAGGCTGCTTTTGCAGACTTCCTTGAAACACTTCTGTTGAGTATCAGCCAAGCCCAGTTCTGTCTGACTTATGAAATATGATGAAATTGCAGTCCAGGCAAGTATGGCCAGGGGTGAAATATCCTAATTACATACAAACCACTGACATTTTTTACAAATTAACTGCCTCACTGAAACACAATCAGCCTTGCAGTTAGGACTAAAGCTTACTTGATTGCACAAGCAAAGTAGGAATTTAATCTCCTTTTATTAAAGGGGATAAATATCTAAATTCAGCCAATATTAGGAAGAGTCAAACATCCTATTTGCAAGAGCCAAAGTAGATAGTGCCCCAAAAAAGTGTATGACTGTATAGCAAGAGAAGGGATTGGCAGTGCATGATGAAATAAATGACACTGGACATCTGTGTGAGACTTGCGCAAGACATGGCAAGCAAGATTCAACAAGACTTAGAAACACATGTGGGAAGACCAACGGTTCCCTAGTCAAGGTTGGAGTTCATCATGGGTCAGAAATAAGCCTGTTCCTGCTTATGTCAGTCCTGCCAGCACAATGTTGGCAGAAGATGTGGACTTGATTGCAGAAAATGGGGAACCAAAGTAGCAAGAGATTTGGCCAGATGGAGGCACATGTTGGAAAGTCAAGGTAAAAAGAAGTATGTCATATATGTTCTTGGGTGATGGTGAGGGGAACACACATCAAGCATTAGAAGATCATCACACACCATCTGCACGCAAGTTCAAGCATCTGGCTTCTATTGTCTAAGAAAACGGAGAGCTAGATGATAGGAAATTATAAGTATAATCAATCAGGCAAGGATGAAATGGAGGAAAGTTAGTGGAGAGGTTCATGAAAGGAAAATGCCAAATCTTCTTGATAGGAAAAATCTACACAACACAGATATGCCAGTGCTGTTGTATGGGTCTGAGAGATGTACAATGAAGAAAAAACTGCTGTGCGGGATGAGGGTGACAGGAATGAGAATGTCACAAGTGGATTTGGGGAATCAGCAAGAAAGGGCATAGAAGAAATTAAAAGGAGTGGCAGCAGGCAAAGTTGGACATCTCCAGAGGTAAATCAGAGATGGGTTAGACAGGGAGCCAGAAGGCCAGAAAAGTCTACAGAAAAGAAAGTTCAAACCAGAAGAGTCAAGGCAAGGAGGAAGAGGGGAAAGCCCATGGAAACATGACCATGTAAAACAAGACCAAGACCATGCAGTGTTTTAGGAGAAATGACCTAGGATGGGAGCTTGTGGGAAATGAGGATGAAAAAAGCAGATTCCTACCCAGTGCAAAACAAGCTTAGAAGAATGAGATGCTGGGCATCAACCCATCCATGGGTGCAGTGGCCACACCTCCTGCTTTCTGCACTTCTGCCCATCTAGCCATAAGCCTGCCCATGATGATTTTATTTGTATGTAGAGTAATAGTCTACTACTTGCAGAGGGAATTTACTGGAAAATCACAGTAGTGTCTCTCTCTAAATGTCTTTTGAGGAAATGAAATTATGGAGTAAATAAGAATGATGGATGGGTCTGTAAGGAACTGTATCTGTACACATTTTGCAGGAAGACAACTTTATCATATGTACTAAACCAGAATGTTGCATATATGCACATGCATCCACAGCTTGGTACACATCACAGCACAGGCAAAGACGACCTCATGTGATAAAGCTGTGGCTCTCCAATACATGAGCACTGCCTGGGGCCAATTAAAGTCTTCATCCAAAAATCTTCCATAGAGAACAAAAGAATGTCATAATACAAGCTTGCAAGATATGCAGTGATGGCCACCTGAAAAATCAGTCAGTAATGACATGTATTCTCCAGTCCCCACTCTGGCTGAATGAAGTGAATGGACAGTCATTTCCCCAGGTTTGTCCTCTATGTGCTCAAATCAAAGCTCATTCTAATGCAATGCTTTCCCGTTTGCTAGGGCTCTGCTGCCAAAGAAACCTTAACTCCTGCTCAGGTCGAGCTCTTCCTGCTGTAGGCCTCCCCCGGGGATATTACAGCTACACCAAGTAAAGTAGAGCCCTTTGCCAGATAGACAGGCCCACGTCCACTGGTGGCTGTGTGGACTAATACCAGGATCTCTCTCTGTTTTCCTACTGCTACAGGAGAACAACATACTCTGGTAAGCCTATCCCAACACAGAAGGTGGGGTCCAGCATGCCAGGCTAAGGGAGAGTGCTTCTGGAAGGCCAACAATAGCAAGTTTGTTTATCTAGATTGCCATGAACAAGCATCTGGAAAACTCCAGAGATACGTTACAAACGTGACAAAGAAGAGCTTGCAACCTTCACTGAATCAAGGCAGGTGGTGAAAAGCGCAAGGAGCACTGCAGTTAGTTCTGCATTTGACAGGGTGTGTCTACACGAGACGCTGTGTCACCATAGTGACCAGCTATGATGATGCAGCTTGTTGCTACAGCAACATAGCATCAGTGGGCACAAACCATGACACTGATGGTACTGCATAGTAGCAACAAGCTGTTGCACAGTAATTCATTGCTACTGCACGGTAGGGTCAGAAACGGCCCATGTACCATCAGGACTGCACAGTAACGGCAACCTGCAGTCCAGAGGGTCTGCTTAGTGGACTAATGAACCAGGACTTATAAAATGAGAAGACCTGGCTGTAATTTCTTGTTCAGACCCAGATGTGTGTGTGACCTTGGGCTGGCAACTTGGGTCACTTCCCGTACTCCAGAGTGGAGTCCACGTCTGTGTAATACTTTGGGTGGGCTAATTAGCAACACCGAGTGACAGTTGCCGAGCTAACAGCAGGCACCAGACAGAAGAACAAACCTGTTGTGCGCGTCTGTTTCTTTCCAATTCAAGATGGCATCACACTTGACGGCTTTGCCCCCTGGGCTACTGGGGAAGTTCTGCACTGAATCCATTATGCACATTTTGTGCTTTGAACGTTTCAGGATTTAATTTGTGTTGATCTCTGTGTGACGTGCCTTTGTTCTCATATTTACGACCCCCCCCATTCCCAGCAGCTTACAAAGAAGATCTATTTTTAGCAGCGGCATGGGGCGGGAGGTGAGGGGGGTGCTGTGCCGCATTCAGATGCTTGATGCACTAATCCTAGGTAAACACGATCACTTTAGCTGTATGTGAGATGCCAAAACTAAAAGCTGCTCATGTCTGTCTGTCTTACTGCACTGTTTCATGGCTTCAAGTGACATGTGTCTGTGCATAACGGTTAAGAGATGCCTCGGCACAGCTTGTGTTGAGCACGTT
>JAGPOW010003395.1:47262976-47294257 GCA_030014935.1 Caiman crocodilus | reverse complement strand
TGGCCCTTTTCCAGTCCTCTGGCACCACACCAGAGCACCACAAGTGCTCGTAAGGCCATGCCAGGGGTCCCGCAATGACCTCTGCTAATTCCCTCAGCGCTCTGGGGTGGAGGTCATCAGGACCAGCTGATTTACATGTGTCCGGTCCCTCCAGAAGTTCCCTGACTAGATCCTCTGACCCTAGGCCTGGGTGCGCCTCCCCCGGGGCCTGAGGGGTCCCGGCGAATGGGCTGATCTGGTCCCTGCTCAGGAAAATGGAGGCGAAGAAATCATTAAATAAGTTAGCCTTGTCATCTGGTGCAATAACCAGATTTCCTAGCGTGTCTTGCAGAGACCCCACATTACCCGGTACCTTTTTTTTGCCCCTATGTATTTAAAAAAGGACTTTTTGTTGCCCTTGATCTGGGTAGCTAGTCCCAGTTCCAGCTCCGCTCCAACTGAGCTAACCACATTAGTGGGCTCTGAGCTGCTTTTTGAGACCACACAGGTCACAAGAAAGAACCTCCTGGGTCCTCAAGTCTAGTTCCCGGTTACCTCATGCAGCCACCTCATGTAACATCCATTCAAAATGTAATGAAGCCCCTTCATAAAACCTCTAATTTTCCTCCTCATCCCTCTCCTCCACTATAAGAAGCATGTTTGAGAGCTTCTCTGATGGTCAAAGATCTTCTAATTGCCAGCCTAACGTTAGCCCCCCACATTTAGACACTTCAACTCTGGGAAAGCTGACCAACCCTCTGACATCTCGTTTCATCTACACCAGCCCATAATCTTTGCTAAACACAGAGCAGTTTTACACTGTAAGGAGAGCATCACAACAGTAAGAGAGTAAATAATGCCACCTACTGGCACTGAAGTGAAAGATGATATATTTTATCCACTTGGTGCAATAAAGCATATTGCAAACAGATTCCTACTAAATATAGGTCTTAAAGGAAATGCTGTTACTGCTCCTTAGAAACTGCCACTGTATTTTACTTTAAATGCAAACCATTTGGAGGTAAGCGCATTTCCTTGTGAGCACTGTTAGCTCATGACATCTTAACAGGAAACATTTTAAAACTGACAACAGCTTTCTCCTTGCTAGTTGATGGTGAATGGTAAGAAAACAGGCAACCAGACTCAAAGCTTGTATCAGCCATCCATGATGCCAGGGTCCCAGCCCGGGCACCCATTGAAGGACTTCTCTAGAAGGAGAACGTCAATAGATTAGGACAAGGTTGGGCTTACCCCTGGAAATGTTTACGCCCATATGTAATGTGAGCAAAGGACAGCATGCACATAAATAACTGCAAGATCAGGCCTTAACTTTACAAAGGGGTCATCCATGTAATGGGATGTCTCGTATTATGAATGATCTGAAGACAGGCAAATGGGTCATTCCATTCTTGTAAGACTCACGGGCACAGTTGGCATAGAAAAATGTGTGCGCAGGCAGCTTAAAAGGTACAGAGGGATGTATATGAACAAGCCATGTGACTCGAGAGAAAAACACATCACTAGATACTACTGAGGCAAACAGTAGCAAACATTTTTTCACAACACATTTATGTGCCATTAGGGTAAGCATCCTCACTAAAAATAGGGAATGCAAAACATAAAGCATTTGCCAAAGTGGTCAGCTCTGTTTCCTCTGAATTCAATGAAGATTTTTACAATTGGCTTCAGTGGGAGGAGTATTAGAGTAAGGGAAGTAGTTTGAAAATCCCCACTATAAAGGCTCCATGCATTCGTGACTTACACAGGCCACAATCTCATCTTTTAGAAAGAGATTTCTCCATTCGGAATAGAGCTGCACAGTTTGGCAGGCTCAGTGCAGAGCTGACTGCTTCCAATTTTACTCTGCCTGCAGAAGAGCACCGTAGTGCGAAGGGATACTGGCTTCGAAGCAGCATTGACCCGTTTCACCATAGTACTTCAGATGCTGCTATATTAAAGGTCTAAGTTCTGTGCCACTATTAAAGTACAAAATTCAGAGCAGACAAGTCAGTTGGCATAGTCTAATATTGAAACGGCTGGAGCAAGGATTTAGAGACGAGAATTCAGACTGAGCAAAAGTTGCTAAAGTGCAGCCTCTTTCTGCACCACAGGAATTTCTGAACAGGCCAGAAACCAGCTGATTTTGGCTGCATTGGAGGGTTTATTTTTCCCTTTTTCATAGGCTTTAGTCCCTTACTTTGCAGCATAGAGTGGGGGAGAGCCTTATTTATGGACTGTACATGACACAGACACTCTAGCATATGCTATTTAGATCAAGTTAGAACTGGTGAAAACTTACTTTTGTTAAAAAGGTAGATTGTTGAACTTTCCATTTCAAAGCATTGGAAGCAGGGCCCGTTTTTCAATATGTCTGTTATTTTTAAAATTAAAAACATTATTCAGTATATTCAATGAGTATTGGAAATATTCCTTGGCAAAAATCCTGGTTCTAGATGCAATGCTGACCCTGATCCCTACCATTCCAGGGAGGTTTCTTCAGGGATGTAAGGAGAAGACCAGCTTTCTTGATGGAGAAGTCCAAAAGGATACTGAAGACAGAACAGCAAGAGAATAGAGTAGAGAATAGCTGAGAGACTACTCCCTTCTCCTGGAAGCAAATTAACTACTTAGTAGATCAAATTAGTGCAGACTAAGGGTTTGCACATGTAGATGGTGATGCTTACTATGCGGTTATTTGCTGTATTGCGCAGTAAAACATCTTGTGTTAGACATGAAGTAAGTCCCCATCTCTTTTTACTTCACATTGATTAGTTTGTTTGCCTAGACCTCTAAGTCCTTATTAAATGAGTTCCGGCAGCATGGTTGTGTAAGGAAATGCCAGTTTCTAAGTATTTTAAAGTAGAGAAAAATAAAATGAGGTGCAAATTTCTCTCTCAGCAACCATCATCAGGCATGGAGGGGGTAGCCCATTTAATCTGTGCTGCTTCTTGCCCTCCCTTATTCTGTGCTTTTAGGAAGTCACTTGTGCTGGGAGCTGTGAGTGCCTCCAATGGCAGACTGGAACCCTACGGTACCCAAGGCTGCTTCTTCCCTATGCACTTCAACAAGGACGCTGAGGACTCAGAGGGTTATATTGTACAGGTAGACTTGGGGCTGGAGAGAGGGGGACACGAGCCACCAGGACAGTTGCAGAGCTAATGGCAGGCACCAGACAGAAGAACAAAACTGTACGTGTCTGTTCCTTTCCAATCTGGGATGCCACCGTGGGTTCAGCCCTCATACTAAATCATGCCCTTTGGTTCAACTCCAGCCGCCCATTACCTTCACCTCCCTCTGCCTCTCATTGCAGATCACAGCTAGGACATCGTAACTATGGAAACCAGAGGCAGTCTCGGAGTGGTTTTGCTCCGTCATGGCAGGGATGCTGCAGCAGCTCACAGAGCTGGCAGCTTTCATTTGAAATCGTAACAGTCACACTGTGCCTGAGACCCTTCCTCCTCTTTGGGGTCTGACAGCCACCGTGCTGCAGCTGGTGTACAGGGGCCAGCACAGCTCAGGAGTGTCCTACAGGGGGCAAACTGAAGGGAAGGGATCTGGGAAAGGTTATTATACCAACAGGTACCACCTTCAGCTACACACAGGTCCACCCCAGAAAGTATCTTTCCATCTGTCATTAAACCACGATGTTCAGGCACTTGTAGCTGCTTTTCCACAGCATCCGTGTTTGTAGGGAGAGACTCAGATTCACACATCATTGGCACTAGCCCTTCTGCTCCAGAGGTGCAACATCTCCAGAAACCAGTAGCCTCTTTGGGAAGGCAAGCTGCCTGGGGTGTCCTCCCAGGGCTATGTCCCTCATGGGTCCAAGAAGGAACAAAGGGAGGGTGAAGCAGAACAAACGATCAGAAAGGAAAAGGCCAGGAAAAGGCAAGCCCTTTCAGAAACGGAGCTCACCAGAAATGCAGGCTATCAGAAGTTAACATTCACTTCAAGAGAAAACAGAAAACCAGCCAAGGGTCACTTGCTGACGGTGTGTATCTGTATCTATTAGTGGAGTGTGCAAGGAGTGGGAGGAGTCTGTGGTCGTGTAAGATACAGACTCTTCTGAACACTTCAGCTAGGGACAGACATTCAAAAAACCTGAGCCTGAATTGATTCAATCTTTGAAAGTTAGTATAACCTGGCTAGGCTGAACCAGTTTGTAACCACACAGACATTACCTCTGGACTGAAAAAATACAGGTGCATGCCTGCAGTGGCTCAGGCTAGAAGCTAGAGGGAGGTGGGGGGAATGCTAGAGCATCCCTTCCTTCCCTTCCAGAGTGCTGGGGGGGGGGCATGCTCTCATTAGGGAGGGGTTCCCCTTCCCCCCACTGCTGTTTATAACACAACGTTTATAACACAGCATGGAGTTACACTGGAAGTTGTTAGCATTTATCAGCCCATCAAGCAAAACAAAAGCTTCTCTCATTAGTTCAAGCTCTTCTTAAACAACTTTTTCCAAGGAAGGAAGAGAGGGATATTACCAGCTACCTGGTGATTAACTCCAAAAATCCCTAAGCTGACACTGTCCTGTCTACCTTTGTCCTGCCTCCCATAGCACCAACCGTAGCCAGCATGTGGTATGCTAGCTAATGCTAAGAGGTGTCTGTGTAAGGCAGAGGGATCAGGGGAATCCCTGCTTGAGTTGGGGGAGAGGTGCAGGAGGAAGCCAGGCAGACACAGCTGTACCTGCAGTCTCTGCCAAAGCTCCAGCCAGTGAACAGGGGAGGGGCCAGTCCAGCTCTCTGGACCAGAGAGTAGAGCCCTGCCCAGAGCTGCAAAGCATCTGGCATGCTGGGGGACTCTGGTTTAACTTAAACAAGGAAGGGACCTGGGACAGATACTGCATAAACCGCTTTGACCCAAATCAGTTAAGTCTGATACTACATTCAACCAGGTTTATCTCAAACTGGTTTCAGCCATTTTCAAACTGGTTTATGTGCACCGAATGTCTGTTCTATTACAGATTTAAACTGGTTTCTGATCTCTTAAACTGGTTTATACGCAAGGTCTGTCCCTACTGGTCTGATGAGCTACAGCATGAAAAATATGTACAGCCAGAGGAACAGCACCTGATCAGAGCATGCTGTGAGCATGAAAAGGAACACATGCTAGAAAGGAGGTATAGGGCTTGAGGCTTTGGACTGGAGGATATCTTCTTAAAGGCCAGGGAATTTTTCATTGGCCTCCTTGACTTTCTATAGCAAGGTGCCCAGAGAAAGCAGATGTTGGCTTGGAGACAGAGCTAATTGCAAGAGGCACTAAGGAAAAGAATCTGGGAGTCTTGGTACACTCAATATGTGTCTGCAATTGATGTAGCTGCACAAAAGGCACATGCAGTTTTGGGCTGCATCAGTATGAAGACTGGATGCAAAACACAGGAGGTGATTAGTGCCTCTCTACTCATCACGGGTTAGGCCACATTTAGAGAACTGTGTGTGCAGTTCTGGGCTTCATGTTTTTAAAAGGATGTGGAGAAATTAGGGAGAGTACAGAGGCAGGCAACAAAAATGATAAAGGGCCTGGAAGGAAAGTCACGTAAGGAGAGGTTGAAGAAAACGCACATGTTCAGTTTGTGAAAAACACAATTAAAAGGGGACGCAATAACAGCCTTCAAATGTATGATGGGCTGCCATAGAGGGAGAACACCTTTTCTTTCCTGCTATGGAGGGCAGGACATAGTTCAATGGCTTGAAGTTGCAACAAAATAGGTTTGGATTGAATATCAGGAAAAACTTCTTCCTTCTACGATACTATGACTATTCTTTGAACAGTGAGGCAGTAGAAGAGACTGCCTAAGGAAGCTGTAGCACTGCCATCATTGGTGGTGTTCAAGAAGAGGTTGGATAAGCATTGGTCAGAGATAATCTATAGCAGGGGTTGCCACATGGGGCCAGGAAGGAATTTTTCCCCCTCCTGTTGCTATGTGTCACAGGGGCTTTTCACTTTCCGCAGAAGCACTGGGGTTTGGCTGCAGCCAAGGCTGGAGATTAGGGTTGGGGTATGCAAGTATTCCTGCTGGGACTAAAACCTGGAGGTTCCTGGCTAGAGAACCTTGCCCCCCTGCTCAGGGCCAAACTGATCAACACAGCTGGTGACAGGAAGGAAATTTACCTCCATGGTGAGATTAGTAGAGACTATGGGGGTTTTTGCCTTCCTCATTAGAGAGAGTGTGGTCTCTTCCTTGGATCTCTCAAGACTATTTTATCAAATCTTGCAGCAGCAGGACACTGGCACCATTGTCCCTCTGCTTTTCCTGTGACAGGCTAAGGTGCTATGCCTTGCAGTTGTGTGACAGGGCTGATGGTATAATTTTAGTAATAGGTTAGACAAGGTTTTGTATGGGATTGGTTGGATAGGGATGATTCTGTTGCAGGCAGGGGGTTGGAATAGGTGACCTCATCAGGTCCCTTCCAGCCCTATTTTTCTATAATAAAAAATATTTTCTATAATACCCCACAGGGGGAGCAGGGTAAGCAGGAGTATACCACCTACTTCTGCATGAATGGGTGTGACATAAGTTTGCTCTCCTCTGGGCCCTACTCTAGCACAGCCTGCAGACAAGCACCCCTGGTCTGGGAGGGTGTAGCAAACAGTGTGGAGCTTGGCAGGATGTGCACAAGTTGCAGGAGTGAAGAAGAGGCATCAGGAAGTTGCATTGCTTGGAGGAGGCATTAGGAAGTTAGCCTGTGTGCACGTGGCTTGAATGGGAGCTGCAGCAGCCCTAGCTCTGCAAAGATTTCTTTTTTCAATAAAAAGCATGATCCATTTTGCATGCAGGGAGTCCTATTCTGTTATTCTGCAACAAGTGGTACATGAAGCACAGTGGTAGCAGTCAGTCTGGTGAGACCCACAATAAGGAATAACACGTAACTAACAGAAATATAGCAAACAGACAGCTCCGGGGAGCCAGACCAAAGGCTAAACTAGGTTTCTAGACAATAAGTGTCACACAAGCTTGGGCTCAGTGGAAGCAAAAATATGTATGCAGAGCAGGCCACAGCAGAGGAAGATGAGAAAATGAAGGCAAATCTTTTTTAACATTTCACAAGGGGAAAGGTTGAGAAGTGAGACACCGTTGCCGGAAAGGATGCCTGAAATGCTGAAATCGCTGATAAAGGTGTCTGATGAGTACTGTGACCCAACACACACCTAAACTGAAGAGAAATACTGTTTTCATGCTCAAAACCAAGAAGCAGAAGTGGGAATAGATTGTTCCATTACAGAAATGAGAACTCTAGGGTCCATATGTAACTCTGGAGACAGACTCACTAATTAGATACAGAATCAGCTGTGGAACAAGCAATTCCAGTTTATAGCAGTGAATATTGACAGAAAGGGATCTAGCAGCAGAAAAATACCTCCAAATAGCAAGGGCAGGCA
This sequence comes from Caiman crocodilus, assembly GCA_030014935.1. Classification (NCBI taxonomy): domain Eukaryota; kingdom Metazoa; phylum Chordata; order Crocodylia; family Alligatoridae; genus Caiman; species Caiman crocodilus. The sequence continues at coordinate 47,286,893 of JAGPOW010003395.1, read as the reverse complement.
ATCTGTCTGGGAGAGAACCCTAACAGCCACTGGAGCAAAACAGGTGCATGCTATACAAGTATGCAGGAAGGACAGAGACAGAATGACTGGGAATGCAGGCTTCATGGTCCAATGTACATTATGTGGAAAGCAATACAAAAGCCAAAAAAAAATGCCCAGCTTGCTGATTGTGATGCAAGGGATGCAGGATGCCATACTCCCTAATATCTCAGTGCCACAGCTACACAAGGAAGAAAAATGCAGGAGCTCATGAAGTGATCAAGGCTGTAGAGGCATTGGATAAAAAGGATGAGGTGTGCAGTGCGGCTGTAGGAGGTTCAGACTCTCTGTGCATATGCACTGCAGAAGGCAGCCCCCAGTCATTGCACTATCAATGACCCCCAGTCATTAGCAACTAAAGATCAACAACCAGTCTGAGTAAATGTGGTTTGTGCAGACACACAGACCACAGCAAATGTGGTTTGTCAACTGCAATCTAATCCCAGGAGCATTAATACCTTCAGCAATAAAAGACTGAAGAAATGTAACAAAATTCTGGTAATGTACAATAGATCTTTTCTGAGTCCATGCAGTGGGGAAATGCAAATTGTCAGTAGGAAACCCATGCAACAAGAGGTACCAACCACTATTGAGCAGTGAGGCAGTGCAAACAATTTGATCACAGTGCAGTGCCACTTTAGCCTCATCATGGGCAAAGTAGCAAAACTGTCACTGTGAGCCATGTCCAGCAATCTAACATTATATAAGGGCATAGTTCAAGGACATGGACAACTTGAAGGCAAGCTGATATTAGAAACAGGTTCCCATGTGCAGTTCATGTGACTATGAAAATACAGAGATGAATCCAGGGGAAGTGAGATAGTGTAGTTACAACCCCTTTGATACCTCCTCTACTCAAAGTCCCAAACCAACTCCATATGCATCACTATGATGGCGTTAGCATCAGATATCTTGGCACTCGAAGATTCAGAGTGGCTCGGTAATAGGCTCAGTGTGGCATAGTACTGGATAGTAGCTAAGAAAAAAAATGCTATATGTAATGATGCACCTACAACCAGCCTAGATCTGCTGTTGCTGAAATGTGAGGCTCCATTAAGCTCTAGTGGAGCCACTGAAGAAGAAAAAGGCAAACCTGAAACAAAGAGAAATCATTAGTACAGGTCAATCAATAGCTTGCTAACAGTGAGGAAATCTTCCGATAAACTGAGAATAGGCATCGATACAACACCACTGAAGAAAAAATGGAAAACACAGTACATCCCACTCCCTATCAGCAATTGAGCATATTGTAGCTGATCGATGTAGAACCACAAAGAATGGATTATCCTAGATTGACCTATTTCAGTTAGCCCTGTGCGAAGTGGCAGGCATTTGATTCAGATTTGGCTAATTCACAGGGACAGGGATTCAATTTGGTGATTCAAGTGACTGTTCCAATTGAATTCAGCCGAACTGGATTCGAAGATTCGGTCGGAGACTAACCAGGCAGCAGTCCTCAACCGTGCTGGGCACAGCTGCCTCTAGCTGGTAAGTCTGTTGTGGTGGGCGGAGGGGGGAGGGAAGGAGCAGGGAAGGGACAGATCAATGCTTCCACAGCAATGGAGGGATTGGGGCTGGGACAAGCTGCCCAGCTGGGGCGAGAGGGCACAGGATTCGGAGAGGGGGGCTCCCATCACTATGCAACACCATGCACTGCTGGTCTGGGAGGGCATGGGAGTGGGCGTGTGCCCCTGGATCTGCGCAGGGCGGGCTGGGCTGGGCTGGGCTGGGCTGTGCAGGAGGCACGGGGAGGCTGAAGTGGTTTCCACCACTGCATGCTGCTTGTCTGAGGCAGCACAGCAGCACCATCCCACGTCTCCGTACCCTGGTTGGAAAAGCAGCAGGACGGCATAGCCCCCGCTGCCAGCGCCTTCTACCCGAAGCAAGCCGCGCCTGCATCATGCCCCCTCACTCCCTGTCCTGGCTGGGCAAGCGGCAGCAGGGCATAGCCCCTGCTCCCGGCGCTGCCACACTCGCATCCTGCACCCCCCACTCTGGCTGGGCAAGCAGTGGCAGGGCAGAGCCCCCACTCCCAGTGCCTTCTGCCACCTGCACAGCTCAGCTCGGCCCAGCCTGCCTTGTGCAGAGCCAGGGGCACAAACCCGCTTCCATGCCCTCCCGGACTGGCAGCACGCAGTGGTGCTGAGTGGCGAGAGCTCTGCTCCAGGAGTCCTATGCCTCCCCGCCCCAGCTGGGCAGCTTCTCCCAGCCCCAGTCCCGATCCCTCCCTCACTGTGGGGCTGTTGATCTGCTCCCATATACCCCTTCCCTCCCCCCTCTGCCCACCCCAACAGACTTACCAGCTGGAAACAGATATTTCTGTTTAGTCTACAGCCGAATCTCTGACTCAGCACTGAACCTTTTCTGAATCAATTCAGAGGCTTCCAATTTGATTCGGACCTTTTAATGGGTCTCCCAATTCGATTCAGATTCGAAGATTCAGCCACCAAATCAAGCTGAATTTCCTCTGAATTGAATTGGCTACCAAAGCTTTGCACAGCTCTTATTTCAGCCCCCAGGCTCCCCTGGCCAATCTTTTAGCAGGTACCATCAGATATCAATGTCTACGAGCATCAGTCTGGCTCAGAAGGTGGGCCAGTATGAACTAAACCAGGTGTCAGAGGGTTGTGCATCAAGACTATGGCTGATGATTTTCTAAATCTAGATGTCAACAAAAAAGTTCCTGCCTTGTGCAGACGGTTGATCTAAATGACCTTTCAAGATCCCTTCAAACTCTGTTTTAATGTGATTCTAGGAAGAGGCTATCTGGGGCCATAAAGAAGCTGCAATACCTCTTCGGCAGGTCTGGAGAGCAGAATATCAGGCTGACTGCAGACAGGAGGAATCTGAAGACAGCAGAGGTTGACAGCAGTGTCCAGCATTGGCCTCCAAGAGACTCCAGCCAGACATCAGGAAAGCAAGGACATGTTGTTAAGGAAATGGCCAGACTATAGGATGTGAAGGGAGTCCAATCATTTTTAGAGCTGACCATCTAGCTTTCTGCATGCAGCTGTCAGAAGCCTGTAAACCCAGGGAACAGTTAACACCCCACGTTGCAGAACAGTCAGAGGCCTAAGACCAAGTGTTTGAAAGAGGAAAGGAAACCTTGAGCAAGCCACGAGTCCTGAAGCATGACAACCCAACAGAACAACAAGCACTTGAGGGAGATGGCTCAGAAGCACTTAAGCAAAGCCAGCAGCCCAGGGCATGGGTCTCTGACAGACTGAAGAAAGGGGATGTGCTCAGACAGAAAGGCAACACTTCAAGGTACTCTTTGGAACGGCCTAATCCCTCCAGCTTACGTGGGGCACATGATAGAAAGGTACTCAGATCACAAGGTACTGGAGCTTACAGACACTCTGTTTCTGGCTTCCCAGAGCTATCTGCGTTGTACTCTGACAGGTACACTCCACTTGGCATATTTGCTACAGGTAGTGGCAATATCTTAGCGTCACCTCAGAGTGCTGGAATTTCAGTAACATATGGTGAAGCAGCTTGAATGGGCTCAGCAGTGGCTTTTTCCTGCTGTTTCCATTAGTGCACTCAAGCAACTTCAGTTCACATTACTGAGATTGCAATGCTATGAAGTGAAGATAAGGTACTCCCCTGGAAAGTCATTACTAAGTGTGGCATATTTTTCCGAGTACAAGACATGGCCACAGAAAAAATACTCTGGTTTCTTGGGGAATGGACTGTCTGGTCACACAAGCGAAAATCAGCTTAACCAGCCTGGTAACTGTCACAAGGGAAGTGTGCCTGCCTAGCCCTGCTTCTTAGCCAAGCTTTTTATGCAGTTCTCTGAGTCTCTTCATATCTCCCTTAGAAACTCTTGGGCCCCTTTTGTTCTGCTTTTTTAACTTTCTACTTTCCAACCCCACTCCCTGCAAACTTTGTCAAACTGGTTTCTCAGCCTGAACCCCCACCTTAGAGTACCCAGTGCTGAAACCTGTTTCCTCTTGCATGCTGACCACTACACATGACTGCCAACATCGCCCCTAGTCTGGGGGAGATGTGACACAGCACTGAGTGCAACCCAGTGGATTCGTTCCATGTCGAGGCTGCCCACAACACAGCAATTTTATCATAATTTCATAATATCAACTGGATTTCATAAACAGAGCACAGATTCCCTGGTATCTCCATGAGTGTGTGCCTAGGCCAGGGACCTCTTTAACCCAGTCCTAATAAAAGGAATCAAAGCATGAATATATCACAGGGTATGCACTGAAAGCACTGAAATGCCTAACAAAAGCAAAAAAGAAGGGTAACACCCTCAGTATCAATCAGTATTAAAATGACTAGGTCTCCATCTATTTATACCATTGGAAGATCTGGTCCACAGCCATCAAATGTAGGCATTCTCCACGGAGTTTAATAAACTGAGCTGTCAATTAAGTATAAGTAGATAGATTGTTGCTGGTGAGTCCCTGTCCAGCTCACATCAATATTTTATGACACTACACAAGTCATCAAGGTAGGAAAGCCTTATAAATAACCAAGCTCCAGAGTGATTTATTTGGTTTTCATTCCCCTTGGGGCAGGGGATAAATCTCATCTGTGTTCACCACATGCCGTGTAAATGTATGACATCATCTGACATTAAAACAATAGATGGCCACCAAGACCAATACCCTGGTACGTCAAGTTCGTAGCTTCTTATGCATCTTCTAAACACTCCTGCCTTTTTACTGGAGAGTCTCAAAAACTTCCCCGAGACTGGCTCAAGGTTAGGACTGATACACATTAGGCTGTGGTCCCCATCCTTAGAGAAAGCTTTCTGGTGTGTCATTTTGTTGGTGGATGCTTATAGTGTGTTGACTCACTACATGAGCTAATGCAGCCAAACATAGCACATACAGGTTTATAACTCACTGTTGATTTGGCACCATTTAACTCATTTTAATGGGGGAGAGAGAATTAATTGCTAACTATTCAGGATATGCTGCCCACAAAGAGAAAGCAAATGCTCTTGTAAGCTGCTTGTACACAATTATCTCCAGGCACAAAGGCTTATTTTGAGCTACAGTTCTGGGTAGGACAGTGAGCTTCAATGGACTTGGGCTAGGGAAAACTGTTTTTTGGGTTTTTTTACAGCTGTGTCCCTAATCAGCTTAATGCTCTTGGGCAAGTCACTTCACCCTTGTTCTCATTTCTCTTCATCTCCATCTGTTTGGACTATCAGTTTTCTGTGGCAGGGACTCTCACTGTGAACTGAGCACAATGGGGCTTTGATTTGGTCTCCAGCTTCTAAACACTATTGCAATACACATCATATAAAGTAATTTATCTGCCTTTTGTAAATAGCCAAGTATTAGTTCCACTAATCATGTTACTACCTTACATCTTTGTTGTCTCATGCCACTCAAAAGGGAAAATTTTAATTCGGGCACAAGATGAAGGCCTACATATAGCAGCTCTTGGAAAAAAAGTAACTAGTAATGAGTCATCACCAAGCTAAAGTGTCACATCACGCTACAACATGGATCACCATCCCAGTTCACTCAGTAAGGCAAAAAAGGGCAGAAAGAAACCCAAAACTGTGTTATGCATCCAAAATGATTGTGCTGCTTTCACTGAAAAGCCACCAAGTTGGACTTACCTAGAGTGGGGTATAAAATGGTTTTCCCAGCCTCATGAAAAGTTCCAGGATTTCACAAAGGTCTTATCAGGCCAGAATGATAAAGATACAGTGCCTCTCTAGGCAATGGTTTGATGCTTAGGCGTTCAGCTGAGATAGAAGAGACTCAAATTCAGGACCCCACCCAAGGAATATTTGGTTATTCATACAACCTCAGTTGAAAAGCTCCACAGGAGGGATTGAAAGAGAAAGGGATTGCATGAGAATATCAGATAAACAAACAGGACAGAAACCTCATCTGTGATATGAGGCCAAGGTTCAAGTCCTTAGTCTGAATCAGGCACAGCGCAGACTCACCTGCAGACAACAGGCTATTCAAGGATGAATCCACATGCTCTCTCTCTACACAAAAACATCCTAAACCTCAGACATCTTTCCTAACCAAAAGATTCATCTCAGCTAATGCATTCCCACAAAAAAGGTTTGAGTCACTTGCTAAAGCTCTGGCCCCTAGGTTTAGAATACATAAGTACCACCTTTTCCCCTTTCTCTGCAAGGTTATTTTCCCTTTCTTGGGGTTAATGATCAAAACAACAACACATACACAATTTCCCACTTTGCTCTCCTGAAGGACATAGGAGGCCCCAAACCTCAGTGATCCATGAAAATCAGACTACAGTTGAGCCAAACAAAGTTGTCTTTTTCTTATTCAAATGGAGAAGGCAACTTGTGTTGCTAAGTGACTTTATAAATCAGCATCATTACCAGCCTGTCTTAAGCCTTCTGGTTTCTTATATAATACAAGGGCAGCTAGAAGAAGCAGCCAACACTGTTATTGGTTTCTTCCTCTCTCTTTCTCCCTTTCCTTGGGATTTTAGTGAGGCTTTAATGTTCCTCTAATTGCTGTTCCTAGTGATCTAACTGGGAGATACGAAAAAAAGGAGCTGTCTAGCACTTCTTCCAAGCTGCCATCACATCATCTAGAATCTGAGCCTTCATTTAAAAGAAAAAAGGAAGTTTCCAGCCTTGATGGTTGTAAAGAAAAGTTTGAAAATATGACCCAAGCTTAATCAAGGCCTGTGTCTGCAGTGAACTTGATAGCACAGCCTCCTCATTCAGCTCACTGAGGTGCTGCTACTCACCAAGGGGCAAAAGGACAGAAAGATTTGGCATTATGCAATACACCAGCCTATCGGGGATCCTGGGGCACATACATTGGCAGCTACCCTAGGTGAAGCCTATTCTACTGCATCCTCCCTGCTACTATTACCCAGGCTACCTAGTTTAAAGCTGGCATCAGTTTTTCTATGTCTGCTGTAATCACACATCTGAATGCAGTGTAGATGCATCCTGAGTGACAGAGAAGAAAGGAGAACGATCATAGAAACAGACTCAGTGAAAGAGCAGAGCCCCAAAGAGACAATCAAAATCAACCTGTGGAGTAGAGCTGAGACAGAGAAAGGTTTTTGGAAAAGGCGCTCACTGAACAAGGCTGGGAGCTGTGAACAAAGGAATCCTATTTGATTCCTCTTGTGTTCAGGGAAGTGGGACTTTGTACATGGTTTTTAAACCAACAGAACTGTACCAATGAAATGCCCATCTTCCTCATCAACCTCCCAAGGGCAACACTGCACATGGCTCTTCAAGGTAGCTAAATGCCTGGGTCAAAAAGGGGCAACTATAGCATGAAAACCTGCAGAGTGAACTGTGAGTGATTTATGAATTTTGTGCCATGAGTAACTGGCATTTGGGAGACAGCCCATTTATTTCCCAATCTCCAGATAGAAAGGAACCAAGCCTAAGAAACCTAGCAGAGCCAAACAGCAGGCCCTGAGCCCTGGTGAGAAGAGAGAGCAAGCTCTCCTGTTTTGACTATCTGTGCCATGCAGCATGAGCAGTGTTGCACTCTGGCATCTGAGGAAGACCCCCCGGATATACAAACAGAGGAGTAAGAGCATATTTTTTATCCTGATATACAACCTTGATTACTGGGTCTGGTTCTAGTGTCCTCATTCTAAGAAGATTATTGGAAAACTGAAGATGGTACAAAGAAGAGCTAGAGAAGTAGCTCAGAAGAAGAGCTACAAAGAAGAGGTACAGAAAGACTTCAGTCTGCAGAAAAATATGGAGCAGGTCCTCAACGAATCCATTTCTAAGCACTTGGAGGAGACAAAAGGGATCAGGAACAGTAAAGGATTCACCAAGGATTCACCATGGATCCTTGCCATGGATTCACCAAGGGCAAGTCATGGCTGACCAACCTGATTGCCTTCTGTAACGAGATGCAGGGAAAGCAGTGGATGTGATATACCTTGACTTTAGCAAGGTTTTTGATATGGTCTCCCACAGCATTCTTGCAAGCAAGCTGAGCAAATATGGGTTCGATGAATGGACTGTAATGTAGACAGAAAGCTGGCTGGGTCATTGGGTTAACAGGTAGTGATCAGTGGCTCAAGGTCTAGTTGGCAGCCAATATCAAGTGGAGTGCCCCAGGGGCTGGTCCTGGGGCTGGTTTTGTTCAATGTCTTCATTCATGATCTGAAGATGGGATGGACTGCACCCTAAGCAAGTCTGCAGATAACATCAAGCTGGTGGGGAGGGGAATAGTAGACACACTGGAGGGTAGGGCTAGGATTCAGTGTGACCTAGACAAATTGGAGGACTGGGCCAAAAGAAATCTCATGAGATTCAATAAGGACAAGTGCAAAGTCCTATACTTAGGATGGAGCAACCCCATGCACCAGTACAGGATGGAGACTGGCTAAGCAGCAGCTCTGCAGAAAAAGATATGGGGTTTACAGTGGATAATAAACTGAACATGAGCCAAGTATGTCCCAGTTGCCAAGAAAGCTAACAGCATACCGGGCTGCATTAGTAGTTGTGCTGCCAGCAAAACAAGGGAAGTAATTATTCCCTTCTATTTTGCATTGGTGAAGCCACAACTGGAGTACTGTATCTAGTTTTGGGCCCCCCACTGCAGAAGGGATGTGGACAAGCTGGAAAGAGCCCAACAGAGGGCAACAAAAATGGTTAGAAGGCTGAGGGACATGACTTCTGAGGAGAGGCTGAGGGAAGTGGGATTATTTAGCCTGCAGAAGAGAAGATTGAGGGGGGATTGGACAGCAGCCTTTAACTACTTGAAGGGTGGATCCAAAAAGGATGAAGCTAGACTGTTCTCATTGGTTGCAGATGGGTTACCTAGAGAGGTGGTGGAATCTCCTTCCTTGGAGGTTTTTATGCCCCGACCCAACAAAGCCCTGGCTGGAATGATCTAGTTGAGGATGGTCCTGCTTTGAGCAGGGGGTTGGACCAGGTAACCTCCTGAGGTCCCTTCTAACTCTAATTTTCTATGATTTTAATTGATGTGAAAATTGAAGAAAGTGCTTTGCAGTTCTGAGATTTGAGCTCAATCTATTTTGCTTGTAAAAAGCAAAGCAGAAGGTAACATGATTACATGGTAGAGGAACTTCTGTAAAAAGAAAATTCTAGGTATGAAAGAGCTCTTGAATGAGAGAGAGAAAGGCAGAATGAGGATCTCTGGCTTGAAGCTGAAATCAGAAAGTAGCCACAACATTTTAATCCTTGAGGGATTAAGCCTTGGAACAAACTACCATAAATGGCAACTTCTCCATTTCAGATAGGTAGAGTAGGTGCCTTTCTGGATGTAACACTTTGGCCAAACACAAGTGACTGGTTCCAGTACCAGGAATAACGAGTCAAATTCACACCTGGAGAATAGATTACATGGTTTAATCTTCAATTCCATCATTAAACGCTCTAAAAAGTGGGCAGGGCTTGGAAGAGAACCACCATTGTCAGTGACTGCTTTGGCTGCTCCTTTCAGGCACTTTCAGCCCAGCTAGGAATGGCTCAGTTCCACAACACCAGAGCCTTCTCATTTGCTTGGGTCCCTTCCCTTTGTGATTTGGAAGTTGAGCTATTTCCTCCTCCCCCAACCCTTGCCTTCAACTGTAATGCACTTTTTTACACTGCTGCTAGGAGAGCAAAGATTCATTCTTGATTCAGCCCCACAGCATGGAGAGAAGGACACCTTCAGCTAATTTACATCTAAGTGAGCATTTGTTAGAGTAAAGAATAAAGGTCTTACTGTGCAAAATGGCTGATGTGGCGGTACTAATCAATACTTGTTTGATGGATTGCCTGCCAGGAGTCTTTCAGGCACATCAATTCAGCTGTTAGATTTTCTGCTTGCTCATTGCTTAACAACATAAATAGAGATGAATCAAGGTATTTAACATAAAACTTCAGCTCAAGACCTGAACTGTTTAAAATGCGCTATGGTTTCCTACCCTTCCTCTCATTCCTTGAAAAGAATGTTAAGCTTTGAAATTTTCTGTGGCCCAGACACAGGGCTTGAATGATAAGCATTTCACCAGGGGCTGCCTTCTCATTGCAATCAAGAATTGCATCTGTAATACAAGGGGGAGACACTCTTCTTTTTGTTTTCTGCTGAAGCAGAAACCTACTGGGGAAGAAGAAATTAAGATTTTATTGGGAGCAACTGATGTTAGTGCAGAGTTCCCTGCGCTCCCTTTCCTTATCAGCCTTGCACGAATTGCTCCCTGTGCTCCTGAGCAGGGTCTGCTGTTAATTGGTGTGAAAACAGCTGCCTAACTGGAGTTCTCAGCTTCTGATGCTGTCCTAGGAGCACCTGCAATTACATCAGATCTCAGATCCAATGGGATAAGCAACAGACCAGATCCTCAGCAGTGTTTGCTTCCAGTTGGCAGAAAGAGGAGTTGCAGCTCCTTGGAAAATCTGGCCTTATTTCAGAACCTAACTGGGAGCTGAGTATTTTGGAAAATATGGCTTTGACACTGAGCTCTTTTGAAAACCCGAACCTCTGGTAGCCTAATGCCCAGCCTGCCTCTGAGGCAGTGAATTTAATACAGCCACAACAGCTGGAAATCTCCCCTTAAATAACATTAAGCTCCAACCTGTGGTGTCTTCTCCCACCTCCACCTTTCCAACCTCACAGCACCCTGTAGCAAAAATAAAAGACTAATGCCAGAACTTTCCCTGCCCTATACAGTATTTGATTATTAGTGGCAGCAGTAATTGGCAGCAAGAGCCCAGGCTCAAAGGGGTGGTATTTACCTTTAATACTTGATAATGACTGTAAAATATTAAATTGAGTTTCTTAGGATGGGCTGAAAAACAGTAATGGCTTAGAATTTGCATTTAACTCGAACTGTTTACTGACTGCCTTGAATTTACATTTTAAAAGAAGTTTCAGGGGTGTAGGTAGTTTTAAAATTTTAAAAGAAGTTTGACACTTGCCTAGTCAAACTATCAGGGAGAAACAGTATATTGGATTAGTGAAAGGCTGGATATAGTCTCCTGATCTTAACAAGATCATGAAAATCTTGTAGTCTGGAAAACATACAGCTTTGGGAAACAAGAAGTTAGTGGCACAGTGTGAGATGCCTTCAGAATCCAACCGGTGATGAAAATGTACCTAAGACTGCGTCATGAGCATGGCTTTGACTTGAGTCTTTCTGGGTACAGAGGAAACTGGTAGGCCTGTGCAAAACAGCAAATATTTGCTTTGGGTTCGGATTCAGCTGATTCGGAGGGACAGTGATTTGACTGGGGGATTCAAATCACTGTCCCATTTCAACTCAGCCAATTCGGATTCAGAGATCCAGGGCTGATTCAGAGATTTGTCCATAGACTCTAATGGGGAATCACTAAAATACCTGTAACTCTGTTATTTTTTTGCAGATTCAGATGAAAACAGCCAAGGGCATGAAGCCTGCCAAGTTTCAAGGAGATAGGTGCAGGGGTTTCTGTGAAAGTGCACCTCAAATTGTTGAAAGCAAAACTCGTATCATTTGTATGTGTTAAGGCAGAATGGGATGAGAAGTGCAAGGATGGTAGCCCTACACATGGGCACGAGGCCTGCCAGGTTTCAGGCAGAGCGGTGCAGGGCTTTCTGTGAAAGTGCACCTCAAGTTTCTGAAAGCAAATAAAAAAAGCAAATAGGTGCAGAGCGAGGAGGGTGGCACTCAGTCTGTCGGCAGGTGGAGCTTGGGGAACCCCAGCAGTGGGAGGTTCACCTTCAGGAACGCCAGCTGCTCCACCAAACCAGTATCCAAGCAGGTATGGTGGGATGTCACTATATCCCCAGCAATGCTGAACGCCCTCTTGCTTGGAACCAGCGTAAGATCCGTTGAGGATCAGTGGACAGGACAGGTGCTCCTGGGCAACTGTGGCCAGACCCTACCACACATGGCTGCAGGTTACCCCGTAGGCCAAGGGTCGCAGCGCAGCAGCTCCATGTCCTCATCAAGATAGGTAGCCACCAAGGCCGTCACGCTACTTACCTGATAGTTGGGCCTGGTGCCTCTGAACCCCAATATTGAAGCCATGCCCTTGGCCCACATTGGCAGTGGCTGTGGTGGAGGAGACTGGCTGACACGGGAAAGCCACCCCTCTTCCTCATCCCCTGCCTCTGCCCTTCTGCCTCCCTGACTCTTCACCAGCACCTCTGTTCAGTGATCTAGGGTTTTGCTACTACAGATGCTCCCCTTCACCCTTGGGTCACACGTGCCCACCAGCACATGGACTGGACTGTACCGCAATGGATCCTGTTTATAATGGCCCTCCTTCCCCAGAATTTCCTTCACTATGGCCCTCAGCTCCTCTGCTTCCAGATCCAGCTCCTCCTTTGGCACTGGAAGGCTCATGCTGGGAACTGCAAATGGGGTGGAAAATGTCATGCTGCTGCTGGTCAGTGGTGTTAGTGGTGGTGGTGCAGGTGCAAGCACTGCTACCACCTCCTTGCTCTCACTAGCATCAGAAGACTCATCCTTGCCAGGAAAGAGGGAGCATCTATGTTCGGGGCAGGGGGAACTTGCCCCCTCCCTCTGCCCTGCCAGAAGACCTGGCACCTGCCTTTCCAGCATGCTTCATAATGTTTGGTGTGCTGCAAAAAGTGTGTGTGTAATATATGTTGGGCCAGAGCCTTTGAGATGCTGCTGGTCCAAGACAGACACGGCTCACAAAAGGCACAGATCACTCCAGACGCTGCTTGATACGTTGCTTCTTCGTCCTGCCCCCAGAGCACTGTGATTGGAAGGGAACGCTGAGAACTATCGCAGTCACTGGCCAGCTACAGATGTCAATATCAAAGTAGTCTTTCTCCCCATCTCTACCCTTTCCACATAGGGAAGATCACTGCCCTCATCTCAGCTTCTGTTTTCTACAATTTCTGAATCTCTCTGAATCAATTCAGAGGCTTCCAATTTGATTTGGACCATTTAATGGGTCTCCCAATTCTATTTGGGTTTGGAGAATTGAATCGGCTACTGAAGCTTCACACAGCCCTGGAGCCCCTTAGCCTGAATAAGGGAGGCTGAATAAAGATGTAAATAGGGAATAAATGGCAAGAACCTCCCTCCCTCCCCCTGCTTTTTAACCTGTTGAAGCTTGTGGATGTGAGGACCACATCCTTGGATTTAAGGCGCAGGTTAAGAACAGGTTATTGTTCTCATGTTTTCTTTTGTTTGTTTACAAGAGTATATGTCCGTATTTCAGCACGTGGTTACTGATTTTTTATGCTGGTTCTTGTTTTTTATAGTAAACCTGCTTGTCATCTTCTTACTTACTTGTTGCCAATGACACTTGTGATTCCAAAGTACTGATTATACAGGTTTGCCCATTCTATGGAAAGGGGGATCCATCTTTCTGAGTCCATGACTGGACAAGGGTGTAAACCTTCTAGATGGCAAAATCCCCCCAGCTAAGGGCTAGCAAAGCCTGAGTAAGACTGGTAGGAGTGAGGCCCCTCTGACACATCTCATCTCGTGTTCAGTGGCCAAGCCACAGGCAGCAAAAAGGGGTTTGAGGCGGAAGGGCACCACAAAGTTGTGGAAGCCCCCCAAGAGAGCGTTTCGCAGGCGTCCCCAGGCTGCATGCAGGGCTGGAGCATGTCACATTCTCATGTTGACTTGCCACACACTCTCCCAAAGCCAGGCTCCTGCCTCATCCCCAAGCTGTGCCACTCAACTCTCTCATCTTCATTTATCCTCAGTGCTTCTTCATCCTGTCTCTGTCTGCTCCCCTGTTCTGTCTTTCATGCACACACCCCCAACCCTCCTCACTCACATCACTGCTCCTTTCCTCTGCTTCCTGTTTCAGCCAAACTCCGGACAGGCTCTCGTGCACCCACCCCCTATTCTCACATGCTGGTTTGCCCTCTCGTTCTGAGGAGTGGGCTTGGAAAATATTCCTGATACCTATTACTCAAAAGTCCCATCCCATCCCATCCCGTCCCATCCCTCCCAACAGAGCCACCTGCCTGCTGCTGACTGAGGGTCCCTTGCTGTCTTTAGTGGCTATCGATCATTTACCCATTCCCTAACCCTTACGTTCTATTGCTGACTTCAGAGTGGCCATTCTTAGACAACAAAACTTTACAAATAATTTTGAACAGGAAATTGCAGAACAAGAAATCACCCACAGACTTGACTGTGTTAACTATGGTCTAATCCAAGACTACAGAGGTTATCTCCTTACCTGGATTATCTTTTATCACCCCAGTATCCTTCAATAGATAGGGGCATACATTCAAAAAGTCTGAGCCTGAATTGATTCAATCTTAGCAGGTTAGTCTGACCTGGCTAGGCTGATCCAGTTTGTAGGCATGAAGATATCCCCTCTGGACTGAGACAATGCAGGCACATGCTTTCAGTGGCTCAGGCTAGAAGCCAGGGAGCACTACAGCAGCCCTCCCTCTCTTCCACAATGCTAAACTGAGGGGGTAGGGGTATGGCCAGGCCTTGGTAGGACGTTCTGATTAGGGGGGGTCCCCCCTCCAATAACAGACCATTTATCAGCTCTGTTATCAGCATTTAGTACCCCATCAGAAAACAAAGCCTCTCTCATTAGTTCAAGCTCTTCTTAAACAGCTTTTTCCAAGGAAGGAAGGGAGGGACATTACCAGCTACCTGTTGAATAGCTCCAGAAAGCCATAAGCCGACACTGCCCTGTCTGCCTTACCCAGACACCTTTCAGCGTTAGCTAGCATACCACATGCTGGCTATGGTCCGTGCTGCAGGGGAGAGGAGGGAGGGATCCCTAATTCAGCGGCAAGGGTGAGGGGGCAGCGGAAGTCAGGAAGATGCTGCTGTGCCTGCAAGTCTCTGCTGGAGCTCCAGCCAGGGAGCAGAGGGGAGGGGCTAGACCAGCTCTCTGGAGCAGAGAATCCAGCCCAGCTCAGCCCAGCGAGCATGCCAGGATGCTGGGAGACTATGATTTAATTTAAACCAGGAAGGGGTCTGGGACAAACATTGCATAAACCGGTTTGACTCAGATCAGTTATGTCTGATACTACATTCAACCTGGTTTGTCTCGAACCCATTTTAGTCATTTTCAGATTGGTTTATGTGCACTGAATGTAAGTTCTGTTACAGGTTTAAATTGGTTTCTGATCACTTAAATTGGTTTATGTCCGTCCCTAGCTAATGGGTTAACTGCTTTGTTTTTCTCTCTCCTACCCATCTTGCATCTCTCAACAGTGGCCCCTTCTTTTTTCTCCCCAGCCCTTCTCTACCTTTTGTCTTATTCTATTTAGACACTCTGATTTCTGTAGTCCTTTCACAGTATCTGATGAAGTAAGCATGCTGCTTATGAAAACTTATGCTATGCATTTCTGATGTAGTTAGTCTATTAGGCAACAAACAGACCTTGCACTTGTCCTGGGATAAACCATTTTATTCTGGAACAAAGTGCAGTCATTCAGACATCCATGCTTATTGTCTTGAGATACATCCTAAAAAAAAGATAAGAAGTACTAACAGTTTATGGCAAAGTGCATCTGAATGGTTATCCCAAGATTTCATTATGGACTGAAAAGGAAAAAAAACAGCAGTACATTCAGCTGCTCACTAAACCTGCATTAGAAAGACGATCTGTGTATATGCTAATCCCAAGATATGACTATTCTGGAACAAATACAGGGACAACTTGTTCAGGAAGAAAGGCAACATCTGTTCCTAGCCTAAGGTGCAAGTCTACTCTGCCTTCTACCAAGCCTTGTCTTCTGCCTGCCCCCTCAAGCTTATTCTTTTTCTCTGGGAATGGCCCTGTAGGCATAGTGGCTTTTCACACTCTTACTTTGCTCCTTCTCTCCCTGTCAACCTTTTTCTATTCCTTTGTTATCTCTGGACTATAACACATGGGACTTGAATCCATGTGTCCCAACTCCTACCTCAGAGCTCTGCCCAACGGACCATTGTACGAGCTATATACAGCCGTGGAATATTTTCATTTCTGTTTTTACATGTGTGCCAACCTCCCACCAAGGGCACCAGTAACACCACCACCCACTGCTCCCTCTAGCCATTTTTTGTCTTAACAGACAATGTCCTACAGCTGCCTTCCAGGTGTTCTGTCTATTGGAAACATCATTGCTGCCGGTATGACCTTTGCAGCCATTCAAGCAGCACGGACAGAATGACACCAGCTGATGCCAGGTGTCCATCTGAATGCAGTGCTGCTTGCAGAGCCAAATACAAAGAACTGTGCAGCTGACAATAGAGATTTCCTCTTCAGGGCTCCACACCCCTACCAACCCAAGCAGTTGGAATAGGAGAAAGCAAGCTCCCCAAATGCTTCCCCAGAAGCAATGCAGGTCAGAGGCATGCAAGGGCAGCTAAGGGAGTGTCAGGTTTTATTAGCATCAAGGCATGGGGGAGATGTGAAGGGACTGCTAAGTGGACAGTAAAGAAGATGGATGAATTCAGACTACCTGCGCTCAAATGGAGCAGCCCGTATTATGCAGGGGATGGGACAGTATCCTGGACAGATGCCAGAAAACACTTGAAAAACCAGGAGGTTTTTACAGTCTTCAATAGGCAGTAGGGAATCTGGCTGGAGAGGCAGGAAGGTAAAGAAAATGGGAGCAAAGGGAGGTGTGCCTTGGGCAAAAATCAAGATGTCCTACCCTCAACACAAGAGTAGGCAAAGCAGGAGCAGCAGCATCTAGCATCCACAAGGACACGCGGGAGGAGTTAGCTGGCACCAAAGAGCACCCATAGCCTCGGGCAAGAAAGATAATGCGGTACAGGGAGGAGCCAGGGAAGGGGGTTCATTTGCCAAAGAGACGAGCGGCTTTAGAAAGAGGCTTAGCACCAAGGAGGGAAGAGGGGAGCCTACAGCTGGGGAGGAATCTTCCAAGTCTCTGCGAAATGGAGCATAGCCCTCATGTTCTGAGAGGACACGGACTGCCTCTTTCAACTGTATCCATCCACTGGGAGCCTGGGTCCCAAACTGAGGCATCTTGGCAGCGCCTTGCTTGCTGCTTGGGCCGACAGGAAGCACAACAATCATAAAATATTGCTTTAGCGCATGTGCTTCAGGCAGCAGGGACCAACCACTGGCATGCAGCAGGGACCACGCTGCCCTTGTTTCTGTAGCATATCATGTCCTCAGCCCAGACCAGGGGGCCCCCCATAGCTCTTCAAGAGGCAACAGGCTGAAAATGCCTGCTGGGAATCAGGAGATTCGCCTTTCTCCCACCTGAACAAATCGCAGGGTCCTGGGGTTCTTTTCCTCTGAACTTCTTGGCTGCCCATCCTTTGGACAGCAATCCGAAAGGCTTTTTTTTATACTGGGGACACGTGTGGCTGATGTAAGATAGCTGGAAGTATAGCACAGAGTTTTAACTGTAAGGAAAATTAACCATTGGAAACCCTTCCAAAAGATGGGATGAATTCCCTTGAATTCCCCTGAAGTCTTGCCCAGCCCGTTGTCAGAGAGATGCTCTAGTTCAGCCATTCGTGTCTGCATCGCTAGGTGAAATCCTACCCCCTGTTCTGTTTGGGACCTTGGGCCAACTAATGGGTTCTGCCCCCTGAAGAGCACTGTGGATCTCAAAGTACTTGACAAAGGAGGTGAGGCTCATTATCTCTCCCTCCCCCAACTTATCTTTAAATTATACATCAAAGTTTCAACAATAACCAGGGAAGAGCTTGAATATTTTATAGAAAATAAATGTTTCATGTTTGCTTACAAAGTAAAATTAATAAGGAGATTTGGCCATCGTTGTATTATTTATGCAGTTCTTCAGCTGCAAAAATAGGGGTAGCAAGCATAGTTTAATTTAAAGCCACATCTTCCATTTCTCATCTAGCAGAGGTAAGAAAAAATAGTGGTATGCCTACCTTCCCTCCTCCTTTCAAGAACACATTTAAAGGAAAGAAGACTTACAGGCAATTAGAAAGAAGACTTGTTCTGCATAATTGAAAAAGTAACCATAACAATCCTCTGACCTTGGGGGTGTCACTAATTTCTCCATGCTCTTCTTTATCTGTCTTGTCACCTTATTCCTTGTTCTTGGCAAGACTTTTATGTGCACACCTTTTGCGCTGAGATTAGAACTATTGGAGTCAATGGCCAGTCAATTTGGCACTGTTGAAGTCAATGGCAAGTTTTCCACTAACTTCCATGAGGTCAGGGCTGCAGCCAGTGAGGGCACTGTTGAAGGTGAGCTGTGCAAAAATCTTAGCCTGATTGGAATCTCATACTGGCCTTCTTGGGGCACATGCAAAGTGCTCCCTTCTAGGAGCTACTGTAACACAAATAATCGTGACTGTCACCATCCTATTGAGACAATTGCAATGTATTTGTCATTTTTTGTAATAAGGAAGATGCACTACATATGCTTAAGAGACAGCTTAGACGTACGAGATGATTATTCAGTCAGATGCACCAGTTGTTTCGAGGAGAATTCAGAACTTGGCAGACTGCAATGGGGAATGAAGGATGCATCTCTCACGCAGCCTTTCCAGTTCTTGCCAAATGTTGTCAGTCTAGGCTGAGATAGTCACAACAACTTAAGGGATTTGGACACCCAATTTACCCATGAGAACTGGATGTCCAAGTGTGTTAGGAAGCCCTGAAAATTTCCACTAGGATGTCCCAACAAGCTGATTTCGGACTTGGGCGAATTTCTTTCCCCATGACAGACTTCCTGCATGATCACAGGTCAGTCTCTTGGCCTTTCTGTGCCTTGGTGCTGCAACTGTAAAATGTGGCTAATAGTTCTTCTCTCCACACTGGGATTTGGTAGGAATAAACTCACAGTAGACCGTCTATGCTCTGACTACACAGTAGTACAAGTCTTAGCCCCTGTCTGCACTGCCTCCATGCCAAGCCCATGAGCATCACCAAAAGGTACACCCTGTCCATGCAGTGGGCCTCATGAACAGGGATCCAGGTTTTCCCTGATAAAAAAAATCACAAATTCTCTGCTGAAACCCCCAAAATCCATTATTAAAATTAAAAAAACCCCACAGCCCCAATAGCATGCAGCTCCCAGTGCATGTATCCCGGGCCGGGCTTGTTGGGGGCCAGCTCGTAGCTGCAGTGCACAGTCCCGGGTCGGGGGGCCATACCCCCCAGATTTGTGCGGGAGGGGGCAGGGGCAGGGACAGGGCAGGTGCGCACTGCAGGCTCATGCTCCCCACCTGCTGCCCTTCTCTGGGGCCTCTGCAGCACAGCGTGTGAGACCTGGCATGGCAGACACAGCTGGGCCATACAGGAAAACTGCTTGCCTCTGCAAACTCCTTGCTGCACTGGCCATACTTCCCCAGTGTGCACAGGGGCAGTGCAGGCAGCAGCACAGGCTTGTGCCCTTCACTGATGCCCCCACCTGCAGGGGAAGTGTTGCCAGGGCACTGCAGAGCTTGCAGCAGCAAGTAGCTTTCCTGCACGTCCCTGCTGTGCCTGCCCTGCTGGGTCACACATGCTGTGCTGCGGAGGACCTGGGGGAGGGCAGCAGGACAGGGAGCACTAGTCCATAGCATCCTGTCCCCACCCCCCATACATCTGGGGGCGCAGGAAGGAAAATGAGCCTAAGTCAAGCCTTGGGTAACTAAGAGCCTCAAGCTTCACTCTTTTCCCCTCTCCCTCCCCCTCTAGGCAGGGCTGGGGGTTTTCTGCCCCTTTTTCAATCAGCTCTTGCAGGCTGTGACTCTACCACCTGCAGAGCTCTTTGCAAAAGTTGGAAATCTGTGGGTTTCTCTGATAAAAGGTAAATTCCATTTTTTCTCTGATAAAAATGGGAAATCTGCGGTTTTCTCTGTTTTTCCATGGGAAACAGAAAACCCATATCCCTGATTACGAAGCATCCCTGAGACAAAGCCTGAGAGCAGTATTAGGGCCTCCAGTCAGTGCTGCTTTAAGTAAGCCGAATTGGACTTCAGCTTGCATTTCTGGGCTGTGGCACACAGTGAGTAGAAGCAAGTGGGTGAGGCACGTTTCTCAGTGACAACCCTGGAAACAACATAGATATTCCTAGAGGCAGCTTTAAATGCTACAGATCAGCGAGATTGGAAAGTTGATCCCTACCCACTCAGTTCTGATACAGCACTGCAATGTTGCTAGCAATATCGGCAGCCAAATAACATTAACATCTACTCAAGTTTATTGCAGGTGCCTTGGCAAGTGAGAAGCATGATGCAAGTGTTCTACCTTGAGGTGTGATGCATCTGAAATTGTAGAAACCTACCTGGGCCAAAGTGTGTTTCTTGGCAAAAACCATACTGAAGATCACTGTTAAGAGGTGACCCACATATGCAAGAAGAAAGAAATTAAATTATAAGAACAATAACAGTAGATTTATGCAACAAAAGCAGAATTCCTAGATACTGAAAAGCAAACTTGAAAATCCCTTTCTGGGGACTTTTTCAAAAGAACTGGGCAGTTAGTCAAGAAGAGCAGCACAGAAACCTTGGGGAAAGTTTCCAAAATTGGAATGACAATGACTTGTTACCTTATTATTAAGGAGTAATCCTCAGAAAGGGCCAGACTCTCAACTTGTATAAGCCAGGATGGCTCCCAGGTGACTTTAACTTCCAAGTAACCTTCATTTGACTTCACTAGAGCTGGGACAGTTTCCACCAGCGGAGGCCCTGGCCTCTAGAATGTTTTCTGTAGACTTTTAAAATCTTGACTCAAGATGAAAATTCAAGTTGATACTTCCACCCCTCACATTCAAATAATCAGACAGCCTTCATGAGTCAGAGCAAAAGGACTGCTCCTTGTGACTCAAAGTCAAGTACAAGTGTGAACAAGTAAAGCCCTCTCCAGGGCTCGTAAAACTGTCAGGCCTTTTTAATTTGCATTTTAAAATATTGGTGCCTGAAAGGCTCACATCTAACCAGAGATGTAAATTAGTATTTATTACAGTTTAATTTATACAGACAAGACAAGGCCTCTGCCTGGACAGTTTACAATATAAACAGTACAGGCAGAATTGATACAGGCTCTCATCTTTGGCCTCTCTCCTCATACTGAAGTCAAGGGTAAAATTCCCACAAACTTCAGCAAGAACAGAGGTAGGTGGAGGTTGGCCATGTTGGAAATCCCACCTGAAATTTTATAATCAAGAGGCAAAACCCAACTAGATGAGGAGAGAAGGTCCGACCCCCAGGACATGATGCACCAAGGCCTTACTCAAGGGCAATACCCTGAGGTAAGAGCAAGATCACTCAAGGGGCTTGGCCCACAGAGTACCCGTGTGCTATCTGCTGAAGCACAGAGCTGAATGAGCACTAAGGGCTGTGATAAGTCAGTCCTGGCCTACAGGTTGCCAAGGTGAGCGTGCGATGCCCAATCTGTGTGTGGCTCAGTGAGCACCAGGACAGGGTTGTGATACTCAGAAAAGACCACTCATTTAAGTGCCCCACAAGCCAAGCTGTAGGTGAGATGCATTACGTTTACTGGCCCAAAGGGCATTTTCATGCTGAAGTCTCTATGTGCCCATGCTGACCAATGCACCTTTATTTGCCCATAGAAGGACCCAGTCTTCTGAAGGTCCTGACCCGGTGGTGGACCAGGACCCAGAGGTGGAAGTCGAATGCTATAAGTAGAGCCACCTAAGACAGCAGGTGCATCAGCCCAAAAGCACTGACTACTGGAAGTGTCTAATTTACAGACCGCCTCCATGCCAAGAAAAGGCCAGGATAGACCAAGATGCTTGTTTACCTACCTTGCTGAGGCCCCATATTAAGGAGATAGATAAATTGATGAATCCCTATTGGAGTAACTCTCTTGCCGGTTGACTGTAGGCCAGATCTTTCTGCCTACTAGGCACTGACATAGCAAGCTTAAGATATCAATATACCATACTGCTCTGCTGATGAGCATGAATACTCTAAATTGAGGACTCAACCCCTCCCTCCTCACCCACTCTCAAATCCTTCCAAGACACCCATGCATTGTGTACTTCTTGGACCATCTGGCTGAGGAGAAGTCTTGCTTCTAGGACCTGCTGCTCAGCTTCGGGAAGAGAATGTCAACTCGCAACTCCAAGTGTCTGGTGAGAGGTGCCTGCCGTCCCAGATATACTCCAGGAAGGGCCTCCAGAACTGCCTGGTGACATACAGGCAGGGTGGAGGGTGTGAAAGCAGCAGGTCCTAGCTATACATTTCTTTCCACAGGAACACAACAGGAAGTTAAGATGAATTAGCTTTAAAGTGGATTATTCAACTTGTTTGAAACCTCTGTATGGACACTAATCTTCAGAATTCATAGTTTGATACAGGGGTGTAGGTTGTACCCGTGTTGGTCTGAGGACGTAGGCAGACAAGGTTCCTTGGGTGAATTTGATATCTTTTATTAGACCAACCCGAATAGTTGGAGAATATTAAGCAAGCTTATATTCCATTATTATGCAGATATATGCAGTGTAATTATAATAATAATTATTCCGTTATTAAGCAAGCTTTTGAGTTCAAAAACCCTTTGTCAGGCTAAGGAAGTTTCAGCAGTTGGTGTGTGCTCTTCCTGGATGGAATAAAATAGTTCCTGGATAATTTGGTAGACATTGCACATAAACCAGTATAAGGGATTGGAAACTGGTCTAAATCTGTAACAGAACAGAAGTTCAGCACACCGCTTGGTTCCAATGTGGTGGAAGCCTATCTACAACAGGCCTGGATGGATGTAATATTACATGGAAAGACAATTTTCTTACCATTCCCCAGTTGGTCTAATAAAAGGTATCATGTTGGAACCAAGAGTTCTTGTTTTTGTGTTAATTACACTTCATTGGTTCAGCTTAGAACAGTGTATCAAACTTCTGTCCCAGATCCCCAAGCCAATCACCTTAGTTCTTTGTCCTCTAGCACCCGCTGTCTTGCACAGGGCAGCATGTTAGCCTCAACTGGTGTTTGTCTGCTCCAGGCAACCCCACCCTCGGGCTGTCACAGACAGGAGCCAGAAAAGCCTGTCTCCTGCCTGCAGGGCCAGATGTGTGGGGAGGAACGAAGCCCCGCAGCTGCAAAGCCCCAGCCCCGAACCAGCACATGCGGGGCGGGGCCTGCATGGTGGGCGGGCCTCGATTCCTTCCCACTCCCCTGCCCAACCCTCCCCTGATGGCTGCAGGCAGGAGCTGCACGCTGTCCGTGGTGCTGGCAACCGGAGGCAGGGAGGCCCCAGCCCCCAAACTGGGGGGGGGGGCACGCAGCAAGGGGCTCTGTTCCTCCCTCCAGAGCTGGTGCAGATAGTCAACAGCTGGCATGGGGGTGAGGCTGGGGCCATGCTGGCCAGGCAGCTGCATAGCTACACTTGGAATTGTCTGGCAGCCTTTTGGGAGGCGTGAGAGCGCTCCCAGCCCGCTGGCCTCGGCCAGTGCAAGCTGCTTCCATGCCCCCACTCCAAATGTGAACATGAGTCCTGTTCACTCTAGGGCCAACTAATCTAGGGCACTTAGCAAAAGCCAAAAAAGTTGGTTTGAATCTGCCTCAGGCTTTTTAAACTTCTGTTTCTAGCCCAAGTGGCCAGAATTCAATGTAACTGAATTCCCTTTGGAAGAGAATGAGTGTCACTTTAATTTTGAAGAACAGTGTCTACATAGGGGCTTAATGCACTTGAAATGCACTTGGTTAACTCCTCTGAGTATCCTTGGGTAGGCAAGCCCTAAGAATGACTCAAAGATTAATAAATGAGCTACAATAATTCATAACAGAGCAACTAGGAAATAGATGTCTCTCGAATTCCATGCTGCCAGTGCTTCTAAGGCTGCCACTGCTTGCTTAGACTGGGGTGGAGAGTATGAACCCAGCACCCCATGAAAACCAGTCAGGACAACTGAAGAGAGACAGGGAGAAAACGCACCATGCAGTTGTACGAAGCAAAACCAGTCTCGTGGGCAGAGCAGGAGCACTGTTAAGAGACTTCTCCATAGACTGTGCTCAGGGTAGAGCCAACCCAACTGGAATGAGACGCAAAGAAGCATTGGGGGTGCATGTGGGTGCACGTGTACCCCCT
>JAGPOW010003395.1:47205977-47259371 GCA_030014935.1 Caiman crocodilus | reverse complement strand
GAACACTTCTGCATGCATCCATTAAATAGCACTACCCCTGGGTTGCTAATTCTGCAAGACTGGCAGCACCTCCTTTCCTATTATTTTGCATTCTCAAAACTCAACCCATTCTGCTTAGAACATTTGGGCTCTGGTTATCAGCATCTGCTTCATTCGCAAATTGTCACATACACTCTCTTTCTGTCCCAAGACATATACCACCCCTGATTGTCATTAGGCCTAATGCTTCTGGAGTGTCCTTGGAGAAGGGTTCAAGGATACAAACTAACCTGTAACCCTGAAACATGGAAGATATAGTAATTATCCCTTTTAAAATGAAAACTTTGTAATTTTTACAAAAAAGTAGTAAAATTCAACACCCTGAGACTCAGAGGCTAACATCCCTGCTCCAGCCTTTTATTCGTGCCAAATTTGCAGACTTGCAGAACAACATCTACACTACAGAACTGCCTTCGCCAGGAGAAACGTCCCATCAACCAGCTCTCCTGTGCAATATAAAACATCTTACCAAGAAAGAGGCAAAATTCAACATCCTGCTTGTCATCACACACCTTTGAGGTAAACAGACAGCTCCAACTTTTATTTGAGCCTAATTTCCATAAAATGAACTTTTCCACCCAGGGGAACTTATAGCATCCTTCAATTCTCCTGTGTAATATGAAGTTTTTTTTCCTATCTGGGACAAATTTTACAATCTTTGCCTTCTCCTTTGCCTGAGAAAGGCCATGTGAGCTTGCAAATAAAGAATTTTTTTTGCAACTATCTAGTTGGTCCAATAAAAGATATCACCTCTACCAAGAGTTCTGACTGCTTGAAGAAGGGTGGAAGAAGTCATGCTCTGAACCCTTCCTGCAAAGCAGCAGAGGTTTCAGTAGTAAAAGGAAAGACTTTGGAGGCCAACACAAAAAGGAGAGCTAAACTTCCAATCCAAAGCCCACATAAGTCAAAGGAAATTTTTCCCACTGGGCTTTGAATCAGGCCCAGAAATGAGACAGGGAAGAACTCACACATTTCTGGGAAAAAAATCCTGTGCAAAAACATGATGATGAGTGAATTTTATCAGCAGCTATCCTGAGTGCAGTACTTGGTAGTATCTCAAACTGATATTTTCCCCGTTCAGTTACTATATTAGGATGTGCCATTGTTGCTAGGTTGGTTAGTGCAGTTGCTAGCCTCATTTCATCAAAGGTCTACACTTACCTTTACTGGTTAAATTGCTACCTCTTGCTGAATTCTTTATAAATGGGTCACATTTGCAACAGCCATAGCAGCCCTAGAGCAGGGACTTTGGGTATTCACTTGCATACAAAACCTAACCCTTTCAGGCATCTCTGATCATCACTATACTCCCGAGTTGGAAATCTGAGATGAAAATGGACAATACAAGAGCATATAGATACATTTGTTTTTCAATCTGCAGGGGAAAGATGGTGTTTTGTCATTTTGTTCTAGTTTAATGCATTGCGAGCAACGTGATGTGACTAAAGATTAAAAGCAGAAAGGGATCAGCAGAAAATGCTTATCAGAATAGACTTTGTCAGCTGGAAAGACAAAATAGAAAAAGATAGGGTGAGCAGCCCTGACAGGAACATTCATAAAGAACATGAATATTTTCAGACACAGTTAAAACATTCATCAGTATTTATATGAGGGGCTGGATGCATTTCCTGCATAGATTTTTCCTGTTCAGGTCTGTACTTGTACAACAGACCATATTTGGGCTGTCATACCAGTGTTATCAATATACTCTGGGTAGGAATCAACAGGATGATTATTTTTAGGTCCTCACTCCTTCCTTGTATGGGGCTTTGGGATTACCATGGAATAGGCTTAACAAGCCTGCAGTTACAGCACTATATATGATCAGAAAAAACATGGAAGCATTTTGAACTGTTTTAATGTACTCTGCTTGGTCTCTAGAGCAGTGGCTCTCAACCTCTTCAGACTCAAGCCACCCCTCGAAAATGCCAGCTTTTCAGTTTCATTTGTGTTTTGCATACAATAACACAATAGATCAATTGTCCTGTTGGAAAAAACTCAGTACACCACAAGAGGTCAAAGTGGTTTTAAGGATGAAGGATACCTATTTGAAATCTCTGGGTTTATCTTGTGAATTATGTTTGCACCCTGGTTGAGAAGCACTGCTCTGGAGCTTGTGAAAGCTCCTGTAGAAAAAAAAAAACATTTTAGGATGCTCAAACCTGCAAAGAAATCTTGCTAAACCAATGCAGATTTTTCCTTCAGATATACACATATTTGTTGTTCTTGACTCTCAGCATTTCAAACACCCCTAATTTGAAGAACCCCTCTGTGCCTTTGCAATGACTCATCTTCACCTGCAGTAGGGTGACTCATGTGCCCATGCCTGAGGCTCACTGGCTGTTGTGCCGTCGCTTTTAATTGGGCACACTATACAGGGAACTGTTCAGCTAGGTAGGGGACTTGCAAGGAAAAAACAGTCTGCTCAGCGTGACTGAGCTGTGAACCATTGTCTGCAACTCCTGACCTGGCCTCGTGAAATCTGGCCTTGGGACACCACTAGCCAGTGATTCCAGACTTGCCTATTCCATAATATGCCCTTGCATCACCTCTGTTCCTTCCACACCCCTTGAATTTTCCTGTATCCTGGTTTTATACCACCTGTCTGTTCTGCCACTCTGCTCTCCACTGATCAACATGGCTAAGAGGCTTCCCACTCCATGCCCCCCTCCACCCCCTTCAAATCATCCTGTGCCCCTCCAAGTTCCTCACACCTGCCAACATCTGCCTTCTCCTCTCGGCCTTTTACCATACCCTTGCCTTCCACCTCTGCTCAGCAGGTACAGCAGCAGTATCCAGTCAGCTGTTAACAGTGGTGGTCACTCTCCAAAGGGTGGGATGAATTGCTCTCTCAGCCGTGGGCTGTAGAAAGCTAGGAACACAAGGAGGAGTTTTAAGAGACAAACCAACTGCACGGTTCCCTAGCCGTTCCGGTTTGCTCCGGCAATAATGCAGGGCTGGACTGCATGCACTTTCACAGCTCTCTCTCATCCATGGAAAATCCCAGTTGGAATCTGCAAAATCAGCACCATACTCTTTCCTTGGGGCCCTCTAAACTACACCTCGGCAGGAACAGACATGGCATTTGCTGAGGACTGGGCAAGATGAATGCCATGATTACTGCTAGGGACTGGTTAAGAATCAAGTATGTTCTCCACTGCAGCCCAGCATTTAGCTGCTGTACCCTATTTAGGCAGAAGGCAGGGCAGCACCTTATAAACTAATTCATTCAGATAATCTAAAGGGTGCCACCTCACCGTGATCTAGTTGAGACTTGTCAGTGCTACTATACTACACATTAAAACAACAACAGCGTCAATGAAAGAGCATTCAAATCCAGCAGGTCAAATACATTTGGTTTATTTCTCTCTAAAGTTTGTACATATACATATATCATATACATATGTGAAATCCTTCACTGCTTCGCTCGATTTCAATGACATAAAAATCATTTGGAAGGCTGTAGACTCTTTGCTGCTCTAAAGCAACATTATTCCAACTTATAAAAACACAGAGGAACAGAGTAATAGTCATGAACATGTACACAAGAGAGAACTCTACTATGTCTCACAGTTTCAATACATCAGAGGTGAATTATTTGTCTGCATACCATAGGCTTACTCCAGCAATGATAAAATAGAAGGAAATATTTATTTACAGTCACCTTGAATGAAAAATAAAGCAATGTAAACTTAATTTCAAAATATTATTTAAATGATATAACAATATCCACATGAGTCCTTTTCCCCAGTGGGAGAGAGGACATTTTATAAGTGCTTTCATTTGCCAGAAAATTATCATTCTAGTACCTGTTCTGTGGAATAGCATAGGAGATCCAAGGGTGTCCTATGGTACCAACAGGAAAAAAGAAATGCCTCGATTCAGGAAAGCATTATTATTCAAGAAGGTACAAGGGTAGGCCCTTGTATTCACGGTGCTTCAAAGGCAAAAATGCTTTCATGAATCAGGGCCAGTGCCTGGTCTGCATAGCTCTGACTGACTGCTGAGTTAAAGTGGGCTGTTGCACCTCTATCTATGCTTACTGGACAGGGCCTGCACCAGCCTGAAATAGGGGCTGCTTCCAGGGCTGGAGCAGCGGGTTTTATTTCATGGAAGAAGGGCTGGAGATCCCGTCAGTCCTGCTCCATTATAGACCAAACAGTTGAGCAGTGAGTGCTGAAAAAGAGACGGATCTCTTTAACATGCCCATGTAAACACATCCACTGGGACCTCAACATTAAAAGCAAACAAATATGATATGAGATTACAGAGGGGAGGTTCTTATGCTAGCAAATGGGCACCGAGTAACAACTGTAGAAAAAGGTAATAGCCTGGACTTCCCTGCTCTACTCATTACTGATGCCTCAGACCGACCCCAGTTCCAGTAAGGTTTGGTCTGTATCAGTGGGGTCGCTTAACTGTGCGCAACCGTGTATGCACATGTGCATGCATGTGTGTGTGTGCATGTGCACACAGCATCTTCTGCAGTGCTTCCACTGAGCATTAAAACTTCTGCACAGATACTGAGTGAGACCTCAACACTATTCCTTATTCCACAGAAAGAGAGACCACAGCATCTCAGGTGTAGTAAGTTGCGGATGCTCCTGGCCCTGATTTAGTGAATTGTTTAGGCTTGGCCTCAGTGTGGCTGCTCACACTCTCAAAGTTAATTGCAGGCAAAAGTCCTTTGCCTGTCAAAACAGGATCCAGCCCTACATCCCCTTTTCCCCTCCACTTTTTGGGGCCATTCTAATATCCCAAAAGCTTTGGCATGGCTTAGATGTTAATATGCAAAGCCAATGCCTTTTATGACGCATATACCAGGGCTAACAGCTTCTTCTGACTGCTTAAACTTTCCAAAGGCAACATATGGGAGTCACTGAAAATGCCCAAGGCTAATATATGGCCTCTGCCACTCTGCTGTTGATGAATCAAATGGATTCTCAGGCCAATCTCTGCAATAATTTAAATAAAACTAAATGAAATAAAACAATAAAAATAAAGCTGTTGCTACTCTCACACAAGCACAATCAAGTGACTTGGGCACCTGTGTCACTGAGACACTTTGGAAAATTCTACCTTGGGTCGACTTGTCACAGGGTTAGGCCAATATCTGTAAAAACAGGAGCTGGAAATCATGATTTCTCAGGTGGAATTTTCAAAAGTACTTAGTGCTGGTCTAATTCTGTCCCATTGAAGCCAATGGCAGATATCCACAAAAGCCAGCAGCCCAACAATGTTGCTTTTCTAAATCCCACCCATTCTCCTTATTCAGGCTTCTAAATAAATAACTTGATTTTCAAGCATGCTGAACAAATGCCAGCTCCTGCTGAAATCCACAGCGTGGCAAAGACAGATTAAGGAATATGCTAAATCTGCAGAAGCTTTGAGAGCTGTTTAACTAAAACCAACAAACAATAAAAACAAGCAACATCCAATAACAATTTATAACTATTAAACTGTTGGGTAGGAATGCAGCATCAAAAAAGAAGCCATAAACTTTGCAGAGTTCGATCACAGAAGCCATATATCACAACTCTCTCTCTCTCACACACACACACACACACATACACACATGTGTGCATTCTGCATAAAGATACTCAACAGGCAATATCATGTAACTTGTTTTTTTCAGTCTCCACTGGTACTTTGAGACAAGCAGCTATCTCCAAGATTTAAAGCTGTCAAGAAGTTCGTTTTGTTTTCACAAGACTGTTTCCTCCCCGAGTTAAGTAGTGTCACTCACAGCTCTAAGCTCCATGAAATAGATACAAATACAAAATGGCCCTCATTCCATCCTCCAACTTTTCAGTTTTGCTGAACTCAAGAAGGGGTTTTCAAAAGTACTGGAAGTGACTTAGGTCTAAAGGACAAAGGGACTTGTGCTCTTAAGTCACTTGAGCCTTTTGAAAGGCCCTGTGCATTTTCCGCAAATGCTGCAAGATAGATTTAAAGGATCTCCTTATTTTCAGCAGATGGCGTCATCAAGGCGCATGAAAGCTCTGAGTCAAATACATCTCTACTGCGACTTGGCTGACTGCCATGGAATCGTGTCAGGGATTCATTTGGCTCATTGTGGGACCGAACATTTTGCCTACTTTTTTTGTTGTTGTTTTAATTTGACCAATAAGAGGCTGAGAATATGGGCCTTGGGCCTGGCTTGGATGTCACTTACATGAGCGGTATCTGGGTATATCATCGTGCAGTTACCACTAATTAGCACTAGGTTAAATCAGATGAGAATCCTGCCCTATTTTCTTATCACAGCACTAGCATGTCATTAATTCTCACTCAGCCATGCGCTGTGTTCTCTCTGCAAATGAAATGTTGGTCTCTATCTATCCAAATCACAGATGAATCTGAATATTAGACGTCACAAGGTGGCCTCTCATTATCAATAAGTTACTAGCCTTCCAAATGTTACCTATACAGGTAACAATTTTGAACTCCCTTAAACTATGGGAGCAGAGTCAAGTCGATGGCGAATGCTTTGCCAAACTCTAGCCTACAATCACTAATATTCTATAGAGAGTTATAAAATAAATAATTAAAATAAACTCAGTGCAGCTGACATAACAAACGAACAAGGTACATTTTATCATGCATGAGCCTTGCTCCTTTCAACGATTGTTCACTTGCTAATTAGCAACCTTCTGTCGTTTGCTATAGATGTCACAGGAAGGCTTCCTAATGCTACATTTTTCTAGCTCTTCTGTTAATTTCTATAATACTGAAAAAGAAGTGCTGCTCTGTGTACGTGTTGGAGTTGGGAATAGGGGGAAGAGCAGTCGGAGAACACTAATAATGCCTAGCTCTTACATAGCACTAAACAGTAGATCTCAGTGTGGTTTACAAAGGAAGTCTGAATTACTACCCCATTTTTTAAGATGAGGGAAATGAGGCACATGGATGAAACGACTTGATAAACATGACCTAGCAGGCCACTGGTAGAACCAGAAATAAAATCCAGGCTCCTGAGTGACAATCAACAATCCAGTAGGGAACAAAAGGCTACCTACTGGAGGAGCAGTGGTTCACTGTATGCTTTCTGTGCTCACTCCTATGGGATATTTCCTTCTCACTGCTGGCCCTCTCCAACAGAAGAGCAGGACCTCTTGTGGCTGCACATATCCCATTTCACTACAGCAAGCATTCAGGTCAGAGTTACAAGGGCTGTGTGGACCCAAGTCCTACCATTCCTTGTACGAAACCCAAGAACCACGTGAGACTTTCCAGTGCAAGGCAGGCCACGTGCCTATACGGAAGAACTGACCCCCTGGAACCAAGAACACCATAGCAAATACCTGCTTTTCTTTCCTGAGATAGTCTCTGCATATTTCCATCTGGGGCAACCTGGTGACCTGCACAAGACTCAGCTCAGGAATTCTCATCCAGTGCAAAACATAGCTAAGCACCCCCAGGGGAAAGCTAAACAAGGGCTCCAGGCCTGCTAAAACCAAGCTCCAGATGCCCTGCAGAAACCTCAATACTCGGTAAGCACAGAAGCAAGTAGCAGAGGATGGAAATGCTGCTGGCACAAGCCATAGACAGTCAAAAGAGGCCTCTGAACCTGGACTCATGACAACTTAGCTAGTATTTCTCTATCCATTGCCTAATCTGCCTGGAGGACTGAGTGGAAATAGCAATCTTACACTGACTCCCCAAGGCTACAAAACATCCAATTCTGAAATACCCAAGACCTAAACAAAATAAAATCTCCCTAGTTTCACAACTAGCACATGATTTATACTGTTGCTTGAGAGAGAGTAAGATTTTGGAAAGAGAATTGGGATATCGTGGTGGGATTCACAGGGGGGGACATAATCTTGGGTCTAACTTTGGGGCAAAGATGGTGGGCACCCTTTGTCTATGTAAGCTACAGCAAGAGGAGGACCAGCTATGAAAGTCCTTAGTCACCTCCCAGATGGGCTTGTGATCAGAAATGTAGCCTAGAGCACCAGGTCAAATGAAGAGCACAGCACCAAAGGACAGGATGCTGAGCCTGTCAACCTTGGTAGCCCCTGGCTCCAGTACTGCCAGGGAATGGGCACTCTCATGGTGGGAAGATGCCAACCACAGCTGTCAAAGTCATTTCATGGCAGTGGAAGGAACGAGACTGAGAGAACCATCCGTGGGCACAGGATACACCGAGATTGTAAAAAGTGCAGCCTGAAAAAGGTGAGGGGAAGCTGGGCAATGATCAATAGGGCAAAACTGATCACAGGGATGTGGAATGTAGGTGCAAAAAGCCAATTCCCTGCCTTGTGGGAAAGCTGTTGCCCGTTTCTCAAAACAGTACTCCAGTGCAATTCCCAGAAGCGAAAGGGTGCCGTCAGTATCTTCCCTCCTAAGCATCTCACCATCTTGTTGCTGATGTGACTGTCCTGTCAAAGACCTGCTGGCTTTGGGCCACGAATACTGTCTGAGAAAAGCTGCTGCTGCTCACCTTGGAAAAAGACAAAGCTGAAACAGCAAAGAAATGTGGGGCTTGAACCTCCTTAGCTCCCCTGAGTTGATGTGAGGAGAGGAGACTTGTTGTCTCTTCAAAAGGCTTCTATCCCTAGAGAGGCATTCGATCCCCAAACGGACACAAGCAGAACAATGCCTCTCCCGAAAAGGAGTATTGTGATGCTTAGAAACAATCTCTTGACCATTTCCAAATAGTCAGCTATTCAAAAAAAAAAAAAAAGTTGGGAACTACACTCTAGGGAAATTATAGCCCCCAAAACTCAGCCACATTCATCATCAGTGATTAGCTGGCTGATTTAACCACCAATCTACCCAACATTAAGGAAACAACAAGAAGATGGGTCTGAAAAGCTTAGGGTGCTCATATGCAACAATGTGAAACCCTTGACACTGCCTCCCCCCCCAAGACAACAGTGCTGCTGCACGCAGAGACAGGGGCCAGCGGTGGTGTTGCAGCTCTGGTATTACTATGCAGGCAGCTAAGGGAGTCAATGGCAGGTTAATGACCCATTCTTGTTTAGTTCACAGGTGTTAACAGTTATCTCCCCTATTTAATGGTCATTCCATTAATCATGCCAACCTATTTTAGGGCAATTCTGCTGTCTGCTACACCTTCCTATGTCATGGCTCCTACCACTTCCACCTCCCTGCCCTGCACTTGGGGTGCTCCAAAATCTAGAACTGTTCCAGCCAAACCAGGATGCATGACCACCCTATCCATGTTCCAAATATGTGCACATGCGCACACATGCAAACACACAGGCACTTCATCACAATCCAGCCTACTAGTATCAATCTCTTCTCAGCTATGGACCCTAGAATGAACCAATCCCAGAGACCTATCTATATGCAGAGCACAGTGAGATTTGGGTCCCAGGATGACAGTTTGGCCCTTTAATTGGCTGTGGGTGTGAGAATGTGAGTGATGGGTTGCTTGTGCCTCTGAGTAATAATAATGGCTGCTTTTTAGCTTTGCTCTCCCCCTCCTCAGTGCTCAGCTTGGCTGGATGGACAACTCTAAGAGGTTGCCAGAACACCTTCCTTTCCATGGAGCAGAGTATTGTGCATGTGCTAGGGACAAACAGAGGTACTTTTAAGCAGGATGGAGGGCATGAGACCCTCAGCAGGAAGCAAAATGGAGAGGTGAACATGCCACTTCTTTCCCTCCTAGCCCCAGGCTTGTACCGGGGTCTAATGAGCACTGGAATTTTGCAGCTGTCAGCAGGACCCACTGGGAGCCTCATCTTTTGCCTAGCTAGAGCTGCTAATCCAGCCCATGATGCGTAAACTAAGCACAAGGTTTCAGAGATGGCCTGGCCTACCATAAGCCTGATCTTGACACCCTCACACATTTCATCTGGGATGCCAGGTGTTGCTGAGGACCATAGGAGAGAAGCCTTGAAAAAGTCCAAGAGCTGCTCTAATTACAATGCACCACCCCACTCATGTCTAGGCACCCTAGAGTTTCAGCTTTGCTTTGTCCTAACGTTTAGCTTGTTGCTACTGATCTGCGTGACAGTAAACATTGAGCAAACACCGCCATGCCTCTATATAGATTACCTGTGCAATTCCTGGGAGGATGTTTTGTTTTTAATTCCTGGAAAAATACTGCAGAGGGTTAATTCTAAGAAAAAGAGCGTTTCCTGCATTGGAATGGCCTTGTTACTGCTCAACCATGGCTGACAGGAACGTCAAGCCACCTAGGCTATATGGTGCCAGAATAGAAAGAAACCTTCAGTCCAACCCAAGTTTGGACTTACATTCAGCCCTGTGCTGGGCCAGTGATATGATACTCTCATGGCACTGAGACCTCAAGCCAGTGCACTTGGGTGTAGATATTTAAGTCACCCTCTGGTAGGGGACTCCTTGGATGATATACATAAAGCCAGCATCCCGCTCATCCATCACTCCCCCTTCCTGCAGTCAGCACAGGGGGTGTATCTGGGATAACAGCTGGGCTTGCCTTGCAGCATGCTAACCTCTGGGTCTTTTACCAGCCCCACGGGACCAATAGCCTGGCAGTGATTCTCCCGTCACCACAAATGAGCTGGAATGTAAGTGGCTGAGGGCCTGGGTAACTATACTGGACAAAAAAATATGCTAAATAAGTATTCAGAAGCAGGAAAACAGTGTACTCAGAAAATCCCAGGAAATCATGAGGCCAGAGATGCATGTGCTAGCAGAGCTCCCTGGTTTTTCAGGCTGATTTCCAGCTCCTGAGAATCTGGCCCACCCTTTCTAACTATACTGTAACATTAAAAGGAAAGCAATCTATACATGCCACCCAGTATCTGATCTGGCCCTCAGTGAAGTCTGTGAGCTTCTGCCAGTGGTTCCAAAAACAGCAAGATTTTCCTTAGAATTTTTCTCTCTCCTTTCAGTAAAACGATTGGCATATCAAAGCATTCATGTAGGAGCTTGCTACATTGGGCATTAGCAAAGGGACAGACTCAAGCAAAGTCAATTTCAAATCTAACAGAAGCTCACAAATTGCCAATTAACTAATCCATAGGCATCAGAGTTCTCACCAACACCATTTGGAGCCCAGCAACTATTTAATAGCTAAAAACTTCAGAGAAATCACATTTTACTAAAACCCATTACATTTTACAAAATATATCCCAGTCCTTGGAGTGGCACAATAAATAATCAAAACTAAACAGCATTTGAAATATAAATAAATAAACTAAAAGTATTTTTGCAACTCACTCTCTTCAACTTTTCAAGTGGATTTTGCTCCCCACGGCTGCAATGAGTTTCCTGGTCATGACCATGAGTTAGCCAGTTTAGTACCAGAGTATTTTGCAAGATCACCAGCTTTCAATGCAATCTTGAAGGAGATGGAGTATTTTTTTAAAAAGTCACAAGAAACGAACAGTTCAAAAGTCACATCTTTGCTTTTTTAAACCACTGCACTGTCTGCAAATCCAATGAGGCAGGTGGGGGTGTTCAACAAGATCAACCTAGAGCTGTAGTGGCCCAGGAACAGAGCAAGGATCAAATGGCAGCTCTGGACTTTTGCTGGTTCGGCTGTAGCCTTTTTGGGAAGTGAAATGGCACTCAGAAAAGCTACATCACCTCCTTATTTACAGCATTCAACATTCCCAGATTATTCTTTCTTGCTATATAACCTCACCTCTTTTTTTTTTTTTATACCACCACTACATAATGAACAGCTGTAGGGATGCCTACGCTTTTTCCCTGAGTAGCTAATCTACTACACAACAGTGAGTAATTCAAATAAGTCCTTCTAACATGCATTACCTTGCACCTGTCTACACTGAACTTCATCTCCCGGCATGCTGCTTATGCATTTATCTTTGGCTTTCATTCAGGAAGACATTCTTCCATAGGTCAGCACTTCTGTGTGTGCTTCAGTTCAAACTTAAAATTAAAAAAAGAACAAATGGGGAAAATGTCAACCACCTCTACTGGCAGCTCTTCAAATCCCAGAGTCTGCCCCAGTATTAATTTTAGAGATGGGCAGGATATTAGCTACCCTCTAGATCGGGACTGTCCAACTGACAGCTTGAGGCCCACAAGCAGTTAAAATATGACCCTTACCCTTCTGTCCAGCCATTACTCCCCTACTGCTCTGGCTGCAGCAGGAGCTACCGTCTCTAGGCTCTCCCTCCCTCTCCAACTTACACTTCCAAGCCCTGCCCCAGGGGGCAAGGCAGAGCAGCACAGCATGAAGAGCTGAGGGTAAGGCCAGAGCTGCGTGGGCACACAGTGCAGTGGCTAGGAGGGAGAGGCACCCATGGGTGCACAGTAGTGGCTGCCCATGGGCATGTATGCACAGAGCAGTTTGGTGGGGGTATCACATGCAGCAGTGTGTCACCCAAGTGGAGCGCGGCCCAAAGGGCCAGTGGCTCACCTTGCTGCCGCCTCCACTGATGCAGCCTAGGGGGGCACGTGTTCCCCGGGCGCTTAGAATTTAGACAGCCCTGCCCTAGATTTCTGGCACACAACAGATTACATACATTTATTATCAATTCTGTGACTTCATATATCCTGTCAGAACTGTTTTAATCAGGACTCTCTCATTGTGCTGACTGACTGCAACTACAACGATTCATTTGCTCCACCACCTCCTCACCAAATCCTACAGCCACTGGTGGCACAGCACCTTTGTAGCAGTCCGCAACTAGCATAGCACAGGGGTAGTGATCTCATAGCTGTCTACTGTAAGGGAAACTGGCACAGAAAAATGATTTAGCTGCTCCATAAAGTCTTTATCCTCCCTCAGCTGTCTGCTTGTCTGGCAGCTCAGTAGACTACAGTAAGCTGGTTTCCATGACCGATTGGTTCTGGCCTCTCTGTGGAGCCTGCCTACCCACTTGAGTGGTGATCTCTGTTGTGTAAATACCTGCCCTCATAAGAATTTGTCTAAAAGCACCAGCATGTTTCTTTATAGGCTACTTAATACAGTAGTTGTTAAGATGGCCTGCCTCTGGACATTAAGGACTAGAGCTCACAGGCGGAATGAACTGTGCTAAGCAAAATACTACAGAATGAAACCTTGTCCCTCTCCCTGGGCCCAGGTTCCTGTACAGAAGGCAGAAGCAGGGATTAGGCAGAAGTGGCCATGCTGGATGATTTCAGGGGGTTGGGGTTGGCTGACTCTATGGCTGCTTTGTTCTGGCTGCTAGGCAGGGGGAGACTATAACAAGGCCAGTATCTGGCCCTCAGAAGAAAAGGTTTCAATTCCATTATCAAGTCCCTAAGACGCGAGGACTTCTGTTCCAACACGGACTTCCTAAGAGTGATTGAAACTAAAAGGGAGCATCGGGGAGGATTCCCTTCTCAAGAGAAAAAGAACACTCAGCTGATATCAGAGCGAATGCAGGCCACCTGCGCATACTACACAGGAAGCAAATTTTAGGAAAAGGGAAAAAAGTGCAGCTGCACAATGTACATTAAGGCTCTCTATATAGCAGCTATGAGACAACAGGTTTTAAGAAATACATGGATACCTCTTGCTTCTTAAACATAAGGTGAAAGGTTGACCTCTACAATGGGTTCCTGCTTGATAAATGGCTGAATCTTCTCTAACCACCAAGAGAAACATGGCAGTGGGTTTTCCTCTGCCTGGTACCCCAAGCTTTTGTTTCGAAAGACAAAAAAGAAACCCTACTTCAATTCTGGAATCTCAACATTCCCAACGATTTTCAGGTTTAGCCCCTTTATATTTACAGGTCTAGCATGAATGCAATATAGTAACCTGTCTATTTACACAGCTCCCAACACTGAGCACAAGTACCAACATGTTTTGCATCATTGGGAAATCTCTGTTCCCAATGTCATATTTTAACTGACCTCTCGCTGTGAGTGGCCAGCCCTACCTCTGCAACCATGCAACAATTCTTGTACAAAATTTGTGTGTAGCTGCAGCTGGAGTTCACTGGGCTGCAACACTCATCCAGTTACTTTTCCCACCCACCACAGAAAAGTCACAAGTGACTTGAGATGAAAGTCATGTGCCAATGGAAAAAGGTAAAAGGGGAAGCAACATGAAACAAAGTCCTAGTCCCCTTCCCAATCCTTGAACACAAGAAGAGGAACTTCAATTGCTAACTGATAAATTAACAAGGCAAAGCAAGTCAGGAGCAAAGACATCTCCCACAATCTGTACAGGAACAACAAAATATACAATAGAAAATGTCACTAACACCCCATTCAGGCAGATGCGCTTGTTTTTGTGAATGACAGGTTATCAAAGGAAATGTTTGACCACCACCGGCATTTTACTGCATGGCTGTTCCTCCTGCTGTCTCATGCACCCTAAGTGACCTTCTGCTTAATGCTGGGTGTTTCCGGTCTGTAGTCCTTCCTCTCTGAGATGTTTCGCTTCACCTTGGCACTAACTGGGGACTCCTGATTTAAGGAAGGACTTGAGTGAGATTTCTTCAGTCCTGGCCCATCGTTCTCGTTACTGCTCAGCAGCATTTTCCCCCCTTCTTTCAGAAGGGTAACATAAATCTCATAGCGAATTTTCTGGAAAAAAAACAAAACAAAATAAAGGCAATGAATCAATCTGCATGAAATTCTATGGGCTATGATGGGCTGGTGGTCCCCTTGGCTCTTTCTAACCTAAAATCCAGGATCCTAATATGGATATGGCTAACATCCATTATTGCACATAAACTGCCTCAACCAGCTGGAACCCAGAAATGCTGCAAAATGAACTACTCTCATTTCTCAAGGGTGCAAATTCCTGCACTGTGACTAACGATGGCGCTTGGCCAATCAGAGAGCAAGTTGAATGAACGTGCTGAAGGGCAAATTCTGAGTGTACCAAAGATGCTGCCAGCCTTACTCCTTGTGAGTACTATCTTATTCCATAATTAGACCCAATGAAAGAAAATGGGGCTGTTCGGGAAGGGAGGCACAGCTTAGCATGAGCATGCCCAACCAGAAACAGTTCAGGACACAAGTGGCTACTGCTCAGATTGCTGTGGTTAAGACTCAAGTGATCCTTCAGGTTCTGCTTTCTCTACATGAACTTGGTTTAAAAAAAAACAAACAGGGGCTCACAAAGGGCGCTCATGGAAGGCCACTGTGGAAGTCCTGGGCACTAAAAATGGGGGTTTAGCTGTAAGGGTAGTAGATCTTCTTCCCTCGGAAGGGAGCAGTCTTTCCAAATACCAGAAGTCTGTTGCTTGTTCAGACCCCAGCATTTCTACAGAGTTGACATACAAGTCTTTATGCTCAAAGTCTGATTTGTACAGTGTCTGGACTGCTACATTTCCATTTGATATGGAAAAATCATGCTCTGCAAAGGGCAACAATACACTCTTGCACACACAATACCTTAGCAATCAACAAGAATGAATAGTGATTAACAGGCATTCCCTGCAGGACTTCAGAAAAGATAGCCAATACGGCTGGTATTGAGAAAAGTGCGAGCTACCCCCAGAAGTGATTCATTTAATAACCTGCCTCTGACACACTCACTTGTAAGCGAACGCTGGCATTGTAATTAAAGTGATTACAGTGGAGGGGGGTAAGAGGAGGAGAAAGGCTTTCTGCTGACTGTTAATCCATTTTTCAAAATAACAAAACAGTCTCCAAATTATTATATTCCTGACCAAGCAAAAATGTTTAATAAAAATTCTCTCTATTTATAATAAAATAATAAAGTCCAGGCAATAATAATACTTATTTGAGCACAAAAAGCAGGAAAAAAAGGGGAAAAAAACAAAGAAAAAAGGGCTTTGGAACCATTTGAAGAGCACAAAAAAAAAAGGAAAAGTAAAAGAAGAAAACGTGACTGGGATTCCAATGAAGTGCTTTGAAGGAACAGATTCTTACAGAGAAAGATCACAAGAGAAACCCACTTAAAAATTAAATGAAGAAAAGCATTCCTAATCAACTCCATACCTACAGCTTCAGCTGAATGCTGCAGAGACAAATATATTAAACAGGTCAGATGCATCACTCAAAAACCTGGAGAACCGTCGGACAGAATTCTGATGATGCCTTGGGCGGATGAGTGATTCACGGCAAAAGGAAGGAAAAATTGCTACAAGCGTGAGGTCATCACAACATTTATCAAGGGAAAAGTGCATTCTTTCTATGCACGCGTGTGTGCCTACAGTTAAAATAAATGTGAGGGTACAAGACTAGGCCAATTTTAATGCCAGAAACAGAACACAGCCCCATATATAAATCAAAGAGTTTTGTCAGGACTTTCACAGGGCCAGGATTTCGTCTCTGTTGTCCCTCTCTTTTAATCAGCTCTTTTTCTACCCAGACAATTTGACACGAGGGCAGATCTTCTGCAAGTGGGTATCACATTTTCTTGTTTAAAATAGATACATAAATAAATGAGATCCCTGGGTAATTACATCAAGAAATCAAGAACATTAATGTTAAATAGAAAAATACTCAAAATGCTTTAAGTTGCCTTCAGCTCTGCTTCTTTATTGGATGCAACACTGTGACCACATGCCAGGTTTTGGCCACATCTGAAGTACATTTAAAGGTAAAGAACCTTCAGTACCTACCTGAACAGAGAAACTACTTGGCTAGCAGCACTACTTTCTACAGGATGGAAAATGAGGGGAATTCTCATAGATGAAAGGGAAAAAATGGCCAAAGACGAAAGAGAATCTGGCCTCCTCCCTTCCTTAGGACACGATGCTGTTTCCTATGGGACATCAGGCCCCTTTTCACTAAGCTTCCATGTTTCCCTTTCCCTTCTCTCACCACCTACTGTTCCCACTAACCTGAGAACAATTCAGGCCACACGCACCTGCCTTCTCACCCCCTCCTTGGAGAGGTCAGTTGCTGGCTCACAAGTGAACCTCAGTGACTTTGCTTCAAGAATGGGGACAAATAAAAAATCCAGTGGAACATTTTGATTTCAGGATTTTCACAGTGATCTTATGCTTTTTATAGTCTGCCAGCAATCTTATGCGCTCTGTGAAATCTTTTACAAGCATGAAGATAACACAGCCTCACCTATGAGTAGGTTAAAATCACCTCTCTCCTGCAATTAAAGTATATGCAATCAAGAACATTTATCTATGGGCCCTTTTTGACAGCAACGGTCATATTTCATTTCATCTGCATGATTCAACTGTCCTTTGCGATTTTCTCTATGGAAGAAGCAGTTACCTTTTACCTAAATGCATGCTGTTCCAGTTATGATTTGTATTAACGCCCTTGGCCATTTCTCTAGATGCCTGCATGCTATATATTACTAAATATAACACCAGGCATGGAACAAACTCCCTAAGCTATAATCACACAGGGGCTTGGTTCTCCCTGACTCACCAAGCTGTCAGAGAAGCAGTAAAAGGGTCTTAGTGTCAACCATAATCAGCCCTCCAAAAAGTCTCTCATCTCCTAAATACCATAACTCTCTTCTCCATAAACTCTAAAACTCTAGGGACATCAGACTTGCGCTCTGTTGGCCAAGACGGGAAATGCTGATGGACTTATGTATTTCAAAGACCCCCTTGCAAAATCAACCTGGCCAGGCCTGGGTCTGGTGATCCAAAGGATGTCTGCTCCTGAGGACAAGGCATATATAAAGAGGCAGTTTTAAGACAGAGATCAACACATTAAGGTAGCTCATGGAAGCTCACACAGCCTCTGGAACCCCCAAGGAATGTGTTTTATTAGCCAGCCCTTTTGGAAGGCCACAAAAAGCCACATCTTGCACATGCTGATCCTTGGGTACGTCCCCAGTGGAGTACATGACAGTAACAGAGGCAGAGGCTGGGCTGGGCTGTCATGACAAAGCCCTGAGCCAGTACCAGTGGATGTGACCTTCCTATGCAAGTGGAAACAGACAAATTCCTGTGACATTTAAGAGTGACAGCTGATTAAACAGCTTCTGTACTGCAAAGCACGACAAGAATCCCCATAATTCTGGGGACTGAGGGAGTAGGGAACAGGGCTCATATTTCTCCACCATTTCTTCTGGTGGCTTTTCCTGGGACAGCTATTATGTCCATCTTATCTGGAGAGAGCTTCAGCCTGTTAACTCTTAACCAAGCCCATGCCTTTTCCAGCTTTGCAAGCCAGGCCTGATGGAACATAAAGCTGGATGTTAACTGAACACAGAGGATCGTATCAACTGGATGCTTCACCAAACACTTTGCACGAGAAGGTGGCAGAACTGAAGCTTGTAATAACACAGAACAGAAACACAGATGAAGAGAAAGCACCCACTGAACGCTCCTCTCCGCATCCCGACACAGATAAAGGAAAAAAGCCAACGAAATATCACTCTGGTGGCCTCACAGCTCAGGTCTGCAAGTGGGTATCCTGCTACCTCCCTGATGCACAGGGCTTAACGGTATCAAAGGTGTATAGGACTCAGTAAAGAAGTCTGACCTCTATCTATCACCAAGAGAAGAGACTCAAAACATTGAACCAGGGCTGTCTTTAGGCCTTAACCAGAACTGGAACCAGAGTGATCAGGGACCAAAGAAATCTGCCACATACAGGTATGCCAAACTGACTCCCCACGATCTTTTGTTCAAAAATGAAATACCAGCAGTAACTCTCAGCATCAAGAGACAGCATTCAATGCAAGGCCTAACAAACAATTGCTTGTTGGCAAGTTAAAGTACCTCTCCTCCTTGAAGAAAGGGAGTTACTTTGTCTTTTGATAAAGGACTCAGTGTTACTTGAAAGAACACAGCCAACAGACCTCAGCACCCTCAAAACTTCACCGAGAGATTACACAGAAGAGGTCACCATGAGATTGCTGCTCTAAACCCAGGTGCTTTTGTCTGCAAAAAACAAGAGGAAGCTCTCCGTATGAAATGATCAGGACTGCATGCCTGAAGAGACCAGAAAACCCCTGGCTATTTGCCCAAACCCTGGACAGTCCTGCTAACTGAAACTGAAGATGATCTGGTGAAAGAGGAGACTTTCCTCTCTGTCTGTCACGGACACAGCACAAATCTCTTCATGCTCCAGTCTACCTTGTGGCACAACGCCTACTGTCCTATTTTATCTGTTTCCTCTCCCACTTTACATGTGGTACAGGAAACCTTATCAAAACCCTTGGTACAGGGTAAGTCCAGAATGGCTGATTCCTTTAGAGTATATGCATGAAACATGGTTACTATCCTTTATTTTACCAAATAATACTGAGACCCCATTGTATAGGCACCTAGTGAGAGCCAGTCCCTGCCATGAAGACAGCTCATAATCTAAATGGATGGGACAAAGGGAGAAACTAAATCCCAAACTCTCGAGGCCCTGTCCTTAATAGCAAGACCATCCTCCCCAATGAGGTAACAAGCAACTGGAGTCAGATATCTAGAATTGTGTCAAATGTGTGTGGCACTAGCATCATTTCTATCTGCATCTGTCAGACTATGTACAAGTACACTGACCAAAATCCCCAGTTTAAAATATATCCACCACATTTTACATAGAAGGATCTGTTCACATATAATTTAACCTGAAGTGCCTTCTTTTGGTTAGGTAGGTCAGAACTTTGTTAACTAGTGTTAATAAGGTAAAAGAAAAACTTTGTAGAGTCTGTCTGATATACAGATCTGCCTGTAGGAGTGATGATAAGATGGATCTCTACTTTTAGAGTCCTTTTCAGTTTAGAAAAACAACTGCTGTATTGTTCAGTGTCTTAGTTCTACAATAATTTCTACCACAGTATCAGTTTTCCTCAATAGAGATGCCTCACCAAGTGCTTTTGCAGCAATAACCCACACCTACCTCAAACTCCAGATAATGATCTTTCAGTTTGTAGTCATCCACTTCCTTGCCCTTCAGTTTCTTGTCTGGTGGGTAGGAGCGATGTTCAGCTAACTCGGTCGAGATCTGCTTCAGCTTGGCTTCGTGTGATTTTAGCTGTTCATCCTTCAGAAACATACAAGGCACTTACGTGTCAGAATCAAAAATATGAAATAAGTAGAGACAGGAAAAGCACCCCCCTAACAAGTATCCTTACAAACAACAAATATTTTTCTTTTAACTAAGCCGCTAAATCATATGGGTCAGGTCCTCAAGCCTTGGTCCTCAGCTCCTGTCGAACTGCAATGGAAAAGCTTACTTTTTAAAGAGTCTCTGCACCTTCACACTCCCAACTGACCTATTGCAAGTCAACCATTCCTCCCATATAAGAAAACCATGGGACATTCTGGCA
Organism: Caiman crocodilus; assembly: GCA_030014935.1. Lineage (NCBI taxonomy): Eukaryota > Metazoa > Chordata > Crocodylia > Alligatoridae > Caiman > Caiman crocodilus. Next base: position 47,239,231 of record JAGPOW010003395.1, on the reverse strand, counting down.
GTACAGCACTGTTGAAGATGTAGTGCTCACACTCCAGGAAATCCTGTGCTAAAACCAGTGCTGTTAGGTGGGGCAGAAGTAAAAGCCTTGGCTCCTGAAAATTTTAAACAGGCTTTTGTGAGGCAGAGCTGGCATTATAATACACCTTCCCACCATGACTCTACCAGTAAATGCTCTCCAGCCTGTGGCATCCGTTTGCTGAGGGCAGTTTCCAGGCACAAGCTCTCCTGGGAAGAGGATATGCTGTCCTCTCTGGAAGATTTATTTCCTTTGGTTAAACTCCTCTCCTCATTTATTCCCCTGGGCAGCTGGAAAAGATACGGAGTTGCTACTCTTTCTTTCTAGACAATTTCCTTTACCACAGTCCCAAACCCACTCGCTTCCTCCAGTCCATCTGTGTTGAGAATGGCATCCCTTCTGCAGCTCTCAGCGTGCTTTCCTGCAGCTTGTGAGGTTCCTCACTCCTGCAGGGCAGCCTTATGGCCATCTCTAAATGAGGGCTTCATGCTCAATGTATTTGATTGGTCTCTAGTGCTGAGTGAGCTAATACTGCAGGAGAGAGAAGAAATGCTGGAATCTGATGCGATGGAGGAACTCCCAGGCTGGATCAAACCTGAGCTCCAGAAGATACACACTCTGGAAGTGGCCAGTACCAACAGTTTCTGAGGAAGCTATGAAGATCCTATAGATGTGGGGAAACTGGCAGTTGTATTAAGCCTCCTCTTGATCTCTGAAGTTAAGAGTCTGGCTTAAGCCTGAAAGCATGAGGTTTAATATCCCTTCCAGAATTCTTGTGGTCATTGATAATAATCCAGATCTAAATGTTCCTCCCCTCTGTCCACTAACCTCTTGACCTTCATAACTTCCAGTGGCAGAGAGATCCACAGTGTAGTTATGCCCAGTGAGATAAAGCATTTCCTTTTATCAGTTATGAATTTGCCACCTTTGAATTTCAGGTACCCTTGTTCCTACACTGAGACAGGAAGAGACATGTCCGATCCACCTTCTCTAGACTACATATTTTCATCATGTCCCCTCTTACCCAAAACTTATCAAACACAGGACATAAGACCTGAGAAGGAATTTGGTGCCTCTCCTCCACCCTACCCCCTATTTCCAGTTCCAGAGGACTGGAAAGGACCAATGTGGTTCCCATTTTCAAAAAAGGGAGGAAGGAGGACCCAGGGAACTATAGGCCAGTTAGTCTGACCTTGATCCTGGGTAAGCTTTTTGAGAGAATAATCCTGGCGCATGTCCGCGAGGGGCAGCAGGGGAGGTTATGCTTAGGGGCAACCAACACGGGTTCATTAGAGGCAGGTCCTGTCAGACCAACCTGGTGGCCTTCTATGACCAGTTCTATGACCAGGTCACAAAATCCTCAGATGCAGAGGTAGCAGTGGAAGTAGTCTTTCTGGACTTTAAGAAGGCCTTCGACACCATCTCTCACCCCATTCTCATTAAAAAACTACACCTATACAGTCAAATGGGTCGTAAACTGGCTGGAGGGCCGCACTCAGAGTGGTGGTGGATGGGTCTTATTCAGCCTGGAGGGATGTGGGTAGTGGGGTTCTGCAGGGCTCGGTCCTCAGGCCTGCTTTGTTCAAGATCTTCATCAGCAACTTGGATGAGGGGGTGAAAAGCACCCTGTTCAAATTCGCAGAGGACACTAAGGCATGGGGGGAAGTGGGCGTGCTAGAAGGGAGGAATAGGCTACAATAGGACCTAGACAGGTTACAGGGGTGGGCAGATGAGAACAGAATGCATTTCAACACTGACAAGTACAAGGTGCTGCACCTGGGGAGGAAAAACCAGCAGCATAGCTACAGGCTGGGGAACTCCCTTCTCATCAGTGCAGAGGCAGAAAAGGATCTTGGATTCCTCATTGATGCCAAAATGAACATGGGCCAACAAAGTGGGGATGAGGTCAGGAAAGCCAGCCACACCTTGTCATGAATCCACAGATGCATCTCGAGTGGGTCCAAGGAGGTGATCCTCCCCCTCTATGTGACACTGGTCAGACCGCAGTTGGAGTACTGCATCCGGTTCTGGGCATCGCACTTTAGAAGGGATGTGGACAGCATGGAGAGGACCCAGAGGAGGGCCACCCTCATGATTGGGGGCAGCAGGGCAGCCCCTACGAGGAGAGGCTGAGGGACCTGAACCTGTTCAGCCTCCACAAGAGCAGGCTGAGGGGGGATCTAGTGGCCATTTACAAACTAGTCAGAGGGGACCAGCAGGTATTGGAGGAGTCCCTGTTCTCCCAGGAGTGACTAGAAATAACGGTCACAAGCTGGCAGAGGGTAGAGGGTAGATTCAGACTAGACATCAGGAGGTGCTACTGCATTGTCAGGGTGGCTAGGATCTGGAACCAACTTCCAAGGGAAGTGCTGCTGGGTCCTACCCTGGGGGTCTTTAAGAGGAGGCTAGATGAACACCTTGCCGGGGTCGTTTGACCCCAGTACTCTTTCCTGCCATGGCGGGAAGTCGGACTTGATGATCTACTCAGGTCCCTTCCAACCCTACAAACCATGAAACAAGTCAGATCTGATCTTGCATTCATTGATGTCAACGAGAATTTTGGCACGAGCTTCCCTCTGTCCAGGATCAGGACTCATGGAAGCATGCATTGTAAGACGAATCTTGAGTGAGTTTACAAAATCCTAAACAGAAAACAGAGGAAGTTGACAATTCATATTTTACCCTCTGCAGACTGAGAAGCAGCCTGCTGGCATCATCTCCAAGCTGGCAGATAAAAGCAGACAGGTTTCTGCTTGTCTTTGAATTTATCTGCTTTGAAAATTTAACATTCTTTTTTGCCCTAGCAAAAATAGCTTATCATATTCCACGCCTCCTGTCTATCTTTCTCCAATACACAAACCTTGGGGTTCTGTTCCATTATTATATTTTTCCAGATAAAATGGAAACAATGCATCTAGAAAACTGCATGCTAAGTGGAACAATCCTGCAGCACAGTGATCAGTAAAAGGATTTTTAGGGTTACTGGGGAAAATTACTGAAACAACAACCAAAGCTACAGTAAAAACAAACAAACAAAAAAACCCAAACGTTGACTACTAGGTTGTACTCACAGAGAGTGAAAATGCAGAACAAGACAAATTGACATTACATTGTTATAGAGGCACTTTTTAAATTTCTACCTTGCAGGTGGCATAAGAAGTTGATCGCCCTGACACAGAATGTTATTGCCCGAAGGAGGGTACAATGGAAGCTGATGAAAATGATACCATCTTTGGAAGAAGTAGTGTATGAGGAAAGGCTGAGAGCACTGGAATTGTGTTTAATCAGAGTCAGGAAGCTGTAAAGATGGTAACAGATCTTTAAAAATTTATGAAAAGGAGCAATCAAGATCCGGGAGATCATGCCTCACAAATTTAATCTCAACTACACAGGCGATGCGTAGGGAGGGCATGTGCGCCCCTGAGATCGGCTGACGCTGAAGTTGCCACCAGCTTCTGTAGACAGTTGTTGCTGGCACCTGCCCTCCATCCCACCCCACCCCATCCCCATCCCCCCGTCACCAACACAGCTAGTGGCAGCTGCGGGCAGTCCCCACACACCGACACCGACACCACCACAGGCGGCAGCTGCGAGTGGTCCCTGCTGGCTGCCATGGTACTCCCTCAGATGCAGGAAGCACCAGTCATTCATGTCTCAACATTTCAAGAAACTGGTAGTAAGCAATACACTTGTGTTGACACAGTGTCAGGGAAGCACAAAGTTGATTTACCTTACATTCTAGAAAGCCCTCTGATCTGGAGGAATCCCAAGTGGTGAATAGATGCAAATCACCTGCATAGGTCCTAGAGATGAGGGTGCATGCATGCATTTAGCATACTTTGTTCAGCAGCCTGGGCAGCATTAGAGCCTTTCTGATGCTGCTCTAAGTGACTTTGGGTGACTGATGATGATGAACCACCTCATAGCTGGACCAAGGAGCCATGAAAGTGGCTCAGACTCAATTCTATCATCCAAAAAATCCCAAAGAGTCCTGAGCATTGCAGTTTTCAAGCAAGCCAGTAAGAGCCAAGAAAATATGTACATATAAAAAAATACTCATACCTTTGTTTTTAGAACAGGAGGGGGCTCAAAGGCATATAAATATTAATCTTACAGGATTTATCATATAAATCGTATAAATCTTACAGGAGCATATATCTCATGTCTGTAACCTCTTTGTTCTTATCCAGTCAGCCATTCACATGAAATAAGGGCTTTGTACCCAATATAAAATTAATATAAAGCTACAAGATCCCTTCCTTCAGGAAAATAAGCTTTCCTCCATCACCAATCCTGCCTCACTCTGCAAATGTTTCTCATGCCAAAAAGCAAGTAAAGAATACCCATTATTTCTATGTTCTAGCACCACTTTGTGCATAGTGATCTGAACTGGAATAGCAGGAAAATAGTGTAGCCCCTACACTCCCCTTCCAAGGTTACTGTCAACCAAAGGCATCACTATGACAGGAAATGTGCTCCCTAGAATGGCAGCTCACCTGAGAGAGCTTTGTCGTGGTAGCAGGCAGAAGCGGGCGGCTGAACTTCTTCTGAGAGCCAATAGCAGCTGGAAATGGAGGTGCAGAAAAGACAGCTGCAACGCAGTTGATTTTGTCAATCCAGGCTTGCATTTCATCTTGACTTCTGAGGAAGGCAGACAAATATCAGTGAGGACATCTGTGGGCCCATTTTCTTTTCCCACTACTTCCTCACCATCAGTGTGACACCTAGGAACTGGCTCATGAGCTCAATCCTGTGAAACAGCTAACTCAGCATCCTGTCTCCAATAATGACTAGCACACACAACAAATACGTTTCTTTCACACCACTTTGATCAGAGGCTGGCCTGTGCCCTGAAAGCATCCACTTGGATGTCAGTCAAAATGCTCTAACTACTAATTTTCCTAGCTCTCTTTTTGCCCTTAGCTGCTTTCACTGAACCCCAAATAGCTATGCCATTAAACTGATCAGTAATAACTTCCCTTCCCTAATCAACCACTCAGTCACAGAGTACAGATGCAGAAGCTACTTCTTGATAAAATTTAAACCTAAAGATTGGCCCTTGCCAAAAAAACCAACTGTATCAGCCATCCCCCGTCTCTTGCTTCCTAATGTAGAAAAATATGCATAAATGCAGTTCTTTCCCAACCAACCTGCTTCTCTAGAATACTCTTCAGATTACTGCCAAGCCAGGACCTGCAGTACCACAAAGATCTCTAGATCTTTTAAAGTCTCTTAAATACTAGGGAAATTCAAGGCCAATTAAAAATTGTATGGGGAGTGCCACCAAATGAAGCACTGACGATGATGGCGAGACAGGAAGGAAACAAGAAAAGCCTACTGGATGGTATAAAATCTGGTTTGGGACAAAGATGGGAGACATGCAAGTAAAGCATGTGTCCATTTTTCTTCTCTTTCCCAACTAAAGCCCAGTTCCTGTGAGCACAATTCCATGCAACGTGAGTAGTCCTACACTGCATACAGAAAAACCTGTGTTTAATGCCTTGCAGGATACTGGCTGAAAAAGATGCAAAAATTGTTTCAGAAAGAAAAAACCCCCATCAGACTAGGCCTTGTAGTAGGATCATACATGTACAGAAATCAACCCTAAAGTATTAGACTGAGTTCATCTCTCTGCTACTGTTCCCAAACTCACTTTGCTGCTTGTTCTACCTAAAAGGAACCTACAGCACCTTTCAAGCTTGAATTTGTGAGCCTTGTAAGAACATGTTCACTTTTTAGCACACCAGGGATGCATCTACCTGTGCAATTAGTCATAGAATGATAGAAAATTGGGGTTGGAAGGGACCTTGGGAGGCCATCTAGTTCAATCCCCAGCTCAAAGCAGCACCAGCCCCACCGGATCATTCCAGACAAGGTTTTTTTCTAGCCAAGTCAGAAAAACCTCCAAGAATGGAGAGTCCACAGCTTTTCTGAGTAACCTGTTCCAGTGTTTTCTAGTGAGGAAGTTCTTTCTAATATCCAACCTAAACTTCCCTTGCTGCAACTTAAGATCGTTGCTCCTTGTTCTGTCATCTGCCACCACTGAGAACAGTTAACTCAATCCTCTCTGGAACCACCCTTCAGGTAGTTGAAGACTACTGTTAAATCCCCCCTCAGTCTTCTATTCTCTGTATATCATGCTAAAGTTTACTGCTGTCAGGTGCTCCGTTTACATGTGTACCTGAGACTGCAGAACATTGAGCAGGTTGGCAGGGTGTTAGCCTGCCAGCCCGGGGCTGCTCTGACCCAGCTCAACGTGCTAGAGGAGCTCGCTGGGGCATGAGGGTGCTTTAGTGCTTAGCCAGCAGGCAACATCCTCATGCCCCAGCCAGCCCCATAAGCATCTACACATGCACTGCTGTGCAGTAAACAGCACTGCAGCAGGACAGTACTTGTATGTACAAGTAGTAACTTACAGTGGCATTTATTAGTTTACGGTGATCTAATAGGGCTGCACTTGTAGACATAGAAAGTTACTGCGGAGCTAATTAGGCAGCTCCACAGTAAACATCTCATGTAGATGCACCCCATGGGATCTATAACTGGATTAAACAGCTGCATCATATCCTGGTATATTAGGAATCTGCTGTGTCCACCTACAAGTGGGCCAGAACAACACCAAATGTATTTAATCCAATTTTTTTTTTCAATGTCAGGAGATAGAAGCAACATTTAAAGTTGCAAGTAAAAGTATTAAGACCAAGCTAGAATCCTTTACTGTGAGCTCTCTCTCTCTTTGAAGCTGCAACTCTTGGCTTCCCAAGTCAAGCTGACAACCTATACAAGTAGCTTGAAAGCTACTGTACCCTCACAGAGCTCCACTGACTTCAGGAGGGCTCCATGAAATTCTCTGTGGAAGATCAGGGCTTAGGCATAGATTCAGATTTTTAAACCAAGGAGCCTTTAAATCATCAATTCTGACCTCATATATAGTGCAGGTTGGAGAATTCCAGCCAGGGACTCTTGTGCTGAGCTCAGAAAACTTATGTTTGACTAGAACTTACTTCCCAGAAAGGCATCTGGTTTTATTTTGAAGACACAAGGAGAAGGGAGAATCCAACATTGCCCTAAGTAGCTTGTTCCAATGATTAATCACCATTGCTGCTAAAAGTGTGCGTCTTATTTCCAATTTTAATTTCATCTGGCTTCAACTGCCAGTTGCTGCTTCTTGTTACATCTTTCTCTACTAAATTAAAGAGCTTTTCTGTCCCCAGCATTTTCTCCCCGTGAAGTACGTATACATCATAATCAAGTTACTTCTCAGGTTTATTTTTGATTAGCTAAAAAGATCAAGCTCTTTAAGCTTTTGATTTAACTCTTCAAGTCACAAATCTATGCTGACTCGTCTCCATCCCAGAATGTTAAAAAATATGGTCCCCTCTGTTCTCACCTTTTTGCTTCCCGTAAATTAAACACCCATATCAAAATAATAAATTTGCAAACTCACTGGGCTTGGAAAAGCAGGACTCTCCAATCAGCTGTTTTGAGCTTTAAAACATGAGGCCTTTTCTCGTAGTCGGTTGCCTTTGATGCTAATGCATGGTGTACACTCACTGCATTTTTAAGATCTTCCTCCGACAAAGCCTTTTCTGGTTTATATTCATCCTGCAGGATTTAAAAATGAAACGACAGTATAAATTATTCTGTACTATTAATCTCTTTCTTTAACCTAAGAAAAGAAATAAAGTCTTGCCTCAAATAGGGCCATCAGCAACATTAAAAAATAGAAATTTAATTTAATCAGCCCTAAAACATGTGCCTTTCCTGCTATTAAAATGCTACCTTTTCATATTCTTTAATCTCTCTACAAAAGATGTGAAGAAATTCTACCATCATCTTCCCAACAAGAGGGAAAAGCAGAAAGAATGGAATCATGAAAAGGATAAATCATCTCTATGCATCCCTCCACAAACTGTCCCCTTCTCTACCACATCAAGGAATGAATATTCAGGGCCCTTCATGGCCTATTCCTTGCTTTCACCATCAAGAAGTTCACTTTCTTCTCTGCCTGGCCCAAGACACTAGCTCCTATCACTGGCTTCTGTAAGTACTTTGTGACTTTCCCCCATGCTACCTCTTCACTTTGGGAGGACCTCTTTTTAACAAATCCTCAACTAACACGGTATCTTCTTTTATAACCTCTCTTTTTCTGTAATGCTACAAAACATCTGGCAATGGTCAGGCTATTAAACATGCTAAAAGTGCTGCCCCCCAGGATGATCAACATTCCCTCATGGTTTCCTTGTACTCCTAAGTCAATCCATTCCTTTTGTTCTGTTGTCTCTGACAGGAACACAGGACTGAAAGAGATCTTTCAGATTACTTCTAGGCAACCACCTCAAATAAGCCCTGTCCTGTACTCATATTTTATATGTACATTTTAAGTTCTCCGGGGCAACAACCATCTTTCTGTTCTGTATTTGTACAGCAATGGCACAATGAGGTCTTGGCCTATAAGTGAAGCTGCTGCAGCAACAATAGGCTAAATTCCTCAGTGCTGAAAGTTTCAGCCTGGGAACTCATTCTGTTCTTGATTGCTTTAGGACCACAATGACATCAAAATCATAGTTCTGGTTGTCAGTGAAAAAAAATATTCCAAGTGCCATTTGGAGCACTGCAGCGTGAGAAGTAAAGACTCTAGTCCACCGGGCACAGGTGCCTAAGTAACCTCATGGCCAAGTAACGAAAGGGGCATGTGAAGGAAAGAAGTCATTTGCTGGCAAGGCTGCCATGGGGTAAGCTGATAGAATGGTTTCTTAAACAAAGGTGTAAACAGCCCTTCACCTGTCTATATCCCTAACCTACAACCAGCTCACACTAGTCAACCTGGATGTCTTCTATTCTTCTCTCAGTTTCCTAGTACTAAGCAGCATGATACATAATTTCCACAAAATGTGCCATGCCTGGATCAAGGGTAAACAAACCAGAGAAGGCATTGGGTGATCCGTCGCCTTGATTACCAATAGCTATTGGGCTGGGGGCTGGTCAGGCACTGATCTAGTGCTGGGCATTTGTCAGAGACCTGCTCTAGGAAAGAGAAATTCAGCACAGATGAATGGCTTTAAACAGAGAATGGGTCCTCACCTGGCACAGATTGGCGTAGCTCTCGGCTCCTGCAGATATAGTCCACAGGGCATGGGAAAGCTTGAGCTGCTGTTTTGGGGATGTACAAGCTGCCCTAAAGCCGGAGCCCAAGAAGCTGTTGCTAAATGGGGTCTCTTGAAAGCTCATCATGGATGAGGGATGGGTAACTAGCCTGTTGGTGCATTGGGTTACAATTTCACTGCGGTTCTCCCATGTGGCCTCCTGAGCTGATCACGTTGAGGGACCCAGGCTGTGTTTGTTCTGTGCTGGGGGTGTAGTGAGTGACACCAATCCCATGAGTGAATCGTTACTTGCCCCAGAATATGGACAGAGCTGCTCATTTGCACAACAGCTATCAGACTTACTTTTTGGTGCCCCCTACGATAAGTCAGCTGAAACTGAATCAAATGCTCTGCCGGAGCAGACAGGCATTTATAAAAATCTGCAGTCACCAGTTAATCCACCAGTCCACAGACCACTCTTCCCTACCATGTATACAAGTCATGATCATTTTCCCTCTGCCTGAAATGGCTGAAATAAAACGGTAGAAGACTGGAGATTTGCTGGCAAAAGAGCACCTTTGAATCTAAGTAATCTAAATAAATGTAGCATAAGGAGTTTGCATGGTCCTGTGCTGTGGCAGTGTGAGAAGGCAACTCGCCTCCTCTTCCATCACTCTAGCTACTGCAGAGTCCTGATCAGTTTTGCTGTGCTAGTTAGTTGGCCATATAATGAACCAAGATAATCTTTGCCTGGATTTGCTCTTAAGTGCTTACTATGCCAGGGTACTCCCCCTAAAAACCTTTATTTAGTTAGCACCTCATCCGATTGCCATATTTAATCATACTCACCTTAGCCCTCCCCTTTTCCTTCAAAACCAGCTGGGAAAAATTGGAGTGCACACTATACGCTAGGAAAAGGGCTTCTTACAGGTCCAGAAATTAATTTGGGGGTAGGGCAGTGGAGTGGTGCAAGTATTAATTGCTGCAGTGCTGAAAACCACTGCTCTCTCCCTTTCTACCCCTCTGCCATTAATTTCTGCCCCCATGCAGAGGTGTGTGGGGCTGGTCTGTGGCTGCAGTGCCAGGTTCAACCCAACACACAGCCCTGGAGCTTGCATGCGACTCCACAGTGAGTGTGTAGGATCAGACCTGGCACACAACTGATGCCAGCATGCTGGATAGGGTGCCACCAGGTCATACAGCCGCCGAGGCAGTATACTAAATTGGACCCTGTCAGGCCACATGACCCTAGAGCCGGTATAGTGAATTAGACCCTACTGCTCCAGAGCTGGCCTGCTGGCTCAGGCCTTACTGGGTCACCTTACTGCTCTGGAACTGGCATGCCAGATTGGGTCCCACTGGGCCACATGCCAGATTGGGCCATGTCACTTGGCCCCAGCTCTGACATGATAGACTGGGCTTTACTAAGCTGCTCAGCCCCAGTACCAGCATATTGCTTGGGCCCTGGTATGCAGCTCCCAGCCTCCAGCTCTGGAGACCCCAGTCCTCTGCCACTTACCCAAACTCCATGGTAAGATTTTTTTCATTTCTGAGGCCTTGCAAAAATAGGGAGAATGTTATATTCAAGGGTATGATATATGCAAAAAATATGGTAGTTGCCAAAGTGTGAGTCTATTCCACCAGACTCAAGGCCCTGAAAAAATACTGATGCATCAACATTTTATACTTGACCTTCTGATCTCTTAATACTAATTTAAAAAAAGGTAACAAATAGGAGGAGGACAAACCCATCTTTTCTGATGGCTGTTTTTCATGGACTAGAGCAGGGTGGAATAGGCTCATACTTAGATGCCTACTTGGTGCAACAGGATCTGGCTCCCAGTCTGCATGCAAATGCGATGCGAGCAGAGGAGGGCAACCAAGCACAGGCCTTGTGCGGTGCTGCCTCAAGGGAATGGTTTGTTGAAAGCTAGTGGCAAGTAATAGGGATCATTGCAAATACTGTTTAATGGAGACAAACAAGCATGGCTAAATCTTAAGCATATGGTGGTCTGGCCCTCATTCAAGCAGCTGGCACTGGACATCAATGATCCTGACAGCTATTGCTAGTCTTATTTCCCATCTTGTTTCCACAGATTTTTGAAAAGATGATGGCAAGTCAACTCCAACTGTGTACTGACTCCCTGAAGCGGCCTAAACCCCTTCTGAGCAAGCTTCACTGATGTATTATCCCTTCTTACATCCGTGTTAATCATAACAGGCTGATTGGCAGCACACACTACCATGGATTATGTGGCTCTGTTAACTTCCCTAAAAGCCTTGACCAAGATCTTTGGAATTGCTTTGAATTATTTTACTTTGCCTCACTTGTGCAAGCACTCTCAACGGTTGAAATGGGCAGTCAAACTTCTTCAACAGAAGTCCTTGATCCTGTGCGACTGGCATGCTGTAAGACCACTTATACTGAAGAGCTCCTGGTATTTGGAAAATATCCAGCTACACATTTCTTTCAAACAGGAACTGAAGGAAGTTCCCCCCGATGATCTAATGTCTGAAAGAGATAGGAGCGCCTGGATGGCAGCTGGCTCAAGCCCAAACCATGTCAGATAGAGGTAGTGCAAGAAAAATGTTCTGAAGACTTGCCAGGAGCTGTGACATCATTAAGAGCCCCATGTATCTGTGAACGCTGTGCTCTTCCTTGGTGTCCTACTGAACGTGTATTTTGGTTTCTCAGGTAGCTGATCAAAACTGACTCTTCTACCTTCAGCTGACCTACTGTCTGTGCTTCATTATAAATGGATTAAGAAAGGCAAAGCAGAATATTTTACTTTTTACAAGCTATTGTGCAACGCATGGACAAACCGATTGAGTTAACATGTCATAGTTCCAAAACTCTTTCCTTTCAAAGGTCCCATAACTCCCACTGAGCTGACACTTAACTTGGGTCTCTGTGACAATAACTCTACATCCTACTTTTCTCTTGTATCAACTCATTTCTATTACTTGATGAGTAGTTATAAGGAGTATTCCTAAAGCCCATATCATTATAAAAAGAGATGCTATATCACACTATTGCCAAAAACAAAATTGAATCAAAAGGAAAATCTAAGGCCTGCTTTACTGCACTGTTTGCTGAGGAAAAATTTCTTGCAAGCCAGTTCATATTACCATTCTTCCCTTGTAGCTCTGTCTTCTATAGGCACATCACATTTCAGCTCAGTTTAATGAATAGACATAGTGACAGTCTCCTATTCTGCTATATCAGATTATAATCAGAGAGCAGGAAATTACCCTTGGCCTGGAGATGCCCACGAACAGGGCAGACATCACAAACATGTCAAATCTCTGATTTTATACAATATTGTGCAGACATATTTAGCTAGCTAATTGCAAGTGTTTCAGCTGAGCCCCCTCCAGCAGTCTCACTGCTCACTGATTCAGAAACCATCCCTTTCAAATCACTCATTAAAACATGAAACAATATGCAGTACAACAGTTTAGCACTGGAGCGATTCCACAGAATAGATATGTGGGCATATGAGTCTACCCATGCTAATCCCAATACAAGTTACTTAGATACTGGCACTGAAAATGTCTTTAAACGGAAACAGGGATAGTGAGATAAACTGGTAAAATAATATGATATGTACGTATTAACAATTTACCACCAGATAAATGGGGAGGAGTTTTTCTGCATGTCATTGCTCTGTGGTAATTGCTTATGTGCATGTTCTTAATTGATGTTAAGCAGAAGCTAGAACACAGTCACTTACATCCAAGGGATAAACTGCTGCAGTTCAGCTACCACTTCCCGTGGGGTAAGAGCATACAAATGGGCAGTTATTATGGAGCAGCCGGTGAAGAGCAAAGTCTCGCCCTACTCTATCCCTATAGTAAATGGTTTCTACATCCATACCCACGTCATGGGAACATAATTGGGGCTTAGTTACCCTCTGTCAGGGTAAGATATCTAATAATTACTGGATTTATTCACATGCCATACCACATGTCCACTTGTTTCTGGAAAGCATAACGGAGAAAAAAAGATTTTTTCCAGAATCTTACCTGCCACAGCACAGGCTCAATCATAGCTGAACACTGCCTGCATGGAGCAGGACCAAAGCCCACTTGTCAGCTAAAACTGCTGCTAATAAAGCAGCAGCTATGAGAGGGTTAAATCAGTAGCTATGCAACTGTAGGTAGAAGGTGCATGATGCTGATGAGTAGATACCACCCTGACTTCATGAGGTTAGGAGCTGAGCACAGCTCCTCCACAGCCATTCCAGCATCCGCATGCCTCTATTTTGGTGCAGAAATCAATTTTGTCACTTAAGATACTGCCCATCCCCATTTTGAATGGCTAATTTTTGTTAAAAATGTACAAGTTAAATGCAAATAAATAAGGTATTACTTATATGCCAAGAAGATCCAGAGGGAGCAGATCAGATTGGGGTTACACTCTGCTAGGGGCTCTGTAAGCAGAGGGAGAGAGTGCCTGAAGACGTCAGAGTTCAAAGAGATGAGGCAGACAAAAGATGCAAGGGGAAATGTGGACAGAGGGAAAGACAATGATTTTCCTAAGAGCACAGAGCTGGTCACTAGCAGGGCACTACATTTCCCAGACTACCTTCCATGGAAACCAGGATTTCTACAGCTCTCCTAGAAGTCAAGATAATCTTAATGTAATACACTGCAGAAGGAAACCACAACTCAGTAGGCTTTGCTACTGATGAGCTGGTAAGCTTGCCAAACTAATTTTAAACCCTTTGTTTTTCCCAAAACAGAAAAGAATATGAGCTAATAATTCCCATATTTAGTTTCTCCCTGAAGACTGAGGGTTCATTTTGAAAGTTCATGCAAAGCTCTGCTCAGTCAGGTGACAAGGCAAAAAGACAATCGTTAATTGTGACAGCACAGGGGAATCATGTGCATAAGCTTGGGGCAAGCAAGCTCAAAATTCTCAAACATGTCATGAAGTCCTTTGGGGCTTGAAAAGGGATTTATTAAAAATTAATCCATGAATTGACACATCTCCTGAAGCCCCATTTTTCACTGCAGGATTTATGAGAATGAAAGAAATACAGTAAATAAATCAGGATAAAGTAGTAAAACACACCATGATAACTCAACTCCTATAAAAAGAATGTTAATGCTTTGCCAACTGAGGTTGAAGTGACAAAAGACAAGTGAACTCTATCACTGCATTTTTGTTTTGGGAGCTAGATGGGAGATTACTCTTACTTTCCAAAGGATGAAGGGGAAGAAAGGGTCCTCAGGAAATATCCCTCTACACTCCCAGTATTTAATTTATTTTTCAAAATACAAAGTGTTTAACACTACCCATAACAGCATTTTATTAAGATATGAAAATAGAGAGGAGAGGCTTAACATCTTTCCTTTTTGAAAGCTTATTAAGTGAATCCTCCCCTTTCAGGTACATGTCAAGAAATAAAATCATGCCCCATGGACATTGCAACTTTAATAACTGACTGAATTGCTTTATATAATTGCTCTGCCTCTTGAAGCAAATGCTAACAACGATTTATTCCAGAAGTCAAATTCCAGAGGAAGGTGGTTGCCATTCACTTAAAATAACAAAGATAAGCCAGTCAAGAATTTCAGGTTAATATAATATGGGGCTCACACTGATAAGAGTACAGGAAAGGGCACTGGATTAAGATTTAGGATGCCAGGGTTCTACCCCCAGCCCTGCCACTGATATGCTGTGTGACATTGGGTAAGTCAATTTTTGCTACGGTACTTTCGCTTTCTATACTCTGTCTGCCTTTTTTATTTAGTCTGTAAATTTTCTGGAGCATGGATCAATCATCTCTTACTACATGCTTTCCTATAATAGCGGGGGGGAAGAAACAATAGCGCACAATCACCTCCAGCCTTTCACAGATTCCATAGATTTTAGGGTGGGAAGGGACCTATTAATCATCAAGTCCAACCCCCTGCCTTTGGCAGGAAAGAGTGCTGGGGTCAGATGACCCCAGCCAGGTGTTTGTCCAATCTCCTCTTAAATACCTCCAAGGAAAGGGTCAGCACCACCTCCCTTGGAAGCGTATTTCACATTTTGGCAACCCTCACTGTAAAGAATTTTTTCCTGATGTCCATTCTAAATTTGCTCTCCTTCAGTTTGTGGCATTGCTTCTAGTTACCCTGATGGGCGCCCTTTGCTAATACCAGTCCACCTGACAAAAAGATATTCCTTCTCCATCCCCCACCTCCTCCTCAAGTCTTCCACCAGCTTCCCCTTGCTCCATCATTCTATGATCGCCTCCTTTCCTAGACACCCTGTGTCCCACACAGGATCTACTCCTCTCAACCTCTCCCAAAGTCTCCTCTTGCTAACTTCTTCAAAGCTGGACTGACATAGCAGGGCAATGAGGCCCAAGGTCCTTGGTGGTCCTCTCACAGGCAGCCCAAGTGGCAGTTAAGGAGCAGAGAATTAGCTTTTTCACACCAAGAACTAGGCATTGTTACACTATTATTATGGCAGTTTAAAGAAATGGTCATATGGTAATGTCTTCGCCTTGAAGTAATGCATTATAGCATATACTCTGGATACAAGATTCAACTATACAGCTATTCTAGGGCAGCATCCAAAGGTCCCAATTATGGAGCAGTAACCCCAGTGCAACAGGTACTGAACATAGAGTACCTGCCCTGAAAAGTTTAAAGCCAAAGACCAATGAAACTTAACCAAAGGACACTCTTTGATGTCAACGGCATTTGGAATCTGTCCCTTTTGAAACAAATGGCTATGGTGGGAGAGAAGTAGAACATAACCAAATCTAGACAGTGATTATATACATTGAAAATTGTCTGCTCAGTAGTCATAAGAAGAAAGTGCAAACCGAAGCTGGTCAAAATATTTCTGAATAGTTTTCTCCGGGAAACCACTATTTAATCAAAATCAAGCTCTTATGTGAATGTGTTCATTTTGATGAAATTTCTGAGAGAAGTCATTTAAATGAATCATTGCAATGTTGTTTTTTCAATTCACTTAGTCCTGACCTTTATGTTACATTTGGTATTTCAATATAATATTATATTGAGTATTTCTATATCATATATGACTCAGACTTGACTTTTTAAAAATTGCTCCACAGGAAATTAACACATTTTAGTTTTTTGCTCCAATTTAGAACATTTTTTTACCCCTGAATTAGTGAACAGAACTAGAACAAGCCAGTTTCAGATCAGCACCATGGACAATAGCTTATGGCCTTGAGGTGATAAAAATAGGAGTGTGTGTGTGCACATGCGCGCACGCGCATTAGGAATAACACGTGACTCAAGTACTTTTACTGATTATGGATGAGAAACATGCTGTGTGGGTAGCAGAGGGGATACTCATCTGAAGGAAGGCTGAGGATCATAGCATTAATTAATCTTTAATTAGCTTCCCAAAGAAACATATTCATTTTACCTTTTGCAAGTAGAGCACTGTTCCCTTCAGAACAGCATAAAAGGTCTTCCAGCCACGTTTCCCTCTGGGAGCTAAAGAAAAAACAAACCAAAGAAACCCATTTAGCAGGAACCCATTTTACACTTTGTCTAAGCAACAGGAAACCTGAATTAGGCCTAAACGAAGACTTTTCTGTATTCTGCTACTCAAAGAAGCATGTGGCTAGCCATTATGACAGCTCAGTGACTGCTATAGGGGGAAACAGAAGTCATAGCTACAGGCTGGCGAAGGCTCTGTAGGCATCAAGGCTCATGCAGAAAGCACACACAACATAGGTGTCTCTCTGAGTTTGCAAGCTTGATCGCAGCAGGAGTGTGCCTCTTCTGGATTCCACTGGAAGGCACCACTCATGACCACCACAGAGCGCTCAGTAGGGCATGGCACAAAGAAGTATCATTTCCTCTTGCAGCTGCCAACAACAAAGCTGACAGTGAGGTCTCACTCCTTCCTGTCTTCCTGCACCTTCCAGAGCTTGCAGAAACAGTGAAAAAGATGGAATCTGATTAAAAACCCAGAAAAAGGAAGAAAGAAAATTCTACATTAAGCAAGAGATAAAATGAAGGCAACTTAAATGATAGAATTACCATATTTTCTCAAATATAAGATGACCCTCCCCAATAATTAGACCCTATATATGGAAAATTTATTAATTTGTCATAATGTGTCAAGTATAGAATCTAATTATTGAAGGTTTGCCATGAATCTGTCCCCCTCCCACTGCTACAGGAGGGAAAATAAATCTAAGGGGTCAGGTATCCCATTGTCCTCTGCCTACCCCGCAACTTCTTCCCCACACAGCCCCTTCTCCCTCTTCTTATTGTCAGACCCTGCTCTCACTGAGCACATGGAAGTTAGGAGAAAATCTGAAAACACTGGGCATATCTACGTAAGATATTTACTGCACAGTTGACTAATTTGCTGTGCAATAAACATCATGCGTCTACAAGTTTGCCCCTATTAGGCCACAGTAAACTAATTTACGCTACAGCAGGATAGTATTTGTAAAAAACTCCAGAGCACTGCATGTGTAGACACTGCCCTGGCTGGCTCGAGCATGAGGGTGCTTCAACACACTCATTCTGAAACAGCATCATGCCCCAGTCAGCCCTGCCACAGCATGCTGAGCAGGGGGAATCAGCCCCAGGTGGGGACCAGGTTGCTGTTCCCCATGCAGAGCTGGTAAAAGCAGCCCCAGGCTCACCCCTGGACCTCCTGCCAGCCCAGGCTGCTCTGACTGCTCCATATGCTGTGCATGAATAAACTCTAGAGCTTATTACTTCAGATTTTATTGCTTCCCTGCACAAATTTGAACAGCACACTCCAGGAGCAATAAACTGGGGTAACAAGCTCTGGAGTTTATTCATGTGCATGAATTGCACATGTGGATGCACCCACTGACCTTGAAATCAGCATACCTATAGTAATTTGCATATAGTACTCGGAGTCTTAGCTCATTCAGAATTGATGCATGTTACTTTTTTTTTTAAACTGTTGCAAGTTTTAGCACACATATGCCACAAACAGACTTTTAAGCATTGTTTTGTACCTACTTAGATGCCATATAAACTATGCATGATATTAGTCCAGAGCAAAAAGGCTCATTATTTACCATACAGTTCACTGGGCTGGGTCCCACCAAAGTAAATATTAATCAGCCACAGTGACCCCAAAACTCAGCACTGCTCAGTATGTGCGTGTACTCCAGATACTCCACAAGGAATCCATGTGGAAATTAGCCCCACCACTCATGACTGAAACTAGATTTTCTTGTCATGAATCCTGGGATCCTCCAAAAACTGTATATGCAGATGAGGCGCAGGACAACCTGGTCCAGCTCCATCTCATAGAGAGTAGGGCAACACTAATCATAAGTGGCAGGCTGAGAGAGGGGATGAGAGAAGGATTCTGGGGAAACTGCTTGGGAACCCATTTGGTGATGTTTGCCAGACATTTAAGAAAGTAAACATAAATATTGGAAATGGAAAAGAAAAGTGCAGCTCAGCTGTGGCAATGAAGAAGTCAAAATGTATGCCATATAGTGGCCCACCAGGACTCAAAAAAATTTCAGCCCTGAGGGGGACTGAGCTCAATGGGCACTACCATGTATCTCATTCATATCAGCTACACTAACCTATCCTTGCAGTAGGTTCTCATCAATGTCTTGATTTTTTTTGGCTAAGATCAAATGTAAGTAAATCAAAAAAAGAGTTAGGGTTGGCTCTGGCCCACCTGGTGCCAGCCCAGTGTTACAGTGTAACCAGGACCAGTGCCAGTTCCCTGTGGAGGGAACACCTGCCCATTATTTTTAAAGGCCAACATTTTTTTTAAAGGTTCCCATCAGTATGTTTGCCCAGTGTGGGCCAGGTGTTTTATAGTCATCCTCAAATTCAGTTGTATTTAATCAACGTCATAGTTGGTTTCCATTGCTGATCATATGCTGCTTCTGGCAGTAGTTTAATGATTGACAGTGTATTTAATGAGATTTCTTTGTATACAAATGTAAGACAAGGGGCTTTTTTCCCATGCTGATTGGGGAGAAAAACTCATCATGTATCTGAGTAAATATGGTAATCCAAAATAGACATTACAAATCTGGAAAATTCAGAGTTAAAGTTAGACTTAGGGGATATTTAAACATGCCAATGTACAAATATGCACAATTCATAGGTTTAGGGAGATTCAGGACAAAATGAAGCTTTCAGTCAGCTCCAACATATCACAGCTATGACACTTCATCAAGCCACTCCTGAATTTAATCAAAGGCATCCCAGTCTGGGTTGGAAGATACCAACAGATAAAATGTACCACTTCCCCTGGAAGTTTGTTCCAATGGTTAATTATCTTGGTTGGTAAGAAAAGTTCTGCCTAATTTCTAATCTGAATTTGTCTAGCTTCAGCTTTCAACTATTGCTTTTTGTTCAGCTTTTCTCAGCTAAGTCAAGCGCCCTTCCCTGTTCAGTATTTTCTCTCTGGAAAGAAAATCAGAGGCTTTAATCAGGTTGCCATGTTTGTGGCTTCTACACTTCATGGAGTTGCTACAAGGCAGTGTTAAAAACAGATAAAAACTTCACAGTAACCTTTAAAACTAAGCTGTAGTTTCTCTAGGGTGATCAAAAGCTAAAAAGTAAACTCTTCAAAAATGCCTTTGCAACTTTGAAGCCCAAGACCCACTGACTCAATGGGACTTTGGCATCTAAACTGCAGAGTGAACTGGGAAGATTCTGCCCCCATGCCTTTATTATAATTGGGTATGGTTGCCACAGGAACCCTAAAATTCAGTCCATTAAACAAGAAGTCTTTTGTAAATAGATAACACAACAAAGGCAAGCACACAATTATTCATTAAGAGTCACTACAGGGGACAGATAGCACTAACAAACCTGCAGTAGGATATTAATTCGAGATGTTCACTCAGAATCTCTTAAAATCATCAGTTCATCAGGAAGAATAAGGTACCTTACATTTAGGAATTTAAATATAGGTAAAAGTGCTTAATTTTAGAAATCTGACTGCAAATGCTAGTCTTAACATGTAGATACTAAGTGTATACCTACACATCACAATGCAATACTGCGTGGAGACCCTCCCCACAAGCTAGCTGAGACCTGCAGGAGTATATACACAAGGCAGTGCCATGCAGAGATACCCAAGCAAGCTCTGCACACTCTCACTCCAGAACCAGAAACAGGATAGCACACTGTCATGGCACGGTGCCTGAGCTAATTAGCTCTGCAGAGAAGCAGGGATCGTGTTTTGCTCATGTGGTTATATTGAGTTCTGTACCCAGCAGAGAGTATCACTGCGTGGTTATGTCTTGTACTGAGTAGCCACATCCAAAGACCTCCTAGTCCTCCAAGAGTCATGCAGGAGTTGTTTTGAAAAAGAGTTGCAGGCATTCACAATTTGTAATAATGTCAGGCTTTGTTTCCCATCTTAATACCAACAAATATAATATGAATCAACATGAGGTGTACATTAATAAAAAATGGGAAAAAACACAGATGTTGTTACTAACCACAGTATAAAAAACTGCAAACATGATAAATACAGACACATAAATAAGAAGTCCTTACTAATTCTTCCTTCATTATTGGGACAGAAAAAAAGGAAACAACATTATAAGCAACAAATGTAACCTGGAATAGCTGCAGATTTATTATGGAGAGGGGACCAAGAGTTACTGTATATATAACATCATATATATGAAAGGGTGCAATGCTCAATTTAAAGGGGAGAATTATACTCCACTAATAAGGAATGACCTCCTAGACCAGCAGGGGTCAAGCTTTTTGGCAGGCATGCCACAAATTAGTCCACACTATCCTTGAGTACCACTCCAATCCTCTTCCTCTGCCTGATTAACTGCTCTCCTTTCTGTTCCCTCCCTTGCTTCCTATCCAGTCTGTTGTTCTGCTTCCTGCCCTGTTTCCTGTTCAATCTGCTGCTTGGTTTTATGCTTCTTACCCTATCTGCCCCGTGCTCTTGTCCTGTCCCAGGTCTGCCAAGTGACCCACAAGGCTGTGCATTCTACTTGCAGCCCCTGTGTTACAGGTTGGCCATCTCTATCCTAAACTAAAGGGTTACTCTGAAAGATCAATAAATATCTGTGGGAATTGACTAATTGGTTATCTAGTGACAGATGTGAGCCCCAGTTTGGCTGCAAATTGATTTCAAGAAGTAAGAACAGTTTTTTCTCTATAGCTGAATGAGGGCAAAATCCTTAAATGTTTGTTATTGTAATTTGGTATCATATATAGAAAAGGCATATATATAACCTCTAGGTACTTCAGATGAAACGGCTTTCAGCTTTGTAAACTACAAACTTCATTTTCTTTAAGCACAAAAGATGCACATTATTGTCCAACACTACATTTCATTGTACAAATGCAACAAAGCAACTTTAAAAGGATGTATGTATCATTAACTTTTTAGGCCACTGGCCACTTAACAGTCCTCATAATTGCCTAATAATATTATTTTCTGCTGTGATAATCAAAACCCTATTTTGTTTCTTCTTCCTTCAGTATCCCCTGATGCAACAGAAGTGTCCTTGCCTATGGGCCTAAGGCCTTTTACTACTGAGCAGCACAAAGAGATAAAATAATAGGTACTCACTTTTCTTTCCATCCATATCTGCATGGATTTTCCGAGCCAGAAATCCAGTTTTATAAACAGCAGCATTGGGGTCATGAGGAATATCTAGGAATGGGTTATTGGAATTTCCAATCCGATTGACACCCTTTGGGTGGGAGCCATTATCCTTTTCATCAGTACCATCTGTGTGAGATTTTTTTTTCTCTTTCTCTTCTTCATCTCTAAAATAGGTGAAAATAAAGTTTAGGTGAAGAACTGGGCATCTTTTATGCACCTATGCCTCAAAGTTTCATGTCTTACTCAGTTTTGAAATGTTCCTCTCTTAGTAGGTTATTTTTACCAGCCCATTTTACCTATACAATTGTCCTAAAGCCTGTACAAGTCAGTAGCAAAACTCCTATCGACGTCAGATCATTTTTGATTGGAACCTCTCATCTTGATTTAGCAAAATATTTAAATACCTGCCTTACTTTAACCAAGCAAAAAATACCACCGAGTTTAATAGGGACTCAGATGCCTTATTAAGTATTTGGACTGAATTATGGACCAGATTTTCAAAATAACTCAGTTGTTATTGAGGCATCTAAATAAACAGACCAGTGCTCAAATATAGCAAGCAAGCATCAGGTTGTTCCTCTTGTTTCCACCTTGGAAAATCTGCCCATTTGCTCAGGTGCCAAAGTGAAGACGTTTGGACGCTGACCTCTTCTGAAAATCTGTCCTGATGCCATTAGGCACTTTCATATAGATGGGAAGGAAAATATTCTTGTTAGATTGGTACATACCACTATGACTTTTCTTAGTCAAAGATCAGACACCTGAATGATCTAAGGATCTGGACCACTGGGAAAGACTAGTTACTTGCCTTCAAGTGACTGTAGCTTTTGAGAGGTGTTGTCCATATACAGTCAGATGGATTGCAAATTGGCTGAAGGGTCATACTAAGAGGGTGGTTGTGGACGGGTCATATTCGACCTGTGGGGGGAAAGTGGGCAGTGGAGTCCCCCAGGGCTAGGTCCTCGGGCCTGCACTGTTCAATTTCCTTATCAGCGATTTGGACAATGGGGTGAAAAGCAACCTGTTCAAATTTGCTGATGATACCAAAATTTGGGGTGAGGTGGGCATGCTAGTAGGGAGGGAAAGACTGCAGAGAGACCTGGATAGGTTACAGGGGTGGGCTAACAAAAACAGGATGCGTTTCAGTACTGACAAGTGCAGGGTGCTGCACTTAAGCAGTAGTAACCAGCAGCACACTTATAAGATGGGAAACTTCCTTCTTGAGAGCATGGAGACTGAAAGGGATCTTGCAGTTATTACAGACTCCAAGATAAACAAGGACCAACAATGCAAGGTTGTGGTTGGAAGGGCCAACTGGACCTTATTGTGCATCCACAGGTGCATCCCAAGCAGGGCCAAGGAGGTGATCCTCCCCCTCTATGCAAAACTGGTCAGGCCACAGCTGGAGTACTGTGTCCAGTTCTGGGCACCCCACTTCAAGAGGGATGTGGACAACATCAAGAGGGTCCAGAGGAGGGCCACACATGTGATCCGGGGGCAGCAGGGCAGACCCTACAATGAGAGGCTACGGGACCTGAACCTGTTCAGCCTCCACAAGAAAAGGCTGAGGTGGGACCTGGTGACCATCTATAAACTCACTATGGGGGACCAGAAGGGTTTGGGGGAGACCTTGTTTCCCCCCCCCCGGGATAACAAAGAATAACAGCCACAAGTTGTTGGAGAGTAGGTTTAGACTAGACATCCAGAAGAACTACTTTATAGTCAGGGTGGCTAGGATCTGGAACCAACTTCCAAGAGAAATGGTGCTGGCTCCTACCCTGGGGGTATTTAAGAAGAGGCTTGATGCCTACCTGGCTGGGGTCATTTGAGCCCAGTTTCTTCCTGCCCAGGCAGGGGATCAGACTTAAAGATCTGCAAGGCCCCTTCTGACCCTACATCTATGATATAGGTCCTATTCTTCATATGCCAGCATCTCACGACCAAGAATTTGAATTATTTTAAATAGCAGTGTCCCTTGGGACAACCCTTGTGCTCTAAGAACCTTCTCAGTATACCACAAGAGAGAAGAGACAGGGTAGTTAAAACTACAACTCTGTTCTTTCACTGATATACATATTTTGTAGAACCACGGGACATTTGGGATGAGAACTGTACTGTCTTTTTCAAGCAAATGTCCACACACACTTGACTTGGAGTAATTAATAAGTGGTCAACCTGATGCCATAAGGCAGGCAAACTGAGGACTCCTTGAAGAGTGACTAGCCTGTTTGTATTAAAACAAGCATCTATTTGGAAACTTGCACTGACAAATAATGAGTAATAAAAGTGTGGATCAAAATTCAGGTTGCAGTACTCTGTGCCTATCCAATCTCTTGATGTTTTTCTAGCAAGCTGTAGTTCAAACTGGAGCTCATGTGGAAAGAACTGTAATCTTTAGAGTGGATTAGTCTTTGCAGCATTTATGACCCATTTAAGGCATAAGTGGTCCCTTAACTTGATGTACTACCACCACAAAGAGCCTGTGGGCACACCTGCATTGTCATGTCCTAACAAAGC
This sequence comes from Caiman crocodilus, assembly GCA_030014935.1. NCBI lineage: Eukaryota > Metazoa > Chordata > Crocodylia > Alligatoridae > Caiman > Caiman crocodilus. Next base: position 47,215,021 of record JAGPOW010003395.1, on the reverse strand, counting down.
AAAAGAATACTACTCTCACAATGCCCAATATGGGACCTCTCTTTTCACTCTGGGTAGCCGAGGAAAGAATTAATTCAGCTGGAAAAAGAACAGCAGAGGTGAACAGGCTGGTTGACAGGATAACCAGAGGTGATTTTTTTGTAACAGGTATCCTACTGTAGAGGTATGAATTTCCCTTATCTTCCTAGCTGATGTGAAGACTTCTTCTGTCTTCATTGATAGATGACAAAATGAGCAGATAGTGAGCGGTTCAAAGGGAGCAAGAAACACCTTCTGAGTTCCCTCAACACTGAGATGTGGTCCCAAGGAGAAGACTGGTCTGAACCAGTGTCCAAATCTCATTAGGAACTGTGCTACCATAATGTGTCACAAAGCAATACAGATGAGGATGCAGAGCTATCACTGCCAGGTACTCTTGTACCAAACCAAGGACAAGACAAAGTACTTTAAAGGAAGGAAGCAATGCAGTATAAGCTGCGCTGAGGCTGCTGCTGGCAAAAGATAACATTGCATCGCTGAGAGACTCTCTTCAACCAGCCTAATTGAGGGTTTCCAGCAGTGAAGCAAGATGCTTTGCCCTGCAGAAAGCAGTCTCATTCAATCCAGCTTGCATCCTGTCTCAGTTTTCTCCAAGCTTGGGATCTCATGGTGTGATGGGGTGTAAGCTGTGGTCTGTAACAGCCACAAAAGGCATAATGAACAAAGTAGGGAGAAGACCAGTGCTGTTGGCTCTCCAAGAAACAGGAACAGGCATGCTACAATGCAACGAGAACAAGGGATGAGATGTGTTTGATAACCAGAGACAAAGGGTCAGGAACAAACCCCAATCATGAATGGGTAGAAAGGGGAACATCAGAACAGGTGCCCAAAGGATTAGACAAGTGTCTGAGGGGAAGCTAGTATTGGATGTTGTAACATGTTGCAAACATTTCTGCTTGCAAGAATCTCCCTTCTAGGGTGGCAACCATAATGCTTAGGCTTTATTCTAGGGCCTCTTGTGGCTCCTGAACAGATCTCAACTGAGGTCGTCTGCAAGGCGCTCTGGAGACCAGGGCAGTACAGAGCTACCAGAATAACATGACGACAGATGCACCGGTTCCAGAGACACACAGCTTCCTGACATAGAGGAAGAAGACCTGGTTTTCCTTTGTCTTTTGAAGTTATGTATCACTGCTGTTTTATCTGTGAGCATGTGTGTAGGCCCCTAAGGAGGGGAGAGGGAGCATTGCATAACAGCCTCATTGCTGTAAGTTGTTGAATGTTTATGTGTAAGGTGGTTTCTTAGGGAGACTACTAGAGGTACTCTGATATATCTGTTGCATATTGGATCGGCATCAAGAAAAGGAAAATTAACATTATCAACTCTCACTTTTTTTGGCAGGCGTAGCCAAAAATGTCACTGATAAATACAATATACCTTCTGGCCAGGGCCCCTGGATGCCACATGCGTGTGCGCAGCCAAACACATGCATATGGCCAGGAATGCAGCAGGGAGCAGTGCCCTGCAAGTAAATCTGTGGAGGGGAAAGGAAGGGGTATGGTGTGGGGGGCAAATCAAGGCCCCCATGGTGAGAAAAGGAGTGAGGCATGGGCAGGGGCTGGCAGCGCTACCCAGCCAGGACAGTGAATGGGACCAGGGGGCAGGGCACGGAACAGGATGGAGCCATGAGCAGCTAGTCCAAGGGACATGCGCCCCCCCCCCCAAATTTGTGAGGGGCAGATGCGGGCTGCTCGCTGTGGGCTCAGGGATCTCCACTCTGCTGCTTTTCTAGGCAAGGGACACATGGCTAGCATGGGGCTCCCAAGAGAAAGACAGCAGAGAGGAGAGCCCTGAGCCCACAGTGGACAGCCAACATCCACCCTTACCCCAGTCAGCTCCACTAAAAAGCATCTCCATGCTTAAAAATGGTGGTGGTGGTGCTTGAAATAAAGCTCATTTGACAAGCTTTAGTTCAAGTGCTGCTGCCACCATTTGTAAGCACCAGGACAGCGATCCCTTGGACAAGCTGCCTGCAGCTCTGTCCCGTGCCCCACCCCGGCCCCATTCACTGCCCTGGCTGGGCAGCAGCCCCAGGCCCACTCCCTCCCTCACTGTGAGGGCCTCGATCTGCCCCCACCACGCCCCTTCCCTCCCCCATCCCCCTTCCCCTCCACAGACCTACCTGCAGGGAGCTGTTCTTTATGCTGCCCAGCTGCATTCCTGTAAATTGGTTATTGGATTTGTGTTGCCTGATATGGCGGGTTAATAACGAACTATCAGTATCAGGATTTTCTTGGCATCTCTATAGACTACTTACTTTGACCTCTTGGTTGATCAAGATGTATTCCACAATCTCACAGGGATATAGCTACACACTGTTTTAGAATGGGCCTTCCAGCCTTGTTCTAATGGGAGGGTGGGGGATCAATGTCAGCTATGTCAGCTGTAAGTTCACTGGCACTATTTGCACCAGTGTGGCTGAGTAGTAGGACTTAGGCAATGCAGCTGTGGACCTGAGAAGTACATTGCAGCTCACCAGACCACTGGTCTGATGAAACAGATGTAGCATCAGAAGCTTCTCTAAGGGTCTGCTTGAGTGGGGCACTGCTTGCATGGATCTTGCTAAGAGAAAGAATTTCAGTGTCACCTCTATTGCCTTATAGTTCCTCTTAGAGAAGGGCTTGCAGACAGAGCAGCATCTCGGGGCATGGCCTTTGCCAAGACACAGCAGTCATGGGGCGAGCCTTAAATAGACAGGCAAAGCTGAACTGTAGGCTGGGAAGAACTTAAAGTGCAGCAAAGTAGGATGTGTCAAGGTGTAATACAGTAGGGTTAGATCAGAAGGGAAGACCACGTACAGAGAAGCTGATGACCCCTGAACAGACAGAGAAGGCAGAGCTGCAGATACCTAAGGGACTTTTGGGTTACGCAGGGATGCACCTTGTGTTTTGAAGAGCCACCAGGCTTAAGTAGCAGCAAGACAAAGGTTTTGGACTGCCATTGTGAACTTAGATGCTAAAAATCTATCTTAGTCCTCCCTTTTTTTGGAAATAGCCAACAGACACATTTAATGCATGCAATGATTTTACAGTAGCTTCTACTATAGTACTATAGCTTACTATAGTAGCTATAGCTACTATACTAACAACGCTTTAAGCCTTGCATATTTTAATATTGTGCTTCCATAATACAGTTCTACGTGGCTGTTATTTCTACTGCCTGCATACAGAAGCAAACACCACCTGACAAGAAGTGGGAAAAATAATGTTTATCTCTGCATTCTATCTCAATAGCACAGAAATGAGATGTATTCAACTTTATATTATTCCACCTCTAAGATAGAGCAAGGTAAACTTCATAGTTCTCCTGAGATGTTATCATCCTACTATACAGCTGAACATGCAAGAATCACATGGGGCTTTAGGGAAGCTGAAGTGTACAGAATGATGGGAAGTCACATCACTTATTAGGAAGAATTAGGCCTAGGTAAAACTCAAGTGACCTAATTGCAGTTATATCCAGGATAAATTTGAGTTATTCAATACTGGCTCCACTGAAGTCAACAGGAGTTTTGTCACTGACATCAATAAAACCAGGATTTCATTGTCTACATTTGCTGTTATTTCTCTTCTCCAACCCTAGAAAACAGGAATCTATACAGTTCCACTGACAAAGAAACACAAGGCAAAATTACTTTCCATCTATATACATGGTTAGACTACACTCTTTTCCCCTACACCCTCTGAAATACAGGCTGAACTTTAGAAACAGCTCACACAGGTATGGAAATATGTTTTGTAAAGTCCTAAATATGCAAATACAGAAGAAGGGGAAAGAGAAAAGACCATAATAACCACATTTACTGATCTTTGTGGCACTTCTCCTCTTCCAGGAAACCAAATGATATTTCAGGCAAGGGGAAAACTGAGCATTTAAAATAAAGGGAGAATATTGCCTGGCAGAGGAGCTCTGAAGGGGAGGGGGAAAAAGAAAAGAAAAAAAAAAGACACAGGATCCCATATTTATTAGTTCTGAGTGTCAGATCCAATCTGTATATTTTCCAAATCACAATACATATTTCAGTTTGACAGCCAGGTGAACTTGTATTTGGAACCAAGTTAATAGTTTGTAGTAGATGAGGCAGGAGGAAGAAAGCAATCAGCATTACTTCCCAGAGCTTTACTTACCCTGCCATGCTCATAGAAATATAAAGAAATGTTTCCACTATTAAATGAAATTGGTATACGACTCTTAAGGCACATGGAAAACAGGAATGAAGAGGGTCTGGCTGTATCTGACTGACCTGGGCATAAAAAGCAGTGACAGTCTGCACTGTCCTCCAAGGTCCTTGGACCAAGCCATGTAATTGAGCTGTGGACACATGGCTTTTAGGATGAGAACAAGCCTAGTTAGCAATGAATGATAAAGAACAAGACAAGAATCGTGGCGCAGCCTCCCCCGCAGGTGTAATTTATCATTGTCTCAGCCTTCTCTGCCCAAGGACTTATTGATGGCCGTTAAGCCATCCAGTAATGATTGCTGTAAGCTCTTAAACCCTTGTGTAGCCCACGGAAACAGAATCTTGAATCATTAAGGAGGCTCTGACCAGATTAACAGCATTTCACGACCAGCAGAAAGTCCAGAGTACATCTATGCTGGGATGTCTCTTCGTCTTTTCCCTCACAACACCCCTCTCCTGACTGGCCTACCACCCCAAAAGCTTCACCAGCAGTGGCAAAGGGCTGCTCCTTGAGGAGCCAGTCCATCCCATTATGATGGAGCTGACAGGTAGACACACTGGGAATCTCTCTCTTGCAGACCAACGTATGAGAGTGGGAGAATGAGCCAGCACCTCCGTCCTTTCAGAATGAGCTGCCTTGCACACTCTGGGGCCCAAGCAATGGGCTCCAGAGTGAACAACAACTGCACAGCTATACAGAAAGGGGGAGGCTCCAGCTCCTCCTACACAGGGTCAGTGCTCCAAGTCCAGCTCTAAATGAAGGGAGCCATAACTTGAGTCTGACATCCTCTGGTGCTGGAAGTTGTTCTGACATCAGCATAGACGGCATGCAAAAAAAAAGTCACAGCTGGTATTCCCTACAGATAAGGAGACCCTTGACCTAAAACCCAAATTCTGACGCTAAGGGGTCTCTGATTTGTATCTTCACTGCATAGCCTGCCTGTGTTTTTCCCCAAATCCAGCTCATCAGCAGCAGAAACTGCTTTGCCCTGCCTATCCATACAGAACTGAGCTATCGTGTAAATCGTCTTGATTGAAGCAGTCAATTTCCACCTGGAAACAGTCCAAATGGATTCAACTCTGCATATTCTCTTGCCAAGAACTAGATGAAATTCTGATACCAACAGGTCTCCTAGCACATTCCACCAGGTCTAAGACAGCTGCAAACGCATGTCTCTGCTGCTGGATACAGAAGGTCTGACACAAGAGGCTCCTATACACAACACTATTCTAGACCTGAGATTTCATTTGAGAGAGGACTCCTGCAAACTCTACTCATGTGAGGTGCCCCAAAGTAATTTCTTCTGGGTCTTGGGCCTATTTCTTAATTACTAAGCATGGGGATATCTGCAAGCGATGCTCAAAAAAGAAAGCACCATATTTTCTCGCATGTCACACGCCACCAAATAAGGCACACCCCTTGGTTGAGGAAGGCAGAAAGAATAAGATGACTGTTCCAGTCATGGCTAAATGCTAACTGCAGGGGATCCTGACTGATGTGGCTGGAGAGGCAAGAGTGTTAATGCTGTTGCTCTGACCATGAACGTGAACTCCACTGCCCTCCTTCCCTGACGCTGGCAGAGGGAGCACAGCAACCATCTTGCAGCAGCTTCTGTCTGCATCTAATTTTTCAGCAAAGACAAATTAGCTTCCCTGCTTAGGCGAGACACCCCAATTTAGGAGGGCTGATTTTTCTGGTGGGGAGAAGACACAGGAGGTGTGGCAGTATGCAAGTGAATTTAGTATGATCACTTAGTATCATAGCTAGGGCTCTTACATCTTGCATAGATTCCAAGTAACATCCTAATGGAGGACACAGAGCTGAGTGATGAGACCCCTCTTTTAAATCCTCCAAAGCAGAGAAAAGGACAGACAACGCATAAATATTGCTCTGCTTGAAACTGAGCTTTCATAGTGATGGGACCCACGTCCTCAAGTGTATGGACCTGAACAGGTGACCATATCTCATAACCACAACTACTACAGAACATGACCCCTTTCTTTGACTATTAGTTGAAAAGAGTACCAGTCTAGGGTGTATCCATACTGCAGAGAAATCAAACATGGGAAAATGTCAATTAATGTGAACATAAGGATCGCCATAGTGGGTCAGATCAATGGTCCATCTAGCCCAGTGTCCTGTCTCTGACAGTGGAAGGAGTAGATGCATTAAAGGGAAAGCACTGAACCAGGTATATCTAGAGTTTATTATACTCCCTAGCATCCCTTGGCTTAGAGATGCCAAGGATGCATCTTTGACTATTCTGTTTAATATCTATTAATTCAATGAATATAACTACCTATTAATACCTTAAATTTGTCTAGTCCCTTGTTGACCCTGGTTATAGAATGCACACTCATTAAGTTTGCAGATGACACCAAGCTGAGGGGAATAGTAGATATGCTGGAGGGTAGGGCTAGGATTCAGAGAGACTTAGGCAAATTGAAGGATTGGACCAAAAAAATCTCATGAGATTCAATAAGAACAAGTGCAAAGTCCTGCACTTAGGATGGAACCACCCCATGCACCAGTACAGGCTGGAGGCTGACTGGCTCGGCAGCAGCTCTGCAGAAAAGGACCTGGCGGGTATCGTGCACAGTAAGCTGTTTATGAGCCAACAGTATGCCCTTGTTGTGAAGAAGGCAAATGGCATACTGGGCTGTATTGGCAAGAGTGTTACCAGCAGATCAAGGGAAGTGATGATTCCCCTCTATTCAGCACTGGTGAGGCCACATCTGAAGTATTGTGCTCAGTTTTGGGCCTCCCACTACAGAAAGGATGTGGACAAACTGAAGAGTCCAGTGGAGTGCCACAAAAATGGTCTGAGGCCTGGGGCACATGCCTTCTGAGGAGCTGAGGGAATTGAGCTTATTTAGCTTGCAAAAGAGAAGACTGAGAAGATTTAATAGCAGCTTCAACTACCTGAAGGCTCATATGAAAGAGGATGGAGCTAGACTTCTCAGTGGTGACAGATAACAGAACAAGGAGCAATAGCCTCAAGTTGCAGCAAGGGAAGTTTAGGTTAGATATTAGGAAGAATTTTTTCACTAGGAGGGTAGTAAAGCACTGGAACAGGTTACCCAGAGAGGTGGTAGAATCTCCATCGTTGGAGGTTTTTAAGACCAGCTAGACAAAATTTGGCTGGGATGATCTAGTTGAGGCTGGTCCTTCCTTGGGCAGGGGGTTGGACTAGATGGCCTCCTGAGGTCCCTTCCAACCCTCATTTTCTATGATTCTATACTATCTGCCTCTACAATCTTCTGATAGTAATTAGTTCCTGAACTTTACATGTAGTGTCAAAATGTGGCTGGAAATGAAATTCTTGCTCATGTTCTGTACTGAATTCTAGTAAAGCAGTAGCTTGTCAAAACCAGCTAGAGGGAAACAGATCAGACCTTGTTCAATTAATTATCTTTAATATCAGATTATTGTCAAGTTATCCATAGCTCAGAGGAACAACACTAGACAACCTAACGGCAGGAAACTCAATCCAAGACTTGTGTTTCCATTCAGTGGTTCCAACACAATGTACTGAAAGATAAAGGAAAAATTCAACATTTGTTTTATTTATGTAGTCATAGAACAAACAGAGGATTTAATTTCTCTTTTCAGGCTGAAGTTTCCTACTAAATGACATGTCCTCCTTCCTGACAAATGAAGTCTCCTTCTATCATTAACGATTTTCCTTACAGTAGCAGAAGGAGAGCTGGATAGGAGTGTGTGTGTGTGTGTGTGTGTGTTGGGGGGGGGGGAGGTTTAACATTGCTATTCATAAATGGAAGAGTGAAACAAGTGTTCTGTGTCCCCTGAGCTAAGACTCTGTCAATCAGGGTTTTTTGAACAGAATCCACAATCCACACACAGTGCGACATGAGTACTAAATGGATTACCACAAAAGGTACTATTTTTAAAGTCATGAATTCTACACAGAACACTTACACTGCCCACTCAAGCTTCTCATTCTTGATTGAATTGTAGAGAGCCTGCAAAGAGAAAGAGACAAGACAGAATTATTATTGTGACTCTGCCATAACTTTAAGATGCCAATGAAAAATGGCCAAGTACCAACTGCTTCTGATCACGAAGGTACACTATCCACATGTCACAACATATGTACCTGAGTAGGAAGCATAATATTGCTCAAGGTGGAAACAACATATCAAAAGATAGGGTCTGAGATTTCAATATTTTTCTATAGGGGTGGAAATATCAGCTACATTTTTAGTCTAAATATTTTTAGTTTGCGTTATCCCACAAGCTTCTGAATGGCAGGGAACAGTCTGCACCTCAGGTAAAATCATGGCTCCATTGAGACAATGGGAGTTTTCCAAATAAATCTGATGGGTCAGAATACTACCTCTGGTATTAATCTAAAAACTAACAGAATAGTTTGCTGGTGACACGCACCAAAATCACCAAATCCCAAATACATATAAACCCTTCCATCTTATGTGCGCAAAGACATTCATAAAGATGTTCAGCCTCTATGTGAAAGGCATGTTAAATAAATTGGAAATATCCTACACATTTAAGATAACAATCTACTATAGCTGTTCACTAACACAGCTGCTCTTAATTTAAGTGGCAGAGGCCAGTGACTTTGGCACTGAAGAGTTCACTTTTTCTAAATGCTCAGTGTGTGGTAACCAGTCCTTATAAAATGGAGGCCTCTACAGGATGGCATCTCCCATGTATATCAGAGATGGGAGGTGTGTTCCCTCTGAGTGTGGGCTTGGGAAATACACTGGCTAAGCGTGCCTGATGTTGTGTTCCTCAAGTGGCTCCTCCCAAGAGTGGGCAAGAACCAGCTACTGCTAACAGCT